>CM057351.1:301576874-302782103 GCA_030015575.1 Agapanthus africanus | reverse complement strand
TCAATACGAGCCAGTATAAAACACGGATTCCACGGTCGTGATGAATAGCCAAACCCACACCCCTAGACCCCTACGAGAGCGGCAAGCAACCCTACCAATTCTAGAGTTAGGAGACCCGGACTCGACTCCTCGAGTTGGTCTCCCACTGGACCCCAGAACCCGGTTAGTTGTGCTCCCCTCCTTGGGTCTATCCTAGTGCGGAAAAGTAAATAATATACATCAACGGTGACAACTTCCGCAACCTGGAAGTGCCCCAATAAAAGAATATTACATACAAGTTTTTACATGAATGAAAATGAAAAACACTCATCTCACATAAAAAAAACCCCGGCTATTCAAACACGACGATCCAATATAACATATCCAGCAACACATAACATCACATGTCATCAACGTAAGTAAACATGCGTATCCCAATTGTCGTTGACATATAGCAACGAAACCGGCGATATCACATATTACACTTACGGTCACAGAAAAGAAAGTGTAAAACTACAACAGTTGGAATCCGCAACCACCTCAGACATCGCATGCCTGACCAAATGAATTACTTAGACATCACATGCCTAACAATTATAAACCCCGCATTTTAGTCTCATTATCGAAAACACTTTTCAATATCAAGTCGGGCAATTCAACAGGATTCCCGAAAAACTGATCGAATGCTCGTCGCAAACTTCAGTAGACAGTCGCACCCCCGATACCGTCGACGAAGTGCACCAAGGCGGAACACCGCTGCCGCGAGCACCCGAATGGATGCTTTCGGCGACGGGGTTCTCCTACAGTCACTTGGTCGGGGCTATGGGGTGTAGCTGTCTATTAAGTTTACCCGGCGAGTATCCGCGTACGCTACGTGATTGTGACGGACTTTTGATCACATCAAAATTCCGTGGCAACCGAGCAAGTGAGACTAAACTGCTATGTTTATAACATTCATTCAGTTATCTCATAACTACTTGTGAATTCCAATTATTGTATCACATTCTGGATAAATAGAAAATGTTAAACTTTTTCGATCGAACAATCGAACACCCAAGTTTTCCCGTAACAGATCAACACATGAAATAAGTCTAAAAACATTCTGTTCATGCCTCAGTACCAACGGTCCAGCCGTAGAAGGGTCAAGCCAACGCCTCACATGTGGCACGCCGTACTGCCCAAACCTGAAGGTTCAAAGGGCAGTTCAAGACGGTCACATAATCGAGTTAAGGTTTGTTGTCTTCTAGAGGGTCCATCGAGTTACTTGCACTACTTAGAACGTCTTTAAACTACGGAAAAATCCAACACTTGGAAATTTCCCGACAGAGGAAAAATTGGGTATTTATATCCGGTCGAAATTTTTAACATATTCTAAAGTTTATCCGGAAAGCCACACAGACAAAATTTGATACTCCGATCGAAACACCGAATCCCCAAAACAACCCCAGAAAATTCAACTCTTGAATAAAAAATAAAAATTTCCAGAAGACTCAGCACTTTGACAAAAGAATTACTGTGCAATACACGTGGTATAAATCACCAACATGGCCGCGGAACCGCCGCGAAACCCAGGGTGGGGCCGCGGTTCCGCGGCTCTTTGGTCGATTTAGAGCCACGTGCTTCACAGTAACTCATAGGATTCCCTGATGAATTTTTTGGCAATTTTTAATTCACAAAAATCCCTGTTTTTAGAAAAAGTCCAGAGAGCATGGATTGTGTTAGGGTTTCGGTTCGTTCGGGTTTCAAACTTCGTCTAGACTTCGCCTAAGGCTCTAGCTAGGCTCTGATACCACTGTAGGGTTCCTAGGCACTCCCAAGAGGTCTCACAAGGCATCAACCATGCCAATTTACAAAAAATACGGTGCCGAGAAACCCTAGACTACGGATCGTTAGCTAGATGTCTAGGCGAAACATGAAACTAGGTTACAACTAAACTAAAAGTGCGGAAATACAACCTTTGTAGATCCGGTCCTCCACCTCCATAGCTCCGTAAAGAAGTCTCCTCGCTGTCCAAATCGAAATCCGGGCTCTTGCGTCGGCTTCATCGGAGAATGGACGAGCTAGGTCATCGACGACGTGCCGAAGATGATCTACGTCGAGGCATCGCTAGATCAAGCTCCAACTTCACCAAGTCAAGAAACTTGTGAAGAAAACACACTCTACTACTTGGCAAGAGGTAGAGGATGAAGAAATAGGAAGTGGGTAGACTTTAGAATTGGATTTCTCACTTGTTTTTATCAATCACCATTGATGGACTCAAGGTTCTTCATCTTGAAGAAGAAGAAGAAGAAGATGATAATCATATGATAAGTTAAAAGAAAATAATACTTATCATATCATAAACCATGGTCAAGTGTAGAGAACTAACTAAGGTTATAAGAATGGTTAGGGTTAAAAGAACAAGACAAAATGGTCACTTGGTCAAAGCTTCATGAAGCTTCAAAAAGCTTCATGAAAGAAATAAAAATAAAGAAACCATTTTCCTTTTCCTTTTATGCTTATATTAATATCCAAAAGGAATAAACAAATAATTAAATGAAAAAGAAAAACCCTAATCATTAAGTTAACCATGGTTTAATTCTATACACTTAACCAAATAAGCATGTATCATCAAACATGATACAAACATTTGTACAAAAAGTATATCACATATACAACTTGTACAACGAAGTGAGAAAATCCATTTAAAGTGAACCAATACTAGTTAATGCAAAGTAATATATCAAATATATAATTATACAATAAATCATTAAATCAACACTTGATTTAACGATCCGGTCATATCGCATATAACCGACTAGTATTCAATGTATCGGCTTATCGAATCAACCATCGATTCGATAACTAGGTTATATCGCATATAACCATTCGATACATTCATCGCGAGAATGGAATATGGTATCACATACACGCATTATTCTCGGTCCCGCACATATCTCATATGCGCTCCTATTTCGTTTCGCTTGAGCCAGGAAACCTCTGTGTAGGACTCTAAAGACTCGTCAATACGCCGGCAGCAGGTGATGATCATATCAAACACCCACAAGCCGCAAGCGGTCTGCTAAACGTAACGGCAACCCGGGTATTGAGCGATCAGAAGATCGACGAGCAAGCCCGCTCACACTCCAGTGAATCCATCCAGTAACACTACCGTACAGTCCGGTCTGATCGTCTGATATGTCGCATATCTTGCCTAGGGGTGGTAAACATCAGACCCCAATAGCTCGATAAGTCGTGTCGATATGAGGTCTATAACAATTCGAGAAACTACTGGTAACACTTACCAGTATATCTCAGCAACCCTGGCCAGGGATTTCCTGTTATAGCCAATCGAACACAGTGCAACATCAACCCCCTATACCGGGAGAGACGAATCCCCTCCTATCGCTCATTGCCTCCATGTGACTCGGGACTGTACCCAAAAACCACCGTTTTGCACGCCCTCTTGGACATGGTAAGATGGAAATCAAAGCACGGTGGGAACCACACAAGACTCTATGACGATCTCGGGTCAACAGACTACTCTGTACCAGTGTCACCAGAGAACTGCCATCTGACGTAAGGTATAATACCATCTGGGAGTTCTCGGCGAGTCCGTCCAGTGTACCCAGTCTCTACTGAGCGCCCGTATATCATCTCTGATGTCAAACACCAATGGATATGGGATCATCCATCGCCCATCTGTATGGGTCGAGAAGGTATACGCTAGTCTACTCTGGTATATCGATGCCCCGTCTCGATACACCCACGACTAGGGACTTTGAAGGATGTACTTATGGACTACCATGTCCCCACTAGTATGATCCGCATCATAGTCCAGGTAGTCAAGTACACATCCTAAGGGCTTTACCAACATGTAACAGAGAGACAATCAATGTACACGTTAAGGTAAAGAGCAACCAGATAGCATACTATCATGTCGAGCAAGAAAGTCCTCCCTATATATGTTCCAGCATCCACTACAATATACATCCAATGTACAGTAATGGCCTCTAGGGCATACATATAACTAACAGTCTTTACGTCCATCTGCCAGATCTCATAATCGTGGAAGGCAGGAATAGCAAGAAGGACCCTAATGGATTTTAGCATAGCTACTGGAGAAAAGGTTTTGTCATAGTCTAAACCAGGTCTTTGACGGAAACCCTTTGCAACAAGTCTAGGCTTATAGGTTTCAATCTGTCCATCTACACCAATCTTCATTCTGAAGATCCATTTGCATCCTACAGGTTTTACCCTATCTGGAGCAAAGTCCAAAGTCCATACTTTGTTACTGTACATGGACTTCATTTCGGTCCGCATTGCATCCAGCCATTTTACTGAGTCACCGCTCTGAATGGCTTGCTGGAAGCTAGTAGACTCATCATAGTCATTAGTGCAATCCTCTCTATCCCCGTCTATGAGAAAACCGTAGTATCTCTCGGGCGGATGAGATTGCCTACTACTTCTGCGGGGTGGCGTCAGGATGTCCTGTTCTTCTTGAACTTCTGGTTCTACCAAACTTTCAGTAGTAGTTTGTGCTTCTGGAATTTCTTCCAGTTCTATTTCGCTCCCGCTAGTTTCCTTTTCTAAAAACTGATATTCTAGAAAATGGGTATTACGAGAAACAAAAACCTTTTGTTCCTCTGCGTAATAGAATAGATATCCCCTGGAGTTCTTTGGATATCCCATAAACTTACATAGTACTGATCGTGCCTCGAGTTTGTCCGCATGCTGCTTTTTAACATAAGCCGGACATCCCCAAATCTTTAGAAAATGAAGATAGGGTTTCTTCCCACTCCACATCTGATATGGTGTGGTAGGCACAGTCTTGGTAGGAACCTGGTTCAAAAGATATGCAGCTGATTCTAGTGCATATCCCCAGAAAGATCGCGGTAACTTAGCGTTACTCATCATGGAACGAACCATATCCAATAGGGTTCAATTCCTTCTTTCCGATACACTGTTATGTTGTGGTGTGTATGGAGGAGTAAGCTGAGAGAGAATTCCATTCTCTTTTAAGTAACCCAGGAACTCGGCACTTAAGTATTCACCACCTCGATCAGATCTCAGTGTCTTTATACTCTTGCCTGTTTGTTTCTCCACTTCATTCTTGTATTCTTGGAATTTCTCAAAGGCCTCGGATTTATGCTTCATTAAGAAGACATATCCATACCTAGAGAAATCATCCGTAAAAGTAATGAAGTAGGAATAACCACCTCGCGCATGTGTAGACATTGGACCGCACACGTCACTATGTACGAGTCCTAAGAGCTCGCTTGCTTTTACTCCGTGTCCAGTGAACGGAGTCTTTGTCATCTTTCCTTTGAGACAAGATTCACAAGTAGCATAAGATTGATATTCGAACGGATTCAAATATCCTTCTCTATGTAACTTAGTCAACCATCTCTCATTGATGTGACCTAGTCTACAATGTCATAAGAAAGCCTGATTTATCTCTGGAGACTTTCTTTTAAGAGTGTTCTGGACATTGAAAACCTGAGCTTGACTTAATACGTATATACCGTTATCTAATGTACCGGACCCAATCATAACTTGATTTAGGTGGATGTTAACTACATCGCTTACGAATGTAAAATCATATCCCTCTCTCGAAAGTGAGGACACTGATATGATATTATAAGTCATACTAGGTACATATAAACAGTTACGTAAAATCAATATATGCCCACTTGTCAAACCTAGGCGATATTCTCCTACGGATTCAGCGTTCACTGTCATTCCGTTTGCAACTCTGAGAGACCAATCACCTACCTTTATAACTCTACTGTTTCTCAAAGCATGTAATGAATTACAGATATGAGATCCTTCTCCGTTATCTAGTACCCAGGAAGAAGAGTTTATTGACATATATACAGTCTTCAATTACTAACACACTTGAGGCTGAAGCCACAACATGCTTCGTATCCTGGCTACTGGCTTCAAAAGCCCTGCAATCTTTCTACCTATGCCCAATCCCATAACAATAGGAACGTCCCTCTTTTACTATATCCAGTCCCGAAACTTTTGCCCTTCTCTTTCCTTCTACTTCCCTGGTTTCCTTCAGGGTAGAAGGTAGAGACTGTAGAATCAAGTCAGTATCTGACCCGTTTCCCAACGTGGTCTGCAGGTCCCGAAGCTTATCAATATAGCTAGTCATTGTAAGAACGTTGCCCCCTACAGATGACCTGACGGCCAACCTCGCTTGAATTAATTCGGTAGAGGTCTCATATCTTGCGATATGAGATTGCTCTCCATATAAATCTTTGTTATGGAGAAAGATGGAAACAGAGTCCATCTTCTCGTGCTGCTTCTGGTTTACACCATCAACTGAAGCTAACATGAGGCACTTGGATTTCGCTTTATCCTTTTCCCTTGTCTGATGGATATCCATATCCGTGGCAGTGGAAACAGGACCTGGGACGGCGGGATCTTGAGTAGTAATAGGGTGGTCCAGCTTGTCATAGGTAATGGACATCTGGACAGACCTTTGCCAGTCATATAAGTCAGATTCAGTCAATTTGTTATCTAGATGTAACCTAGTCGTGGTCACAAGGTCGCTGCAATTAAGAGAGAGAAGAAAATACTATTAGCATGATACTCTTGCAAGTTTAGATTGGTTTTCAATTTATCTAAACAGGATGGCTCCCACTGTTTTTCGAATCCCTCCTCAAACCAAAAAGGAAGAACTAGACAGGACTATTCTCACCGTACAATACTTGCTTAACCGTTCAGCCAGGCCAGTGTCGATACTTCGAGGGAGGTTTTCCAACGCTTTCGCGAAGTTCCTTAATTAAATAACCTCTTTTTTCTTGGGGAGTAGCCCCGCTGACACCTTTCTCGACACCTACTTGGTTTATAGCATTGATCGTTAAGTGACGAATCTCCTGATAAGTAGTATATACTCACAGTAGGGTCGGGATCCAAAATATCATCGTATGATAATGTTGAAGGAATCCTACCAACATTCATCAAACTCCAAAATGGTATGCATCTCTCTGCAAATTTCAGTTTCTTTAGAAATTCCCGATATGGATTTTTGCCCCCATGCTCTTATGACTTTGACTAAGGGCCAAATATGTCATAAGTCACATGTCAAGTTCTACCCGTCATTATCCAGATTAATTTGAACCCACCCGTATATACTCTTGAATAAGGGCGAAGAAAAGTAATACGACTGTCCCAAACCAACGCGTCTATCTATGCAACAAATGAATACCCCAGCAGCTACCAAACACTATGTTTTGACTAAGGGCCAAATATACATAGCTTGAATACTACTGAATACCCAAATGAAATGACGGAGGGCTACGAATGGTTCTGGCAAAACCGTGAACATAGTGAACTTGATATAATCGAAGGAACCTGATACTTTTTAACAGGAGTGGTTAAAGCTCCGCAATTAAAAAATTCTGATCTTTTAAAATAACCGAGTGGTTTCTTTTAAATTTGTTCCAACGATTAAACTTTGGTTTATTTTCTTTGCATTATAATAATGTGTCCCATCATTTATCCTATCATTGCAGAAAACAACGAAAATACCACGTCCTCTTATGCCATCCGCATTCGCCACGGGGTCCCGTCATCACCCGTTAGGTTACTTAACTAACGACAGAGCGGGGGCTGGGCTAGCGCGGGTGTAAAACATAAGTGACGTCTAATAGCTATCATATATAGATATTGTACATTCGTCAGACGCAATAATAAGCATTCCAGATCACTGATGAACTTTATTGGATTTACTAGCAATCCGCATTTGCTTTGAGACGGATTACACAGTTGTGATGAATAGCCATAACCCCACCCTAGACCCCTACGGGTACGGTAAACTACCTGCCAAGTACCCGAAGTGAAGCGGTCTCCCTCAACGACGTGAGTAGGCCACTAAACACTTTAACGTACCCGGTAGTTTGTGTACCCCACCTTAGGTCTATCCTAGGAGCAAAAACAGTAAAAAGAAATAATACAACGGTGGCTACAACCGCAACATGGATGTGCCCCGCAAAAAAATATTACATCATATTACATTTACATTGAATGAATGAATATTAAACACATTTCAAACCCTGGCTAATCATCACAACAGTCCAATACAGTTCATATACACAAACAGTAAACATTACAGAAATGTGCAATCCCCTGCCAACGACATACTAGCAGTTAGGGGAGGTTTACGAACACATTAAACATTACAGATAAAAACCCAATTAGCAAATATCTTAGAATATCGATCGATTACCATACTCCGTGTCTACCCCAAAAGCAAACATGTACTGAAGTAATCTAGGTAGAAACAGAACATACTGGAAAACAGAACACCAAAATATATGAATATTAGAGCAAATCCGAGTCAACGCCGAGTTGACTCGGCGGCGGATCCACGGCCAAAAGCACCATATGGCCGCGGATCCGCGGCCGTTTTGTCGTGTTGTGATCTCGTATTTTCCTAGTATCTATATAATTCCCTGCTGTGAATTTTAAGGTATGTCAAATAATTTTTTAGACACTTTTAAAATTAACAGAAACTTGGGATTTCCGGGGTTTCGTTTTCGCGTTTTCCGTCGATCGAACTTCTAACTAGTTGCTAACAAGCTAGTAAAAGTTTAGTTGGCTCTGATACCACAGTAAGTCCATATCACGCACTCCACGAACTTGCGGGGAGGTGGAATATATGAAAAACGATTATCAAAGCTTCGTAACACGGACTTGAGCGCATGAATCGTATCTAAACCATTGCTAACTATCTACTAGAGGTTTAACTACTCGGATTCAAAGTTATAACTCACGTTACTTTTCCTTCAGGTCTTCATAGCGGTCCTCCACTCCTCATAGGCTCCTTGGAACATCGGCACCTCAACGGCCTCCTCGAATCAATGATGATCCACCCGAGAGCTCCTACGCCAAGCTTTATCTCTAACTTGAGATAACTAGGTTGCTCAAAGTGCTAATCTAAGCTACCTAGGGGATATAGAGTGAGGTTATGGATGTATTAGTCTAGCTAACCCTTGATCTCGACACATGAGAGGTTAGGGTTAGTGTTAGAAGAGAGAGTGAGCTTGAGGAGAGAGAAGGTGAATATGATAATGAGAATGAATAATGAACTCATATGAATATAACAACCATAACAATTAATCAAATAAATAATATAAATAATTAATCATCATGGTTGATGCATTCACCTTGTGTGATTCATCATATGACTCATTAACTCATTAAAGAATCATTTAATGCTAAGGATGAATCACACAAATGAGTCATTAAGCATTTAATGCTCATGCCACCTTAACCCCTTAGTCACCACTCTTCTAGAAGCTTCCCGACAAATTACGAGAACGCCCCTCCAATCCGTGAAAACATGGAAAAACTTTAGACTGTATAAATCCAATAATCCGATACTAGAATCTGGCTTAAACCAAAGCCGGCCAGTAAAAACTGTCCGAAAGGTCGTACGTGCGTAAACACACGTACGCGTCCGAACCTTTGTCGTAAAACAATACGACCTCTATATCATTTCGCCTGGAGCAGGGAAACTCTCTGTGTGGGACTCTAAAGACTCGACACTACGCTGGCAGTGGGTTTAACCACAGACCGCAAGCGGCACTAGCTGTATGTAACGGTCCCCAGGTAGATGTCGATAAGAAGGCCGATGAGGAAAACCATCCGAACTCCTACTGAGCCTGATGTGACAATCTTCGTACAGTCCGGTCTGTTCGTCTAAGACTATCGCATATCGAGCCTAGGGGGCGACAAGCGTCAGTCCCCTAATAGCTGTATAAGTCGTGTCGGAGCGTAGCCCATTACACCCTGAGAAACTACTGGAACCTACCAGTAAATCTCGCTTGCCCTGGCCAGGGACTTTGCGTAATGGCTCTCTGACACAGCGCGATATCATCTCCCAATACCGGGAGAGACGAATCCTGTCTAACCACTACTGCCTCCAAGTGCTCGGGACTGCACCCAACTGCTACCAGTTTGCACGGCTACTTTGAGCCGTGGTAGGATAGCAATCTAAGAACAGTGGGACACACTCGAGGGGAAGTAGCAGTGTCAAGTCTGCGGACTATGTTGTACTCATGTCACCTGGGAACAGTTAACTGACGACGGGTATAATACCATCTAACAGTTCCCCTGCGAGTCATGTCCGGTGTACCCGTAACCTAACGAGCACCTGTATACTATCTCCAGTACGATGTACTGATGGCTGTGGGACAGACCATCTCCCCTACTGAGATGAGAAGCGTACACACTTAGTCTACTCTGGAATATCGATGTCCTATCTCGATAATCCAACGACCAGGGACCTATATAGGATGTTGTTTACAGATTACCCAGCCCCCACTAGTGTGACTGCCATCACAACGCTGGTAATCAAGCAAAGATCCTATGGGCTCTACAAATATATATAAGTGATACGTTACAAGAAACATATACACATATTAAAGTAGACACAAACCAAGTAGCATACTACTATGTTTAGCAAGATTGTATATACAACTGTGAATATCCCAAGCTTCCATTAAGTAATATACATACAATTATGATACAATAATGGCCCCTAGGGCATATACACTAACAGTACTTTATCTTAACATGTACTCTGATTGTCTATTGTTACATGTTGATAAAGCACATAGGATATGTACTCAATTACTTGGACTATGATGAGATCATACTAGTAGGGCCATGGTTGTCGACGAGAACATCCTATAACTGTTCCTAGTCGAAGGTGTATCGAGACAGGGCATCGATACACCAGAGTAGACTAGCGTATACGCATCTTGACCCATATGATGGGCGATGGATGATCCTGTTAGTTGTATGTATGCCCTAGAGGCCGGTATTGTATAGATAATGTATATTATATTGGATGCTTGGACATATATAGAGATGACTTTCTTGCTCGATATGATAGAATGCTATCTGGTTACTCTTTATCTTAACATGTATACTAGTCTCTTTATACTGTCTTGTAGTTATATGTTGGTAAAGCCCTTAGGATGTGTACTTGACTACCTGGACTATGATGCGGATCATACTAGTGGGGGCATGGTAGTTCATAAGTACATCCTTCAAGGTCCCTAGTCATGGGTGTATCGAGATGGGGCATCGATATACCAGTGTAGACTAGCGTATACGCTTCTCGACCCATGAGATGGGCGATGGATGATCCCATATCCATTGGTGTTTGACATCAGAGATGGTATACGGGTGCTCAGTGGAGACTGGGTACACTGGACGGACTCGCCGAGAACTCCCAGATGGTATTATACCTCACGTCAGATGGCAGTTCTCAGGTGACACTTGTGCAGGTTAGTCTGTAGACCCGAAATCATCATAGAGTCTTGTGTGATTCCCACTGTGCTTTGATTTCCATCTTACCACGTCCATGAGGGCGTGCAAAATGGTGGTTTTTGGGTACAGTCCCGAGTCACATGGAGGCAATGAGCGATAGGAGGGGTTTCGTCTCTCCCGGTATTGGGGGTTGATGTTGCACTGTGCTCGATTGGCCGTAACAGGGAAGTCCCTAGCCAGGGCTGATTAGAGATTTACCGGTGAGTGTTACCATTAGTTTCTCGACCCGTTATGAGCCTCATATCGGCACGACTTATCGGTTATTGGGGTCTGACGTTTACCACCCCTAGACTTGATATGCGACATATCAGACGAGGAGACCGGACTGCACAGGTAGTGTTGCCGGTTGGCTCGACGGCAGTTGTAGCAGGTTCGCTTGTTCTCTTCTGATCTTTCAATACCCGGGTGGCCGTTACGTTTAGCTGACCGCTTGCAGTTTGGGGGTGCTTGATATGATCATCACCCACTGCCGGCGTATTGACGAGTCTGAGAGTCCCACAAAGGAGTTACCTAGTCCAGGCGAAACGTTGTGGTGCGCGTATGCGATATGCGCATGGACCCGATTAAAATGCACGTATGGGATACCGTATATTGATCGGGCGGCTTGCTTTTGGTGGGGTGATATGTGATATGGCCGGATTGATAAATCAAGTGTTGATTTATCATTTAACCATTAGTTTTCTAACTTAAAATCTTTTCTTGTACATGATGGATGTATGCATGCATGTATGTTTTCTTTCGTTTAGATTCAAGCACATATGGATGTACATACACACACACATACATACATACATCCTTCATGGTTGTACATACATGAAAATGGTGGCAATATAAGACTCACACCATGGTTTGATTTCTATATAAATTATTATTGCATTTGATTTAAAAACAAAAGAAAAGAAAAGGATAATTCATGGATGCTTTCTACACTCTTCTTGACCTAACCATACTCACCCACCATTTAACCATTGATTACTTTTCCTTTTGTTTCTAACTCAAGTTCAATAATTGTTCAACCATGGTTTGAGATGAGAGATAAAAAATATATAAAGATATATTTTCTATTTTTCAAGGAGAGGTTTTCTTATCTCATATTCTAAAAGGCCACCATCTTCTTCCTCCTTCATGCTTTACTCTCTAGATTTATCTAGTGAGCAAATTATTCATCAAGATAGGATTTTGAAGTGAGAAATGCCACCACAATATCATTGTACACAAGTCTTGCCCACTTGTTTAGAGTGTTAGCTTCGACTTTCATTCTTGATCTTGCGAAGTTGCTAGCTTGGACAAAGAGGACTCCGGGTGGATCATCGGTGACCTAGAGGAGTTCAAGCGGAGCTTTTCCAAAGCCCAAGTAGCCAAGGAGTCTAGCGTAGGGAGCTACAAAGGTTGTACTATCAAAACCCTAGCTTTTTTTTCATGAGATGATATGCAAATTTTGAAACCCTAATTTTTCTAGGAACGATTCTTTGTTTGTTAACTTAGCACCCTAAAAATTCAAACTTTGGTACATGTGATCCTTCCAAACCCTTCATGAGGTGCTAGGTTAACCCAACATTTGTATCAGAGCCGACCTAGAACATTAGGCGACACTTCTACGAAGTAAAAACTCCGATCGAACCAAAATACGACATTACGGGACACTCTCTGGACAATTTTTAAAATTTGGATATTTTCAGAATTAAAAATCCTTACAAAATTCAGCAGGGAAATCTAAGAACACATGTGAAAAACGATGCCATGAACAGTAGTTTTGACCGCGGAACCGCGGCAATAGCCTGCTTGGGCCGCGGTTCCGAGGCCGTACGGATTAATCAAAGTGTCATTTTTGTATAGTAATTGTTCTTTTCTGCTTGTATATTTTTGGGGAATTTTTAATCTGAATTTAGTGCTGTTTGTTCTGGAGATTGTTTTGGAGTCGGTGATTCGATCGGAATTTTCATTTCGTGTTTCTTTTCCGGATAAATTAGAAAGTATTGAAGTGTTTGAACGAGTATCATTTGCTCACTTTTCACGGGTTTTAAATATTTTGGAGATACGTGCAAGTTTTGTGGTGGACCCTCTAGAAGGCAACAAATCTTAACTCGATTATGTGACCGTCTTGAACTGCCCTTTGAACCTTAGGGTTTGGGGCAGTACGGCATGCCACATGTGAGGCGTTGGCTTGACCCTTCTACGGCTGGACCACTACTACTTTGTCACACTCCGGGTTTTTGAACTCCGCTCAAGTGTTGAGCTTTAGGGAATCTTGGGTATTTGATCGTTCGTTTGAAAACTTTAATACTGTCTAATTATCTGGAATGTGATGCAATATGTGGAATTCATATTACTAGACATGAAATACGAAGTATGTGATATTTCGCATTTACGATGTCTAAAGAGAATGTGGATTCCAGATATTGCGGTTTTACACTTTCTTTTCTGTGACCGTAAGTGTAGTATGTAGTGGTATTGCCGATTGTCGTTGCTATACGTCGACGACAATCGGTGTATGCATACTTACTTCGTTGATGATATGAGATATTATGTGTTGCTGAGATATGATGTGCAAGATTGTCGCGATTGAATAGCCGGGGGGTTTTATGTGAGATGAGAGTTTTTATATTTTCATTCATGTAAATTCAAAAGTAATGTAATATTCTTTTATTTGGGGCACTTCCGGGTTGAGGTTGATGCCACCTGTGTTGTATATTATTTACTTTTCCGCATTAGGATGGACCCAAGGAGGGGAGCACAGGTGACCGGGTTCTGGGGTTCAGTGGGAGGCCATCTTGAGGAGTCGAGACCGGGTCTCCTAAACTCCAGAATTGGTAGGGTTGCTTGCCGCTCTCGTAGGGGTCCAGGGTGTGGGCTTGGCTATTCATCGCGACTGTGGAATCCGTATTTTTTATTGTTGGCTAAATACTAAATACGGACGTCCTAATATATCCCACATTATATCTATGTTTCTGCTGCGATATCTGTGATGTGATCATTTGATATGTTGTGATGGATATAGTATATAGTATATATGATATATTATATAGACGTTACTTATGTTTTACACCCGCACTAGCCCTGCCATGCTCTGTCATTAGTTACCTAACCTAACGGTGCACGAGGGGACATCGAAGCGAATGCGGATGGCATTAGTGTACGTCGTATTTATCTGTGATGTTTAGATGACTTAAATGATGGGACTTCATTAATGTGATTAATGAAAGAAAAGAAACCTAAAAGATGTTGTAGAATCAAATTATCAAATAAAAGGGTAGCTACAGTTTTGCTTTGCATAGCGGTATATATGATATACCCTGCACCTTATTCGATGGGGAAAGAGCCGAGATCCCTTCACCGGGAGTGACCTCTTTAGCAAAACTGGCAGATGCTACAACACTCGGTTTGAATTTTGCCTTCTTTTGGGGTTTTGCTTTGCATAGTGATCTATATGATATGTCATGCACCTTATTCGATGAGGAAAGAGCCGAGATCCCTTCTCCGGGAGTGACCTCTTTAGCAAAACTAATAAAAGCCTCAAAATCACTCCATTTCAAAATTTCACTTGATTCTTGTCACGACCCGCAGGGTACGGAACGTGACTGGCACTTAAGTTTACGAAACGTCTCATGACGTCCGTAAAATAAGTAAGCCAAAGCCCAGAAACCAAAACCAAATAAGCAAAAGAGTGAAGAGAACCCAATCAATTGAAAGCAAGTTTATCAAATAAGTCATATAAAGCCTTTTTAAAAACAATATCAATTTTTCCGAAAATTTCGGCAGAGTCTCCTTTGTAAATACTGGCCCCCAAAATGGGTACAACAAAAATATATATGAATCCAACAAATAAGGCATCCCCAAGCGGGAGCTAGCTCTTCGCCACAAGGCGGTCACAAATCCCACGCAATATAAAGCAACAACATGCGAAATAATCATAAGGAAGCATGAGAAAAACAGCATGTCGACTCAAGTGAGCTCGACCCCAAAATACAGCATAAAAGTCTACAAATCTCACAGTCTCATCTCTAGGTCAATATACAACAATACTGGTAGATACAGTAGATGGAGTACTCTAGATACAAAGAATATACAAGGTGGTGCAAAAATAATAGTATAACCCACCTAAGAGCAAAACCTCGAGTCCAGGCAAAAGAAGCAAGTGCGCCCGCCGCTACTGTACTGACGGAGCGGACCTGAAAAAGGCTGTGGCACAACGGGGGTGAGTTGCCAACTCGTGAGTAATAAATAACATCTACACAGGCTATCGCAAGTATGCACACAAGCATCCTAGCATCTATAATACAGGTATGGCAGGATATAATAGCAGGTATGTATGCCATATGACTATACTAGCAAGTATATATGCAATATAAATATACTCGTGATCCGCATATGTAAGTATAAGAAATCATCTTTTTCCCTTTAAGAATCTCTTTTGAAATACCCGCACAATACCAATAGAATCAACAAGAACCTGTGTCCAGCAACGACACCTCAAAACTATCACAAATCTCATATATCCATGTCATAATATCTCTGGCCTCAGCCATCCGGCTGACCCAGCTCAATATCAAAATCTCATCATCTCGCGGCCACGGTCGGTATCCTCTGGATATCCGCCGTGCCAAACAGTCACCGGTAGGTAATCCATCCCCTGCCAGGCTCAACGTCAACGCCACATTCATCTTGCCCCGGGGTACCATACCGGGCCCACCATGTACCCGAGACGGTTCATCCAACTCCTCGAAACGGGTCTCGAAAACCACAGCAAACTCATGCTGGACGACACTTACATCACTAGAAAACCGCAATTTACATATTTTAAAAATATAATAAGTTTAGAAATTTTGCGGCTTTCCCCCGAAATCCAGAAATATCATAAAATCTCAAGAAATTCTCATAAGTGCATATGTCAATGATAATGAATGCATATGGTATCAATAATCAAGTTGCGATGTGTGATTAATAGACTAGGCATGAACAAATAATATGATGAGGTACATGCACATGAATAGCAATCCTACGATTTCATTTTAAGGGATTAAAGGCAATAGCACAAGTTTAAGTATCAATTATAGTAAAAGGTTTCAATTTATAGGTTATCTAGTGTGGTGGCATGGCAATTACCAGGGCGTGGGTGTAAGCATGAATAGTGCTCGTGCTGCATATAAAAACCCTGGCAATGGTGCAGGTGTCCTATAGAATGGGTTCGCATATGTATGTCGATATAAGGCATGAATGTAGTAAATAATCATACAAGTATTACATCCCTAATTACTAACATTACTAAGAATCTTTTTAAGCTACTAAAACTATCGGGCGACTTGCGCCATCCAACGATAGTTCCCCGTAGATGTTACATCTACTCACAGAAATCCTCAGCTAGCTACGTCCGATCACCGCTTTCCCTTTTCGTGCCGCATCCGAAGCCTCCGCGACCGAACCTGGAATTTACATCAATACAAGATATAAGGTTACATATCATGAAACGACACAAATCCCGAACGAGAATATCTACGTTCACAAGCTAGGCACAACGTGCACAAGGTGCGCGGAACGCACGCGAAAATCACAAAACTAACTAGAATCGTCGATTAGGTCGCCCGGAAAAACTGAAACCCGAACACTCAAAATCCGCACTCACACATCCTAAAAGTCATAGGATACGCTAAAAATTTCATCAAGACATCGCAATTAATTCATCACAAAATTTTAATAAAAACTAGTAAGCTAGAATTGCAATTTGGTGCAAACATCGACAATTAGCGACAAGGTTATCACGGTCCAACACAACCATCCAACCACACGACTAGTTAGCCACCAAAAACACAATTCTAATTCATTTACCATGCTACAAAACCCAATATCCAAACACAACCCTTTCTTGAATTTGGTAATTAGCAATCTTAATGAAAATTTCACACAAGTTTAACATAGATTAGCATAATATGAAGCCACTTAAGCAAAGTAACCTTAAAGATTGGTTTAGTAATTAACTAGATCGCTAATTAGATTTAATTAACTAAATAATGGTTCCTAAAAATCCTAGTTAAACTCTAACCATAAACATTTAAAAACTAGTATGCAAAAAGCACTAAAATTAACACTAAACAACTCAATTAAAGAATTTTAACCATATGAACTTAAATGAGTAGAAATTATACCTCAAATTTTATAGATCTAGCAAGAAGAATTTGCCTCAATGATGGCCTCATAGCACCATGATTCCAAGCAAGAGAGGCTAAAGAGAAAGGGGATGAAGAATGGGGTTATTTGTGAGGTTTAAATTTGGAAATTTTGGAGCAACTTGACTAATTTTTGAACAAGATGAAAAGAAAAATGATGAAGAGGGGAGGGGCTACAGATTTCGGCCAGAGGAGGGAGGAGAGGAAAGGTGTGGGGTGTGGGAAAGTCAAGGTCAAACCATACCCAAAGTCAAATACACCATACCTCCAAAATACTATATTTTAAAACCTACACATTCAACTCAAATCATCCCTAACAAAATAATTTTAAAACAAAAGAGAGAGGGGGAATTTTCTGCAGTTTGGGACAGCCAAGGAGATGTGAGGATGTGTGTGTGAGAGTGCACAAAATTTTTTTTGCAAAAAGACCCCCTACAAGTCCAAAATTGCAAGTTTAAGCTTAAATTCAATAATTTTCGATTTCCATAATAAAAATTAGTTAAAACTTAAAATACATTACTAAAAATTTATGTTACAACTAGATTTTAATTAACATGATTTTAAAGCTTAAATTTATCCCATTTAAATTTGTATTTATCGCTAATTTAATGTATTTTCTTACCGGCTTAAAATAATATTAAAAATTGAAAAATTAGGGAAAATTTTTAAACGACCAGAATTTCATAATTAACTCATTTGCTACTAAAAACTAGCAATTACCTATCCAAATTAGGTATAATTATTCATAAACTGCAAAATAACAAAAAGGACGGTTTTCAGAAAAATACCGAATTTTCACCGATTTTCAGGAAAACACCAAAACGACTTTTCAAGGCGTTACAATTATACAACGATATCAAGTTCATTACGCAATAGGTTTTCAGAAAAACCTGTCGTAGCCCTCCGTCATTTCAGATAAATCCTACTTAGTATTCATGCTACGTTTGTTGGCCTGCGTCAAGGCGTAGTGTGCGGTAGCTAACTAGTATTTATCTGCTAATGCATATGATGCAGATTGGATTAGGGTAGTCGTGCGACTTTGTGGGCCTGCGTCAAGGGTCATACGGGTGGGTTTAATTCAATCAAGAAATGACGGGTTGAACTTGACTAGCGCACTATGGTTGTTGGCCTGCGTCAAGGTCATAGGACGCTAGGGGCAAAATATTATCGGGAATTTCAATTGTTGAAATTTGCAATGAGATTGCATACCTTTTATGAGATAGTTGGATCCCGATACCCACTGCGAGTAATTGTTACTCCCGGGAGAGTTTTACACAGGGCAATTAGCCGATCAAGTAGGTGTCTAGAAAGGTGTCAACGGGGTTACGCCTCTGGGAAAACGAGATTTGCTTTAATTAGGTCCGTGCGAAAACACAGGGAACCTCCCTCAAAGTACCGACACTGGCCTGGCTGAAAGATCGGCGAAGTTGTAGGGTGTAATTAATCCCGGCTAGTCTTTCCTTTTACGGTTTGAAGGAAGATTTGATAAAAATAGTGGGAGCCATCCTGATTAGATAAGATAATAACCAATCTGATCTTGCAAGAGCATACGCTAAAGTATTTTCTTCTCTCTCTCTCTCCAGGTAGCGACCATGTCATGCCTTAATCAAGATAATAATATGGATGTATTGACTGAACCCGCATGTTATACTGTGCTGGGGAACGTTCTTTCTTATAAGAGTTATAAGAATGAACAGGATATAGGAGAATACCAGGATTCCCATGCCACCCGAATGAAGAAAGTACATGTTGATGTATTTTCTTCGGGTGTGTTCCTTACAGAGAACTGTTTCTCCATTTGCCCTACGTCCTGGGTATTAGATACCGGGTTAGGATCCCATATATGTAATCAGTTACATGGGCTTAGGAAAGATAGAGAACTTGGAGAAGGTGATAAAGACATAAGAGTTGGAAATGGTGCAATTGTTGCAGCTAAGACCGTCGGGGAATATCACCTTGCATTACCAACTGGTAATACATTGATTCTGAACGAATGCTATTACATGTCGAACCTGATATGCAACATTATATCGGTTTCTTTGTTGAGTAAAGATGGATATAATTTTGTATTACAGGATAATGTTATGAACATTTTCCGTAACCAAAAGTTGGTTGGATCAGGAACGTTGTGCAATGGCATTTATGTTCTAAATCAATCAACAGTTCTAAGTATAACAAACACACACAAGAGGAAAAGTTCAGAACTGAACGAATCCTTCTTGTAGCATTGTAGACCGGGTCACATCAATGCGACACGACTAGCTAAGTTGCATAAGAATGGATATTTGAATCCGTTTGAATTATCATCTTATGACACTTGCCAGTCATGTCTCAAAGGCAAGATGACCAAAACTCCGTTTACGGGACACGGAGAAAGAGTTACGGAACTCATGGGACTGGTGCATAGTGATGTATGCGGTCCAATGTCTACACATGCCAGGAATGGTTCTGCGTACTTCATTACATTCACTGACGATCTCTCTAGATTCGGATATGTGTTCCTGATGAAACACAAATCAGAAACTTTTTAGAAATTTAGAGAATATAAACAAGTAGTCGAGAACCAAACCGGAAAAAGTATTAAAATCCTTCGATCTGATCGAGGAGGTGAATACTTGAGCATTGAATTCCTGAACTTCCTAAAAGAGAATGGGAGTCTCTCTCAGCTGACTCCTCCATATACACCACAGCACAACAGTGTATCAGAACGGAGGAACCGCACCCTATTAGATATGGTGCGCTCTATGTTGAACACAGCTGAGTTACCTATTTCCTTCTGGGGTATGCACTGGAAACAGCTGCAGACCTATTGAATATGGTTCCCACCAAATCCGTGCCAACCACTCCATATGTGATATGGAAAGGAAAGAGACCATGTCTTAATTATGTTAAGATATGGGGTTGTCCGGCATATGTAAAAACGCAGAATCCGGACAAACTCGCGGAAAGGTCCATTCTATGTAAGTTTATTGGATATCCCAAACATTCGCGTGGGTATATCTTCTACCACACCGAGGAACAAAAGGTGTTTGTTTCTCGACATGCCACCTTTTTAGAAAAGGAATTTCTTGAAAAAGAGATTAGTGGCAAGGAGGTAGAACTGGAAGAGGTTCCAGCAATACAGACTACGACAGAAGATTTGGTTGAACCAGAGGATTCGGTAGTTCCCAACGAACCTCAGCCTCTTCGTCGATCTAGTAGGGTTCCTCGCCAACCTGAGAGATACTACGGTTTTCTTATGGATGGTGGCAGCAAGGATTGCATCATGGAGGATGATGACCCAACTAGCTTCGAGCAGGCCATCACGAGTGGGGACTCAGTGAAATGGCTGGATGTTATGCGATCCGAGATGGAATCCATGTACACCAACAAAGTATGGACTTTGGAAGATGCTCCTGAAGGGGTAAAACCCATTGGGAGCTAGTGGATCTTCAAGAAAAAACTTGGTGTAGATGGGAAAGTGGAAACTTTCAAAGCTAGACTTGTTGCAAAGGGTTTTCGTCAAAGACCAGGTGTGGACTATGACGAGACCTTTTCTCCAGTGGCTATGCTTAAATCCATCCGGATCATGCTTGCCATCGCTGCATATCATGACTACGAAATTTGGCAAATGGATGCTAAGACCACCTTTCTAAACGGTGATTTAGAAGAGTGCGTGTACATGACTCAGCCAGAGGGCTTCGTAGATAGTGGGAGCAGTGGGAAGGTGTGCAAGCTGCTTAAATCCATTTATAGATTAAATCAAGCATCGCGGAGTTGGAACATCTGCTTTGACGTCGTTATCAAAGAGTTTGATTTCATCAAAAACGTAGATGAACCTTGAATTTACAAGAAGGTGGCAGAGAGTAAGGTTGTTTTCCTCGTATTGTACATGGACGACATACTCTTGATAGGAAATGATATTCCTATGCTGCAATCGGTCAAGCTCTTCTTATCACAAAGATTCTCAATGAAGGATCTTGGTGATGCCTCCTGCATATTGGGAATTAGGATCTATAGAGATAGATCTAAACGGATATTGGGATTGTCCCAATCCAGGTACATTGACACCATACTAAAGAGGTTTAGTATGGAAAAATCCAAGTGTGGGAACTTACCCACGATCTCCGGAGTACCTTTCTCCAAAAAGATGTCTCCGAAGACTGATTTGGAGAGAGCTCGCATGCAAGGGATACCCTATGCTTCTGCTGTAGGCTCTATCATGTACGCGATGCTATGTACCAGACCCGATGTAGCATACTCACTAAGTGTAGTGAGCAGGTATCAAGCTGATCCTGGAGAGAGTCACTGGACAGCTGTGAAGAGCATTCTCAAGTACTTACGAAGGACTTAGGAGATGCTCTTGGTGTATGGTAACGGAGAACTCCAAGTGGAGTTCTTTACCGATTCGAGCTTCCAGAGTGATAAGGACGACTCTAAGTCGCAGTCGGGATTTGTCTTTACCCTTTATGGAGGGGCGGTTAGCTGGAAGAGTTCCAAGCAGGAAACCGTGGCAGACTCGACGATGGAGGCTGAATACATCGCTGCCAACGATGCTGCCAAAGAGGCTGTCTGGATCAAGAAGTTCATTACTGAACTTGGAGTGGTTCCATCCATTGAGCATCCAATACCTTTGTATTGCGATAACAATGGAGCGGTGGCTTTGGCCAAGGAACCCAGGTCTCATCAGCGATCCAGGCATATTCTGAGGCGGTATCACCTGATCCGGGAGATAGTTGATCGCCGGGAGATCGAGGTCAGGAGGGTTGACACGAAGAACAAAACAGCGGATCCACTCATGAAGGCCATTCCCCAGATACAGTTTGAGAGACTCTTCGGGATGCTCGGTATGCGATACTACAGCAGCTGGCCCTAGTGCAAGTAGAAGATTGTTAGTTGTATGTATGCCTTAGAGGCCAGTATTGTACAGATGATGTATATTATAGTGGATGCTTGGACATATATAGAGATGACTTTCTTGCTCTATATGATAGTATGCTATCTGGTTACTCTTTATCTTAACATGTATACTAGTCTCTTTATACTGTCTTGTAGTTACATATTAGTAAAGCCCAAAGGATGTGTACTTGACTACCTAGACTATGATGCGGATCATACTAGTGGGGGCATGGTAGTCCATAAGTACATCCTTCAAGGTCCCTAGCCGTGGGTGTATCGAGACGGGGCATCGATATACCAGTGTAGACTAGCGTATACGCTTCTCGACCCATGAGATGGGCGATGGATGATCCCATATCCATTGGTGTTTGACATCAGAGATGGTATACGGGTGCTCAGTGGAGACTGGGGGACGGACTCGCCGAGAACTCCCAGATGGTATTATACCTCACGTCAGATGGCAGTTCTCAGGTGACACTTGTGCAGGTTAGTCTCTAGACCCGAGATCGTCATGGAGTCTTGTGTGATTCCCACTGTGCTTTGATTTCCACCTTACCACGTCCATGAGGGCATGCAAAACGGTGGTTTTTGGGTACTGTCCCGAGTCACATGGAGGCAATGAGCGATAGGAGGGGTTTCGTCTCTCCCGGTATTGGGGGTTGATGTTGCACTGTGCTCGATTGGCCGTAACAGGGAAGTCCCTGGCCAGGGCTGATTAGAGATTTATCGGTAAGTGTTACCAGTAGTTTCTCGACCCGTTATGAGCCTCATATCGGCACGACTTATCGGTTATTGGGGTCTGACGTTTACCACCCCTAGACTTGATATGCGACATATCAGACGAGGAGACCGGACTGCACAGGTAGTGTTGCCGGTTGGCTCGACAGGAGTTGTAGCAGGTTCACTTGTTCTCTTCTGATCATTCAATACCCGGGTGGCCGTTATGTTTAGCTGACCGCTTGCGGCTTGGGGGTGCTTGATATGATTATCACCCACTGCCGGCGTATTGACGAGTCTTAGAGTCCCACAAAGAAGTTACCTAGTCCAGGAGAAACGTTGTGGTGCGCATATGCGATATGCGCATAGACCCGATTAAAATGCGCGTATGGGATACCGTATATTGATCGGGCGGCTTGCTTTTGGTGGGGTCATATATGATATGGCCGGATTGATAAATCAAGTGTTGATTTACCATTTAACCATTAGTTTTCTCACTTAAAATCTTTTCTTGTACATGATGGATGTATGCAAGCATGTATGTTTTCTTTCTTTTAGATTCATGCACATATGGATGTACATACACACACACATACATACATACATCCTTCATGGTTGTTCATACATGAAAATGGTGGCAATATAAGACTCACACCATGATTTGATTTCTATATAAATTATTATTGCATTTGATTTAAAAATAAAAGAACAGAAATGGATAATTCATGGATGCTTTCTACACTCTTCTTGACCTAACCATACTCACCCACCATTTAACCATGGATTACTTTTCCTTTTGGTTTTTAACTCAAGTTCAATAATTGTTCAACCATGGTTTGAGATGAGAGATAAAAAATATTTAAAGATATATTTTCTATTTTTCAAGGAGAGGTTTTCTTATCTCATATCCTAAAAGGCCACCATCTTCTTCCTCCTTCATGATTTGCTCTCTAGATTTATCTAGTGAGCTAATTATTCATCAAGATAGGATTTTGAAGTGAGAAAAGCCACCACAACATCATTATACACAAGTCTTGCCCACTTGTTTAGAGTGTTAGCTTCGATTTTCATTCTTGATCTTGCGAAGTTGCTAGCTTGGACAAAGCGGACTCTGGGTGGATCATCGGTGACCTAGAGGAGTTCAAGCGGAGCTTTTCCAAACCCCAAGCAACCAAGGAGTCTAGCACAGGGAGCTACAAAGGTTGTACTCTCAAAACCCTCGCTTTTCTTTCATGAGATGATATGCAAATTTTGAAACCCTAATTTTTCTAGGAACGATTCTTTGTTTGTTAACTTAGCACCCTAAAAATTCAATCTTTGGTACATGTGATGCTTCCAAACCCTTCATGAGGTGCTAGGTTAACACAACAGATCCCATATCCATCGGTGTTTGACATCAAGGATGGTGTACGGGTGCTCAGTAGAGACTGGGTACACTGGACGGACTCGCCGAGAACTCCCAGATGGTATTATACCTCACGTCAGATGGCAGTTCTCCTGTGACACTGGTACAGAGTAATCTGTAGACCCGAGATCGTCATAGAGTCTTGTGTGATTCCCACTGTGCTTTGATTTTCATCATACCACGTCTAAGAGGGCATGCAAATAGGTGGCTTTTGGGTAAAGTCCCGAATCACATGGAGGCAATGAGCGATAGGAGGGGATTCGTCTTTCTCTGTATAGGGAGTTGATGTTGCGCTGTGTTCGATTGGCTATAACTGAAAATCCCTGGCCAGGGTTGCTGAGATTTACTGGTAAGTGTTATCAGTAGTTTCTCAAACTGTTATGGACCTCAAATCGGCACGACTTATCAAGCTACTGGGGTCTGACGTTTACCACCCATAGGCGAGATATGCGACATATCAGACGAAGAGACCGGACTGTACGGGAGTGTTACCGATTGGATTCACAGGAGAATGTACAGACTTGCTTGTTTATCTTCTGATCGCTCAATACCTGGGTGGCTGTTACGTTTAGCTGACCGCATGCAGCTTGTGGGTGTTTGATATGATCATCACCTACTGCTGGCGTATTGACGATTCTTTAGAGTCCTACACAGAGGTTTCTTGACTCAGGCAAAACGGAGTAGGAGCACATATATGATATGTGCGTGACCGAGAACAATACGTGTATGTGATACCGTAATAGGTTCTCATGATATGAGTTATCGGCCGGTTATATGTGATATAGCCGGGTCATCGGATCAAGTGTTGATTCGATGAACTGATACAGATTATATTAGTCGGTTATTTATGAAATAACCGGATTATCGGATCAAGAGTTGATTCGATAATTTAATGTATAATTATATATTTGATATATTAAATTACATTAACTGATATAAGCTCACTAAAAGATTCTTTTTCTCACTCGGGTAATACATTGATATATATGCGATATATGTTAATTGTATTATTTTATTTTGTTACAATAAATATTATATATGTGATTTATAATATTGTAACAAGTTTAGGTTACAAATGCAACTTGTTTTGTAGAGTTTAAACATGGTTAGGGTTTGGATTAGGGTTAAGCCTTCTAGTAGCTTCTAGAAGCTTTGCTTTTGTTTTCTTGTAAATATATTTTGTGTAGATATTTCCTTAACCAAACCCAAACCCTAAACTATGATTCATTCTCTACAATGGTTAAGTCTTCTCTCTCTTAACTATGGTTGCATTTCTAACCTCACATATAGTTTTCATTATTCATCACAAAAGGATTACTATTCTTCTTCTTCTTCCTTGAGCTTTTGAAAAGCTTTCTATGTTTTTCTTAAGTGATAAAATTAATGAGTGAGTTAAAGAAAACAAATGGGAGCTAAAATCCTACTTCATCATCCTAATCTATCCTAACCATTTAGATTAGGGTGTTCACTTCATTTGTGAGTGAGAGCATGTGTTGAAGAAACTTCAAGGTAGATCATCTTAGTTATCGAAGATCGGAAGCAAACTTGCATCTTTCTCTTCGTGGAGCCTCTCTAGAGTTCGGGAACTTGATGATCACAGCGAAGGGACCACAACATGGAGCTTTAGAAGTGAAGGAACGAACTACAAAGGTTGTAATCCCTATCACTTAGATGTTAAAGTGTTTAACATACTTTATTTCGCCTAATCTCTAGTTTAAAGATCTTGGTTAGGGTTTTTCGGCACGTCTAAATTTTAAATCGGGCATGGTTGATGCCTTATAGACCTTTGTGAGAGTGCCTAGTAACCCTATAGTGGTATCATAGCTAAGCTAGAGCTTTAGGCGAAGTCTAGACGAAGTTTAAAGTCCGATCGAACTCCGAATACCCGTAAAACCCTAGTTTCTGGAAAAAATTTCAAAAGTTGACATTTTTCATATTAAAAATACTCAGAAAATTCAGCAGATGATTTGATGGATTACTGTGCAAAACGACCCTTTAATACCTTTAATACGCCGCGGAACCGCGGCAATGACCTGGCTTGCGCGGCGGTTCCGCGGCCAAACAGTAGTATTCGGGTTGGGGTTTTACACAGTAACATCCATACTGTTCTCCTGATTGTTCTGGGAATTTTTATTCTACTCAAATGTTGAGTTTTCTGGGTTTTATTGGGAGCTAGTTGATTCGATCGGAAGGTTTAACTTCGTTTAATTTTTTCCGGGTAATTTTCAAAACTTGTTAAAAAGTTCGAACGGATATCAATAACTCACTTTTTCCCTTGTCAAAATTTTTTCAAAAGTTAGATTTTTTCTCGAGTTTGAAACTTTCGGAAAGTCGTGCAAGTAACGCGGTGGACCCTCTAGAAGACAACAAACCTTAACTCGATTATGTGACCGTCTGAACCGTTTCTAAACCTTAGGGTTTGTGGTAGTACAGCGTTGCCAGATGTGAGGCGTTGGCTTGACCCTTCTACGGCTGGACCATTGGTACTGTGGCATGTGATGGATGTTTTTAAACTAATTTCAAGTGTTGAGATCTATTTGGGAAATCTTGGGTGTTTATTTATTCGATCGGAAAGTTTAACATTGTCTATTTATCTGGAAAGTGATACAATATTTGGAATCCACAAATAGTTATGAGATAACTAATTTGAATGTTATAAATCTAGCAGTTTAGTCTCAGATGATCGGTTGCCACGGGATTTTGATGCGATCAAAAGTCCGTCGCAATCACGTAGCGTACGCGGATACTCTCCGGGTAAACTTAATAGATAGCCATACCCCATAGCCCCGACCAAGTGACTGTAAGAGAACCCCGTCGCCAAAAGCATCCGTTTGGGTGCTCGCGGCAGCGGTGTTTCGCCTTAGTGCACTTTGTCGACGGCATCCGGGGGTGCGGCCGTCTACTAAAGTTTGCGACGAGCATTCGATCAGGATGTCGGGAATTTTGTTGAATTGCCCGACTTGATATTGAAAAGAGTTTTCGATAATGAGACTAAGATGCGGGGTTTATAATAGTTAGGCATGCGATGTCTAAGGAATTCATTTGGTTAGGCATGCGATGTCTAAGGAGGTTGCGGATTCCAACTGTTGTAGTTTTACACTTTCTTTTCTGCGACCGTAAGCATAGTATGTGGTGTATTGCCGGCTCCGTTGCTATACATCAACGACAATCGGGATACACATACTTGCTTACGTTGATGATATGAGATATTATGTGTTGCTGTGATATGTTATATTGGATCGTCCCGTTTTGAATAGCCAGGGATTTTATGTGAGATGACGGTTTTTATTTTCATTAATGTAAAATTCATTTGTATGTAATATTCTTTTATTGGGGCACTTCCGGGCTAAGGATGATGTCACCATTGTATATTATTTACTTTTCCGCATTAGGTAGACCTAAGGCGGGGAGCACAAGTAACCGTGTTCTAGGGTCCAGTGGGAGACCATCTCGAGGAGTCGAGACCGGGTATCCTAACCTAGAATTGGCAGTGTTTCTTGCCGCTCTCGTAGGTGTCTAGGGATGTGGATTTGGCTATTCATCGCGACCGTGGAATCCGTGTTTTATACAGGCTCATATTAAAAACACGGACCTCCTAGTTTATCCAATATTTCATATATGTTCTTCTGCTGCAATATTCTGTGATGAGATCATATTACTGCCTGAGACGAATGTTTATATTATATATATGAGATATATGTTATATTGCAAATTTCGTTTCAAAAGTGATGCTTATGAAGCATAATAAAATGGGACTTCATTAATGAGATTAATGAAACTAAAAGAAACCTAAAGATGTTGTAGAAACTTGTTTAAAAACTGGTAGCTCTAGTTCTTGCTTTGCATAGTAATGTTCCTTGTAGAACATCCAGCACCTTATTCGATAAGGAAAGAGCCGAGATCCTTTCACCGGGAGTGGCCTCTTTAGCGAAACTAGCAGATGCTACAAACACGGTTTGTCTTTTGATTGTTTCTATAGTTTTTGCTTTGCTTAGTGATATTTATGAAATATCCTGCACCTTATTCGATGAGGAAAGAGCTGACGATCCCTTCCCCGGGAGTGACCTCTTTACCAAAACTAGAAAAGGGCTCAAAAACATTCCATTTAAAATCACTCGATTCTACAACGATATCAAGTTCATTACGCAAAAGGGTTTTCTTAAAAACCTGTCGTAGCCCTCCGTCATTTCAGATAAGTAGTATTTAGTATTTGTGCTGCGTTTGTTGGCTTTTGTCAAGGCGTAGTCTGCGGTAGCTGATTACTACTTATCTGTATAAGCAAATGATGTGATTGAGTTAGGGTAGTCATGCGACTTTGTTGGCCTTTGTCAAGGGTCGTGCGGGTGGGTTTAAATTAATCAGGAAATGACGGGTTGAACTTGACTAGCATCCTATGGTTTGTTGGCCTTTGTCAAGGTCATAGGAGGTTAGGAGTAAAATATTATCGGGAATTTCAAGTGTTGAAATTTGCAATGAGATTGCATACTTTCTATGAGATAGTTGGATCCTGATACCCGCTGCGAGTAAAAGTTACTCCTGGGAGAGTTTTTACACATTACAATTAACCGATCAAGTAGATGTCTAGAAAGGTGTTAACGGGGTTACACCCCTGGGAAAACGAGGTTTATTTTAATTAGGTCCATGCGAAAGCACGGGGAACCTCCCTCAAAGTACCGGCACTGGCCTGGCTGAAAGATTGGCGAACTTGTAGAGTGTAATTAATCACGGCTAGTCTTTCCTTTTAGGGTTTGAAGGAAGATTTGACAAAAACAGTGGGAGACAACCTGATTAGATAAAATGATAACCAATCTAATCTTGTAGAAGTGCACGCTGATTATTTTCTTCTCTCTCTCTCCTGGTTGTGACTATGTCACGCCTGAATCAAGATAATAATACGGATGTATTGACCGAACCCGCTTGTTATACTGCCCTAAGGAACGTTGGTCCCGCTCCAACTTATAATTGTTATAAGACAGAGCAGGAAATAGGGGATTACCAGAATTCCCGTGCCACCCAAACGAAGAAAGTGCATGCTCATGCATCTTCTTCGGGCGTGTTCATTACACAGAACTGTTTCTTAATATCCTTTACATCCTGGGTATTTGATACCGGATCAGGATCCCACATATGTAATTTGTTACATAGGCTACAAATAGGTAGAGAACTGAGAACGGGTGATAAATTTCATGAGATAGAAACAGGTGCAAGTGTTGCAGCCAAGTCTTTTGGTAGTTATTACCCTGTATTACCAGAATACATTGATTCTGAATGAATGTTATTAGGTACCGAACCTGATATACAACATCATATGAGTCTCTTTATTAGTAAAGAAGGATATAATTTTGTATTGTTGGATAATGTTTTGAATATTTCTTATATCAAGAGTTGATCGGTTCAGGCACGTTATCTAAAAGCATAGATGCTCTAAATAAAACTATAGTTCTTAGTATACAGAACACATACAAGAGGAAGAGTTCAGAAATGAACAAATCCTTCTTGAGGCATTGTAGACTAGGTCATATCAATGCGACCCGACTAGCTAAAGTAACATAAAGATGCATATTTAAATTAGTTTGGATTTATATCTTGTAAAACTTTCCAGTCATGTCACAAAGATAAGATGACCATAGCTCCGTTTATTGGAAACAAAGAGAGAGTTAGTGAACTCTTGGGATTGATACATGCTGATGTATGAAGGTCCCCTGTCTACGCATGCCAAGACCAGTTCTTCATACTTCATTACATTCTTTGATGGTCTCTCAAGATTCGCACATGTGTTCCTGTTGAAACACAAGTCCGCAACTTTTAAGATAATCACAGAATATGAGTTAGAAGTAGAGAACCAAAAACGGGTATAAGTATTATGTCTTTTCATGAGATCAATAAGGAGAATACTTGAGCACGGGATTCCTGGACTTTTCTAAAGGAGAATGAGATTCTCTCTCAGCAATACTCCTTCGTATACACCATAGCACGATGGTATATCGGGGCGGAGCAATTGCATCCTATATGATATTGTGTGCTCTATGATGAGTACTACTGAGTTTTCTATTTTCCTTTTGGGAGTTATGCACTTGAGAAGCTGCATACCTATTGAATAGGGTTCAAATCAAATCAGTTGCCTACCACTTCATATGTGATATAGAAAGGGAAGAGCCCATATCTTAAGTTTGTTAAGATTTGGGGTTGTCCGGCCTATGTCTAAAAAGAAAAATCCGGACAAGCTCAAGGCAAAGACAGATTTGTGGAAGTTTGTTGGATATCCCAAGCATTCGCAAAGGAATATCTTCTACCAAACCAAGGAACAAAAGATGTTTTGTTTCTCAGTATGCCACCTTTGTGAAAGGGAATTTCTTGTGAAGAAATTAGTGGTCATGAGGTAGAACTCGAAAGAGTTCCAGCTATGTAAACTGCAGCTGATGATTTGGTAAACCCGGAGGATTCAATAATTTCCAACGAACCTCAGCCTCTCCGCCGATCTAGTAGGGTTCCTCACCCACCTGAAAGGTACTTCGGTTTTCTCTATGACAGTGGGAGCGAGATTGCATCATGAGATAATGACCCAACTAGTTTCGGGCTGGCTATCAGGAGTGAGACTCTGTAAGAATGGCTGGATGCTTATCGATCTGAGATGGAATCCTTATACAACAACAAAGTATGGACTTTGGTTGCTTTATCTGAAGGGTTAAATCAGCATCAGGAGCAAGTATATCTTGAGAATATTACGTGGTGTACATGGAAAAGTTGAGACTTTCAAAGCTATGCTTAAGTCCATCCAGATCTTACTTGCCACGGCTACATACCATGACTATGATATCTGGCGGTTGGGTGTCATGACTGCTTTTCTAAATGACGATTTGGAAGAGAGCGTCTATAAGTACACATCCAGAGGGCTTCGTAGACAGTGGGAGCAGCGGAAATGTGAGAAAGATGTTTTATGTGATAAATCAGGCATCGCGGAGATGGAACATCTGTTTTGATGAGGTAGTCAAAGAGTTTGACTTCATCAAAATGGTAGATGAACCTTGTATATACAAAAAGGTAGTAGAGAGTATGGTGGTGATCCTCGTAAAGTACGTGGATGACATACTCTTGATAGGGAAGAAGTTTCCTATGCTACGCTCGGTCAATCTCCTTTTATCACAAGGATTCTCCAAAAAGGATCAAGTTGATACCTGCTAAATCCTGGGTTTTGGATCTATGAGATAGATCTAATTGGATGTTAGGAATCTCGCTAGTTGTAGTGATATGGTATCAAACGATCCAGGGGAGAATCATTGGAAAAGTTCCAGGGTGATAAGGACGACTGAATGTCAGTCGCAGGCATTTTCTTTACCCTCAGTCGAGGGACGGTATGTTGGAAGAGTTCCAAGCTAGATACCGTGACTTACTAGACGATTAAAGGCAAGCTACGTCGTTACCAAGGATGCTACCAAAGAGGCAGTCTGGATATATATAAGTTCATGAGATGAACTTCGTTCCTACCGTTGTGTGAAAATGGAGTTATGGCTTCGGCCTAAGAACCCCCGTCCTATCAGAAATCCAGATATAATTCTTAGGCAGTATCACCTGATCATGGAGATGGTTGATCTCTAGGGAGATCGAGGTTAGGAGAGTAGACACAGAGGACAACAGCGTGGACCCACTCACAAAGGCCTATTTCCCAGTAGAGACTTTTGTGGGATGGTTGAGTATGAGATATTTCAACCACAGCTAATTGTTGGGTATGTGATACCACAACAGATGGCCCTAGTGCAAGTGGGAGATTGTTAGTTATATGTATGCCCTAGAGGCCATTACTGTACATATGGTGTAAGGGCACGGCGGCGCCTCGGCCGTCAATCCGACGCCGGAATGCGGAAACGAAAACTTTTCTATAAACTAGAACCGGTACCACCGCGCATTAAAATCCCTGATCGGGCCATTAACCTAACTCTAGCAAACTAGAAAAAGGGAAAGAAGCTATACCAAGCGATCCGTGTCATGCGGTCTTTTGCCTCCACTCCGATCTCCTCGCGGAATCTCCGGTCTTCAGCTCCTCGTCGGAACGGGCACCACATCGCCGGGTTCTTTTACGGGCTCCCACCTCTGGACCGAGGCAACTCGGGCGTGAAGTTGGCTAGCCGACGCGTCCAAGGTTGAAGTAGAGTATTGTAGAATGGTTTGTCTATTTGGGGTTGTGAAGTTGCCTTTGATGGAGGTAAAGAGAGAGAAGGCTTTGGCAGAAAAATGGTGCTCTCATTTTCGCAAAGAATGAGATGAGAAATTTCCACACATAAAAAATGAAAACCCCCACCTCACCAAAAATGGCCGGCCCTCTCTCCATGGTGGGAGAAAAGGAATCAATAATATGGGAGAAGAAAAGCTAAGATAAAGATAAGAAAAAATGGTCACACCCATTTCAAATCCAACTCTAATCTCAATCCATCATAATAAATATAAAGGAAGAGACTCAAAAAGAATCTAATGATTCAAGCAATATCATAATGCCACAAAACTTATTTGCACACTTGCAAATTAGTCCCTCCATCAGAGAGTCCGGCCGTGAAGGAACAAAGGAAAACTGGCCGGAAAGGAATGCAAACTGGCAACTTCAGAAAACTGATCCCGTAATAAATTACAGGAAAACCCCGTGACTGTATATACATACCCGCATTTGTATTCCAACTTAATACAAATGCAAAGAGACAAAATCTACACTGTACAATACTAGGATCCGGCTTAAACCAAAGCCTGCTAGTATAATCCGTCCGATCACGATCCGTGCAATACCGCACGTGTCTGATCGAACCCTGCCATATCTCCATACGGCCTCTACAGCGTTTCGCCCAAAACTTGAGAAACTGGTCTGTGGGGGACTCTAAAGACTCTTCAACACCTTGGTTGTGGATTTAACCACTAGCACATCAGAGGTATTAGCAATACGTAACGGGATACCAGGTATTGACCAAAAGGGACGTCGATGAGCGAACTCATCATCCTAACACCCTGCTGAGCCTGTCAGTGACAATATTCGTACAGTCCGGGCCGTTCGTCTATGAGCATCGTATGGCGGGCCTAGGGGGTTGGTAAAAGTCAGACCCCCAAAAGCGGTACAAGTCGTGTCGGAGAGTAGCCCAGAACAGCCTGAGATACTACTGGAATACCTACCAGTAAATCTCCTATCTTGGCCAAGGACTTTCATGTATTGGCTCTCCTAGACACAGCGCGACCTCACCCCCAATTCCGGGAGAGACGAACCCCTGTAGATCCACTCACTGCCTCCATGTGGCTCGGGACTGTACCCAACTAAAACCTGTTTGCACGTCTCCTTTGAGCGTGGTAGGGTAGTAATCAAAGCACAGTGGGAACTCACACGAGACAAAAGACGATCTCAGGTCGATGAACTAACCTGTACACATGTCACCACGGAACTGCTATCTGACATCTGGTATAATCCCAACTAGCAGGTTCCCGGCGAGTCCTGTCCGTTGTACTCATAACCCAATGAGCACCTGTATACATCTTAGGTGAACCAACTGACACCAGTGGTTTGTGAGACCGGCCAGCGCCCCTCGTCGGGGTCTCGACTGTATACACTAGTCTACTCTGGAGTATCGATGCCCTGTCTCGAAACTCCCACGATTAGGGACCTTTTAAGGATGTGCTTATAGACCCCAGCTCCCGTGTATATGATCGCCCTCATACTTCTGGTAGTCAAGCAAGAATCCTAGGGGCTCTATCAATGTGCAATAGTTACCTGTAGGGTCACCTAAAGCAGTACACGATGATAAAGATAAACCAGATAGCATACTATCATCTTGAGTAAGACTGTCCTACTGGGATAGGTCCTCCCTCAATCATTGCAATCACGTGCCTGTGATCCAATAATTGACTCTGAGGGCACTATCTCCAACAATCTCCCACTTGCACTCAAGGCTAATTATTACGATGTCGCATACTCACAACCCGTGTGATACCGAACACCCAACTCCTCTACTAGTCAGTCTCACAAAGCTCGTTTGCGAAACTATTGCGTTCGAGGAGTAGCCTCAGTGAGTGGATCCGCTGTGATGTTTCTTTCTATATCTCTCTTTTTCTCAAGTTCGCGGAGAAACCAATCTCCCGAAATGAGCAATACCTGTCTTAGAATATGTTTGAATGTCTGATGGGACCTAGTTCATAAGTGAACTCCAAATCCAAATTTCTTAGACTGTATCGTCAACTGAACTTAATCAGTATCATGCGCCATCCTTCCCTCAGTATCCACCTGGACCACCTATCCAAAATACTGCCCCTTGTCAGAGGGAAAACTATAACTCTGACAGCCACTCTGTCATCCAGGTCACCTTGGAAGCCTGTAATGATAACTGTGTCCCAAAGGAGGTTGTCGTTAACATATCCCTAGAACATCCACTTATGTTCTAAAACATCTTCCAAATGCTTCTCCAGGATTGGATCAATATCAACTTATTGCACCTACTGCAAAAACAACATCTGGTGTGGTACTTGATATCTCATGATTGACTCAATTACCTAAGCAAGTGATTTGCCAATCATGTACATCCCTCTCCCCTTTAGTCTGTAAGACACCTTTAGAGAGGGTGACTCCATCACCTGCAGGTACACTACCGTGCCAGGAGTCGTTCATTCTAAATACTCTTAGAATGCTGTTTAAGTACCCAGATTGGAACACTTCCCAAATCTAGATCTAAAACCATAGATCTAGTAACCAGAATGTCTGATATAATATCCAAACCTTATGTGGAGAAACTACTATGTGACAACCAAAGTATAACCGACCGTAGTATAGGAATTTCACTTCCTACTCTGTGTATGTCATCCAAATACCAGGACATCACACCCTACTACCTTCTTAACTGATCCATCCCCTATTCTGATGAAGTCAAACCTATGACTATTACATCAGAAATAGATGATCTATCTCCGCTATATCTGCTTTAGTTTATAAATAAACATAAGCCACCTGTCCACCAATGCTTCCGCTGCTCCCACTGACTACGACAACCCTCTGGCAGAGTCATATAGACGTACACTTCTAAAGCTAGTTTAGAACGACGATATACTCATCCTCCTGCCGGGCCTCATAGTCTGGAACAACAGCAGTGGCAAGTCTGGGTAAGCAAGAACCTCCCTGCCACCGTCCTTGAGCATACCGAAGTACCTCTCGGGTGCCTGAGGTTACCCACTTTATCTACGGAGTGGCTAATGCAATGTCAAACTAGATTGAATCTTTAGGTTCTTATCAAATCTTCAGTAATCGTTTGTGGTTCTGGAAACACTTCCAGTTCTACCATACTCCCACTACTGTTTTCTGAAAAAAAAAACTATTTTTATTAAAACTGTGGCGAGTCAAGAACAATATCACTATTGACCTTCCAGATGGTAGAAAATCAACCTTCGTCATTGCTCGGGTCAACCCACAAACAGCCATTACAGAAACGTGCCTTGAGTTATCCAGAGTCTGGTTTTAAGCATAAGCTGGATAACTCCCCGTATCTTAACAATGTCAAGATATGAACTGTTCTATAACCAATATAGAAACGGAGGCACTGATTTAATTGAACCAGATTCAAATCATGCAGCTGTCTCCAATGCATGTTAACTAAATGAAAGGAGGCCGATCAGTGTTACTCAACTTAGGAATGCTTCCAATTATGAGTAACCTGAAAGAGAAGCAAGTTTTCTTAATCATTACTATTAACTGAATACCATACACAAGTATCTACATCTTCGATCACCTTGAAGAATCCCGATACTTGCATCACCTGGTTCTCTACTTTACTCTTATACCTATAACTTCTCAAAACTCAGAACCTGCATTTCTACGAAACACATGTCTAAGAACTAGAAAAGTCAAAAGTAAACAGAATATAGTACGAGTACCAACCCCTCTGTCCTAATGAACACTGAACAACATACAATACTCTGTATAAGTCCCGTGAGTCTAATAACTCATTCCCTGTGTGTCGTAGGTTGAAAACTGTACTTATGGTTAAGAAGAATTACACCGCTGTTTAATGCTCCTTACCTAACCATCCACTGATATAGGTAAATGTCATGGACATAATTTCAAAAAGGTATATCTCACTCTATAAAAATAGACGTACAGATATATCAATTTGAAATTGGTGTATAACAATGGATATTCAAAACCCAATATTTGCCGTCGGGCAAACAACCCAGGTGACTTCCTCAAATATCACCAATTACAACGAATTCCGATATAACGAGGACAATCACCTAATTCCCAATAACTTACTCCCACTCATCATCTGTAAAACCATACAGATGTGAGAATCAAGCCTGGTAAATACATACCCTGGAGCAAGTGTCTAATTGGGAAATCAGTTTTCTTTTAACAGTACACAGTGAAACTGAAACATTAAAATGTTTCGATGGGGTATCCCGGTATTCCTAGTAATGCCTCTTCCATTATCAAGATTCACAACTGTAACCGTATAATTCTTTGCCATCTCTCCAAATCCCTTTATATGTCTTTAGTCATTACCTTCTGCACACCCTTTTAGGCCAAATGGTTTTCTTCCTTCCCTACCGTTTGGCACCAGCCAATGGTTTGGAAGAAGACTATCCAATAAGCATAATGGGTGTACTGTCCTAATCCTAGGAGCACTCGCAATTCGAGAGAAGGTGAAGATAAAAGACAACCGAATAAACCTTATTCCTATTTCTCCTGAACCAGAATCCATCCCCGAACTAGAACAAGTTCCTTTCGAGTTCGTATATAACCATACGATGGAATATCCAATAAACTTTGGATCTTCGTAGTGATACGGAGTGTCCTGGAGAAATACAAAGGTGATTTAGGATTGGCGAAGAAATACTTGGTTTGGTCGTGAATAGCAGTCGCAATTTACTTTCCCCTCTTACTAATCCCTTTATATGTCTTAACTTATTACCTTCTGTACACCATCATTATGCTAATTGGTTTTCTTCATTCCCCACCGTTTGGCACCAGCCTAAGGTTTGGAAGAAGACTATACAATTTGCGTAATAGGTGTACTATCTCCTAAACCAAGGAATACTCGCAACCTGAGAGAAGGTAAAAGGAAAAGACAACTGAATAGTCCTATTCGTTTTCTCCAGAACCGGAAACCATCCTCGAATTCCTTCGAGTTCGTATATAACCATACGATGGTTTTATCCAATGGAAGTGGACGTTCGTAGTAATAAGGGGTGTCCTGGAGAAAAGGGTAAAAGTAGGAGTGGCAATGAGATTTGCAACTCTGACAATCCAAAAGCCAGTCTTTAAGAAGGTTCGGTTAATCTTGGTCACTGAGTCATAATCTAGGGTCGGGTCATGGTCGCTGCCAAAGAGAGAGAGAAAAGAAACACTCAGCGTGCACTCTAACCTAGATCAGAATGGTTATCACTTTATCTAATCTGGAAACCTCCCACTGTAACGTCAAATTCTTCCCCAAACCTGAAAGAAGAATTAGTCGGGATCACACGAGGAGTAAACCAACTCATCAGTGGGAATCGGGATCCAACTATCACCACATGATAACGTGACGGAATCTGCTCACGTTATCACACTCCAGAAGGTATGCGCATATCTGGAAAGTTTCAGTTTCTTTAGAAACTCCCGATGTGATTTTTGCCCCATGCTCTTATAACCTTGACTTTGGCCAACAAATCATAAGTCACATGTCAAGTTCTACCCGTCATTGTCCAGGTTAATTTGAACCCACCCGTACAAGCCCTTGACTTTGGCCAACAAGGCTATACGACTGTCCCAAACCAACGCATCTATCTATTCTGCATATGAATACCCAACAGCTACCAAACACTGTGCCTTGACTTTGGCCAACAAACACAGCTTGAATACTATTGACTACCCATATGAAATGACGGAGGGCTACGAATGGTTTCTGGCGAAAACCTTTAACGTAATGAACTTAATATCGTTGAAGGAACCGGATAGCTTTATAAAAATATAGTGACGAAAACCTTTGCTAAAAAGGTCACTCCCGGTGAAGGGATCTCGGCTCTTTCCCCGTAGAATGAGGTGCAGGATATTCCAACTAAATACCACTGTGCAAAGCAAAAGTAAATGACTATAGTGAAGTTATTTCCCTGACGCAAACTTTTGTCCAAGGGGTCACTCCCGGTGAAGGGATCTCGGCCCTTGCCTCGTCGACTGAGGAGCTGGATATTCATAACCGAATACCACTGTGCAAAACAAAAGAGAACGCCCTTGCAATAACAGCTTTTTGAAAAATGTTCCAACAACATCAGAATAGGTTTTTTTAGCTTGCATTAATCCGAATCAATGCAGTCCCATCAATTGATCACACCAATAAAGAACGAAAATAATGATGTACGTATATGCCATCCGCATTCGCCACTGGGTCCCGTCATCACCCGTTAAGTTACTTAACTAACGACAGAGCGGGGACTGGACTAGCGCGGATGCAAAACATATACAACATCTACTAGTATATATATCAATATATAATATCGCTCAAGGCGTGATAAAATGCAACATCACAGAAATGTAATAAGCATCACAGAACAATACAGATATCTGGGATCCCCGGGTTTCATAGAGCCGCTACTGAAACCCGACGTTCCCCTGGTCGTGTGGATAGCCTGTGCAATGAAATCCTAGACCCCTACGGGAGCGGCAAGTTACCCGCCAAAACCTGAAGCGGGGCAGCCCCGTTCAGCAACGTGAATGGACCACCTAGCACTTCACGGAATCCGGTAACTTGGGCACCCCTCCTTGGGTCAACCTGTACCCCCTACGAGTGCGGCGAATAGCCCGCCAATTCTAGAGTAAAGCCCTCTCCGTCTCAATGCCATGAGATGCGGGCCTGTTGCCCTCTAGAACCCGGCTACCCGTGCACCCCTCCGCGGGGCAATCCTAGTACAGAAAGTAAAATATACATACAACGGGTACATCGACCTCAACCCGGTCGTGCCCCAAAAAAATAATATACAAACAGGCAGTGATGGCAGTCCACATGTCGGACGCTCGCCCCGTAATATCAAATGTAGATATAAAACGAAACTGTACTACCATTGCATCCAGGCTATCCCCCACGACCAATCCGCAACATCACAGCACAACACAGAACATCAACGTGAATGTCACGTTCGCAAATCCGTCTAAAAGGGCTATAGCAGTTAGACAGGATTTACCGATCAAATGACATTCACGGTCGCAAATTTAAATACTGTGAACTAACATGTTTAAAATTCTCGATCGATCAAATTTACCGAAGTGGGCCCCAAGCACTACTGTAGCACTCAAAGAAAATCTGGGCCCAAACAGAATATCCCAAAACCCCTATTTCCAACCCAGAAGCCTACTGTGAAAATTTGGTACGGCGTTCACTTTTCTCCACCACGGAACCGCGGCCAAACCAGGGGTTTGGCCGCGTTTCCGCGGTCGTACTAAAGCATCACCTTACCAAATTTTTGCAGAATGCTTACAATTCCCTGCACATGTTTCTGCAATATACTGAAAATTTTTTCGAGCCAAAACAAAATCGACAGAAACTTTTGCACTAGAAAATACGGTTTTTGGGATTTTTGTTCGATCGAGTTCTAAACATACTAGCGCAAGCTAGACTAGGTTAATGGCGTGGCTCTGATACCAGTGTAAGTGCACGGCGGTGCCCCGGCCGTCAATCCGACGCCGGAATGCAGAAACGAAAACTTTTCTATAAACTAGAACCGGCACCACCGCGCATTAGAATCCCGGATCGGGCCATTAACCTAACTCTAGCAAACTAGAAAAAGGGAAGGAAGCTATACCAAGCGATCCGTGTCCTTCGGGCTTCGGCCTCCACTCTGATCTCCTCGCGGAATCTCCGGTCTTCAGCTCCTCGTCGGAACGGGCACCACATCGCCGGGTTCTTTTACGGGCTCCCACCTCTGGACCGAGGCAACTCGGGCGCGAAGTTGGCTAACCGACGCGTCCAAGGTTGAAGTAGAGTAGTGTAGAATGGTTTGTCTATTTGGGATTGTGAAGTTGCTTTTGATGGAGGCAAAGAGAGAGAAGGCTTTGGAGGAAAAATGGTGCTCTCATTTTAGCAAAGAATGAGATGAGAAATTTCCACACATAAAAAATGAAAACCCCCACCTCACCAAAAAAGGCCGGCCCTCTCTCCATGGTGGGAGAAAATGAATGAATAATATGGGAGAAGAAAAGCTAAGATAAAGATAAGAAAAAAGATCACACCCATTTCAAATCCAACTCTAATCTCAATCCATCATAATAAATGCAAAGGAAGAGACTCAAAAAGAATCTAATGATTCAAGCAATATAATAATGCCACAGAATGCAAGAAAACCGCTCCATAAAACTTATTTGCACACTTGCAAATTAGTCCCTCCATCAGAAAGTACGGCCGTGAAGGAACAAAGGAAAACTGGCCGGAACGGAATGCAAACTGGCAACTTCAGAAAACTGATCCCGTAATAAATTACAGGAAAACCCCGCGACTGTATATACATACCCGCATTTGTATTCCCACTGAATACAAATGCAAAGAGACAAAATCTACACTGTACAATACTAGGATCCGGCTTAAACCAAAGCCTGCTAGTATAAGCTGTCCGATCACGATCCGTGCAATACCGCACGTGTCTGATCGAACCCTGCCATATCTCCATACGGCCTCTACAGCGTTTCGCCCGAAACTTGAGAAACTGGTCTGTGGGGGACTCTAAAGACTCGTCAACACCATGGTTGTGGATTTAACCACTAGCACGTCAGAGGTATTAGCCATACGTAACGGGCTACCAGGTATTGACCAGAAGGGACGTCGATGAGCGAACTCATCCTGACACCCTACTGAGCCTGTCAGTGACAATATCCGTACAGTCCGGTCCGTTCGTCTATGAGCATCGCATGGCGGGCCTAGGGGGTTGGTAAAAGTCAGACCCCCAAAAGCGGTACAAGTCGTGTCGGAGAGTAGCCCGGAACACCCTGAGAAACTACTAGAATACCTACCAGTAAATCTCCTTCCTTGGCCAAAGACTTTCATGTACTGGCTCTCCTAGACACAGCGCGACCTCACCCCCAATACCGGGAGAGACGAACCCCTGCAGATCCGCTCACTACCTCCATGTGGATCGGAACTGTACCCAACTAAAACCTATTTGCATGTCTCCTTTGAGCATGGTAGGGTAGTAATCAAAGCACAGTGGGAACTCACACGAGAAAAATGACGATCTCAGGTCGATGAACTAACTTGTACACATGTCACCAGGGAACTGCTATCTGACGTCTGGTATAATCACAACTAGCAGGTTCCCGGCGAGTCCTGTCCGGTGTACTCATAACCCAATGAGCACATGTATACATCTTAGGTGAACCAACTGACACCAGTGGCTTGTGAGACCAGCCACCGCCCCTCGTCGGGGTCTCGACTGTATACACTAGTCTACTCTGGAGTATCGATGCCCTGTCTTGAAACTCCTACGACTAGGGACCTTTTAAGGATGTGCTTATAGACCCCAGCTCCCACGTATATGATCGCCCTCATACTGCTGGTAGTCAACCAAGAATCCTAGGGGCTTTATCAATGTGCAATAGTGACTTGTAGGGTCACCTAAAGCAGTACACGATGATAAAGATAAACCAGATAGCATACTATCATCTTAAGTAAGACTGTCCTACTGTGACAAGTCCTCCCTCAATCATTGCAATCACGTGCCTGTGATCCAATAATTGACTCTGAGGGCACTATCTCCAACATATGATGAATATTGTAATGGATGCTTGGACATATATAGGGAGGACTTTCTTGCTCGACATGATAGTATGCTATCTGGTTGTACTTTATCTTAACATGCACTCTGATTGTCTCTATGTTACATGTTGATAAAGCCCTTAGGATATGTACTCGACTACTGGGACTATGATGAGATCCTACTAGAGGGGCCACGGTTGTCGACGAGTACATCCAATAACTGTTCCTAGTCGAGGGTGTATCGAGACAGGGCATCGATACACCATAGTAGACTAGCGTATACGCATCTTGACCCATATGATGGGCGATGGATGATCCCATATCCATCAGTGTTTGACATCAAGGATGGTGTATGGGTGCTCAGTGGAGACTGGGTACACTGGACGGACTCGCCGAGAACTCCCAGATGGTATTATACCTCACGTCAGATGGCAGTTCTCTGGTGACACTGGTACAGGTTAATCTGTTGACCCGAGATCGTCATAGAGTCTTGTGTGATTCCCACTGTGCTTTGATTTCCATCATACCACGTCCAAGAGGGCAAGCAAAAAGGTGGCTTTTGGGTACAGTCCCGAATCACATGGAGGCAATGAGCGTTAGGAGGGGATTCATCTCTCCCGGTATAGGAAGTTGATGTTGCGCTGTGTTCGATTGGCTATAACTGGAAATCCCTGGCCAGGGTTGCTGTGATTTACTGGTAAGTGTTATCAGTAGTTTCTCTAACTGTTATGGACCTCAAATTGACAAGACTTATCAATCTACTGGGGTCTGACGTTTACCACCCCTATGCGAGATATGCGACATATCAGACGAAGGGACCGGACTGTACGGGAGTGTTACTGATTGGATTCACAGGAGAATGTACAGGCTTGCTTGTTGATCTTCTGATCGCTCAATACCTGGGTGGCTGTTATGTTTAGCTGACCGCTTGCAGCTTGTGGGTGTTTGATATGATCATCACCTATTGCCGGCGTATTGACGATTCTTTAGAGTCCTACACAGAGGTTTCTTGAATCAGGCAAAATGGAGTAGGAACACATATATGATATGTGCGGGACCGAGAACAATACGTGTATGTGATACCGTATTAGATTCTCACGATATAAGATATCGGCCGGGTATATGTGATATAGTCGAGTCATCGGATCAAGTGTTGATTCGATGAACTGATACAGATTATATTAGTCGGTTATTTGTGAAATAGCCGGATTATCGGATCAAGTGTTGATTCGATAATTTAATGTATAATTATATATTTAATATATTAAATTACATTAACTGATATATGCTCACTAAAAGATTCTTTTTCTCACTCGGGTAATACATTGATATATGTGTGAAATATGTTAATTGTATTATTTTATTTTGTTACAATAAATATTATATATGTGATATATAATATTGTAACAAGTTTAGGTTACAAATGCAACATGTTGTGTGGAGTATAAATATGGTTAGGGTTTGGATTTTGGTTAAGCCTTCTAGTAGCTTCTAGAAGCTTTGCTTTTGTTTTCTTGTAAAGATATTATGTGTAGATATTTCCTTAACCAAACCCAAACCCTTAACTATGATTCATTCTCTACAATGGTTAAGTCTTCTCTCTCTTAACTATGGTTGCATTTCTAACCTCGCATATAGTTTTCATTATTCATCACAAAAGGATTACTATTCTTCTTCTTCTTCCTTGAGCTTTTGAAAAGCTTTCTAGGTTTTTCTTAAGTGATGAAAATGAGTGAGTTAAAGAAAAGAAATGAGAGCTAAAATCCTACTTCATCATCCTAATCTATCATAGCCATTTAGATTAGGGTGTTCACTTCATTTTTGAGTGAGAGCTTGTGTTAAAGAAACTTCAAGGTAGATCATCTTAGTTATCGAAGATCGGAAGCAAGCTTGCATCTTTCTCTTCGTGGAGCCTCTCTAGAGTTCGAGAACTTGATGGTCGCAGTGAAGGGACCACAACACAGAGCTTTAGATATGAAGGAACGGACTACAAAGGTTGTAATCCCTATCTCTTAGATGTTAAAGTGTTTAACATACTTTGTTTCGCCTAATCTCTAGTTTAAAGATCTTGGTTAGGCTTGTTCGGCACGTCTAAATTTTAAATCGGGCATGGTTGATGCCTTATAGACCCTTGTGAGAGTGCCTAGTAACCCTACAGTCAAAGTATTTGATTTCATCAAATTGGTAGATGAACCTTGTATATACAAAAAGGTAGTAGAGAGTAAGGTGGTCATCCTCGTAATGTACGTGGACGACATACTCTTGATAGGAAAAGAGTTTCCTATGCTACGCACGGTCAATCTCCTCTTATCATATTGATTCTCTGTGTAGGATCTAGGTGATACCTCATAAATCCTGGGTTTTGGATCAATGAGATAGATATAAATGGATGTTCGGATTCTCACTAGGTATAGTGAGATGGTATGAATCGATCCTGTAGAGAATCACTGGATAGCTTCCAAGGTGGTAAGGACGACTGAATTTCAGTCACAGGAATTGTCTTTACCCTCGGTGGAGGGACGGTATGTTAGAAGAGTTCCAAGCTAGATACCGTTGCAAACTAGACGATAAAGGCTGGTGACATCGCTATCAAAGATTCTACTAAAGAGGCAGTCTGGGTGTATATTTGTTCATGAGATGAACAAGGTTCCTACCATTGTGTGACAATGGAGGTGTGGCTTTGGCCTAGGAACCCCGGTCCCATCAGTGACCCAGACATATTCTGAGGAAGTATCACCTGATCATGGAGATGGTTGATCTCAAAGAGATCGAGGTTAGGAGAGTAAACTCAGAGGTTAACACGTCGGATCCACTCACTGAGGCCTTTCCCAGTGAGAGACTTTTATGGGATGATTGAGTATGAGATACTGCAACGACTGCTACATGATGGCCCTAGTGCAAGTGGGAGATTGTTAGTTATATGTATGCCCTAGAGGCCATTACTGTACATGAGATGTATATTGTAGTGGATGCTGGGACATATATAAGGAGTACTTTCTTGCTCGACATGATAGTACGCTATCTGGTTGATCTTTATCTTAACATGTGTACTTACTGTTAGTTATTAGTATTCCCTAGAGGCCATTACTGTACATATAATGTATATTGTTGTGGATGCTTGGACATAAATAGGGAGAACTTTTTTGGTCGACATGATAGTATGCTATCTGGTTACTCTTTATTTTAACATGTACTCTGATTGTCTCTATGTTACATGTTGATAAAGACCTTAGGATGAGTACTTGACTGCCAGGACTATGATGCAGATCATACTAGATGGGATAGTGTAGTCGCCAAGTACATCCTTCAAATGTTCCTAGTCGTGGGAGTACCGAAACAGGGCATCGATACTCCTGAGTAGACTAGCGTATGTGCTTCTTGACCCATATGATGGGCGATGGATGATCCCATATCCATTGGTGTTTGATATCAGAGAAGGTATACGGGTGCTCAGTTGTGACTGGGTACACTGGACGGACTCGCCGAGAACTCCCAGATGGTATTATACTTCACGTCAGATGGCAGTTCTCTGGTGACACTGGTACAGGTTAGTCTGTAGACCCGAGATCGTCATAGTGTCTTGTGTGATTCCCATTGTGCTTTGATTTCCATCATACCACGTCCAAGAGGGCATGCAAAAAGGTGGCTTTTGGGTACATTCCCGAATCACATGGAGGCAATGAGCGATAGGAGGGGTTTCGTCTCTCCCGGTATAGGGAGTTGATGTTGCGCTGTGTTCGATTGGCTATAACTGGAAATCCCTGGCCAGGGTTGCTGAGATTTGCTGGTAAGTGTTATCAGTAGTTTCTCGAACTGTTATGGACCTCATATCGACACGACTTATCAAGATACTGGGGTCTGATTTTTACCACCCGTAGGAGAGATATGCGATATATCAGACGAAGAGACCGGACTGTACGGGAGTGTTACTGATTGAATTCGCAGGAGAATGTACAGGCTTGCTTGTTGATCTTCTGATTGTTCAATACCTGGGTGGCTATTACGTTTAGCTGACCGCTTGCAGCTTGTGGGTGTTTGATATGATCATCACCTACTGCCGGCGTATTGACGATTCTTTAGAGTCATATACAGAGGTTTCCTGGCTCAGGAAAATGGAGTAGGAGCACATATGTGATATGTGCGGGACAAAGAATAATACGTGTATGCGATACCGTACTAGATTCTCGCGACATGTGATATCGGCCGGTTATATGTGATATAGCCGGGTCATCGGATCAAGTGTTGATTCGATAAACCGATACAGATTATATTAGTCGGTTATTTTTGAAATAGCCGGATTATCGGATCAAGTGTCGCTTCGATAATTTAATGTATAATTATATATTTGATATATTAAATTACATTAACTAATATACGCTCACTTAAAGATACTTTTTCTCACTCGGGTAATACACTGATATATATGTGATATATGTTAATTGTATTATTTTATTTTGTTACAATAAATATTGTATATGTGATATATAGTATTGTAAAAAGTTAGGGTTATAAATACAACATGTTTTGTGGAGTTTAAATATGGTTAAGGTTTGGATTAGGGTTAAGCTTTCATGAAGCTTTCAAGAAGCTTCTTGAAGCTTTGACTTTGACCTTGATATTTTGTGATATTTTGCAAAGATATTTCCTTAACCCAACCAAACCCTTTGCCCTAGTTAAATCTCTACAAGTGTTAAGTTTTCTTTCTTAACCCATGGTTGCATTTATAACCTCACACAAGTTTCATTATTCATCACAAAGAGATTGGCATCTTCTTCTTGCATGAAAAAGCTTTCTAGCTTTTTATGAAGTGATGAAAATGAGTGAGAAATCGAAAACAAATGAGAGCTAAATTCCTACTTCATCATCCTCATCTATTCTAGCCGCTTAGATTAGGGTGTTTTCTTTGCTAATACTTGATTAGCAAAACAAGAGATTGGGTTTGAGTTTCTTCAAGGTAGATCATCTTAGTTATCGAAGATCGTAAGCAAGCTTGCATTTTTCTCTTCATGGAGCCTCTCTAGAGTCCGGGTACATGATGATCGTGGTGAAGGGACCTCAACACGGAGCTTATGAAGTGAAGGAACGGACTACTAAGGTTGTAATCCCAAACTCTTGGAAGTAAAGTTGTTTACTTGCTTTGTTTCGCCTAATCTCTAATCTAAGATCTTTGTTAGGGTTGTTCGGCACTTGGAAAATTTGATTTTGGCATGGTTGATGCCTTGTAGAACCTTGTGACAATGCCTAGTAACCCTACAGTGGTATTAGAGACAAGCTAGAGCTTTAGGCGTCGTTTAGACGAAGTTTAAAGTCTGATCAAACCCCGAAACGTCGATATACTCCCCCTATCTGGAATTTTTTTAAAATGTTGATTTTTTCTGTATTAAAAATACTCAGAAAATTAAGCAGGGAATTCTAAGGATTACTGTGAAAAACGAGCCCCTAATCCCTTCAAAGCGCCGCGGAACCGCGGCAATACCATGCCTTGCGCGGCGGTTCCGCGGCCGTACAGGCGTATTAGGGTCAGTTATTTCACAGTAACATCCGTAGGTACTTTTGCATGTTTCTGGGAATTTTTAATTCTACTCAAGTGTTGAGTTTTCTGGAGATCTTTTGTATTCGTTGATTCGATCGGAAAGTTTAACTTCGTTTAACGTTTTCCGGGTAATTTAGAATATGTTAAAAAGTTCGAACAGATATCAATAACTCACTTTTTCTCCTGCCGGAAAATTTCCAAGTGTTGGATTTTTTCCTTAATTGAAGAACATTCATAGTCGTGCAAGTAACGCGGTGGACACTCTAGAAGAACACAAACCTTAACTCGATTATGTGACCGTCTGAACCGCCTCTAAACCTTAGGGTTTGGGGCAGTACAGTGTTGCCACATGTGAGGCGTTGGTTTGACCCTTCTACGGCTGGACCATTGGTACTGTGGCATGTGATGGGTACTTTTTGAACTCCGCTCAAGTATTGAGCTATTTGGGAAATCTTGGGTGTTTGTTTATTCGATCGGAAAGTTTAACATTGTCTATTTATCTGGAATGTGATACAATATTTGGAATCCATAAGTAGTTATAAGATAACTAATTTGAATGTTATAAATCTAGCAGTTTAGTCTCAGGTGATCGGTTGCCACGGGATTTTGATGTGATCAAAAGTCTGTCGCAATCACGTAGCATACGCAGATACTCGCCGGGTAAACTTAATAGATAGCTACGCCCCATAGCCCCGACCAAGTGACTGTAGGAGAACCCCGTAGCCAAAAGCATCCGTTCGGGTGCTCGCGGCAGCGGTGTTCCGCCTTAGTGCATTTCGTCGATGGCATCCGGGGGTGTGGCCGTCTGCTAAAGTTTGTGACGAGCATTCGATCAGGATGTCGGGAATCTTGTTGAATTACCCGCCTAGATATTGAAAAGTGTTTTCGATATTGAGACTAAAATGCTAGGTTTATAATTGTTTGGTATGCGATGTCTAAGGAATTCATTTGGTTTGGCATGCGATGTCAAAGGAGGTTGCGGATTCCAACTGTTGTAGTTTTACACTTTCTTTTCTGCGACCGTAAGTGTAATATGTGGTGTATCGCCGGTTTCGTTGCTATACATCAACGACAATTAGGATACGCATATTTACTTACGTTGATGATATGAGATATTATATGTTGCTGTGATATGTTATATTGGATCGTCGTGTTCTGAATAGCCGGGGGTTTTATGTGAGATGAGGGTTTTCATTTTCATTCATGTAAAATTCATTGTATGTAATATTCTTTTATTGGGGCACTTCTAGGATGAGGATGATGTCACCATTGTATATTATTTACTTTTCCGCATTAGGATAGACCCAAGGCGGGGAGCACAAGTAACCGGGTTCTAGGGTCCAGTGGGAGACCATCTCGAGGAGTCGAGACCGGGTCTCTTAACCCTAGAATTGGCAGAGTTGCTTGCCGCTCTCGTAGGGGTCTAGAGATGTGGGTTTTTCTATTCATCGCGACCGTAGAATCCGTTCTTTATACAGGCTCATATTAAAACACGGACCTCCTAATATATCCAATATTTCATATATGTTCTTCTGCTGTAATGTTCTGTGATGAGATCATATTACTGCCTGAGATGAATGTTTATATTATATATAAGTGATATATATTATATATTGTTGATTTCGTTTCATATCTGATGCTTGGTAAGCATAATAAAATGAGACTTCATTAATGAGATTAATAAAATAAAAGAAACCTAAAGATGTTGTAGAAACTTGTTTAAAAACTGGTAGCTATAGTTCTTGCTTTGCATAGCGGTATTCCTTGTAGAATATCCAGCACCTAATTCGATAAGGAAAGAGCCGAGATACCTTCACCAGGAGTGAGCTCTTTAGCGAAACTAGTAGATGGTACAAACTCGGTTTGTCTTTTGATTGTTTTTATAGTTTTTGCTTTGCATAGTGATATTTGTGAAATATCCTGCACCTTATTCGATGTGGAAAGAGCCGAGATCCCTTCACCGGGAGTGACCTCTTTACCAAAACTAGAAAAGACCTCAAAAAAATTCCATTCAAAATCACTCGATTCTACAACGATATCAAGTTCATTATGCAAAGGGTTTTCTTAAAATCCTGTCGTAGCCCTCCATCATTTCAGATAAGTACTTCATAGTATTCGTGCTGCGTTTGTCGGCTTTCGTCAAGGCGTAGTGTTCGGTAGCTATTTATGCTTATCTGTATAAGCATATGATGCGATTGAGTTAGGGTAGTCGTGCGACTTTGTTGGCTTTCGTCAAGGGTCGTGCGGGTGGGTTTACTTCAATCGGGAAATGACGGGTTGAACTTGACTAGTAGCCTATGGTTTGATGGCTTTTGTCAAGGTCATAGGATGCTAGGGGGAAAATGTTATTGGGAATTTCAAGTGTTGAAATTTGCAATAAGATTGCATACCTTCTATGAGATAGTTGGATCCCGATACCCGCTGCGAGTAAGAGTTACACCTGGGAGAGTTTTACACATTACAATTAGCCGATCAAGTAGGTGTCAAGAAAGGTGTTAATGGGGTTATGCCTCTGGGAAAACGAGGTTTATTTTAATTAGGTCCGTGCGAAAAAACAGGGAGCTTCCCTAAAAGTACCGACACTGGCCTGGCCGAAAGATTGGCGAACTTGTAAGGTGTAATTAATCCCGGCTAGTCTTTCCTTTTAGGGTTTGAAAGAAGATTTGACTAAAACAGTGGGAGCCATCCTGATTAGATAAATTGATAATCAATCTAATCTTGTAAAAGCGTACGCTGAGTGTTTTCTTCTCTCTCTCTCCTGGTAGCGACCTTGTCACGCCTTAAACAAGATAAATAATATGGATGTATTGACCGAACCCGCTTGTTATACTGCGCTAGGGAACGTTGGTCCCGCTCTAACTTATAATTGTTATAAGACCGAGCAGAAAATAGGGGATTCGCAGAATTCCCGTGCCGCCCAAACGAAGAAAGTACATGCTGATGCATCTTCTTCGGGTGTGTTCATTACCGAGAACTGTTTCTCAGTTTCATTTACGTCCTGGGTATGAGATACCGGATCAGGATCCCACATATGTAATCTGTTACATGGGCTAAAGACAGGTAGAGAACTGAGAATGGGTGATAAGTTTCAAGTGTTGGAAATGATGCAAGTGTTGCAGCCAAGTTTGTTGGCAGTTATCACCCTTTATTACCAGAATACATTGATTCTGAACGAATGTTATTAGATACCGAACCTGATATACAACATCATATCAGTTTCTTTATTAGTAAAAAAGGATATAATTTTGTATTGTTGGATAATGTTTTGAACATTCCCTATATCAAGAGTTGATTGATTCAGGCACGTTATCTAAAAGCATAGACGTTCTAAATCAAACCACAGTTCTTAACACACAGAACACACACAAGAGGAAGAGTTCAGAAATGAACGAATCCTTCTTGAGGCAATATAGACTAGGTCATATCAGTGCGACCCGACTAGCTGAAGTTATATAAAGATGCATATTTAAATTCTTTTGGATTTACATCTTGTAAAACTTTCCAGTCATGTCATAAAGATAAGATGACCACAGCTCTGTATATTGGAAACAGAGAAAGATTTAGTGAACCCTTGGGATTGATACATGCTGCTGTATGAAGGTCCCTTGTCTACATATGCCAAGACCGGTTCTTTGTACTTCATTACGTTCACTGATTATCTCTCAAGATCCGGACATATGTTCCTGTTGAAACACAAGTCTGGAACTTTTGAGAAATTCAATGAATATAAGTTAGAAGTAGATAACCAAAAACGGGTATAAGTATTATGTCCTTTGATGAGATCAAGGAGGAGAATACTTGAGCACGGAATTCCTGGACTATTCTAAAGGAGAATGAGATTCTCTCTCAGCATCACTCCTTCGAATACACCACAGCACGTCGATGTATCGGGGCAGAGCAATCACACCCTATGTGATATGGTGTGCTCTATGATGAGTACTACTAAGTTGCCTATTTTCTTTTGGGGTTATGCACTTTAGAAGAAGCATACCTATTGAATAGGGTTCCAACCAAATCAGAAGCCTACCACTCTATATGTGATATGGTATGGGAAGAGCCTACCTCTAAAAGATGTTAAGATCTGGGGTTGTCCGGCCTATGTCAAAAGCAAAATCCAGACAAGCTTGAGGCAAGGTCAGTTCTGTGGAAATTTGTTGGATATCCCAAGCATTCGCAAGGGAATATCTTCTACCACACCGAGGAACAAAAGATATTTTATTTCTCGGCATACCACTTTTTGAGAAAATGGGAATTTCTTGTGAAGAAATTAGTGGTCATGAGGTAGAACTGGAAGGAGTTCCAGCTATATAAACTGTAGCTGATGATTTGGTAAACCCGGAGGATTCAATAGTTTCCAACGAACCTCAGCCTCTCCGTCTATCTGGTTGGATTCCTCATCCACCTGAGAGATACTTCGGTTTCTCTATGACAGTGGGAGAGAGAATTGCATCATGAGATGATGACCCAACTAGTTTCGAGCAGGCCATCAGGAGTGGTGAATCTATGAGAATGGCTGGATGCTTAGCGATCTGAGATGGAATCCTTATACACCAACAAAGTATGGACTTTGGTTGCTTTATCTGAAGGGTTAAATCCCCATCAGGAGCAAGTATATCTTGATAAGATTACTTGGTGTACATGGAAAAGTTGAGACTTTCAAAACTATGCTTAAGTCCATCCAGATCGTACTTACCAGTGCTACATACCATGACTACGATATCTGGCGGTTGGGTGTCATGTCTGCTTTTCTGAATGATGATTTGGAAGAGAGCGTCTATAAGTACACAGCTAGAGGGCTTCGTAGATAGTGGGAGCAGCGGAAACGTGTGCAAGATGTTTTATGTGATAAATCATGCATCGTGGAGTTGGAACATCTGTTTTGATATGGTAGTCAAAGAGTTTGACTTCATCAAAATGGTAGATGAACCAAGTATATACAAAAAGGTAGTAGGGAGTATGGTAGTGATCCTCGTATAGTACGTGGATGACATACACTTGATAGGGAAGGAGTTTCCTATGCTACGCTAGGTCAATATCCTCTTATCACAAGGATTCCTCATAAGGATCAAAGTGATACCTCCTAAATCCTAGGTTTTATATCTATCAGATAGATCTAATTGGATGTCAGGATTCTCACTAGTTATAGTGAAATGGTATCAATCGATCCTGGGGAGAATCACTGGAAAGGTTCCAGGGTGATAAGGATGACTGAATGTCAGTCGCAGGCATTATCTTTACCCTCAGTGGAAGGACGGTATGTTGGAAGAGTTCCAAGCTAGATACCGTGACATACTAGACGATTAAAGATAAGATACATCGTTACCAAGGATGCTACCAAAGAAATAGTCTGGATGTATATTAGTTCATGAGTTGAACTTCATTCCTGCCATTGTGTGACAATGGAGTTGTGGCTTAGGCCTAGGAACCCCCATCCCATCTGAGATCCAGACATATTCTTAAGTAGTATCGCCTGATCATGGAGATGATTGATCTTCAGGGAGATCGAGGTTAGGAGAGTAGACACAGAGGACAACAGTGTGGATCCACTCACAAAGGCCTATTTCCCGGTAGAGATTTTTATGGGATGGTTGAGTATGAGATACTTCAACAACAGCTGATTGTTGGATATGCTATACCATAACAGATGGCCCTAGTGCAAATAGGAGATTGTTAGTTATATGTATGCCCTAGATGCCATTACTGTAAATACTATATATTTTGTAGTGGATGTAGGGTTCCTAGGCACACACAAGAGGTTCCACAAGGCATCAACCATGCCAAACAAAAATTTTCCGGTGCCGAGAAATCCTAATATAGATCGTTAACTAGAGGATAGGCGAAAGAACATGCAAGCAAACGACTTTGCAACTAAGTGAAAGCGATTACAACCTTTGTAGATCCACTCCACCATTTCTTTAGCTCCGTGTTGACGTCCCTCCACTGCGATCATCGGATCCTGGACTCTAGCGATGGTTTCGTCGGAGAAATGATCGGGTTAGGTCATTGACTTCGAGGCCGAAAATGATCTACGTCGGGGAGACTCAAACTCAAGCTATTCCTTCACTTGGTCGAAAAATTTATGAAGAGAACACCCTATACTACATGGAAAGTGGTAGAGGATGAAGAAATAGGAAGTGGGTTCACTTTAGAATTGGATTTCTCACTCTTTTTCTCATGATGCCATTGGAGCTAGCAAGCTTTTTCAAGCTTGATGAAGATGAAGAAGAAGAAAAGCATCATATGAATAATATCCAAAAATGAAACTTCTCCAACAAATAATGGCACCATGTTTGAGTTAAGCCCTCATGCTTAACTCATGTAGAGAATTAACCAAACCATTAGGTTAAGGGTTGGGTTAACTAATATCGTACACAAATGACAAAAGGGTTGACTTTGTCAATGCTTATCAAGCTTCATGAAGCTTGATAACTTTGACCAAAGTCTCAATTCTTTTGTTATTTGCTTGGAAAATAGTAAACCCTAATCTAACTTTGATATGGTTCAAGTCTCATACACACAACTTGTTTGTATCATCAAGCATGCTACAAACATGTACACTTGCATATATCACATATAAACAATGTACACTTTCAAGTGAGAAAATCAATCTTAAGTGAACCAATACTAGTTAATGTAAAGTAATATATCAAATATATAATCATACATTAAATCATTAAATCAACACTAGATTTAACGATCCGGTCATATCGCATATAACCGACTAATATCAATAGTAACAACTTATCGAATCAACACTTGATCCGATAACCCGGCTATATCGCATATAACCGATCAATGTCACAAATCGCGAGAATAGAATACAGTATCACATACTGGTATTATTCTCGGTCCCGCACATATCTCATATGCGCTCCTATTTCGTTTCGCTTGAGCCAGGAAAACCCTGTGTAGGACTCTAAAGACTCGTTAATACGCCGGTAGTAGGTGATGATCATATCAAACACCCACAAGCCGCAAGCGGTCTGCTAAACGTAACGGCCACCCGGGTATTGAGCGATCAGAAGATCAACGAGCAAGCCCGCTCACACTCCTGTGAATCCAACGAGTAACACTACCGTACAGTCCGGTCTGTTCGTCTGATATGTCGCATATCTTGTCTAGGGGTGGTAAACGTCAGACCCCAATAACTCGATAAGTCGTGTCGATATGAGGCTTATAACGGGTCGAGAAACTACTGGTAACACTTACCAGTAAATCCAAAAAGCAGCCTTGGCGAGGACTTCCTGTTATAGCCAATCGAGCACTGCGCAACATCAACTCCCTATACCGGGAGAGACGAAACCCCTCCTATCGCTCATTGCCTCCATGTGATTCGGGACTGTACCCAAAAGCCACCTTTTTGCACGCCCTCTTGGACGTGGTATGATGGAAATCAAAGCACAGTGGGAATCACACAAGACTCTATGACGATCTCGGGTCTACAGACTAACCTGTACCAGTGTCACCAGAGAACTGCCATCTGACGTAAGCTATAATACCATCTGGGAGTTCTCGGCGAGTCCGTCCAGTGTACCCAGTCTCTACTGAGCACCCGTATATCATCTCTGATGTCAAACACCAATGGATATGGGATCATCCATCGCCCATCTGTATGGGTCGAGAAGGTATACGCTAGTCTACTCTGGTATATCGATGCCCCGTCTCGATACACCCACGACTAGGGACTTTGAAGGATGTACTTATAGACTACCACGTCCCCACTAGTATGATCCGCATCATAGTCCAGGTAATCATGTACACATCCTAAGGGCTTTACCAACATGTAACAGAGAGACAATCAGTGTACACGTTAAGGTAAAGAGTAACCAGATAGCATACTATCATATCGAGCAAGAAAGTCATCCCTATATATGTCCAAGAATCCACTACAATATACATCCTATGTATAGTAATGGCCTCTAGGGCATACATATAACTAACAATCTCCCACTTGCACTAGGGCCATCTGATAGCAGTGGTTGTAGTATCTCATACTCAACCATCCCATAAAAGTCTCTCTCTGGGAAAAGGCCTTTGTGAGTGGATCCGCCGTGTTGTCCTCTGAGTCTGCTCTCCTAACCTCGATCCCCTGAAGATCAACCATCTCCACGATCAGGTGACACTGCCTTAGAATATGTCTGGATCACTGATGGGACAGGCGTTCCTTGGCATAAGCCACAACTCCATTGTCACACAATGGGAGGAACGAAGTTCATCTCATGAACTAATATACACCCAGACTGCCTCTTTGGTAGCATCTTAAGTAGCGATGTATCAAGCCTTTATCGTCTAGTATGCCACGGTATCTAGCTTGGAACTCTTCCAACATACCGTCCCTTCACTGAGGGTAAAGACAATGCCTGTGACTGACATTCAGTCATCCTTATCACTCTGGAACCTTTCCAGTGATTTTCCCCAGGATCCATTGATACCTTCTCACTACAACTAGTGAGTATCCTAATATCCAATTAGATCTATCTCATAGATCCAAAACCCAGGATTTAGTAGGTATCACTTTGATCCTATATGGAGAATCCTTGTGATAAGCGGAGATTGACCGAGCGTAGCATAGGAAACTCCTTCCCTATCAAGAGTATGTCGTCCACGTACTCTACGAGGATCACCAGCATACTCCCTACTACCTTTTTGTATATACAAGGTTCATGTACCATTTTGATGATGTCAAACTCTTTGACTAACTCATCAAAACAGATGTTCCAACTCCGCGATGTCTGTTTTATCACATAAAACATCTTGCACACGTTTCCGCTGCTCCCACTGTCTACGAAACCCTCTGACTGTGTACTTACAGACTCTCTCTTCTAAAACATCATTTAGAAAAGCAGTCATGACACCCAACCGCCAGATATCGTAGTCATGGTATGTAGCCGTGGTAAGTAGGATCTGGATGGACTTAAGCATAGCAAATTAGAAAAGGTTTCATTGTAATCCATACTTGGTCAATGATGCAAACCTTTAACAAGTCTAGCTTTGAAAGTCTTAACTTTTCGATGTACACCAAGTAATCTTCTCAAGATATACTTTCTCCTGATGGGGATTTAACCCTTCAGATAAAGCAACCAAAGTCCATACATTGTTGGTGTATAAGGATTCCATCTCAGATCGCTAAGCATCCAGCCATTCTTACAGAGTCCTACTCCTGATGGCCAGCTCGAAACTAATTGGGTCATCATCTCATGATGCAATTCTCGCTCCCACTGTCATAGAGAAACCAAAGTATCTCTCAGGTGGGTGAGAAACCCTACTAGATCGGCGGAGAGGCTGGGGTTCGTTGGTTGCTATTGAATCCTTTGGTTCTTCCAAATCATCAGCTGCAGTTTGTATAGCTGGAACTCTTTCCAGTTCTACTTCATGACCACTAATTTCTTCACAAGAAATTCCCTTTCACAAAGGTGGCATGCTGAGAAACAAAACATTTTTGTTCCTCGGTTAGGTAGAAGATATCCCTTGCAAATGCTTGGGATATCCAACAAACTTCTACAGATCTGACTTTGCCTCGAGCTTGTCCGGATTTTGCTTTTTAGACATAGGCCGGACAACCCCAAATCTTAACTGACTTAAGAAATAGGCTCTTCTCTTTCCATATCTCATATGCAATGGTAGGCATCTGATTTGATCGGAACCCTATTCAATAGGTATGCAACTTCATAAGTGCATAACTCCCTAAAAGGAAATAGGAAACTCAGTAGTACTCATCATATAGCACACCATATCTAATATGGTGTGATTGCTCTGCCCCGATACACCGACGTGCTGTGGTGTATACGGAGGAGTAATGCTGAGAGAGAATCTCATTTTTAGAATAGTCCAGGAATCCCGTGCTCAAGTATTCTCCTCCTTGATCACATCAAAGGACATAATACTTTTACCCGTATTTTGGTTCTCTACTTCTAACTTATATTCTGTGAATATCTCAAAAGGTTCGGACTTGTGTTTCAACAAGAACATGTGTCTGAATCTTGAGAGATTATCAGAGAATGTAATGAAGTACAAAGAACCGGTCTTGGCATGTGTAGACAGGGGACCTTCATACATCAATATGTATCAATCCCAAGAGTTCACTAACTCTTTCTTTGCTTCCAATAAACAGAGCTGAGGTCATATTATCTCTGTGACATGACTAGAAAGTTTCACAAGATGTAAATTCAAACAGATTTAAATATGCATCTAAATGTAACTTCAGCTAGTCGGGTCGCATTGATATGACCTAGTCTACAATACCTCAAGAAGGATTCGTTCATTTCTGAATTCTTCCTCTTGTGTGTGTTCTGTACACTAAGAACTGTAGTTTGATTTAGAACGTTAATGTTTTTAGATAACGTGCCTGAACCGATCAACTCTTGATTTAGGAAATGTTCAAAACATTATCCAACAATACAAAATTGTATCCTTCTTTAATAAATAAAGAGATTGATATGATTTTGTATATCAGGTTCGGTATCTAATAACATCTGTTCAGAATCAATGTATTCTGGTAATACAGGGTGACAGTGACCAACAGACCTGGCTGCAACACTTGCTCCGTTTTCTGCCTCATGAAACTTATCACCCGTTCTCAGTTCTCTACCTTTCTGTAGCCCATGTAACAAATTACATATGCAAGATCCTGATCTGGTATCATATACCCAGGATGTAAAGGACATTTGAGAAACAGTTCTCTGTAATGAATACACCCGAAGATGATGCATCAACATGCACTTTCTTCGTTTGGGCGGCACGGGAAATCTGGTATTCCCTAATTTCCTGCTCTTTCTTATAACAATTATAAGTTGAAGCGGGACCAACGTTCCCCAGCTCAGTATAATAAGCAGGTTCAGTCAATATATCCATTTTATTATCTTGATTAAGGCGTGACATGGTCGCTACCTGGAGAGAGAGAGAAGAAAACACTCTGCGTGCGCTCTTGCAAGATCAGATTGGTTATTATTTTATCAAATCAGAATGGCTCCCACCGTTTTTATCAAATCTTCCTTCAAACCCTAAAAGGAAAGACTAGCCGGGATTAATTACACGCTATAAGTTCGCCAATCTTTCAGCCAGGACAGTGTCGGTACTTTGAGGGAGGTGCCCCGTGCTTTCGCACGGACCTAATTAATGTAAATCTCATTTTCCCAGAGGCGTAACCCCGTTGACACCTTTCTAGACACCTAATTGATCGGCTAATCGTAATTTGTAAAACTCTCCCAGGAGTAACTCTTACTCGCAGCGGGTATCGGGATCCAACTATCTCATAGAAGGTATGCAATCTCATTGCAAATTTCAACACTTGAAATTCCCGATAATATTTTGCCCCTAGCGTCCTATGACCTTGACAGAGGTCAACAAATCATAGGCTTCTAGTCAAGTTCAACCCGTCATTTCCTGATTGAAGTAAACCCACCCGCACGACCCTTGACAGAGGTCAACAAGGTCGCACGACTACCCTAAATCAATCACATCATATGCTTATACAGATAAGCACTAATCAGCTACCGCACACTACGCCTTGACAGAGGTCAACAAACGTAGCACGAATACTAACCAGTACTTATCTGAAATGACGGAGGGCTACGACAGGTTTTTAAGAAAACCTTTCGCGTAATGAACTTGATATCGTTGTAGAATCAAATGATTTTAAAATGGAGTGTTTTTTAGGCTTTTCTAGTTTTGCTAAAGGGGTCACTCCCGGTGAAGGGATCGTCGGCCATTTCCTCATCGAATAAGGTACAGGATATATCATATATACCGATGTGCAAAGCAAGAACTATAGGAGCAATCAAAAGACAAACCAAGGGTTGTAGCATCTTCCAGTTATTGCTAAAGGAGTCACTCCCGGTGAAGGGATCTCGGTCCTTTCTTTATCGAATAAGGTGCAGGATGTTCTACAAGGAACACCGCGATGCAAAGCAAGAACTGTAGCTACCTGTTTTTGAAAATTCGATTCCACAACATCTTTAGGTTTCTTTTCTTTCATTAATCATATTAATGAAGTCCCATCATTTAAGTTACCTAAACATCACAGATAAATACGACGTACACTTATGCCATCCGCATTCGCCTCGATGTCCCCTCGTGCACCGTTAGGTTAGGTAACTAACGGCAGAGCGGGGCAGGGCTAACGCGGGTGTAAAACATAAGTAATGCCTATATAATATATCATATATACTATATACAGTATTCACAGAACATCAAATGATCACATCACAGATATCGCAGCAGAAGAATCATATGAAATATTGGATATACTAGGACGTCCGTGTTTTCAATACGAGCCTGTATAAAACACGGATTCCACGGTCGCGATGAATAGCCAAACCCACACCCCTAGACCCCTACGAAAGCGGCAAGCAACCCTACCAATTCTAAAGTTAGGAGACCCGGACTCGACTCCTCGAGTTGGTCTCCCACTGGACTCCAGAACCCAGTTACTTGTGCCCTCCTCCTTGGGTCTATCCTAGTGCGGAAAAGTAAATAATATACAATGGGTGACATCTTCCGCTACCTGGAAGTGCCCTAGTAAAAGAATATTACATATAATAAATTTTACATGAATGAAAATAAAAACTCTCATCTCACATAAAACCCCCGGCTATTCAAAACGCGACGATCCAATATAACATATCCAGCAACACATAACATCACTTGTCATCAACGTAAGTAAATATGCGCATCCCAATTGTCGTTGACATATAGCAACGAAACCGGCGATATCACATATTAAACTTACGGTCGCAGAAAAGAAAGTGTAAAACTACAACAGTTGGAATCCGCAAACTCATTAGACATCACATGCCTAATCAAATGAATTCCTTAGACATCACATGCCTAACAGTTATAAACCCCGCATTTTAGTCTCTTTATCGAAAACACTTTTCAATATCAAGTCAGGAAATTCAATAAGATTCCTGGCATTTTGATCGAATGCTCGTCGCAAACTTTAGTAGGCAGCCGCACCCCTGATGCCGTCGACGAAGTGCACTAAGGCGGAACACCGCTGCCGCGAGCACCCGGACGGATGCTTTCGGCGACGGGGTTCTCCTACAGTCACTTGGTCGGGGCTATGGGGTATATCTGTCTATTAAGTTTACCCGGCGAGTATCCGCGTACGCTACGTGATTGCGACGGACTTTTGATCGCATCAAAATTCCGTGGCAACCGATCATGTGAGACTAAAGTGCTATGTTTATAACATCCAAATCAGTTATCTCATAACTACTTGTGGATTCCAAATATTGTATCACATTCCAGATAAATAGAAAATGTTAAAATTTCCGATCGAACATTCAAACACCCAAGTTTTCCCGAAACAGCTAAACTCTTGAAATAAGTTCAAAAACATCCAGTTCATGCCTCAGTACCAACGGTCCAGCAGTAGAAGGGTCAAGCCAACGCCTCACATGTGGCACGCCATACTGCCCCAAACCCGAAGGTTCAAAGGGCAGTTCAAGACGGTCACATAATCAAGTTAAGGTTTGTTGTCTTCTAGAGGGACCATCGCGTTACTTGCACTACTTAGAACGTTTTCAAACTACGGAAAAATCCAACACTTGGAAATTTCCCGGCAGGGGAAAAAGTGGGTATTTATATCCGGTCGAACTTTTTAACATATTCAAAAATATCCGGAAAAACACAGACAAAGTTAAAGATTCCGATCGAATCGTCGAACTCCCAATACAACCCAGAAAACTCAACTCTTGAGCAAACTTTAAAAATTCCCAGAAAATACAGGAATCAATATAGGACATTACTGTGCAAGGCATGTGCCAAGAACCAACTTTTTGGCCGCGGAACCGCCGCACATGCTAGGGTGGGGCCGCGGTTCCGCAGCGCTTTAGTTGAATTAGGCTCACGTGCTTCACAGTAACTCTTATAATACCCTGCTGTATTTTTTGGATATTTTTAATTTGGAAAAATCCACATTTTCAGAAAATGTCCAGAGAGGGTTAATCGTTAGGATTTCGAGGTTCGATCAGATTTCTAACATCGTCTACACTTTGCCTAAGGCTCTAGCTAGGCTCTGATACCACTGTAGGGTTCCTAGGCACAAACAAGAGGTTCCACAAGGCATCAACCATGCCAAACAAAAAATTTCTGGTGCCGAGAAACCCTAATATAGATCGTTAACTAGAGGATAGGAGAAAGAACATGCAAGCAAACGGCTTTGCTACTAAGTGAAAGCGATTACAACCTTTGTAGATCCGCTCCACCATTTCTTTAGCTCCGTGTTGACGTCCCTCTGCTGCGATCATCGGATCCTGGACTCTAGCGATGGTTTCGTCGGAGAAATGATCGGGCTAGGTCATTGACTTTGAGGCCGAAGATGATCTACGTCGGGGAGACTCAAACTCAAGCTATTCCTTCACTTGGTCGAAAACTTTGTGAAGAGAACACCCTATACTACATAGCAAGTGGTAGAGGATGAATAAATAGGAAGTGGGTTCAATTTAGAATTGGATTTCTCACTCTTTTTCTCATGATGCCATTGGAGCTAGCAAGCTTTTTCAAGCCTGATGAAGATGAAGAAGAAGAAAAGCATCATATGAATAATATCCAAAAATGAAACTTCTCCAACAAATAACAGAACCATGGTTGAGTTAACCCCTCATGCTTAACTCATGTAGAGAATTAACCAAACCATTAGGTTAAGGGTTGGGTTAACTAATATCCTACACAAATGACAAAAGGGTTGACTTTGTCAATGCTTATCAAGCTTCATGAAGCTTGATAACTTTGACCAAAGCCTCAATTCTTTTGTAATTTGGTAGGAAAATAGTAAACCCTAATCTAACCTTGATATGGTTCAAGTCTCATACTCACAACTTGTTTGTATCATCAAGCATGATACAAACATGTACACTTGCATATATCACATATAAACAATGTACACTTTCAAGTGAGAAAATCAATCTTAAGTGAACCAATACTAGTTAATGTAAAGTAATATATCAAATATATAATCATACATTAAATCATTAAATCAACACTTTATTTAACGATCCGGTCATATCGCATATAACCGACTAATATCAATAGTAACAACTTATCGAATCAACACTTGATCCGATAACCCGGCTATATCGCATATAACCGATCAATGTCACAAATCGCGAGAATAGAATACAGTATCACATACTGGTATTATTCTCGGTCCCGGACATATCTCATATGCGCTCCTATTTCGTTTCGCTTGAGCCAGGAAACCCCTGTGTAGGACTCTAAAGACTCGTTAATACGCCGGTAGTAGGTGATGATCATATCAAACACCCAGAAGCCGCAAGCGGTCTGCTAAACGTAACGGCCACCCGGGTATTAAGCGATCAGAAGATCAACGAGTAAGCCCGCTCACACTGCTGTGAATCCAACGAGTAACACTACCGTACAGTCCGGTCTGTTCGTCTGATATGTCGCATATCTTGTCTAAGGGTGGTAAACGTCAGACCCCAATAACTCGATAAGTTGTGTTGATATGAGGCTCATAACGGGTCGAGAAACTACTGGTAACGCTTACCAATAAATCCCAAAAGCAGCCTTGGCCAAGGACTTCCTGTTATAGCCAATCGAGCACTGCGCAACATCAACTCCCTATACCGGGAGAGACGAAACCCCTCCTATCGCTCATTGCCTCCATGTGATTCGGGACTGTACCCAAAAGCTACCTTTTTGCACGCCCTCTTGGACGTGGTATGATGGAAATCAAAGCACAGTGGGAATCACACTAGACTCTATGACGATCTCGGGTCTGCAGACTAACCTGTACCAGTGTCACCAGAGAACTGCCATCTGACGTAAGCTATAATACCATCTGGGAGTTCTCGGCGAGTCCGTCCAGTGTACCCAGTCTCTATTGAGCATCCGTATATCATCTCTGATGTCAAACACCAATGGATATGGGATCATCCATCGCCCATCTGTATGGGTCGAGAAGGTATATGCTAGTCTAATCTTGTATATCGATGCCCCGTCTCGATACACCCACGACTAGGGACTTTGAAGGATGTACTTATGGACTACCACGTCCCCACTAGTATGATCCGCATCATACTCCAGGTAATCAAGTACACATCCTAAGGGCTGTACCAACATGTAACAAAGAGACAATCAGTGTACACGATAAGGTAAAGAGTAACCAGATAGCATACTATCATATCGAGCAAGAAAGTCATCCCTATATATATCCAAGTATCCACTACAATATACATCCTATGTATAGTAATGGCCTCTAGGGCATACATATAACTAACAGTGGATGCTTGGACATATATATGGAGGACTTTCTTGGTCCACATGATAGTATGCTAGCTGGTTACTCTTTATCTTAACATGTACTCTGATTGTCTCTATGTTACATGTTGATAAAGCCCTTAGGATGAGTACTTGACTTCCAGGACTATGATGCAAATCATACTAGTGGGGAAAGTGTAGTCGCCAAGTACATCCTTCAAATGTTCCTAGTCGTGGGAGTACCGAGACAGGGCATCGATACTCCAGAGTAGACTAGCGTATGCGCTTCTTGACCAATATGATGGGCGATGGATGATCCCATATCCATTGGTGTTTGACATCAGAGAAGGTATACGGGTGCTCAATGGAGACTGGTTATACTGGACGTACTCCCCGAGAACTCCCAGATGGTATTATACCTCATGTTAGATGGCAGTTCTCTGGTGACACTGGTACAGGTTAGTCTGTAGACCCGAGATCGTCATAGAGTCTTGTGTGATTCCCTCTGTGCTTTGATTTCCATCATACCACGTCCAACAGGGCATGTAAAACGGTGGCTTTTGGGTACAGTCCCAAATCACATGGAGGCAATGAGCGATAGGAGTGGTTTCGTCTCTCCCGGTATAGGGAGTTGATGTTGCGCTGTGTTCGATTGGCTATAACTGGAAATCCCTGGCCAGGGTTGCTGAGATTTACTGGTAAGTGTTATCAGTAGTTTCTTGAACTGTTATGGACCTCATATCGACACGACTTATCAAGCTACTGGGGTCTGAGGTTTACTACCCCTAGGCGAGATATGCGACATATCCGACGAAGAGACCGGACTGCACGGGAGTGTTACTGATTGGATTCGCAGGAGAATGTATAGGCTTGCTTGTTGATCTTCTGATCGTTCAATACCTGGGTGGCTGTTACGTTTAGCTGACCGCTTGCAGCTTATGGGTGTTTGATATGATCATCATCTACTGCCGGCGTATTGACGATTCTTTAGAGTCCTACACAGAGGTTTCCTGGCTCAAGCAAAACGGAGTAGGAGCACATAAGTGATATGTGTGGGACCGAGAATAATACGTGTATGCGATACCGTATTAGATTCTCGCGATTTGTGATATCGGCCGGGTATATGTGATATAGCTGGGTCATCGGATCAAGTGTTGATTCGATGAACTGATACAGATGTCGGTTATTTGTAAAATAGCCGGATTATCGGATCAAGTGTTGATTCGATAATTTAATGTATAATTATATATTTGATATATTAAATTACATTAACTAATATAAGCTCACTTAAAGATTATTTTTCTCACTCGGGTAATACATTGATATATATGTGATATATGTTAATTGTATTATTTTATTTTGTTACAATAAATATTGTATATGTGATATATAGTATTGTAACAAGTTAGGGTTATAAATGCAACATGTTTTGTGGAGTTTAAATATCGTTAGGGTTTGGATTAGGGTTAAGCTTTCATGAAGCTTTCAAGAAGCTTCTTGAAGTTTTGACTTTGACCTTGATATTTTGTGATATTTTGCAAAGATATTTTCTTAACCCAACCCAACCCTTTACCCTAGTTAAATCTCTGCAAGGGTTAAGTTTTCTTTCTTAACCTATGGTTACATTTCTAACCTCACACAAGTTTCATTATTCATCACAAAGAGATTGGCTTCTTCTTCTTCCTTCTTCTTGCATGAAAAAGCTCTTTAGCTTTTTATGAAGTGATGAAAATGAGTGAGAAATCGAAAACAAATGAGAGCTAAATTCCGACTTCATCATACTCATCTATTCTAGCCACTTAGATTAGGGTGTTTTCTTTGCTAATACTTTATTAGCAAAGCAAGAGCTTGGGTTTGAGTTTCTTCAAGTTAGATCATCTTAGTTATCGAAGATCGGAAGCAAGCTTGCATCTTTCTCTTCATGGAGCCTCTTTAGAGTCTGGGTACATGATGATCGTGGCGAAGGGACCTCAACACGGAGCTTATGAAGTGAAGGAACGGACTACAAAGGTTGTAATCCCAAACTCTTAGAAGTAAAGTTGTTTACTTGCTTTGTTTCCCCTAATCTCTAGTCTAAGATCTTGGTTAGGGTTGTTCGACACTTGGAAAATTTGATTTTGGCATGGTTGATGCCTTGTAGAACCTTGTGACATTGCCCAGTAACCATACACTTACTGTCTCTCTGTTACATGTTGATAAAGCCCTTAGGATGTGTACTCGACTTCCAGGATTATGATGCAAATCATACTAGTGGGGCCTGGGTAGTCCATGAGTACATCCTTCAATGTTCCTATTCCTAGGAATATCGAGACGGGGCATCGATATTCTAGAGTAGACTAGCGTATATTTTCTCGACCCATGTGATGGGCGATGGACGTTCCCATATCTATTGGTGTTTGACATCAGAGATGGTATACGGGTGCTCAGTGGAGACTGGGTACACTGAACGGACTCGCCGAGAACTTCCAGATGGTATTATACCTCACGTCAGATGGCAGTTCTCTAGTGACACTGGTACAGCTTAGTCTGTTGACCCGAGATCGTCATAGAGTCTTGTGTGTCTCCCACTGTTCTTTGATTTCCACCCTACCACGGCTCTACTAAGTCGTGCAAACAGGTGTTTTTTGGTTACAGTCCCGAGTCACATAGAGGCAATGAGCGATAGGAGGGGATTCGTCTCTCCCGGTATTGGGGGTTGATGTTGCGGTATGCTCGACTGGCCATAACTGGAAATCCCTGGACGGGGTTGCTGTGATTTACTGGTAAGTGTTATCAGTAGTTTCACGATCGTTATGGACTTTACATCGGCATGACATATCAAGCTACTGGGGTCTGACGTTTACCATGTTAGTGTATATGCCCTAGAGGCCATTACTGTATCATACTAGATTGTATATTACTTAATGGAAGCTTGGGATATTCACAGTTGTAGAGACAATCTTGCTCAAAATGGTAGTATGCTACTTGGTTTGTCTCTACTTCAATATGTGCATGTGTTTCTTTTAGCATATCGCTTATATACATATTAGTAGAGCCCTTAGGATCTTTGCTTGATTACCAGCGTTGTGATGGCGCTCACACTCGTGGGGGCTGGGTAATCCATAAGCACATCCTTATATAGGTCCCTAGTCGTAGGACTATCGAGATAGGAACATCGATACTCCGGAGTAGACTAGCGTATGCGCTTCTCATCCCAGCGGGGGAGACAGTCTGTCCCACAGCCGTCAGTACGTCGTGCTTGAGATAGTATGCGGGTGCTCGTTAGGTTACGAGTATACTGGACAGGACTCGTCGGGAACTGTTGGTTGGTATTATACCTATCGTCAGTTATCAGTTCCCAGGTGACATGAGTACAGCTTAGTCCGCCGACTTGACACTGTCACTTCGCCTCGAGTGTGTTCTCACTGTACTTAGATTACTACCCTACCACGGCTCAAAGGAGTCGTGCAAACAGGTAGTAGTTGGGTGCAGTCCCGAAGCACTTGGAGGCAGTGACGGTTAGACAGGATTCGTCTCTCCCGGTATTGGGGGTTGACATCACGCTGTGTCTAGGAGAGCCATTACACAAGTAGTCCCTGGCCAGGGCAAGCGAGATATACCGGTAGGTTTCCAGTGTTATCTCAGGGTGTTCTGGGCTACACTCCGAAACGACTTGTACCGCTATTAGGGGACAGACGTTCACCGCCCCCCTAAGCCAGCCATGCGATGTATCAGACGAACAGACCGGACTGTACGGAGATTGTCACATACAGGCTCAGTAGGAGTTCGGATGGGTTTACCTCATCGGCCTTCTTATCGACATCTACCTGGGGACCGTTACGTACAGCTAGTGCCGCTTGCGGTCTATGGTTAAACCCGCTGCCAGAGTAGTGTCGAGTCTTTAGAGTCCCACACAGAGTGTTTCCCTGCACTGAGCGAAACGTGTAGAGGCCATATGGTTTTACGGCAGGGCTACGATCAGTTACGTGCACTTGTGTGCGTATGCTATTCGGGCAGGCAATACTAGTGGGCTTTGGTTTAAGCCAGATCTTAGTATTGCACAGATGGATTTGATTTGTCTTCTGTGCATTCGCATTCTACGGAATGCGGATGCGGTTGTGTATGCACAGTTTTGAGGAGCGATGAAGGAGGAGGTGCCCCATTAGGGTTTTGGCAGTTGGTTCCGCCAAAACCGTAATGTGGCACACTCATTACGGTTTTGACAGTTCGTTTGGTCAAAACCGTTATGAGCCGGAGACATTGTTTACTAATTCTTTTAGTGATAGATTTGTGATGGCTAATTGCATTGACCATTTGACCACTTAGACATCTCTTGACTTTGTTGACCCGTGCTATTCTTTTATTTACTTTTTAATTCTTGAGTTATGATATTGGTCAATTCAATGTGCCATCAACTCTTTCATGATAGGATTAGTAATGATGATTTTTGTGTATTATTGCAACCATGGTTCTTTTCATTTGGCTTAATCTTTTTCATTATTCTCTTCTCATTCTCTCTCTTGAAATGAGAAGAAAAGAAAAGCTCCATGGTTGCTAAGCTTTCTTGTTCTTCTTCCTCCTCTTGATCTTATCTTTTGATCTCATGTGTTGAGAGAAAAAGATCCCACAAAGACAAATACATCCATACATCTCCTCTATACATTCTAGGGCTTCTTGACTAGAAATCACTTTGCCCTAGTTGCCTCGGCTTAAGGTGGAGCTCGGTGTATATCTCTCGGGTGGATCGTCTTCGACTCAAGAAGGCCGCGGAGGTGCCCAAGGTCCGGATCGACGCTTGGAGCTTAGATGGACGAGCGGGACAGCGGAATGAAGATCCGAAGGACCGGTTCCGTGAGGTATACTTTCTACAAGCATAGTAGTTAAAACCTCTAAGTGTTTACTAGTTTCTAGTTTAGCAAAGATCCCGACTTTTAGTCCATGTTGCCTTGCGCCAAAATCATTGTTTTTCGCCGTTTCCGCCTCCCCGTAACAACCGGGGTGAGCAACGTGGACTCACAGTGGTATCAGAGCCTAACTAAACATAAACTAGTAAGTTAGCAAAGTGTTTAGAATATCGATCAGAAAAAGTGGCAAAACACGTCCGCAAAACCTCTAGTTTCTGTCGATTTTCATACTGCTCAAAAAGTGATTTAAAATATATGAAAAATCGTCTCAAGGTTTTGTGAAAACACTGCAGAAAAACGATCCAGTGAATCGATCAAACGACCATGGTTCCGCGGCAATGACATGCTCATTGCCGCGGTTCCGCCGCCGTTTTGACTCGGCACTGGATCAGATTTTGTGCAGTGTTTTAGTTTGGCTGTTTTGGGATTTTTAGTACATGTTTTTTCTACCCAGATTTTCCAGAGAGCAAATTGACTTTTGGGGTGGTTAAAAGTCCGTATTTTGATCGATATTCCGTACTCTTTGGGTAATGAATATTATCTGTGATGTGATATATGTATTGAACGTCCGCTAATCGCTATACGTCGATTAGTGGGGGTTATACATGTCTATGATCTGTAATGTTGTTGGTTTGTGGATATGAACTCAGTGGATTGTCGCGGATGAATAGCCGGGAATGGGTGTGAGATGAGTGTTTCTTTTTCTTTCATTCATTGTAAAATATGTAAATTGATGTAATATTATTTGTATGGCCGCACAACCGGGTCGGGGTTGTATCCGTCATTGTATAATTTCTTTTTACTGTTTTTGCTCCTATGATAGACCCAAGGTGGGGTGCACAAACTACCGGGTATCTCGAAGTGCCGAGTGGCCTACTCATGGTGTTGAGGGAGGTTGCTTCGCTTCGGGTACTTGGCGGGTAGTTTGCCGCACCCGTAGGGGTCTAGGGTGGGGTTTGACTATTTATCGCGACCGTGTAATCCGTTTTTCGTTGCAGGCTCGAACGAATCGCGGATTCCTAGTATATCCAAAGTGTTCATCTGTGATCTGTAATGTCTATCATTGCTATATATCTATATACGATAACTATTTAGGCGTTGCTTATGTTTTACAGCCGCGCTAGCCCAGCCCCTGCTCTGTCGTTAGTTAAGTAATCTAACGGGTGATGACGGGGCCCCGTAGCGAATGCGAATGGCATAAGCGTACGTCATATTTTGGTTGTTTTCTGCAATGGTAGGATTAAATGATAGGACGCATTAAAAGAACTAATGGAAGAAAATAAACCAAGTAAAAGTCGTTGGAACACTTTGAAAACCACTCGGTTCTTTTCAAAAACCAGCATTTTAAACGCGGAGCTTGAACCACTCCTTTTAAAAGCTATCTCGTTCCATCGACTATATCAAGTTCACTACATTCACGGTTTTGCCAAAACCATCCGTAGCCCTCCGTCGTTTCATATGAATATTCAACAGTATTCAAGTTGTGTTTGTTGGCCTTAGTCAAGGCACAGTGTTTGGTAGCTGGTGGGAATTCATATGTTGCATAGATAGAATGCGTTGGTTTGGGACAGTCGTATTGCTTTGTTGACCATAGTCAAGGGTATATACGGGTGGGTTCAAATTAACCTGGACAACGACGGGTAGAACTTGACATGTGACTTATGATTTGTTGGCCTTAGTCAAGGTCATAAGAGCATGGGGCAAAAATTCACATCGGGAGTTTCACAAGTACTGAAACTTGCTAGCGCTGCATACCATTTGGAGTGTGATGATTCTGGTAGGATTCCTTCGGTTTTATCACACGATGATATTTGGATCCCGATCCTACTGTGAGTATATGCTACTCCTCGGGAACTCTTTCACTTAACGATCAATGCTATAAACCAAGTAGGTGTCTAGAAAGGTGTTAGCGGGGCTACGCCCACAGGGAAAAGAGGTTACTTAATTAAGGAACTTCGCGAAAGCGTTGGAAAACCTCCCTCGAAGTACCGACACTGGCCTGGCTGAACGGTTAAGCAAGTATTGTACGGTGAGATTGATCCTGACTAATTATTCCTTTATGGTTTGAGGAGACAGTGGGAGCCATCATGTTTAGATAAATTAAAAACCAATCTAAACTTGCAAGAGCATCATGCTGAGTGTTTTCTTCTCTCTCTCTTAATTGCAGCGACCCAGTGACCGCACCTAGGTTACATCTAGATAATAAAATGACTGAATCTAACTGTTATGACTGGCAAAGGTCTGTCCAGATGTACATTGCCCATAACAAGCTGGGATACCTCTTGACTGATCCAACCCCTGCTGTCTCAGGTCCAGTTTCCCCTGTCACGGATATTGATATCCGTAGGACATCGGAAGAAGACTGTGCGAAAGCCAAGTGCCTCGTGTTAGCCTCAGTTGATGGTTTATACCAGAGGCAGCACGAGAAGATGGACTCAGCTTCTATCTTCCTCCATAACAAAGTTTTATATGGAGAGCAATCTCGTATCGCAAGATATGAGACCTCGAACGTATTGCTTCCAGCGAGGTTGGCTATCGGGTCATCTGTAGGAGGCAACGTCCTTGCAGAGACCAGCTCTTTTGAGCTCTCGGACCTGAAGACCACGTTGAAGAACGGGTCAGATGCTGACTTAGTTCAACAGTCTCTACCTACTACCCTGAAGGAAACCAGGGAAGTAGAAAGAAAGAGAAGGGCAGAAGTTTCGGGAATGGATGCAGTAAAAGAGGGATGTTCCTATTGTTACGGGAATGAACATGGACAGAAGGATTGCAGGGCTTGCAAAGCCAGTAGCCAGAATTCGAAGCATGTTGTGGCTTCGGCTTCGGGTGTGTTTGTAATAGAGAACTGTATGTCAGTTAACCCTACTTCCTGGATATTGGATACCGGATCAGGATCTCATATCTGTAATTCGTTACAGGCTCTGAGAAACCGTAGGGTTATCAGGAAAGGTGATATGACTCTCAGGGTTGCTAACGAAATGAGCATGTATGCTGAATCCGTAGGGGAATATCATCTAGGACTGACAACTGGGCAGATATTGATTTTGCGTGACTGTTTTTATGTACCAAGTGCGACTTGTAACATCATATCTGTATCCTTACTTTCTAAAGAAGGATATGATTTTACTTTTGTAAGCGATGTAGTAAACATCCACCTAAATCAAGTACTGATTGGGTCAGGTACATTGAAATACGGTATATACGTTTTGAATCAAGCTCAGGTCTTTAGTGTCCAGAACACACTTAAAAGAAAGTCTCCGGAATTAAATCAGGCATTCTTATGGCATTGTAGACTGGGTCACATTAATGAGACACGGTTGACAAAGTTACATAAAGAAGGATACTTGGATCCGTTCGAGAACCAGTCTTATGCCACTTGTGAATCTTGTCTCATGGGAAAGATGACAAAGACTCCATTCACTGGACACGGAGAAATAGCGAGCGAGCTCTTAGGACTCATACACAGTGATGTGTGTGGTCCAATGTCTACATATGCGCGAAGTGGTTATTCATACTTCATTACTTTCACAGATGATTTCTCTAGGTATGGGCATGTCTTACTAATGAAGCACAAATCCGAGGCCTTTGAGAAATTTCAGGAATACAAGAATGAAGTTGAAAAAAAAACAGGCAAAAGTATCAAGACACTGAGATCTTATCGAGGTGGTGAATACTTGAGTGCCGAGTTTCTGGGCTTCATAAAAGAGAATGGAATTCTCTCTCAGCTTACTCCTCCATACACACCACAACACAACGGTGTATCGGAAAGGAGGAATCGAACCCTATTGGATATGGTTCGTTCCATGATGAGTAAGGCTGAGTTGCCGCGATCCTTCTGGAGTTATGCACTAGAAACAGCTGCATATCTTTTGAACCAAGTTCCTACTAAGTCAGTGCCTACCACACCATATCAGATGTGAAGTGGGAAGAAACCCAGTCTTAAACACTTTAAGACATGGGGATGTCCAGCTTTTGTAAAAAAGCAGCATGCGGACAAGCTCGAGGCACGTTCGGTACAGTGTAAGTTTGTGGGATACCCAAAGAACTCCAAAGGGTATCTTTTCTATTACGCAGAGGAACAAAAGGTTTTTTTTTCTCGCCATGCCCGCTTCTTGGAAACTGAGTTTTTGGAAAATCAGATAAGTGGGAGCGCAATAGAACTGGAAGAAATTCCAGAATGACGAACTATTGCTGAAAGCTTAGTAGAACCAGAGGGTTCGAAAGAACAGGACATTCCTACGCCACTCCGCAGGAGTAGTAGGCAGTCTCATCCGCCCGAGAGATACTACAGTTTTCTCATAGACGGGGATAGAGAGGATTGCACTATGGATTATGGTGAGCCTACTAGCTTCCAGCAAGCCATTCAGAGCGGCGACTCGGTAAAATGGTTGGATGCAATGCGGGCCGAGATGGAGTCTATGTACACCAACAAAGTTGGGACTTTGGACTTTGCTCCAGAAGGGGTAAAACCCATAGGCTGCAAATGGATCTTCAGAAAGAATATTGGTGTAGATGGGTAGGTTGAGACCTATAAAGCTAGACTTATTGCAAAGGGTTTTCGTCAAAGACCTGGTTTGGACTATGACGAGACCTTTTCTCCAATGGCTATGCTGAAATCCATTCGGATCCTTCTTGCCATTGCTGCCTTCCACGATTATGAAATCTGGCAGATGGACGTAAAGACGGCTTTCCTAAATGGAAATTTGGAAGAGTGCGTCTATATGGATCAGCCAGAAGGATTCATTCAGAGTGGGAGCAGCGGTAAAGTGTGCAAGTTGCTAAAGTCCATCTATGGACTTAAGCAGGCATCGCGGAGTTGGAACATCCGGTTTGATGATACTGTCAAAGAATTCGACTTCATCAAAAACCCAGATGAACCATGCATTTACAGTAAGATTGTAGTGAGAACTGTGGTATTCCTCGTCTTGTACGTGGATGACATTCTCCTAATAGGGAATGATATTCCTATGCTACAGTCACTCAAAGGATTCTTGTCACAGAGGTTCTCCATGAAGGACCTGGGCGATGCCAACTACATTCTGGGGATCCAGATCTATCGTGATAGATCTAAGAGGATGTTGGGACTGACGTTCACCACCCCCCTAGGCCCCCTAGGCCCGCCATGCGATGTATCATACGAACAGACCGGACTGTACGGAGATTGTCACATACAGGATCAGTAGGAGTTCGGATGGGTTTACCTCATCGGCCTTCTTATCGACATCTACCTGGAGACCGTTACGTACAGCTAGTGCCGCTTGCGGTCTGTGGTTAAACCCACTACCAGAGTAGTGTTGAGTCTTTAGAGTCCCATACAGAGAGTTTCTCTGCACTGAACGAAACGTGTAGAGGCCGTATGGTTTTACGGCAGGGCTACGATCACTTACGTGCACTTGTGTGCGTATGCTGTTCGGGCAGGCAATACTAGTGGGCTTTGGTTTAAGCCAGATCCTAGTATTGCACAGATGGATTTGATTTGTCTTCTGTGCATTCGCATTCTACGGAATGCGGATGCGGGTGTGTATGCACAGTTTTGAGGAGCGATGAAGGAGGAGGTGCCCCATTAGGGTTTTGGCAGTTGGTTCGGCCAAAACCGTAATGTGGCACACTCATTAGGGTTTTGACAGTTCGTTTGGTCAAAACCGTTATGAGCCGGAGACATTGTTTACTAATCCTTTTAGTGATAGATTTGTGATGGCTAATTGCATTGACCATTTGACCACTTAGACCTCTCTTGACTTTGTTGACCCGTTGACCGTGTTGACCATTGACATTCAAGAGGGATCTACACTCTTCTTTTATTTTCTTTTTAATTCTTGAGTTATGATAATGGTCAATTCAATGTGCCATCAACTCTTTCATGATAGGATTAGTAATGATGATTTTTGTGTATTATTGCAACCATGGTTCATTTCATTTGGCTTAATCCTTTTCATTATTCTCTTCTCATTCTCTCTCTTGAAATGAGAAGAAAAGAAAAGCTCCATGGTTGCTAAGCTTTCTCCTTCTTCTTCCTCCTCTTGATCTTATCTTTTGATCTCATGTGTTGAGAGAAAAAGATCCCACAAAGACAAATACATCAATACATCTCCTCTATACATTCTAGGGCTTCTTGACTAGCAATCACTTTGCCCTAGTTGCATCGGCTTGAGGTGGAGATCGGTGTACATCTCTCAGGTGGATCGTCTTCGACTCAAGAAGGCCGCGGAGGTGCCCAAGGTCCGGATCGACGCTTGGAGCTTGGATGGACGAGCGGGACAGCGGAATGAAGACCCGAAGGACCGGTTCCATGAGGTATACTTTCTACAAGCATAGTAGTTAAAACCTCTAAGTGTTACTAGTTTATAGTTTAGCAAAGTTCCCGACTTTTAGTCCATGTTGCCTTGCGCCAAAATCATTGTTTTTCGCCGTTTCCGCCTCCCCGTAACAACCGGGGTGAGCAACGTGGACTTACATACCACCCCTAGGTGAGATATGCGACATATCAGACGAACAGACCGGACTGTGCGGTAAGTGTTACTGATTGGATTTACAGGATTGTGAGCAGGCTTGCTTGTTGATCTTCTGATCGCTTAATACCCGGGTGACCGTTACGTTTAGCAGACCGCTTGCGGCTTGTGGGTGACTGATATGATCACCACCTACTGCCGGCGTATTGACGTGTCTTTAGAGTCCTACACACATGTTTCCTGGCTCACGCAAAACGAATTAGGAGCACATATGAGATATGTACGGGACCGAGAATAATACCAGTATGTGATACTGTATTCTATTCTCGCGATTTGTAACATCGGTCGGTTATATGCGATATAACCGGGTTACCGAATCAATTGTGGATTCGATATATTGATACACATGATATTAGTCGATTATATGCGATATGACCGGATCATTAAATCAAGTGTTGATTTAATGAATTAATGTATAATTATATATTTGATATATTACTTTATATTAACTAATATTGGTTCAGTTTAGATTGCTTTTCTCACTTGATGTGCACATAATGTATATGTGATATATGTTTGTGTACATGATTGTATCATGCTTGATGATACATGCAAACTTGGAGGTGTGTATAACTTACACCATATTTTAGATAATGGTTAGGGTTTTTATTTACTTTGTAATTCAAAATGGTGGTTTTCTTTGTCTTAACTTGAAGCTTCATGAAGCTTAAAGCATCTTTGACAAAGTTCACACACTTTGTTTTACTAAAGATATTTATTAACCAAACCATTAGCTTAAACCATGGTTTAGTCTCTACAAAGGTTAGTGGATGATACTAACTCACCCATGGTTGCATAATTATGATAGTTCTTTTCTCATTTTTCATTCTTCTTCTTCTTCATCCAAAAGGAAAAGCTTTCTAGGTTTTTTCTAAGTGATTAAAATAAGTGAGAAATCAAAATCTAAAGTGAACCCACTTCCTATTTCATCATCCTTTACTACTTGCCATTTAGTTTAGGGTGTTCTCTTCACAAAGTTCTTGACCTAGTGAAGTGGTCGCTTGAGTTTGAGTCTCCTCGACGTAGATCATCTTCGGTCTCGAAGACTACGAGCAATCTTGTTCATTTCTCCGGGGAATTCCATACTAGAGTCCGGGAGTTCGATGATTGCAGTGAAGGGACGTCAACACGGAGCTTTAGAAGTGAAGGACCGTATCTACAAAGGTTGTATTTTTGTTCACTTCTCTTTGTGTTGATAGATTACATGTTTGCTTACCCTAGTTTTCTAGCATGATTCTTTATTTGACTGCTTAGCACTCTCTTGATTTTTTGTTGTGGCATGTGTGATGCTTGCAAACCCTAGGCTAGGTGCTAAGGGATCCCAACACAAGCAAGCCTGTACATTCTCCTGTGAATCCAATCAGTAACACTACCGTACAGTCCGGTCTCTTCGTCTGGTATGTCGCATATCATGTCTAGGGGTGGTAAACATCAGACCTCAGTAACCGATAAGTCATGTCGATGTGAGGCTTATAACAGGTCGAGAAACTGCTGATAACTCTTACCAGTAGCACTCCATATCAACCCTGGCCAGGGACTTCCAGTTATAGCCAATCGAACACATCACAACATCAACTCCCTATACCGGGAGAGACGAAACCCCTCTTATCGCTCATTGCCTCCATGTGATTCGGAACTGTACCCAAAAGCCACCGTTTTGCATGGACTCTTAGATGTGGTAAGGTGGAAATCAAACCACAGTGGGAATCACACAGGACTCTATGACGATCTCGGGTCTACAGACTAACCTGTACCAGTGTCACCGGAGAACTGCTATCTAACGATAGGTATAATACCATCTAGGAGTTCTCGGCGAGTCCGTTCAGTGTACCCAGTCTCCACTGAGCACTCGTACACCATCTTTGATGTCAAACACCGATGGATATGGGATCATCCATTGCCCATCATATGGGACAAGATGCGTATACGCTAGTCTACTCTAGAGTATCGATGCCCTGTCTCGATACTCTCTCGACTAGGAATAGTTATAGGATGTACTCGTTGACTACCCTGGCCCCATTAGTATGATCTCATCATAGTCTTAGTAGTCAAGTACATATCCCAAGGGCTTTATCAACATATGAGAGTAAGATAGTAAACCAATACAAGCCAACATGTTAAGAGAAAGTGAAACCAGATAGCATACTATCATATCGAGCAAGAAAGTCCTCTCTATATATATCCAATCATCCATCATAATATACATCCTATGTACAACAATGGTCTCTAGGGCATATATACAACTAACAGTTAACATTGTCTAGCTTTTTCTGGAATGTGATAAAATACTTGGAATTCATATTGTTAGGCATGAAATCTGAGATATGTGATATTTCGGGTTTATGATGTCTAAGGTGATCTTGGATTCCAAATGTTGTAGTTTGACATTTTCTTTTCTGCGACTGTAAGTGTAATATGTGGTGTATCGCCGGTTTCGTTGCTATATGTCAACGACAATTGGGATACGCATATTTACTTACATTGATGACATGTGATGTTATGTGTTGCTGTGATATGTTATATTGGATCATCGTGTTTTGAATAGCTGGGGTTTTTATGTGAGATGAGAGTTTTTATTTTCATTCATGTAAAATTCATTGTATGTAATATTCTTTTATTGTGGCACTTCCGGGTTGAGGATGATGTCACCATTGTTGTATATTATTTACTTTTCCGCATTAGGATAGACCCAAGGAGAGGAGCACAAGTAACCTGGTTCTAGAGTCCAGTAGGTGACCGTATCGAGGAGTCGAGTCCGGGTCTCCTAACTCGAGAATTGGTAGGGTTGCTTGCCGCTCTCGTAGGGGTCTAGGGATGTGGGTTTGGCTATTCATCGCGACCGTGGAATCCGTGTTTTATACAAGCTTAAAATAAAACACGGACCTCCTAGTATATCCAATATTTCATATGTTATCTTCTGCTGCTGATATTCTGTGATGTGATCACTTTATATGTTTGAGACGAATGCTTTATTATTATATATATGATATATAATAAACGTTGCTTATGTTTTGCACCCGCGCTAGTCCCTCCCCGCTATGCCGTTAGTTAAGTAACCTAACGGGACACAGAGGCGAATGCGGATGGCATAAGCGTGCTAGTTATATGTATGCCCTAGAGGCCATTACTCTACATACGATGTATATTGTAGTGGATGCTTGGACATATATAGGGAGGACTTTCTTGCTCGACATGATTGTGTGCTATCTGGTTGCTCTTTATCATAACATGTACACTTATTGTCTCTATATTACATGTTGATAAAGCCCTTAGGAAGAGTACTTGACTACCAGGATTATGATGCAGATCATACTAGTGGGGACAGAGTAGTCAGTAAGTACATCCTTCAAATGTTCCTAGTCGTGGGTGTATCGAGACAGGGCATCGATATAAGGAGACTAGCATATTGCTTCTCGACCTATAAAGATGGGCGATGGATGATCCCATATTCATTGGTATTTGAAATCAGAGATAGTATACGGGTGCTCAGAAGAGACTGGGTACACTGGAAGGACTCGCCGAGAACTCCCAGATGGTATTATACCTCATGTCAGATGGCAGTTCTCTGGTGACATCGGTACAGGTTAGTCTGTAGACCCGAGATCGTCATAGAGTCTTGTGTGATTCCCACTGTACTTTGACTTCCACCTTACCACGTTCAAGAGAACGTGCAGAACGGTGGATTTTAGGTACAGTCCCGAATCACATGGAGGCAATGAGCGATTGTAGGGGTTTCGTCTCTCCCGGTATTGGGGGTTGATGTTGCGCTGTGCTCGATTGGCTATAACAGGAAGTCCCTGGCCAGGGCTGATTCAGAGATATACTGGTAAGTGTTATCAGTAGTTTCTAGACCCGTTATGAGCCTCACATCGGCACGACTTATCGAGTTACTGGGGTCTGACGTTTACCACCCCTAGACGAGATATGCGACATATCATATGAAGAGACCGGACTGTACGGTAGTGTTCCTGATTGGATTCGCAGGAGTATGAGCAGGCATGCTTGTTGATCTTCTGATCACTTAATACCCGGATGGCCGTTACGTTTAGCAGACCGCTTGCGGATTGTCGGTGTTTGATATGATCATCACCTACTGCCGGTGTATTGACGAGTCTTTAGAGTCCTACGCAGAGTTTTCCTAGCTCAAGTGAAATGGAGTAGAAGCACATATGCGATATGTGCGGGACCGAGATTAATACGATATGTGATACCATATTCTATTCTCGCGATATGTATTATCAGTCGGTTATATATGATATAGCCGGGTTATCGGATCATGTGTTGATTCGATAAGTTGATTCATTTGATATTACTCGGTTATATGTGATATAGCCCGATTATTAAATCAAGAGTTGATTTAATAATTTAATGTATAATTATATATTTGATATATTACATTACATTAACTAATATTAGCTCACTTAAGATTTCTTTTTCTTACATTTGCTACACTTTACATATATGTGATATATGTATTGTTTTGTTTTAACACATAAATATATATGTGATATATATTCATGTATCATGCTAGGTTACATATGCAACAAGGGTGTATGAGACTTATACCATGCTAGGGTTAATGTTAGGGTTTGATATTTATCACTTAAGTTATCACAAATTAGTGGAGTCTTAGTAAATGTTTCAAGCTTGGATGAAGCTTGTAGAACATTGACCAAGTCCACTCTTTTGTCATTGCTTAAGATATTTGTTAACCCAACCTTAACCCTTGACCTTGGTTTATTCTCTACATGAGTTAGGCATGGCATATTAACTCACCATGGTTGCATTTCTAACCTCATGAATTCATTCATCACTTCATCACTTGCTTCATCTTCTTCTTTCTCATTGAAAAAGCTTTCTAGCTTTTGATCAAGTGATGAAAATTTGTGAGAAAATTAAATCTAAAATGAGTAAAATTCCTACTTCATCATCCTATACTACTTGCCATTTAGTATAGGATGTTTGCTTCACTAATTCCATAATTAGTGAAGGGGTAGCATGGGTTAGTGTCTCCTCGACGTAGACCATCTTCGGCCTCGAAGTCTTCGTGCAAGCTTGCTCATTTCTTCAGGAGAACCCTTTCATGTGTTCGGGCGTTCATGATTCGCAGCGTAGGGATGACTACATGGAGCTATTGAAGTGAAGGACCGGTTTATAAAGATTGTATTCCTTGTTCACTTGTTTGCAAAGTTGTTTGCATAATGTTTCGTCAGATTTTCTAGTAATGATTCTAGTGTTAGGGTTAGCTATAATGACAAATTTTTGAAATTGGCATGGACGATATCTCCCGAAACCTTGCTGCCGTGCTAGACAACCCTGCAGTGGTATCAGAGCCATGCTAGAAAATTATACGATGTATGTTAGATTACGAAACTGAAACGAATCCGAAACTTGAAACATTAAAACATAGTTTCTGTCGATTTTAAAATGTCCTTTAAAATTTTTTTAAACAATTACAGAATGTTGTATGGGATTCAACATGAACACAGTGAAAAATTTAGCCCCTCTCCTCGGAAAATGGCCGGCCACATGCCTATGTTTTCCGACCAGCTCGGTTTTATTGTGAAGGAATGGGTTAAATTTTTGGGTGTGTTCCAGTCACTGGGTTTTGGTGTTTCAGGTTTTGTTTGTTTTTGCTAATTATGCATGAGATGTGATCTTACAATATAGGCAATTCGGAGTGTTTCGTATTCGTAGTTTTAACATTGTTTCGGGTATTCGCATGTTGTCTAGGCGAAATTAAAAAGTTCGATCGAATGTCAAAAACCTATTTTTCCAAGTTTAACGTATTCGGAAAATCATGGAAGTAATTCTGTGAACTCTCTAGAAGAATGAAACCCTAACTCGACATAATGACCATGGAACCGCTTTCGAACCTTAGGGTTTGCGGCAGTTCTGCGGTGCCATTAATGAGGCTTGGGTCTGCCCTTCTACGGCTGGTTCATAGGTACCGTGGCATGTTCAGTGTATTATTAAACTGTGCTCAAGTATTGGGCTCTCGGGGAATTATGGGACTTTGATGAATCGATCGAAAAGTTTAACGTCGTCCGGGTATCATGTGATGAGATGCAATAATTGGAATCCAGACTAATTTGAATTTTATAAATCTAGCAATTTAGTCTCGTTTTATCGGTTGCCACGGGATTTTGATGGGCTCAAAAGTCTGTCGCAATCACGTAGCGTACGCAGATACTCACCGGGTAACCTTACTAGATAGCCACGCTCCATAGCCCCGACCAAGTGACTGTAGGAGAACCCTGTCATCAAAAGCATCAGTTCGGGTGCTCGCGGCCGCGGTGTTCCGCCTTAGTGCACTTCGTCCACCGCATCGAGGGGGTGGTGCGGTCGTATACTAAAGTTTCCGACGAGCATTCGATTAAGTTGTCGGGAATCTTATTGAATTGCCCGACTTGATATTAAAAAGTGTTTGCAATATCGAGACTAAAATGCAGGGTTTAAAATTGTTAGGCATGTGATGTCTAAGGAACTCATTTGGTTAGGCATGAAATCGAAACTATGTGATATTTCGTGTTTATGATGTCTAAAGTGGTTGTAGATTCCAATTGTTATAGTTTTTCACTTTCTTTTCTGTGACCGCAAGTGTAATATGTGGTGTATCGCTGGTTTCATTGCTATATGTCAACGACAATTGGGATACACATATTTACTTACGTTGATGACATGTGATGTTATGTGTTGCCGGGATATGTTATATTTGGTCGTCATGTTTGAATAGCCGGGGGTTTTTATGTGAGATGAGAGTTTTTCATTTTCATTCATGTAAAAACTTGTATGTGATATTCTTTTATTGGGGCACTTCCGGGTTGAGGATGATGTCACCATTGATGTATATTATTTACTTTTCCGTATTAGAATAAACCTAAGGAGGAGAACACAAGTAACCGGGTTCTAGAGTCCAGTGGGAGACCATCTCAAGGAGTTGATGTTGGGATTCCTTAGCACCTTAACTAGGGTTTGCTAGCAACACACATGCCACAATAAAATTTTTATGGTGCTAAGTAATCTTTAACCTAGGATCAAACAAGAAGTTTAAGGTAACAAAGAAGTATCACATACAAAATCAAGTGTCTAACACTAAGTGAAAGTGAATATAACCTTTGTAGACCTCCTTGACTCCTTGGATCGACTTGAGTTTGCACCAACATGCTTGAGATCTTCCTTGTCCACAATGATCCACCCGGGGCTCCTTTTCACAAGCTTCAAGCTTCACTTGATCTAGGAAGAAGATGAAGCTAACACTCTAATCTAGTGGGCTATACTAAAGTAGAATGTTGATGTGGGTTGTAAGATCACTTAAAAACCTTTCCTTTTTATATCTTTCACTCACTCAAGAAAAGGTAGTGAGCTTTGAGGAAGAAGGAGGAGAGTGGAAAATGCTAGAGCTCTTTTCTTTTTGATAAAGATAAAAGATAAATGAGAAGAGATAATAAATATTATAGTCTCTCTCACTTACAACCATTGTAAACAAATATCTAGATATTTATCCATTGAGTTAAAACCTAAATGAAGAACTAAATCATGGTTAATAGTTAGATGAAGTCAAAGTCAACAAGAAGAGTGTAGAAACTCTTAACCATGAATTAATCCCATTTCATTTTTCTCAATAAATAAAATATATGAATATTTGATACCATGTGAGTCTTGCATTCCCATCTCCAATATCAACAACCATGACAAGTATGTATGCATGTATGTGTGCATACACATCAACATGTGCACATACACTCATTCATACATGGATGCAAATAGAAAAGGTTTTAAATGAAAAATATAATGGTCATGTAACATTTTCAAAAATATAAAATATTAATTTTGGGAATTTTTATAATTTAATATTATTTTATTGATTATTTTAATATTAAATGCAAATAAATAGGAAAAATGTTAGAAAAATTATGAAAAATTATGAAAAATTCTAAAATAGGGTAAATTAGTGAATTATGACATTTTAAAGTTTTTGTGATTAGTTTGACACTAATTTAGCGCCAATCGCGATTAAAATCACTAATCGGGTTTTTTGGCAATTTGGTGCAAAACTTGCACATATCACATTTTCTACACTTGTGCATTTTTCTTGCCATGATTTATCATTTGGGTTTACTATTGAGGTGAGAAGGTTTGGTTTAGGGATTAAAAGAAAAGAAAAAGGAAAAGAAAAGAATATAGAATGAGGGTAGGTGAGAGAGAGAGGCATGGGACTTTGACTTATACCCTTAGCCATTCTTCTTCACTCTCATTTCTCTACCTCTCTCACTCCTCTTGCTGCTGCTGCCCCCTTCCTCATCTCCCTCCCCTCTTCAAAGCCCAAAAGCATCTCTAAAACAACCCCAAAACCATATGTCCGTTTCTTTAAAAATGTGCACAAGCTCGAGATCTACAAGATGGACTAAGAAAGCATGGATTTGGCCACTAGAGGGCAACTCAAGAAAGTTCTTGAGTTGCCAAGTGAGGTAATTTCTGAACCATTAGCTCAATTATAGCCTTTCCTATAACCCCATGTTAAGATTATATCGATATTGTGTGATATTATGGACTTGATGAAAACCTAGTTAGGGTTGAGAGAAACTTGAGTTGTAATGTGAAATTGAGCTTAGTAAAAGACTTGTTAACACCCTAGTGCATGAATTGGAACCCAAAACCTGAAGCTAGAACCAGAAATACGGATTTTAGAAACCGATATCGGGAAAATTGTGTAATCTGTGCAGGTTAATTTGAATCTGCTATCACCCCGAGGACCCTAAAATGATATTGAGTGGAAATTGAGATGTGCAGGCACCATAGAGGCAACACCCCAAACCCTAGCCCCCAACTCATCCGTACGGCCGCCAATTTCTTCCTTTTGGCCGCCAATTGCGGCCTGGGTCCCACCTCCTTGGCTCGTTTTGGTTCTGTAGCTCCTACATTGTTAGTTTAGGCCCCTGGTATATATAGATTTGTATAAAGTGACCTGGGGTAAAATCTGGGACATATTTCATGAGTTGCTGTTTTGGACTTTAGTTTCCGTATTCCGTATTTTCATTTCTGCATTGGTGTGTTTCGTTTTACCTCGACTATTTGGCGTTTATACGACGATATAGAGGATTTATATGTGGTTTTGAAGGCGTGCCATAGGTTCTCACCTATAGGCCCCCTTATCGTATCGTTTTGGATTTCATGCGCCGTTTTAGCTTGGATTTGGTTTTAATGCGCATATGCGATATTTGATGTGTAGGTACCCATGAAGACTTCGGGACGACAATCAAATGCATGGTGACGTCCGCAAACGAGAAGCAAGGTGAGTAGATTATATCTACAGGGGGAAGTCGGGTGGATGGCGTATAGCACCCCCGCAGTCCGTAGTTAGTATAATATATATAGTAGATGTGTGATAGTTTTAGTGTGTTGTAGCTTTGTGTTAGAAGTATTGTGGATAGTGTAGGGTAGAAGTGACTAGTGTAGTTCATAGTCGCGAACCTAGGGTAGAATTACACCTACACACACACCCTTGCATATTACTTGTAATTACACGACGTTTGATGATATGGGATGACGTTGGTAATGAGTCGATGATGCGGGCTTGATGACGTGAGATCGGTGATTGGATACGATTCATTGTGGGATATGACTTGTGATCTCTTGCGGGCTTGGGATATGTGTTTACCCCGCATGCATACTTCATTGATGGTATCGTTGGATGCTAGACATAGAGTAGTACCCTAGACTATGTGATCTGATGATAGTGATACCTGTTATGTGATGAGATAGTGAGATGTTGATCCGTACCCAGCTATTAGGATGCCGTACGATGATTTCCGTACGAGCCGATATTGATGATAGATCCGCACTCATAACTCGAGGATATCTTATGATATGACATTGAGGCGAGATCACCGACTATATACCTTTATATATGTATCGACTCAGATTTAGGCGGTTTCCATACCCCTCCAGACTTGCATGATACTTAGATCAGTAGTTGCATAGTAGATGTTAGATTAGACCAGAGTCATACCTATTTCAAAACTAACGAATCGGGAATATTGCAAGATAGGAAAAAGGGGATTCTACGGATATTTTCAAATGTGTAGAGTCTATTTTCTAAACACCGTAGCCCTTGTTTTACCAAAGACCCCGATTCGTCTTATTTCAAAAGGCAAGGTTGCATGATATAGCTTTTGAGTTAGATTCTTCACTGTTGCGTTGCTTATTTCGATTGCACCTGTTTATACTATTTGCATGGCATTACTTGTGCTTATTGTTATATTGCCATCATGCTGTTAGGATACCAGCACCATTATCGATGATGCGTATGTTCCACGTACACTGATTGCCGGCTCACACACTTCATCATCGATAATTGCTATGCCACTACACTGTAGTACTGCTGCATTCATGGTATGATTCCCGCATAGCATATTGTACACATAGACCTGTACACAAATATATGTGACATGACTTGATATTCATACCTGATACATATGTCACACCTGATCATTATATTATAGTTCATTTATATGTGACATGACTTGATATTCATACCTGATACATATGTCACACCTGATCATTATATTATAGTTCATTTATATATGACATGACTTGATATTCATACCTGATACATATGTCACACCTGATCATTATATTATAGTTCATTTATATGTGACATGACTTGATATTCATACCTGATACATATGTCACACCTGATCATTATATTATAGTTCATTTATATGTGACATGACTTGATATTCATACCTGATACATATGTCACACCTGATCATTATATTATAGTTCATTTATATGTGACATGACTTGATATTCATACCTGATACATATGTCACACCTGATCATTGTATCGTAGCTCATTTATATGTGACATGACTTGATACTCACATTTGATGCTTATATCACACCTGATCATCATATTGTAGCTCATCTATATGTGACTTGACATGATATTTATGTTTGACGCACATATCATATCAGATTAGTGACTTACATTTTGGTTCGGATTATATGTGATTTCTGGATTTGGGAACCGTGGCTAATTCAAATATGTAATCATTTAAAAACCCGGTTCCCTTGATATGATATTTCGGTGCGTCCACCATGTGTTTTCTCGGTGCTAGAGTGATATATAAAAACCCGAATCGAGGAGGCGGTTGAGGCCGATTACGGGTACATGGTGGACCCGGTATGGTACCCCGGGGCGAGAACGGTTTCGCTGTGTGATAGACGGTGAGCCCGGCAGAGGGACTACTACCTACCGGTGATTGTACTTGAGCTCGGCGGATATCTGGAGGATTCCGACCGGAGCCCAGAGATGGATATGGGCTGACCCGTACTGCCGGGGCCGAGGGCCGATACCTCAGACGGAGCCCAGAGATGGACATGGGTTGACTCGTACTGCCGGGGCTGAGGGCCGATACCGCAGACGGAGCCCCATATGGATGAGGATTTACGTGTCGATGCTTGGCACGGGTTTCATGATGTTTTACCATGATGTTGTTTATATCCTCATATTGCATACATGATGTTTATTGTCATTGGGTGACGGGTGGACGGGTTCCACGCATATACAGATATGGATCATATACAGATATGGATCATATACAGATATGGATCATATACAGACATGGATCATATACAGACATGGATCATATATATACAGACTGGATTTACACTTATCATACTTCATTTGTATATATAACAGGGTATGAGGGCGTTGTTATATATACCCTTACACCAATATTAGTGGTATGGGACGCTAATATATGTGTATTGATATCATATTTACTTCTTGCAGACATACCTTATACTGATGACATGTTATTACCTGAGTACTTGGCACCACATACATATTTAGATGTTACCTTGCCACCTTAGCACACTCAGATGTACTCTTGTAGATTATATTACTGATTGTTGACTTAGGTTTATGTCTTGCATTCGGTTTCTGCTTGTAGATGTTTCTATTCACGAGTTGGCAACTCACCCCCGTTGTGCCACAGTTCTTGCAGGTTCTGCCGTACAGGTTTCATTGCGGCATTTCTGGCACACTACTTTCTTGCGGGTGGCTTGCTTTGGTAGGTGGATTCTTTCGCATCGAGAACCACCCTTGTATTCATTTTATTCATTGTATCTAGAATTTCCATCAACCAAAACTTGTATATTGTTTCAGACCTAGACTTTAGTGATGTATTATTCGACCTTAGAGTCGCGCTTAGTAGTATTGCGGTTTCTTGTTGCTTGAGCTTTCTTTTGGGTTTGATCCTCGCCACTTGGCGTTGTATATTATTGTAGCATGTGTGGTTGTGACCGTCTATTGACGAAGAGCTAGCTCCCGCTTGGGGATGCCTTTATCATTGCATATATATTGTTATCTTGTTGTACCCCATTCGGGGCCAGTTTTACAAAGGAAACTCTGCCGAAATTTTTAGAAAAGACTGTACTGTTTTAAATTGCATATTCGGCTTAGTTATTTAAAAACATTGATTTTTAAACATGTAGTTCTTTACTTATTCTTAATAAGGGTTTTAGATTTCTGGGTTTTCGGCTTACTTAGTCGTGTTACGCCTGTAGGCGTTACGTGGTTAAGTGCCGGTCACGGGCCAAACTTTGGGTCGTGACAGGTCATTATTAAACCAACACTTGATTTAATAACCCGGTCATATCTCATACGGCCCGACCAAAAGAAAATGCCAGATTATAATGCGGTATCATATACACGCATTTAATCATGCACCTGCGCATATCCCCATATGCACCCCACATATTATCGCCTGAGATAGGTAACCCCATTGTGCGACTCTAAGACTCGTCAATACGCTAGCAGTAGGCAGTGATCACATCACATACCCACAAACCGTCAGCGGCACTAGCAGTGCGTAACAGCTCCTAGGTATTGAGCGATCAGAAGAAAAACAAGCGAGCCCGTAAAAACTCCTGTCGAGCCAACCGGCAACACTTACCGTACATTCTGGTCTCTTCGTCAGATATGCTACATATCGAGTCTAGGGATGGCAACGTCGACCCCAATAACTCAATAAGTCATGCCGATTAATGGTCTATAACAGATCGAGAAACTACTGATGTCGCGACCCGAAGTACGGAACGTGACTGGCACTTAGATTATGAGACGTCTAAAGGCGTAACGTAACCTAAGTTAGCCAAAGCCCAGAAAAATCTAAACCAAAATCAAAAGTGTGAAGGAAACCTTTCATGAAAATGACTTTGGAATTAATTAAGTTGCATTGAACCCGTTTTAAAAACATCAAAAATTTCTGAAAATTTCGGCAGAGTCTCCTTTGTAAATACAATCCCCCAAATGGGTATCACAAAATATATAAACCTCTAATAACAAAATGGCATCCCCAAGCGGGAGCTAGCTCTTCGCCCAAGGAGGATCACAACCACACATAGTATATTTGTAATATCAAGAAAAAGAGCATAAAGAAATGCAAAATATAAGAAAACACAACGTCGGCTCAAGTGAGCTCGACCCAAAAGAAACCACATATACACAAATCTCTCAGTCACATCACTAGGTCTCATATACAAATAAGAAGGGGTAGATGGAGTATACTAGATACAATGGTAATACAAAAAGTGATAAAAGTGTCCTCGCAACCCACCTACGAGCAATGTCGCGAGTCTGAGCAAAAGAAGCCAACAATAAGATAAGCCCGCCGCTACAAGGCTGACGGGCCCGACCTGCAAAACACTGTGGCACAACAGGGGTGGGTTGCCAGCTCGTGAGTAGCAAGTAACATCTAATAAGGCTACGTAAAAATGCACGCAAATGTTTCACAATATGTATGTCTAGATGTGATGTAATGCCTCTAGTATGCATGCACATGTATGCAATATCCATACAAAATCTTTAAGTGTTTTAAATGCTATAAGTTCTGCATTCTTAACTTTAGAAAAAGAATATCTGTGCAATAGCTAAGTACCATCATGAAATCATCTGAAAACCGTGTCAAGCATCGACACCAAATATGGAAATACATATGTCTCAATGTCTCACTATATCAATGTCTCAATACATCGGGCTCCGTCCGTCCGGATCGGCCCATATCATCAAATCTCACGACAACGGTCGGTATCCTCCGGATATCCACCGTGCCAGACATCACCGGTAGGTAGTCTTCCACTGCCAGGCTCATCGTCTACAACTCGATCTTCTTGCCCTGGGGTACCATACCGGGCCCACCAAGTACCCGAGACGGTTCATCCTCTCATCGAATCGGGTCTCGAAATCCAATAGAAAACATGAAAACTCATGGTGGACGACACATACATCACGAGAAAACCGCAACTTTATTTTAAAATGATAATATAAGCTTTTGTTAAATTCCTGCGGTTTTCCCTAAAATCCAAAAATCTCATCAATACTGAAATCCTCAAGAAAAATCGTAATACCCAACATGTTGTATATGATAAATGCTTATGGTATTAACGGCATGCAATGTTATTTGTAGCTAGAAATCTATATAAGCATGATGCTAATGCGAGGTATATACATGTTATGCAATTCAATGTATCATGTATGATGTAAGCGGTGATACCAAACTAAGAAAGTTCTAAAGTGCTCGTGACATGTCAATTACTAAGGCGTGTGTATTCACATGAATAGTGCGCGTGCAATATGAGCCAATGGAAATGGTGTATGTGTCCTAAGAGATGCTATCACACATGTGTATATGGATATCCATGCAATTCTAGCAGACGAATAACTATAAAAGTAAGCATAAGAATGAGGGGGTTAGCTAACTAACAATGCCTATAGTTGCAAGTAATAAGAAATCCTAACTATGGGGCGCCTTGCACCATCCAGACGATTTCCCCCATAGATGAATACATCTACTCACCTGAATGCCTCGCTAATCCGATCCAACCACCGCTTTGCCTTTGTGCGCCGCGTCCGATATTTCCGCAACCGATCCTAGAATTGCATAACATAGAACATAAGATTACATATTCCTAAAACGACGCAAGTCGCAATATGAAAAGATCGACGCTCACAAGTTAGGCACAACGTGCACTCGGTGTGCGGAAAACACACGAAAATCGCTAAAACCTTAACTAAAATCGTCGTTTCGGGGGAACCGTCAAAACTAAAACCCGACTAAACCAAACTCCGCATTCGCACACCCTAATAGTCATAGTAGATGCTAATAGTATCATCAATATGTCGCATTTAAATCACCACCTAATTTTTATAAAAACCTAGTAAGCATTAGCATACCGATTTCGATGCAAATATCGTGAATTAACGATATTGCGATCACAAACCAACTGCAACGTCCAATTCAAATTACTAGATGGCCACAACACAAATTTTAACCCAATTATCCTACTTCAAACCATAATTAGAACATCAACCCATTACTAGAATTTCCTAAACAAGAATTTATAATCAAATTAACACTTTAAAAATCTAAATTAGCATATTTAAACTACAAATTTAACAACTAGATTAAAACTTATACATCCCAAGTTGTGATTCCCTTGCACTTAGCCTCTAAAGAGCTCTCCTTTCTCCTTGTCTTAGACTAATTTGGGCTTGAGAAGGGCTAGCATAAGGGTTAGGTTTGAATTAGTGAAGGAAATGGTGAATTTTTGTGGATTTTTGATGATTTTTGATGGAATTATGAAGCAAGAAGTGAGGGGGGAAATGGGGCCTGTTTGCTGCAGAAAATTTCGACCAGCAAGAGGAAGGGAGAGATGTGAGGGAATGGTGTGGAATTTTCTACACAAAAGTCCTTCACAAGATCAATAAATGACCATCACATCAAATTTTACAAAAAACCCCATTTAAATTCATTTTCAAACCATACAACAACTATACTTGAAATGTTTTGACAAAATTTTGTTACGCTAAAATTTTTGTTTATAATGGTTCCTAATTATGAAATTTACCCAATTAAATTTGTATTTATCACCAATATAATGTATTTTTAAAAGCTTAAAATAATATAAAAAAATTAATTAAGGAAATTTTTTTAATTAACTAGAAAATTTTAAGTCACAATTTAGTGACCAAATTTTAGCAATATCTTATCTAAATATTGTATAATTAGGTCTATATTGAAAAATACTTATTTCGACTTTTTACGGAAAAGACCGAGTATTTTGTCGATTATCGAAAAAAACTGCCTAAACGATTTTCGAAGCGTTACAATCTTCCCCCCTTAAAGAAATTCGGTCCCCGAATTTAGAATTTAATTACGCGTACCTTCAAAAAGATGGGGATATCTCTTCCTCATCTCGACCTCGGTCTCCCAGGTGACCTCCTCGCTGTTCGGGCCACGCCAAAGAACCTTGACGGACGATATAACCTTCGACCTCAATTTCTTCACCTGTCGATCCAAAATGACCACCGGCTGCTCGGTGAATGAAAGATTGTGCTCTAGCTGGATCGTCTGGTGATGAATCGCATGGGAAGGATCATGAAGGTACTTGCGGAGCATCGAAACATGGAACACGGGGTGAACATCGGGGAAGCTGGGTGGAAGAGCTAACCGATAAGCCACTGAACCGACACGCTCTAGGATCTCGAAGGGACCAACATATCTAGGACTAAGCTTCCCTTTCCGCCCAAATCTCTTCACACCCTTCATCGGAGAGACCCTCAGGAAAACATGATCGCCAACAGCGAACTCGAGTCGGCGACGGCGCATGTCAGCATATGATTTCTGCCTACTCTGTGCCGCTCTCATCCTGTCCCGAATCAGCTGTATCTTTTCGGTCGTCTCCTGTACGATCTGCGGCCCTAAAATACTGCTCTCCCTGAGCTCTGTCGAACATACAGGCGATCGACATCTCCTCCCATATAAAGCCTCGAAAGGTGCCATCTGGATCGTCTCCTGGAAGCTATTATTGTAGGAGAACTCGATCAAGGGCAAATGACGATCCCATCTACCACCGAAATCTAAAACACAAGCTCTGAGCATGTCCTCAAGAGTCTGAATAGTACGCTCCGACTGACCGTCAGTCTGCGGATGAAATGCTGTGCTAAAACTCAATCGGGTGCTCAAAGCTTCCTGAAGTTTCTACCATAATCGGCTGGTAAACTGGGTGCCTCGGTCGGACACAATGCAAGTCGGGACGCCATGTAGTCGCATGATCTCATCAATATAAACCTAGGCGTACTGAGCAAATCCAAAAGTAGTCTTCACTAGAAGGAAGTAAGCCGCTTTCGTCAGTCGATCCACAATCACCCAAATAGAGTCATACCCTCGACTAGTCCTGGGTAGACCCTAAATGAAGTCCATGGAGACATGTTCCCACTTCCACTCAGGGATGGGCAAAGGATGTAACTCGCCGGCTGGCCTCTGGTTCTCGGCCTTGGCTTGCTGACAAGTCAGGCATCTCGACACAAAGTCTGTAATATCCTTCTTCATCCCGTCCCACCAATAAACCTCTCTCAAATCACGGTACATCTTGCTGGAACCTGGATGAACACTGTACACTGATCTATGTGCCTCCTCAAGAATATCATGCCTCAGTCGCTCAGAATCTGGTACGCACAATCGAGTCCCAAATCGAAGTATCCCCTGATCATCAATCACGAACTCAAAAACTCTGCCTTGTCGAATCTGCTCGATAATCTCTAAAATACGGGCATCGCCGGACTGTGCCTCGCGGATACGGTCAAGTAACTGTGGGCGTGCTCTGAAATGGGCCAGCTGCCCCCCTGTAGGAGTAAACCCGAACTGCACTCTGCCGTCACATAACACCTGCCAATCCGCCGTCGACTGCATCTGTACTGCACTCAAACAGGATAAGCTACCTCCGGGCCTCCTACTCAAAGCATCTGCCACCACATTCGCCTTGCGCGGATGGTATAGAATCTCGCAGTCATAATCTTTCACCAACTCCATCCAACGGCGCTGTCTCAGATTCAGATCTCGCTGCTGAAAGATATACTTCAAACTCTTGTGGTCAGTGAATATCTGGCACGACTCGCCGTATAGGTAATGTCTCCAGATCTTAACTGCAAATACCACTGCAGCCATCTCTAAATCATGAGTGGGGTAGTTCTGTTCGTGTTTCCTTAACTGCCAAGAAGCATACGCGATAACTCTGTCGTGCTGCATCAATACACAGCCCAGCCCCACTCGAGAAGCATCATAATATACCACGAAACCGCCTGACCCTGAAAGCAATGCTAACACTGGTGCCGTAGTTAGACGGGTCTTCAACTGCTGGAAACTATCCTCACATGCCTGGGTCCAATCGAAAGGAACCCCTTTCCGGGTCAACCCAGTCAACGGTGCAGCAATACGGGAGAAATCCTAGACAAAACGTCGATAATAACCGGCCAGACCTAGAAAGCTGCGAACCTCTATAACTGATACCGGTCTGGGCCAATGCTGCACTGCCTCGATCTCATTCGGGTCCACACAAATACCATCTCTCGTCACCACATGACACAAGAAGTCGACACTGTCTAGCCAGAATGCACACTTGGAAAATTTGGCGAACAACTGATGCTCCCTCAAAGTATGCAATGTGATACGCAAGTGCTGCTCATGCTCCTCCTGGCTCCGAGAATAAACCAAGATGTCGTCAATGAATACAATGATGAACTGATCAAAATACGGCCTGAATACACAGTTCATCAAGTCCATAAATGCTGCCGGGGCATTCGTGAGCCCGAACGACATCACCAAGAACTCATAATGACCATATCGAGTACGAAAAGCGGTCTTCGGAATATCCTCCTTCCGAACCCGCAACTGGTGATAACCTGACCGTAAATCAACCTTCGAGAAAAACCCTACACCCTGGAGCTGGTCGAATAAATCGTCAATGCGGGGTAGGGGATATCTGTTCCGCACAGTAACCCGGTTCAGCTGACGATAATCAATGCATAAGCGCATACTGCCGTCCTTCTTCTTAGCAAACAGGACGGGAGCACCCTAAGGTGACACACTCGGTCGGATAAGCCCTTTGTCCAGCAAGTCCTGTAACTGATCCTTCAGCTCTCTAAGCTCTGCCGGGGCCATCCGATAAGGCGGTATAGAGATAGGCCCTGTACCAGGGATCAAGTCAATACAGAACTCAATATCGTGCTCTGGTGGCAGACCAGGTAGCTCGTCAGGGAATACATCAGGGAACTCTCTCACAATAGGGACCTGGTCCAACGGAACCTCTACGGAGCTAGCATCACAAACATAGGCTAAGAATCCCTGACACCCTTTCCGCAAGAGCTGACCAGCGCGAAGGGAAGAAATCAAGCTGGGAAGGGTAGCGCTACGATCTCCCTGAATAACAAGAACCAGCTCACCAGGAAAACTGAATCTGACAGCCTTTTCACGACAGTCCACTGATGCATAACAGGTGGCTAGCCAGTCCATACCAAGAAGAACGTCGAAGTCTAACATATCGAGGAGAATCAAATCAACTGAAGAATCTCTCTCCCCGATACGAACGGGACATGATCGGTACACAAAACGGGCAACAAACGACTCGCCTACCTGAGTAATAACGACAAGCGGCTGATCTAACAGAGAAGACTCTCGGCCTAACTTCGGTGCAAAGTACGTGGATACATAGGAATGTGTGGAGCCTGGATCAAATAATACCCGTGCATCAAAAGAACATACTGGCAGAGTAGCTTTCACGACAGCATTGGATGCCTGTGCATCCTGAGGAGTCAACGCGAACACTCGGGCATGTCCACCACTAATAGCTGGCTGTCCTCTGCCTCTACCTCGGTCTCTGCCTCTGCCTCTGTCGCCTCGTCCTCTCTGAACAGGACCTCCACGCCCACGACCTCTAGGAACATCTGGCTGGCGTGGAGCATCATCAGGGGTAGGAAGTAGAGCTCTCTGAGGAGGTGGTGAAGGTGGTAAGGTCACATGCGGGACTGTCACCGCGCCCTGGCACCCCATGGTACAGTCTCTGATACGGTGGTACTAACTCCCGCACCGGAAACATCCTGGCGATGATTGCTGAGTCTGCGGATATGAACCAAATAACTGACCTCGTCTCAATCCTCTGCCGCCAACATCTCCCAGAAATAATCTATCGCGGTGTCTACCCATCTGCCGCTGCACTGACGTATCAGTACGGATCCTCTTCGGCCCAGAAACGACTGGAGTCTCAGAAATGCGCTCTTCCAAAAGTAAGGCTGCGTCCATCACGGCTGCGTATGTGTCAAAGTGCTGGGTGCCGATGGAAAGGAATAGCTGTGTGTCAAGCCCTCGCACAAACCTCTTTATTCTCTTCTCTTTCGTGTCTACTAGATACGGAGCATATCGAGACAACTGGGTAAACTGTATATCATACTCCGACACCGTCATCCCAGGAGTCTTGCGTAAAGACTCAAAACTACGGGCTCAAGCATCTCGGATACTCCCCGGGAGAAAACGGTCAAGAAATGGAGCTGTAAACACGTCCTAGGTCATAGAAGATAGACCTACAGCTCGGGCTCTCTCTACTGAATCGTACCACGTCTGGGCAAGGCCTTTCAGACGAAAACTCGCGAACTCCACCCATCTATCATCAGAACACCTCAACGAACGGAAAATCCTAGCCATCCTATCAAGAAATGCCTGTGGGTCCTCTGTCGCATCCGTACCGGTAAAAGCTGGAGGTCTCAATCTCATAAACTCCTGTAGTGAAACAGGGATAGTCACAGTAGTAGCAGGAGTGACCATCTCTGCAGCAGGTACAATCGTGGTCTGTGCGGTGGAAGGAATGTCCTCGGATCTCTGTGCCCGACTGGACTCAACTAAAGATCCTATCATCTGCCGCAACTCCTGCATACCGGCCTCTAATCTGGCAATAGGGTCTGGAAAGGGCGGATCAATATGACCCTGAGGGGTAGGCGTATCATCTTACTCGATCTTCGCCTCAGACAAGCCCGCTCGAAGCTCATCCCTAGCGGAAGCGCGCTGAGCTCTCGTAGTCTTTGGCGGCATCGAAGATGGAATAAGAAACAGGAGAGATAAGAACATTGCAATTGAATCAAGGAATGCAAGGAATCAAGAATGGAAATACAAGCAATTATTTCCTAAGGTCACTTACCGTATCGTAAGTATGCCGCGGAACATACCGACGCTACGCCACTCTGCTTAAGTCAACAACTCCATCTACCAAGGGTCGTCCTACACTCAGAAAGGTAAAACCTACGCTCTAATACCAACTTTGTCACGACCCGAAGTACGGAACGTGACTGGCACTTAGATTACGAGACGTCTAAAGGCGTAACGTAACCTAAGTCAGCCAAAGCTCAGAAAAATCTAAACCAAAATCAAAATATTGAAGGAAACCTTTCATGAAAATGACTTTGGAATCAATTAAGTTTCATTGAACCCTTTTTAAAAACATCAAAAATTTTCGAAAATTTCAGCAGAGCCACCTTTGTAAATAATATCCCACAAATGGGTATAACAAGATATATAAACCTGTAATAACAAAATGGCATCCCCAAGTGGGAGCTCGCTCTTCGCCCAAGGCGGATCACAACCACACGCAATATATATGTAACATCAAGAAAAAGAGCATAAAGAAATGCAAAATATAAGAAAACACAACGTCGGCTCAAGTGAGCTCGAACCAAAAGAAACCACATATACACAAATCTCTCAGTCTCATCACTAGGTCGCATATACAAATAAGAAGGGGTAGATGGAGTATACTAGATACAATGCTAATACAAAAAGAGATAAAAGTGTCCTCGCAACCCACCTACGAGCAATGTCGCGAGTCTGAGCAAAAGAAGCCAACAAAAAAATAAGCCCGCCGCTACAAGGCTGACGGGTCCGACCTGCAAGACACTGTGGAACAACGGGGGTGAGTTGCCTGCTCGTGAGTAGCAAGGAACATCTAATAAGGTTATCGTAAGAATGCACGCAAATGCGTCACAACATGTATGCCTAGATGTGATGTAATGCCTCTAGTATGCATGCACATGTATGCATTATCCATACAAAATCTTTAAGTGTTTTAAATGCTATAAGTTCTCCATTCTTAACTTTAGAAAAAGAATATATGTGCAATAGCTAAGTACCATCATGAAATCATCTGAAAACCATGTCAAGCATCGACACCAAATATGGAAATACATCTGTCTCAATGTCTCACTATATCAATGTCTCAATACATCGGGCTCCGTCAGTCCGGATCGGCCCATATCATCAAATCTCACGACAACGGTCGGTATCCTCCGGATATCCGCCGCGCCAGACATCACCGGTAAGTAGTCTTCCCATGCCAGAATCATCGTCTAAAACTCGATCTTCTTGCCCTGGGGTACCATACCGGGCGCACCATGTACCCGAGACGGTTCATCCACTCCTCTAATTGGGCCTCGAAATCCAACAGAAAACATGAAAACTCATGGTGGACGACACATACATCACGAGAAAACCGCAACTTTATTTTAAAATGATAATAATAAGCTTTTGTTAAATTCCTGCGGTTTTCCCCAAAATCCAGAAATCTCATCAATACTGAAATCCTCAAGAAAAATCGTAATACCCAACATGTTGTATTTGATAAATGCTTATGGTATTAACGGTATGCAATGTGATTTGTGGCTAGAAATCTATATAAGCATGATGCTAGTGCGAGGTATATACATGTTATGCAATTCAATGTATCATGTATGATGTAAGCGGTGATACCAAACTAAGCAAGTTCTAAAGTGCTCGTGACATGTCAATTACCAAGGCGTGTGTGTTCACATGAATAGTGCGCGTGCAACAAGAGCCAATGGTAATGGTGTACGTGTCCTAAGAGGTGCTATCACATATGTGTATATGGATATCCATGCAATTCTAGCAGACGAATAGCTATAAAAGTATGCATATGAATGAGGGGGTTAGCTAACTAACAATGCCTATAGTTGCAAGTAATAAGTAATCCTAACTATGGGGCGCCTCGTGCCATCCAGACGATTTCCCCCATAGATGAATACATCTACTCACCTGAATGCCTCGCTAATCCGATCCAACCACCGCTTTGCCTTTGCGCGCTGCGTCCGATATTTCCGCATCCGATCCTAGAATTGCATAACATACAACATAAGATTACATATTCCTGAAATGATGCAAGTCACAATATGAAAAGATCGACACTCACAAGTTAGGCACAACATGTACTCGGTGCGCGGAAAACACACGAAAATCGCTAAAACCTTAACTAAAATCATCATTTCGGGGCAACTGTCAAAACTAAAACCCGACTAAACCAAACTCCGCATTCGCACACCCTAATAGTCATAGTAGATGCTGATAGTATCATCAATTTGTCACAATTAAATCACCTCCTAATTTTTATAAAAACCTAGTAAGCATTAGCATACCGATTTCGATGCAAATATCGCGAATTAACGATATCGAGATCACAAACCAACTCCAACATCCAATTCAAACTACTAGATGGCTACAACACAAATTTTAACCCAATTATCCTAATTCATACCCTAATTAGAACATCAACCCTTTACTAGAATTTCCTAAACAAGAATTTATAATCAAATTAACACTTTAAAAATCTAAATTAGCTTATTTAAACTACAAATTTAACAACTAGATTAAAACTTATACCTCCCAAGTTGTGATTCCCTTGCACGTAGCCTCTAAAGAGGTCTCCTTTCTCCTAGTCTTAGAACAATTTGGGCTTGAGAAGGGATAGAATAAGGGTTAGATTTGAATTAGTGAAGGAAATTGTGAATTTTTTAGGATTTTTGATGATTTTTGAAGGAATTATGAAGCAAGAAGTGAGGGGGGAAATGGGGACTGTTTGCTGCAGCAAATTTCGACCAGCAAGAGGAAGGGAGAGATGTGAGGGAATGGTGTGGAATTTTCTACACAAAAGTCCTTCACAAGGTCAATAAATGACCATCACATCAAATTTTACAAAAAAACAACATTTAAATTCATTTTCAAACCATACAACAACTATACTTGAAATGTTTTAACAAAATTTTGTTACACTAAATTTTTTGTTTATAATGGTTCATAATTATGAAATTTACCCAATTAAATTTGTATTTATCACCAATTTAATGTATTTTTAAAAGTTTAAAATAATATTAAAAATAATTAATTAAGGAAATTTTTTTAATTCACTACAAAATTTTAAGTGACAATTTAGTGACCAAATTTTAGCAATATCTTATCTAAATTTTGTATAATTAGGCCGATTTTGAAAAATACTTATTTCGACTTTTTTCGGAAAAGACCGAGTATTCTGCCGATTATCGAAAAAAACTGCCTAAACGATTTTCGAAGCGTTACAACTTATAACAGTTATCAGTAAATCTCAACAGCCCTGGGCAGGAACTTACTGATATAGCCAATCGCGTACAGCGCAACATCAACCCCCAATACCGAGAAAGACGAAACCCCTCCTATTGCTCATTGCCTCCATGTGACACGGGACTGTACCCAAAAGCCACATGTTTGCACGACTCAGTAGAGCCTTGGTAGGGTGGAAATCAAAGTACAGTGGGAGAACACATGAGACTCTATGACGATCTCGGGTCTACAGACTAACCTGTACCAGTGTCACCTGAGAACTGCTATCCGACGATAGATATAATACCATATAGGAGTTCTTGGTGAGTCCGTCCAGTGTACCCAGTCTCCACTGAGCACCCGTATATGATCTCGATGTCAAACATTAATTGATATGGGAACATCCATCGCCTATCTCATGGGTCTAGTGTCGTATACGCTAGTCTACTCTGGAATATCTATGCCCCGTCTCGATATACCCACGACTAGGGACATTTCAGGATATGCTTATAAGCTACACATGTCCCACTAGTATGATCTGCATCATAATCACAGTTGTCAAGCAAACATCCTCAGGGCTTTATCAACATGTACAAATGAATAAAAGCATGATCAAGTGAACATGTCAGATAAAGAGTAACCAGATAGCATACTATCATGTCGAGCTAGAATGTCCTTTGTATATATATACATGTATAAATACATCCACTATCATATAATGGCCTCTAGGGCATACATATATCCAATAATCTCCCACTTGCATTAAGTACAGTTATTGGCGTATATCATACCCAACATCTCAAAAAGTCGCTCATGCTGCGGCTGAGGGAGGGCCTTGGTGAGTGGATCCGCGGTGTTATTCTTTGTGTTTACTCTCCTAATCTCGATCTCGCGGCGATCAACTATCTCCCGGATCAGATGAAAACGCCTCGGATGTGTCTGGACCGCTGATGGGACCTGGGCTCCTTGGCTAATGCCATAGCCCCATTATTATCACAATACAATAGTATTGGATCAATAATGGTTGGAACTACTCCTAGCTCCGAGACGAACTTCCTCATCCAGACGGCTTTCTTGGCGGCATCATTTGCAGCAATGTACTCAGCTTCTATCGTAGAGACTGCAACGGTATCCTGTTTGGAATTCTTCCAACTCAGCGCCCCTCCATTGAGGGTAAATACAAACACAGAGATAGATTTGTTGTCGTCCTAATCACTCTGGAAGCTCGAATCGGTAAAGGCCTCCATTGGAGATCTCCGTTACCATACACCAAGAACAATTCTTTAGTCCTTCACAAGTACTTAAGAATGTTCTTCATAGCTGCCCAGTGATTCTCCCCTAGGTTGGACCGATACCTGCTTACTACACCAAGTGCATAAGCTACATCAGGGCGTGTACATAACATCGCATAAACTATAGATCCTACAGCTGAAGCATAGGGTATAATGCTCATGCGAGCTCTCTCTTCATCGGTCTTTGAGCAAAATTCCTTGGAGAGAGTGACTCCATGGCAAGCGGGTAAGGCACCCCGCTTGGAGTCTTCCATACTAAGCCTTTTTAGGACGGTGCTGATGTACCTGGTTTGGGACAATCCCAATAACCTTTTGGATCTATCCTTATAGATTTGAATGCCCAGTATATACATGGCATCGCCCAGGTCCTTCATGGATAACCTTTGTGATAAGAAAGATTTGACCGACTGTAGCATAGGAATATCATTTCCTATCAGAAGAATGTCATCCACATACAATACGAGGAATGTGACAGCTCTCCCTACAGCCTTCTTATAAACACAAGGTTCATATGGATTTTTGATGAAATCAAACTCTTTAATAACATCATCAAAACAGATGTTCCAACTCCGTGATGCCTGCTTCAATCCATAAATGGATTTAAGCAAACCGCATGCTTTCCCGCTGCTCCGACTGTCAATGAAGCCCTCTGGCTGATCAATATAAACGCATTCTTCTAAATCACCATTTAGAAATGCAGTTCTAACATCCATCTGCCAGATTTCATAATCGTAGTGAGCAGCAATAGCAAGTAGGAGCCGAATGGATTTAAGCATGGCTACGGGATAAAAAGTTTCGTCATAGCCCAGACCTGGTCTTTGACGAAAACCCTTCGCCACAAGTCTTGTCTTATAGGTCTCCACCTGCCCATCTACACCAATATTTCTTTTAAAGATCCATTTGCACCCTACAGGTTTTACCCCAGAGGGTACAACGTCCAAAGTCCATACTTTGTTGGTGTACATAGACTCCATTTCAGATCTCATGGCATCCAGCCATTTCAAAGAGTCTCCACTCGTGATAGCTTGCTGAAAACTGGTAGGATTATCATCTTCCATGATGCAATATTTTATATCACCATCAATGAGAAAACCGTAGTATCTCTCCGGTGGGCAATAAGTCCTACCAGATCTACGGAGTGGCCGAGGTTCATTAGTTTCTGTTGCAACAGCTGGTTCAACCAAGTCATCATTTGTAACTTGTGTCTCTAGAACCTCTTCTAGATCTACCACATTTCCATCTGTATCATTTGTAAAAAATTCTTTTTCTAAAAATGTGGCATACTGAGAAACAAACACCTTTTGTTCTTCCTTGTGGTAGAATAGTTATCCATAGGAATTCTTTGGATACCCCATAAAATTACACATGACTGACCATGTCTCGAGTCCGGATTTTGCTTTTTAATATAGGCCGGACAACCCCAAAGCTTAACTCGTTTAAGAGATGGTCTCTTCCCATGCCATATCTCATATGGCATGGTAGACACGGTTTTGGTTGGAACCCTGTTCAATAGAAACGCTGCAGTCTCCAATGCATGCCCGGAAAATGATACAGGTAATTCAGTATCACTCGTCATGGAACGAACCATATCTAATAGGGTTCAATTCCGTCGTTCTGACACACCGTTGTGCTGTGGTGTGTAAGGAGGAGTGAGCTGAGAGAGAATCCCATTCTCTTTTAGAAAGTCTGCAAACTCTGTACTGAGATACTCCCCACCTCGATCTGATCGAAGCATTTTGATACTCAATCCGGTTTGTTTTTCTACTTCAAGTTTGTACTCAGTGAATTTCTCGAAAGCTTCAGACTTATGCTTTAGTAAAAACACATGACCGAATCTTGAGAAATCATCAGTAAAAGTTATGAAGTAAGAAAAACCGCCTCTAACCTGTGTAGACATTGGCCCGCATACATCATTATGTATGAGGGCTAAGAGCTGAGTAGCTCTTTCTCCGTATCCTGTAAATGGAGATTTAGTCATTTTACCCTTGATACAAGACTGGCAAGTCGCATAAGATTTATATTCAAAAGGGTTTAAATATCCATCTTTATATAGCTTGTTTAGTCTTGTTTCGTTATTATGACCAAGTCTACAGTACCAAAGAAAAGATTTATTTATTTCTGAAAGTTTTCTTTTATTAGTGTGTTGTATACTGAAAACTGTGTGTTGATTTAGGACGTATATCCCGTTATTAAGTGTACCATACCCAACAAACATTTTATTCAGGTTAATGTTCATAACATTATTCAGCAACACAAAATTATATCCTTCATTGTCTAACAAAGAAAAGGATACAATGTTACAAAGCATACTAGGTACATAATAACATGGGTTCAAAACCAATATACACCCTGACGACAACTGTTCACACCATAATATTGCATTACTATATTCCCCATTCTTATTCGTTTTATAAATAAACAAGTGCTTTTGATGCATGTCTGCTACATATTAGAGGTTACAGGTTCTTGGATATAAAACAGTGAAAACAATGAAAAGACAATGCAAAAGTGAGACTTCGAATGATAAATGGTGAAATCGTGATCGCGCCTACATTTTGAGGAACAATGAACAACAGTCCACCGAGTATAAAGGCAGCGACACGAAGAAATAGTAAAAGTCCACTACAAGTATTCACTGGAAGATCTGGAGAAGACCCAGAAACTAAATGGAGAAAAGAACCAAAGAAGTAGAAAGACCAAAGAGCCAGGAACTGTCACAGGAAATTTCAGAAGCCAACACCATTGTTTGGCCGCGGAACCGTGGCCAAACTAGGCCTCAGGCCGCGGTTCCACGGCAGGGTTAGGCAAATAGGAAATACAAATTTTACCAAAATGTGTTGCGGCATTGACCGGTCTTCTTAGGGGTATTTTCGTAAATGCAGACGTGCGAATCAATTATAACCTACGGTTTCCTATCCTCTATAAATAGGAACTCTAAAGCTTGTATTAGGTTATGCCTCCCTTATGCCTCTTTTTATGAATAAAATTTAGAAATCTTTTGGAGAGTATCAATGTCTCCTTTCATATCATCTATTCAGATCTGACAACCCTGTGTAAATGTTTGGAAAGAGCCATCTGTAAAGTAAGTAGATTTATTTAATTGCCCTAGTTTAGATTTCAATTCTTGCCCTAGGTATTTTTTCATTCTCTGCCCTATATTAAATTTAATTCCTTGCCCTAGTTAGATAGTTAGATCTTTAATTCAATTGCCCTAGATTAATTTTGTTTTTAGATTTAATTAATCCATTCACACCGTTTGGAATTAACTCGTAAGAGCGATTAGGAAATTCACAACATCCCTGTGGACCGACCCGTACTTACCGGCTAGCTACCAAGCGACGCCGTTCTTGATTGCGGTTAATAGATAGTTTTTGAGTCAAATCAAATGGCGCCGTTGCCGGGGATCGAACCCGGGTTACCCGCGTAACAGGCGGGAATACTCACCACTATCCTACAACGACCATTCTTGCAAACTTTGAAAATATACTGTTTTGCATTCTTTGAAAATTTTAATTAGAAAACTCGCAAACTTTGAAATTCACAAAAAAGATTTGATTGCAAGTGATTTAATGTTTTGCATATCTTTAATCGGATTTTAAGGGGCTTTTGACCAATTCAGATTGGATGGGAATTTCATCACCCTTCCCAGGACCCCAGAAATCACATAAGGCATTTGCATTGACCATTCTTAATTAAAAAAATACTAGACTCAGCCCTAAGGACTTCGAGCTCAATAGGACAGAGGACTAGTTATAGGCATCGACCGTTTATCCTAACCTGACTTTGCGGTATCTAGGCAAGTGTGTCTAAGGCAAGTGGTTACTTAATTTGGACCGCTACTTGTAGCGGGGAGCCTCCCACTTACCTGGCACTTACCTGGCCGCAATTGGCGGTGAAGAGGTTGTTTGAGGTCCTATTTCTAGCCTTTTGGAACAGTTAGGAGCTGTCTAGCTGACCTAGGTGACCCTAAATCTAGGCCTGATTGTGCATTTTTGGTTGATCGAAAGTGTGTCTTAGCTCTTTTCTTTAAAAACTTTTTGCAAACAGTTCTAAATAAAGAGAAAAAGGAAAAAGGAAAAAAAAAATTTTAAAAAAATGACTTGCAACTTTTGTCGCTAAGAAATCCTTGCACCACCTACCTTCTTTCTCTTCTCTTTCTTCTATCATGGGTACCCCACATCATAAATCACTTGCGGAACTTTGGTATCCCGAACCTAACTTTGCGTCGTACGTCAATTGCTTCGGTCGATTTAAGGAAGATCCCTCCGTGCCAAAAATTTCTTTAATAGATCAAATAGAAGCGTCTAGGAGAAACAGTTTGACTTTGAAACCTACTTTGTGTCAACCAAGTCAACCTTTACCACCTTCATATGTTGATACCACTTTTTTAAGTCCTGCTGTAACTCCTAAACCGATGTCCATTGCTGAGCATATTGCTCAATCTCGTAGCCGATCTTTCACCCCTCTCCACTCATCTATTTTTAGGGATCCACAAGACTATTCACCTTTTTATCCACATGTTGACCCTACCCCTGTCCAACCACCCACTTCCTACCAGTCCTACCCGACTTTCCCACCGTCACTAGACACTGTTTCTACACAGCCTTTTTGGAGTTTCACATATCCAAAAAATTTCAAATCTTTTACCGAATCTACCTTACCACCCAAGTCTAGTTTGGAAGAGTCGTTGGAGGCTTATATCTTAGCAACAAACAAAATGACTAGGAATGTGGAAACGTCCGTGGCCGCCCTTATGCAACCTAGTGAACCGGTAGCTAGTTTCCAACTAGCTTCAAATTTTTAAATGTATAAGGAGGCGGTTGGACAGAGTGAGAATGTGAGAGGATTTCCAAATCAAACCTACCCTTACCTAATTGAAGCCCACAACTCCGGTTTTCCATCGATTGTCCCAAATGATTCACCAGTTGAAAATAAAAAAGAGTTGTGTGATTTTGTAGTGCTTGATTTGCCAAATTGTGAAGAACCCCTTTTGAGTGAAATCGCACCTAATCCGTTTGACCTTTACACCTCCACTCTAAAACCTAAATTGATAAATATCCATGCTTTTGATGAGGTGTCTAAAAAAATTGATTTTCACTTGATTGAGGATATAGACGCCGGGAATATTTCGGGTGATGAACCTGTCGATTTGATTGAAATTTTAATTCCAATTCATCATCCCGAGTCATTAAATGTTTCTCCCAAACTTCATATGCGTCTTGATTTTGATGATAATGGCATGGATAAGTTGAATTTTGAGGAGAATTATAAGGATAGTATTGAGGAGAGTTTTGAGGATCATATTGAGGTTGAACCATTTTTGTTTGATGTGTCTGATTTCCAATTCACCCTCCTGAACCTTTAACTGTTATATCAACCCCCCTCCTTTCCATCGTTCCGACCACGCTTGAAGACTGTGAGCTTCAAAAAATTTCCTTTGAATCTAACACAGTTCTCCCAGCCGATAAAACTTACGAGTGTTTCACTTTTTCGGACGATGTTGATGTCTCACCGCCCGAGTTTGAGTCCTTTGAATTTTCAGATAAGTTAGTTGAACCATCAGACTCGGTTGCTTACAGTCGTTTCGAACCATTGATGGAATCTTTCCAGTTCGAGACAGATTACTACGGTGAGAATGAGACTATCCCTAATTCACTCCCTTTCGTCCTTCCTATCGTTCCGACCATACAAGAGACCGTTACGCTTTCATCTCCAATACCAAGTTCGGCGTACCCATGCCTTCTTGCGAATCTTAAGGGATTTGACCCCATTTCTCGACGGGTTGATAGATTAGCACAATCGCTTTTAACACATCGGTCATCACAAATTGCGCTAATTTATTCACTCGATTTACACCCTCAAGATCGTACTCCACTTCTTTCTCTTTTCCGCCATTCTTCTCCCCCACCGAGACCGTATCCCATTTCTACCTCCACACGGTCTCGTGTGCTTCTCATCTCTTTTCTTTCCACTCCATTCTTTCACCAACTCGACCATTACCACGATAAGATTTTTGAATGGTTGGTGCTAACCATTGGCTTGTGTAAGGACAAGCTTAAGTTTGGGGGGAACCTTGTTGTATATATGTATATATATTTTTGTTTTCTTTTTCTATAAAAAATAAAGATAAAAAAATTCAAAACACAAAAAAATATATATATATAAAAACTTTTATAAATAAATAAACAGGGGAGTACCGACATTCCCAATCCTCTTGGTGTAGCATGACAGTGAGGACACTGTCAAGTTTAAGTTAGGGGGTATGCTCGGTACGTCTTATTCCTTCGCATTCATATGTATATTTTTGCATTTGCATATTTATTTGAAAACCCATAAAAATTGAAATTTTTTGAAAAATTATAAAAATTGTTATATTCAATTTTGGCTTATTTGACTAGAGTTTGACAGACAGGTTAACTAGCTAGGAACAACTAGATCTTAGACGTAGTAAATTAAAAACCCTAAAGATAATCTTCCTTAAAGTTTAGCGGTAGAAAGTATATGTCTTTGTAGTTTATTTAGAAATAGGAAAATTTTGAGTTCAGTTCTTGGCCTAAGTTGAAACAAAAGAAAAGTATTGATGTTCTTATTAGAGTGTAAGTTTGAAAAATAATTCCTAACTTAAATTTAGATTTTGAAAATGTATACCCTACAAATTGCACTAACACGCACCTTGAAACTTAGAATAGTAGAGGAGACCTTGAAATGCTCTTGTCTAAAGTCCTTAGTACGAAGAAAATAAAAGGAAAAAAAGTGAATAATGGAAAAAAAATGAAAACTGGTTTTTCTGATTACTTAAGGCTGTAAAAATAGAAAAATATTTAGCGAGGGTGCTTCATCACCTAGTGCCTTAGACCAACTGGTTTGGGAGTCACTGCTAAAGCCTTGGGTGTTGCAAGACTAGGAATTATGCTTTAATGTGCAAACACATCTTGTAATCGGTCGTTGGTACCTCAAGAAGTATTAACGGTCGCATAAAGGATGTGTAAGCAAAATTCAATTAAAAATTCACTAATTAATAAGTGCTTTGGACAACGGACAAGAGTATGATTGCTTGAATTGAATTTCCAAGTGTAGGGGTGATTTATACACACACGTGGGGATATGTGATTGGAGTTTAGATGAGAGAAAGGAGTAAAGAATAGAACTTGTATCTTTAAAAGGGTTGATAGAAATTCCTAAGTGGAGATGGAACCCTAGAAGGAAAACTTAAGAAATGCCGAAAGCAAAGTAGGTCTGCAGGACATATATAATCTTAAGTTAAATGATGAGGAAGTGTGAAGAATATGGGTGGATAATTTACGAGTCGACGATAATAGAATTCCTTGTTAGAAAACCTAATTGGAGAACAAAAGTCGAAAAGCCAAATTGATAGGATTTTATGGGTAGTATCCGCTTAAAACCGTCAGGAGACAACACTCCTCCTACTAGGGACACCTAGAGGTTTAACGGCTTGTTGCACGTGCTCAGTGCAATCGCGTTTCCCTGCGAAAGTGCAGTTAGGTTTTTGTAGAAAATAAAAAAATAAGTTTGCTCGAGAATGAGCAAAAGATAAGTTTGGAGGTATTTGTTCACACCATAATATTGCATTATTATATTCCCCATTCTTATTCATTTTATAAATAAACAAGTGCTTTTGACGCATTGCTGCTACATATTACAGGTTACAGGTTCTTGGATCTAAAACAGTGAAAACAATGAAAAGACAATGCAAAAGTGAGACTACGAATGATAAATGGTGAAATCGTGATCGCGCCTACATTTTGCGGAACAATGAACAACAGTCCACCGAGTATAAAGGCAGCGACACGAAGAAACAGTAAAAGTCCACTACAAGTATTCACTGGAAGATCTGGAGAAGACCCAGAAGCTAAATGGAGAAAAGAACCAAAGAAGTAGAAAGACCAAAGAGCCAGGAACTGTACAGGAAATTTCAGAAGCCAACACCATTGTTTGGCCATGGAACCGCGGCCAAACTAGGCCTCGGGCCGCGGTTCCGCGGCAGGGTTAGGCAAATAGGAGATAAAAATTTTACCAAAATGTGTTGCGGTTTTGACTGGTCTTCTTAGGGGTATTTTCGTAAATGCAGACGTGCGAATCAATTGTATCCTAGGGTTTCCTATCCTCTATAAATAGGAACTCTAAAGCTTGTATTAGGTTATGCCTCCCTCATGCCTCTTTTTATGAATAAAATTTAGAAATCTTTTTGAGAGCATCGATGCCTATTTTCATATCATCTATTCAGATCTGACAACCCTGTGTAAATGTTTGGAGAGAGTCATTTGTAAAGTAAGTAGATTTATTTAATTGCCCTAGTTTAGATTTCAATTCTTGCCCTAGATAATTTTTCATTCTCTACCCTAGATTAAATTTAATTCCTTACCCTAGTTAGATAGTTAGATCTTTAATTCAATTGCCCTAGATTAATTTAGTTTTTAGATTTAATTAATCCATTCACACAGTTTGGAATTAACTCGTAAGAGCGATTAGGAAATTCAAAACATTCCTATGGACCGACCCGTACTCACCGGCCAGCTACCAAGCGACGCCGTTCTTGATTGCGGTTAATAGATAGTTTTTGAGTGAAATCAACAACCCCAGGTGATACTCTCCCACTGAAACAGCATGTACATTGGAACCATTTCCTACCCGGAAAGTATGGTCACCTGCCTTCAAAACTTTGCTTTTTCTCTGCTCCTGCATGGAATTGCAAATGTGAGTACCTGAACCGGTATCTAATACCCAGGAAGTAGAGTTTCTAGAAAAAAAATTCTGTCACAAACACACCTGAAGCGGAAACATCACCATGCTTCTTCCTTTTGAGATCCAAGTACTCAGTGCAGTTGCACTTCCAGTATCCCGCTTTGTAGCAGTAATAACATTCCCCTTTCCCCGATTCCCCAGCCATGGACTTGTCTTTCCCCTCAGCCTTTTTAACTCCACCTCTAGATTTGGTGGGTTTCTTCTTCATCTTTCCCTTGGCCTTCGGGGGAGAGGAGGAAGATGGCCCAGCAATCAAAGCAAGAGTCTTCACTGACTTGCGTGTGCTCTCTGTACTTCTCAACATATTAAGAAGTTCAGGTAGTGACTTCTCTATATTGTGCATGTTGAAGTTAACTACAAACTGAGCAAAGGCTGGGGGGAGAGACTGTAAAACAATATCAATCTATTGTTCGTTCTCTATTGTCCATCCGATGTCCTCAAGTTCTTCTATAAGAGCTATCATCTTCAGAACATGGTCACCTATTGGTGTACCAGGAGCCATCCGCATCTGAAACAGCTTTCTAGATGCTTCGTATCGTAGGACACGAGATTTCTCCCCATACAACTCTTTTGTATGGAGAAAGATGGATTGGACATCCATATGCTCGTGATGCTTTTGATGTGTGTTGTCCATCGATGCAAGTGCGAGGCATTTGACCGTGGCACAGTCAGCGTCCCATGTCTTGCGGACTTCCTTATCCGCAACCAAAGATTCAGGACCTAGGACGGGCGGGGCTGGAGCCGTGAGGACATATGATACCTTATCATAAGTTAAGGCTTTGTTAATGTTCCTCAGCCAGTCTTTATAATTGATCCCATTCAGTTTATTTTTATCTAGTAGAAGATTGAGTCCTGTCATTGGTATCTTCCACTAAGAGAGAGAAAAGAATACACAAAGCGAAATCTCTTGCAAAGATCAGATTGGTCATTTATCTTGTCTAATCGATGTCTCCCACTGCTTTTATCAAATTTCCCTTCAAACCTTAAAAGGAAAACTAGCCAGGATTAATTGCATTCTATAACTTCGCTAACCATTCAGCCAGGCTAGTGTCGGTACTTGAGGGAGGTTCCCCGTGCTTTCGCAAGGACCTAATTAAAGTAAACCTCATTTTCCCAAAGGCGTAGCCCCGTTGACACATTTCTAGATACCTAATAGGTTAGCTAATTGTAAAGTACAGAACTCTCCTGGGAGCAACTCTTGGTTACAGTGGGATCGGGATCAAACTATCATATGGAAGTTTTGCAATCTCATTACAAATTTCAACTCTTGAAACTGCCGATATGGTTTTTACCCCTAATACTCATGACCTTAACTTTGGTCAACAAATCACAAGCACTAGTCAAGCTCAACCCGTCATTTCTTGATTAATTAGACCCACCCACATGACCCTTAACTATGGTCAACAAAGTCATATGAATGTCCTAATTAATCTGCATCATATGCAGTGTAGGAAGACATCACTTAGCTACCGTACACTACGCCTTAACTATAGTCAACAAACGTAGCACGAATACTAAGTACTCTACTTCCTAAAATGACGGAGGGTTGCAGATGGTTTTTAAGAAAACTTTTAACGCTTTGAACTTGATATCGTTGTAGAATCAAATGGTTTTTCAAAAGGATTGGCTTAAGCTCCGCAATTTTGAAATGTAGTTTTTTGTAAAAAGCCGAGTGGATTTCAAATTCGATTCTACAACATCTTTTAGGTTTATTTTTCCTTACATTAATCATATTAATGTAGTCCCATCATTTAAGTCCTTAAGTCAAACACAGAAAAGAAACGAAAATACAACGTACGCTTATGCCACCTGCATTCGCCACAATGTTCCGTTATGCACCGTTAGGTTACTTAACTAACGACATACCGGGATGGGACTAGTGCGGGTGCAAAACATAAGCAATGTCTACTATATATCTCATATATAATATTACATTCATCTCAGATATATCAAGCGATCACATCACAGAATATAAGCAGCAGAAACACATGTATGAAAATATAGGATATACTAAGACGTCCGTATTTTGTATTTAGCCAACAATAGAAAATACGGATTCCACGATCAGGATGAATAGCCAATCCCACACCCCTAGACCCCTACGAGAGCGGCAAGTGACCCTACCAATTCTGTAGTTAGGAAACCCGGTCTCGACACCTCGAGATGGTCTCCCACTGGACTTCAGATCCCGGTCACTTGTGCTTTCCACCTTGGGTCTATCCTAACGCGGAAAAGTAAATAATGTACATCAATGGTGACATCACCCTCACCCCGGATGTGCCCCAAATAAAAGAATATTACATACATTTGAATCTTACATGAATGAAAAGAAAACTCTCATCTCATATTAAACCCCCGGCCATTCATTCACGACGATTATATACATCATGTCACAGCAACACATAACATCACATGTCATCAGCGTAAGCAAGTATGCGTACCCCAATTGTCGTTGACATATAGCAACGAAACCGGCGATATCACATACTATACTTACAGTCGCAGAAATAAGTATCATATAAATCTAGGTGATGTTAAACCCTTCGATCGAATTAACGAACACCCATATTTCCCAGCAAGCTCAACACTTGAGCGCCGTTAAACAATACCCAAAAATTATGCCATAGTACTTTATGGACCAGCCGTAGAAGGGAAAACCCAAGCCTCATTTGTGGTGCCACTAACTACGGTAAACCCTAAGGTTTAGCAGTGGTTCCATGGTCACAGATCGAGTTAGGGTTTCATTCTTCTAGAGGGTCCATAGGATTACCTGCATGATACATTGAGTACATTTAACATGGAAAATACGAGTGTTTGATATTCGTTCGACCTATTTAACATCGTCTAGGTTACCAATACAGTGCTAAAATTATGACTGCGAATAGCTCCGAATTAGTCCCACTGCAAATTAACATCTCATGAAATTTATGGACTAAACAAATAATGCCTAAAACCCCAAACAAACTGAACAGAGCACCAAACAAAAATGGGGCGTTTCTGGGCAAGGGGGGCCGAGAAGGCTGGAAATTATGGCTTTCTGGCCAGTCCAAATCCGAGGAAACCCCCATGTTTTCATTTGGTGTTCTTAGTGTAGTACATACTAGCTTCTGCAGTTGTTTGAAAAAATTTTCGAGCTCATTTTAAAATCGACAGAGAAGCAAGTTTTAGGGTTTCAGTTTTTGTAAATACGGAGTTGATTCAGTTTCGTAATTGTTTTAACATCATAACTAAAAATCTAACCTGGCTCTGATACCATGTTAGGCAGGCAGCCACCCCATCCAATGGGGTCACCGTGGCACCAACGAGTCCCTCAGCAGCTACTTTTTACGCATGCCCCCTCGCGAGCACTAAAACCCGCCGAAACACCTTCCGGTCTTAGGACACCCAGGGGGTAAGAGCCTATGCTTCGCCATACTGTCACACAGTGAGAACCCCCTACAGGTCGACATCCAATGCCTAGTATCTCTAATACCATGTTGGGATTCCTTAACACCTTAACTAGGGTTTACAATCAATACACTGTAAGTCTATCTCACTCACCCCACAAGCTAGCGAGGAGGCAGAACAAGTAAAAATCAAAACTTTCTTACATAGCAACATAGACTAACATTAAAGGATCTTTGCCAAACCATATCTAACGGAACTATGGGAGGTTTAATCTACTGTGATAGACGATTATACCTCATGAAACTAGTCCTTCGGTTCTTTTCGCCGCTGTCCTCCTCATCCATGTGAGCTCCGAGGATCGATCCGGATCTTGGTCACCTCTGCGGCCTCCTAGAGTCAAAGACGATCCACCCGAGAGTCTATAGTCCGAGCTCCAACTCAAGCCGAGGTAACTAGGGCAACAAGTTTGCTATGCTTGATGTCTTAGGTGATGTAGAGGAAAAAAATGGATTTGTTTGTCTATTTAGATCCTTATTTTCTCAACACATGAGATCTATAGGATTTTGTAGTGAGGAGGAAGAAGAAGAACCATGGGAGCCATCTTTTGATGAGAGAGAATGAGCAAGAGATAATGATCAAGAGAAAAATATATTTACTAATCTTTTATCATGATAATATTTGATGGCTACACTTGATTTGACCATTATCATCTCAAGATAAATCCAAAACAAAAGAAGAATCTAGAGCTCACAAAATATCTAAGTCAACAATAGTCAACTAGGTCAAATGGTCAAGCATAGTCAAATGGTCAAACCAATTAGCCATAACACAATTATCATTAAAAAAAAATACATTTCCCTCCACCTCATAATGGTTTTGACCAAGTCAATGGTCAAAACCGTAATGAGGCACCTCCTTCTTCGCTCCTGACAACCGTGCATACACACCCGCATCCGCATTCCGTAGAATACGAATGCACAGAAGACAAAACTAATCCATCTATACAATACTAGGATCCGGCTTAAACCAAAGTCCACTAGTATTGTCCGCCCGAACATCATACGAGCACAAGTGCACGTAAGTGATCGTAGCCCTGCCGTAAAACCATACGGCCTCTACACCTTTTGCCCAGTGCAGGGAAACTCTTTATGTGGGACTCTAAAAACTCGACACTATGCTGGCAGTGGGTTTAACCACAGACCACAAGCGGAACTAGCTGTACGTAACGGTCCCCAGGTAGATGTCGATAAGAAGGCCGATGAGGTAAACCCATCCAAACTCCTACTAAGCCTGAATGTGACAATCTCCGTACAGTCCGGTCTGTTCATATAAGAGTATCGCATGTCGGGCCTAGGGGGCGATAAACGTCAGACCCCTAATAGCGGTACAAGTCGTGCCGGAGTGTAGCCCAGAACACCCTGAGAAACTACTAGAAACACTACCAGTAATTCTCGCTTGCCCTGGACAGGGACTTTGTGTAATGGCTCTCCTAGACACAGCGCGATATCAACCCCCAATACCGGGAGTGACAAATCCTGTCTAACCGCTACTGCCTCCAAGTGCTTCGGGACTGCACCCAACTACTACTTGTTTGCACGACTCCTTTGAGCCGTGGTAGGGTAGTAATCAAAGTACAGTGGGAACACACTCGAGGCGAAGTAGCAGTGTCAAGTCGACAGACTAAGCTGTACTCATGTCACCTGGGAACTGCTATGTAACGATAGGTATAGTACTAACCAGCAGTTCCCGACGTGTCCTGTCCGGTGTACTCGTAACCTTACGAGCACCTGCATATTATCTCCAGTACGACGTACTAATGGCTGTGGGACAGACCATCTCCCCTGCAGGGATGAGAAGCGTATACACTAGTCTACTCCAGAGTATCAATGCCCCGTCTCGATAATCCTACGACTAGAGACCTGTATTAGGATGTGCTTGTAGATTACAAAGCCCCCACTAGTGTGACTTCTATCACAACGCAGGTAATCAAGTAATGATCCTAAGGGCTCCACTAATATGTACAAGCGATATGTTAAAAGAAACGCATGCACATATTGAAGTAGAAACAAACCAAGTAACATACTACCATTTTGAGCAAGATTGTCTATACAACTGTGATTAGCCCAATCTTCCATTAAGTAATATACAAACCAGTATTATACAGTAATGGCCTCAAGGGCATATACACTAACAATCTCCCACTTGCACTAGGACCATGTATTGGCGTATCGAAGACCTATCATCTCGATCAGCCGCTCGAACTGAGTCTGGGGTATGTCCTTCGTGAGTGGATCTGCAGTGTTATTCTCCGAATCTACTCTCCTCACCTCGATCTCCCGGCGATCTACGATCTCCCTGATCAGGTGGAACCGCCTCAAAATGTGTTTGGACTTGTGATGGGACATGGGTTCCTTCGCTAAATCTATAGAGCCATTGTTGTCGCAATACAGCGGTATTGGATCAACAATGGTTGGAACCACCTGAAGTTCTGTGAGGAACTACTTCATCCAGACAGCCTCTTTTGCGGCATCGTAAGCAGCTATGTACTTCGCTTCCATCGTCGAGTCAGCAACGGTGTCCTGCTTGGAGCTCTTCCAACAGACCGCCCATCCATTAAGGGTAAATGTAAGTCCACGTTGCCCACCCCGGTGCTTATGGGGAGGCGGAAATGGTATAAAAATTCGATTTTTAGAACTCAAGGCAACATGGACTAAAAGGAGGATCTTTGCAAAACAAAAACTAACAACCATGCTAACAGATTTAACTACTCGGTTAAAGGGTTATCCCTAAGTCTTGAAGTCATTCTCTTCTTGCTCCTTAGAGTGGGATGAACGGGTCATCCTCGTCGCCTTCTCTTGCCGAAGAAAGATCCACCCGAGGGCCTCTACCTTTGGCTTATACCTCAAACTAGAGGTAACTAAAGTGCTTGGTGTGCTAAACCTAGAACCTTAGGATGAGTAGAGAGTAATTTTGGTGTTTTATCTCAAAAGCTAAATGGTTCTCAACTCATGAGGAGGGATAGCTTTGAGAGAGGGGAAGAGGATAAGAGAGAATGAGCATGAGAGAATGAGGTTAATATCAACCATACTCACATATAAGTGAATTATGATAATTAAATAATTAATTAAAGATAATAGTGATGGTTAACTTGAAATGACCATTATCATTTCACATTATTGAATATTGCAAGAATCAAAGAGAATCTTTCATGTGAAATGATGATGGTCAATATGTCAACATAGGTCAACAAGTCAACCATAGTCAAATGGTCAACAACCCTAACCATTACACAATTATAATTAATTAATATTAATAATCATATTTCACATACACATTAGGGTTAAGAAAAAAGACAACGGTCATCAACCCTAATGAAAGTCCTCTGCCTCTGCCTCAGTCAACTGTGCATACACACCCGTATCCGTGTTCCGAGGAACACGAATACAATGAGATAAAACCAATCCCAAAACATATACTAGGATCTGGCTTAAACCAAAGCCCACTAGTATCTACTGTCCGGACACCAAATGTGCACAAGTGCGATGATGTGAACGAACCCCGTCGCAAAACCATGCGACCTCTACTCATTTTGCCAAAAGGTGAATAACCCTCTATGTGGGACTCTAAAGACTCGACACTACTCTGGCAGTGGGTTTAACCACAGACCGCAAGCGGCACTAGCTGTACGAAACGGTCCCCAGGTAGATGCCGATAAGAAGACTGACGAGGTGAACCCATCTGAACTCCTACTGAGCCTGAATTTGACAGTCTCCGTACAGTCCGGTCTGTTCGTCTAAGAATATCGCATGGCGGGCCTACGGGTGGTAAACGTCAGTCCCCTAATAGCGGTACAATTCGTGTCGTAGTATAGCCCAGAACACCCTGAGATAACACTGGAAACCTACCAGTATATCTCGCTTGCCATGGAGAGGGACTTTGTGTAATGGCTCTCCTAGACACAGCGCGATATCAACCCCTAATACCGGGAGAGACGAATCCTGTCTAACCGTCACTGCCTCCAAGTGCTTCGGGACTGCACCCAACTGCTGCCTGTTTGCACGACTCCTTTGAGCCGTGGTAGGGTAGCAATCTAAGAACAGTGGGAACACACTCGAGGCGAAGTGACAGTGTCAAGTCAACGGACTAAGCTGTACTCATGTCACCTGGGAACTGATAACTGACGATAGGTATAATACCAACCAATAGTTCCCGACGAGTCCTGTCCAGTGTACTCGTAACCTAACGAGCACCCGTATACTATCTCAAGTACGACGTACTGACGCCTGTGGGACAGACCGTCACCCAAGCTGGGATGAGAAGCGCATACGGTAGTCTACTCCGGAGTATCGATGCCCTGTCTCGATAGTCCTACGACTAGGGACCCGCATAAGGATGTGCTTGTGGATTACCCAGCCCCCACGAGTGTGACTACCATCACAACGCTGGTAATCAAGCAAAGATCCTAAGGGCTCCACTAATGTGTAAAGGCGATATGCTATAAGAAACACATGCACACATTAAAGTAGAAACAAACCAAGTAGCATACTACTATTTTGACCAAGATTGTCTATACAACTGTGAATATCCAAAGCTTCCATTAAGTAATATACAAACTTGTATGATACAGTAATGGCCTCTAGGGCATATACACTAACAATCTCCCACTTGCACTAAGGCCATGTACTGGCGTATTGAAGACCTATCATCTCGATCAGCCGCTCGAACTGAGTCTGGGGTAAAGACTTCGTGAATGGATCAGCAGTGTTATCTTCCGTAGCAACTCTCCGAACCTCGATCTCCTGGCGACCCACGATCTCCCTGATCAGGTGATACCGCCTCAAGATGTGTCTGGACTTCTGATGGGACCTGAGTTCCTTCGCTAAAGCTATAGCCCCGTTGTTGTCGCAATACAGAGGTATTGGATCAACAATGGACGGAACCACCTGAAGTTCTGTCAAGAACTTCCTTATCTGGACGGCTTCTTTTGCGGCATCTGCAGCAACGATATATTCCGCTTCCATCGTCGAGTCAGCAACGGTTTCCTGTTTAGAACTCTTCTAACACACCACCCCTCTATTGAGGGTAAAGACATAACCCGACATGGACTTGGAATCATCCTTGTCACTCTGGAAGATGGAGTCAGCAAAGGCCTCGATCTGGAGGTCTTTTCCGCCATACACCAAGAACATCTCCTTAGTCTTTCTCAGGTACTTGAGAATGTTCTTTACCGCTATCCAGTGTTTCTCCCCAGGGTTTGACTGATACCTGCTTACTACACTCAGTGCATAAGCTACATCTGGTCTGGTACACAACATTGCATGCATTATAGAGCCTACCGCAGAAGCGTAGGGTATAATAGACATGCGATCCCTTTCCAAATCAGTTTTGGGAGACATTTCTTTGGAGAGGGTGATCCCGTGGCAAGCCGGTAGATTACCGCGCTTAGAATCTTCCATACTGAATCTTTTCAGTATGGTGTCGATGTACCTGGACTGTGAAAGTCATAATATCCTCTTGGATCTGTCACGATAGATCCGGATCCCCAGAATGTAAGAGGCATCGCCAAGGTCTTTCATGGAGAACCTGTGTGACAAGAACCCTTTGACAGATTGTAGCATAAGAATGTCATTTCCTATTAAGAGAATGTTATCCACGTATAAAACGAGGAATACGACAGTTCTTGCTACAAATCTACTATAGATGCATGGTTCATCTGGATTTTTGATAAAGCCAAATTCTTTGACCGTCTCATCAAAACAGATGTTCCAACTCCGCGATGCCTGCTTTAGTCCATAGATGGACTTAAGCAACTTGCACACCTTTCCGCTGCTCCCACTCTGAACGAAACCCTCCGGCTGGTCCATATAGACACACTCCTCTAAATTTCCATTTAGAAAAGCGGTCTTTACGTTCATCTGCCAAATCTCATAATCGTGGAAGGCAGCAATGGCAAGAAGGATCCGAATGGATTTCAGCATAGCCACTGGAGAAAAGGTTTCATCATAGTCCAAACCAGGTCTTTGACGAAAACCCTATGCAACATGTCTAGCCTCATAGGTCTCAACCTGTCTATCTACACCAATCTTCCTTTTGAAGATCCACTTGCATCCTACGGGTTTTACCCCATCTGGAGCAACGTCCAACGTCCATACTTTGTTAGTGTACATGGACTCCATTTCGGTCCGCATTGCATCCAGCCATTTTACCGAGTCAACGCTCTGAATGGCCTGCTGGAAGCTAGTCGGCTCATCACTATCAATGATGCAATCCTCTATATCCCCATCTATGAGAAAACCGTAGTATCTCTCGGGCGGATGAGACTGCCTACTACTCCTGCGGAGCGGCGCAGGAATGTCCTGATCTTTCGAACCTTCTGGTTCTACTAAGCTTTCAGTAATAGCTCGTGGTTCTAGAATTTCTTCCAGTTCTATTGCGCTCCCACTTATCTGATTTTCCAAAAACTCAGTTTCCAAGAAATGGGCATGTCGAGAAACAAAAACCTTTTGTTCCTCTTCGCAATAGAAGAAATATCCCTTGGAGTTCTTTGGATATCCCACAAACTTGCACTGTACTGAGCGTGCCTCGAGTTTGTCCGCATGCTGCTTTTTGACAAAAGCTGGGCATCCTCATGTCTTAATGTGCTTAAGATAGGGTTTCTTCCCACACACATCTGATATGGTGTGGTAGGCACAGTCTTAGTTGGAACTCAGTTCAAAAGGTATGCAGCTGATTCTAGTGCATATCCCCAGAATGATCGTGGTAACTCAGCATTACTCATCATGGAACGTACCATATCCAATAGGGTCCGGTTCCGTCTCTCCGATACACCGTTATATTGCGGAGTAAGCTGAGAGAGAATTCCATTCTCTTTTAGGTAATCCAGGAACTTGGCACTCAAGTATTCACCACCTCGATCAGATCTCAGTGTCTTGATACTTTTGCCTGTTTATTTTTCAACTTCATTCTTATATTCGTGGAATTTTCCAAAGGTATCGGATTTATGTTTCATTAAGAAGACATATCCGTACCTTGAAAAGTCATCCGTAAAAGTAATGAAGTAAGAATAACCGCTTCGCGCATGCGTAAACATTGGACCGCACACGTCGCTGTGTATGAGTCCTAAGAGCTCGCTCGCTCTTACTCCGTGTCCAGTGACGGAGTCTTTGTCATCTTTCCTTTGAGACAGGATTGACAAGTTGCATATGATTGATATTCGAACGGATCCAAATATCCTTCTGTATGTAACTTCGTCAACCTTCTCTCATTGATGTGACCCAGTCTACAATGCCATAAGAAAGCCTGATTTGTTTCCAAAGACTTTCTTTTGTGTGTATTCTGGACATTGAAAATCTGTGGTTAGTTTAATACGTATATACCATTGCTTAATGTACCTGACCCAATCAGAACTTGATTAAGGTGAATGTTTACAACATTGCTTACAAATGCAAATTCATAACCTTCTTTAGATATTAAAGATACATAAATGATATTACAAGTTGCATTGGGTACAAAATAACAATTACGTAAAACCAAAACATGTCCATCTGACATTCTCAGGTGATAGTCCCCCACGGCCTCAGCATCCATGCTATCTCCGTTTGCAACTCTGAGGGTCATATCACCAGCCTTCAAAACCCTACGCTTTCTCAGGACCTGCAAAGAATTACAGATATGAGATCCCGATCCGGTATCCAATACCTAGGAAGTAGAGTTTATTGATAGACAGTTTTCAATAACATACACACCTGAAGCTGAAGCCGCAACTTGCTTCAGATCCTGGTTCCTGGCCTTGCAAGCCCTGCAATCTTTCTTCCAGTGTCCACTCTTGTGACAGTAAAAGCATTCTTCCTTCCCCACAAGCTTTCCTGCTACCTTTGTTGCCTTTGCCTTTCCCTTCGTATCCGCTTTACTAACACCGCCCCTTGGTTTGGTGGGGGTTTTCTTCTTCTTTCCCTTGGCTTTCGCCTTGGACCTAGAAGAGGAAGATCCTCCTACAAACAAAGTGGATGTTTCCCTACCTTTCTGTAGGGTGCCCTCTGCACTCCTCAGCATGTTGAGAAGTTCTGAAAGTTCAACTTCTTTTTCTTGCAAGTTGAAGTTCAGGATAAACTGGGCGTAAGTGGAAGGAAGGGACTGGAGAATCAAGTCAGTATAGAGCTCGTTCTCCAACGTGGTCCCAAGGTCCGCGGGCTCTTCAATATAGCCAATCATCTTAAGCACGTGTTCTGCTACCGATGATCCGACGGCCAATCTCGCCGAAAACAACTTTTTCGAGACTTCGTATCTGGCGATACGGGATTGCTCTCCATACAGTTCTTTTGTATGGAGAAATATGGATTCGAGGTCCATATTCTCGTGCCTCCTCTGATGTTCATTGTCCATAGAGGCAAGCACGAGGCACTTGGCCTTCGCGCAGTCGGTTTTCCCGGTCTTCCAGATTTCCTTATCCGCGACGCTAGCTTTGGGACCTAGGACAGGGGGAGCTTTGGTGGTAAGGAGATACCCTAACTTGTCATAAGTGATTGCCATTTTGACATTCCTGAGCCAATCTTTGTAGTTTGGCCCTGTCAGTATGTTTTTATCTAGTAGTAACTTAAGTCCAGTCATGATGTTTGGTCGCTGCAATTTGGAGAGAGAGAAGAAACACTTTAGCATGATGCTCTTTCATGTTTAGAGTGGTTTTTAATTTGTCTAAACAGGATGGCTCCCACTGTCTCTCGAATCCCTCCTCAAACCAAAAAGGAAGAATTAGTCGGGATCAATCTCACCGTGCAATACTTGCTTAACCGTTCAGCCAGGCTAGTGTTGGTACTTCGAGGGAGGTTTTCCAACGCTTTCGCGAAGTTCCTTAATTAAGTAACCTCTTTTCCCTGTGGGCGTAGCCCCGCTAACACCTTTCTAGACACCTACTTGGTTTATAGCATTGATCGTTAAGTGAGAAATTTCCCGAGGAGTAGCATATACTCACAGTAGGATCGGGATCCAAATATCATCGCGTGACAAAACTGAAGGAATCCTACCAGAATTATCACACTCCAAATGGTATGCAGCACTAGCAAGTTTCAGTTTCTTTTGAAACACCCGTTGTGGATTTTTTCCCCATGCTCTTATGACCTTGACTTTGGCCAACAAATCATAAGTCAGATGTCAAGTTCTACCCGTCATTCTCTAGGTTAATTTGAACCCACCCGTACCTACCCTTGACTTTGGCCAACAAGGCAGTACAACTGTCCCAAACCAACACATCTATCTATGCTGCACATGAATACCCAATAGTTACCGATCACTATGCCTTGACTTTGGCCAACAAACATAGCTTGAATACTATTGACTATCCATGTGAAACGACGGGGGGCTACGAATGGTTTTGGCGAAACCGTGAACGTAGTGAACTTGATATAATCGATGGAACGAGATAGCTTTTAAAAGGAGTGGTTCAAGCTCCGCATTTAAAAGTTGGTTTTTGAAATGAACCGAGTGGTTTTGAAAGTGTTCCAACGACTTTTACTTGGTTTATTTTCTTGCATTAATTTTAATGCGTCCTATCATTTAATCCTACCATTGCAGAAAACGACGAAAATATTACGTACGCTTATGCCATCCGCATACGCCACGGGGTCCCGTCATCACCCGTTAGGTTACTTAATTAACGACAGAGTGGGGGCTGGACTAGCGCGGATGCAAAACATAAGCAACGCCTAAATAAATATCATATATTGATATATACATTCGTCACATGCAATGATAGCCATTCCAGATCACAGATGAATATATTGGATAAACTAGGAATCCACAATCCGTACGAGCCTGTAACGAAGAGCGGATTACACGGTCGCGATGAATAGCCAAACCCCACCCTAGACCCCTACGGGTGCGGCAAACTACCCGCCAAGTACCCGAAGTGAAGCAACCCCCCTCAACAACGTGAGTAGGCCACTCGGCACTTCGAGGTACCCGGTAGTTTGTGCACCCCACCTTGGGTCTATCCTAGGAGCAAAAACAGTAAAAGAAATTATACAATGACGGCAACAACCCCATCCCGGTTGTGCGGCCATATAAATAATATTACATTAATTTTCATATTACATGAATTGAAAGATAAAGAAAACTCTCATCTCACAACCCCCCGGCTATTCATCCGCGACAATCCATTGAATTCATATACACAAACCATCAACATTACAGATCATAGATATGTATAACCCCCACTAATCGACGTATAGCGATTAGCAGACGTTCAATACATATATCACATCACAGATATAACCCATTAGCCAAAGTCTAGAGAAGTTCGATCAAAATACAGATTTGTAACGACCCCAAAAACAAATTTATTCTCTGAAAAATCTGGGCAGAAACAAACCATCCTAAAAATCCCAAAACATCAATATAAGAACACTGCAGGAGAAACGACCCACGGCCGAGTCAACTCGGCCGCGGTTCCGCGGTGAGTTGGTCGACTCGCTGGATCGTTTTTCTTGGGTGTTCTTTAAAAACCCTGAGCCGATTTTTAGTGTATGATTTATTATTTTTAAAGCAGGTTTAAAAATCGGCAGAAAGTTAGGTTTTTGAAAAATGTTTTGCGATTTTTTTTTCCGATCGAAATTCTAGATACTTTGCTAACTTGCTAGTTTGTATTTAGCTAGGCTCTGATACCACTGTAAGTCCACGTTGCCCACCCCGGTACTTACGGAGAGGCGGAAACGGTATAAAAATTCGATTTTTAGAACTCAAGGCAACATGGACTAAAAGGAGGATCTTTGCTAAACAAAACTAACAACTATGCTAAGAGATTTAGCTACTCGGTTAAAGGGTTATACCTAAGTCTTGAAGTCCTTCTCTTCTTGCTCCTTGGAGTGGGATGAACGGGTCGTACTCGTCGCCTTCTCTTGCCGAAGAAAGATCCACCCGAGGGCCTCAACCTTTGGCTTCTACCTCAAACTAGAGGTAACTAAAGTGCTTGGTGTGCTAAACCTAGAACCTTAGGATGAGTAGAGAGTAATTTTGGTGTTTTATCTGAAAAGCTAAATGGTTCTCAACTTATGAGAGAGGAGAGCTTTGAGAGAGAGGAAATGGATGAGAGAGAATGAGCATGAGAGAATGAGGATAATATCAACCATTCTCACATATATGTGAATTATGATAATTAAATAATTAATTAAAGATAATAGTGATGGTTAACTTGAAATAACCATTATCATTTCACATTAATGAATTTTGCAAGAATCAAAGAGCATCTTTCATATGAAATGATGATGGTCAATATGTCAACATAGGTCAACAAGTCAACCATAGTCAAATGGTCAACAACCCTAAGCATAACACAATTAATTAATTAATATTAATAATCTTATTTCACATATACATTAGGGTTAAGAAAAAAGACAACGGTCATCAACCCTAATGAAAGTCCTCTGCCTCAGTCAACTGTGCATACACACCCGTATCCGTGTTCCGAGGAACACGAATACAATGAGATAAAACCAATCCCAAAACATATACTTGGATCTGGCTTAAACCAAAGCCCGCTAGTATCTATTGTCCGGACACCAAACGTGCACAAGTGCGCGGATGTGAACGAACCCCGTCGCAAAACCATGCGACCTCTACTCGTTTTGCCAAAAGGCGAATAACCCTCTGTATGGGACTCTAAAGACTCGACACTACGCTGGCAGTGGGTTTAACCACAGACCGCAAGCGGCACTAGCTGTACGTAACAGTCCCTAAGTAGATGCCGAGGTGAACCCATCTGAACTCCAACTGAGCCTGAATGTGACAGTCTCCGTACAGTCCGGTCTGTTCGTCTAAGAATATCGCATGGCGGGCCTAGGGGGGCGGTAAACGTCAGTCCCCTAATAGCGGTACAAGTTGTAGGGTTCCTAGGCACACTAATGAGGTCTCACAACAGATCAAACATGCCCAATTCAAAATTTTTTTATGTGCCTACAAACCCTAAGCCGGATCTTTAACTAGATGATAAGGCGATGCGAGCAAGTAAACAACTTTATTGCTAAAGGAAAGTGACTACAACCTTTGTAGATCCGGTCCTCCACTTCCTAGGCTCCGTGATGACGTCCCTCCGATGTACCTATCGGAATCCGGACTCTGGCGAAGGTTTCGGCGGAGAATTGATCGGGCTAGGTCGTCGACTTCGATGCCGAAGATGATCTACGTCGAGGCGACTCAAGATCAAGCTCCAACTTCACCAAGTCATGAAACTTGTGAAGAAAACACCCTATACTACTTGGCAAGTGGTAGAGGATGAAGAAATAGGAAGTGGGTTCACTTTAGAATTGGATTTCTCTATCTTTTTCTCATGTTGCCATTAATGGTAGCAAGCTTTCTTCTTGTTGAAGAAGAAGAAGAAGAAGAAAAAGAATATGATAAGAATTTTGAAAAAAGAAATTAAAATGATACTTATCATATTTGCAACCATGGTTTAGTGTAGAGAATTAACTAGGGTTTAGTTGAATGGTTAGGTGTTCGATTCTCACGGTGACGTGCAATATGTTACGTTGTGTTGTTATCAAGATAAGTCGGCTTCGTTTTTTTCTTTAGTGGTGCACGAAGTGAGACTCGAGTTTTAAAATACCGCAAGTGCACGGTGCGTTGAAGCAAGCCGGCAAGTACGGGTCGAACCACAAGGAGTGGGTATCACGACATCAGTTTGAGTTATAAGCAAAAGGTTGGATGATGGGTTTGTCACACACTGCAAGATAAAGGTTTTAAGGAAAACTTAGGCTATGGTCTGGTATTAGTGAAATGATACAATTACCTCCAATCGTTCCGTTTTGATTCGAGCTTCAAGTGTTCAGTTTCCATTAGAGTTACAAAAGCATACCGCATCTATCCGAACATCTTTTGGCATAGAATACGATATCAAGATTAAGTAGAATGGAAACTAAAAACTTGAAGAAGAGAATGAAATGCCTATGGAACTAGTTAAGTGAGGTTAGCCAGTATAGAGTATATGCAATTGCGCTATATATTCTATCTAGCGAAAAAGCGACACTTAACAAAATTCCGTATTCATTTCAACTTCCATTCTTAATATAGCAATAATGAAATGTAAAGAGAGGATAAGGTATTCGTTTGAGGTAGATTTGCAACATCGGAACGAGATACCATATCAAGCCAAACATAATACACTTGTATATTAGGAATAGAAGCTTTAAAATGCAAGAATCAAAAAGGGAGGGGTCGGAAGTAAGGTCATTCCGCAACCTACCTTACCATAGCCTAAAAATCAACTACTCACACATCATAAAATTGATTCACAATAAAAAGCAAAGAGAAGAAGAGAAGATATACAACAACTATAAAATGAAGCTTGATTACAAACGGTTCCAAGTACAAGACAAGTGAAATCGAATGCCAAAATCTAATCATGCAAGTTCAAGAAGAAATTGCAAGACGAGAGAAAGACAGGGATTTCACACTAGAAGCAACAATTACAATCTTACAAATCTTTTATTTTCTCCAACAAAATGTAGTACCCTTATCCTTCCTGCTTCCTGCTATTTATAGGCAAAATCAACAATGAGACAGAGACCAGGGGGCAGTATGGGAGCTGTAGTGGGAAGGTGGGACCCACTTGAGGTGGTGGGGCCGGCGAGGCCGGCCCATGATGTGTTGTGGCTGGCCAAAACAGGTGGGAACCCCTTTGAACTTTGTGTGCTGACATTGGTTCCCCCCACTAAGACTTTGGTTCTGTTTATTTTCTTAAATTTGGATCTGAATGTCTCCAAAGCTTGGAGGGAAGTTTGAATGCTTGACATTTTGAATCATACCACCACTTTTACATTTGAGTGCACCATTTCTACTTGTACCATGGTTTGTGGTTGCCCCCCTAGGTCCATGGTCCATGCTCCAAGAGTTGGTGTGTACACATGCAACTTGTTGGACCAAAATGTGCACACTTTATTTGCTTACAGAATAACTCTTGGATATCGGTCGGTTTGCAGTTCTGGTTGCAGTGTTGGTTCACAAATGATATTTCCATGATTTAAATGCATTTCCAGTATTTTGTCACGGATACCTGTAATCTGTATTACTGAGCAAACACTGGTTAATAGCACCGATAAATAACAAAACAGATAACGAATGAGCGGTATTGAAATGCAGTTTTATGTGATGAACAAAATACCCCCAACTTATCTTTTGCTCGTCCCGAGCAAACAAAACTAAATAAAAAAACTAGCCTCACTTTCGCAGGGAACGCGATTGCACTGAGCATGTGCAACAAGCCGTTAAACCCCTAGGTGTCCCTAGTAGGAGGAGTGTTGTCTCCTGAGGGTTTTCAGCGGATACTACCCACAAAATCCGGTCAAGTTGGTTTTGTACAATAACTAAGATTCAAACCCTAAAGTTTTTGTTTCAGAAAATAACAATTCTATAATCCTAACTCTAGACTATCGAACCTTTATTTTTCACACCTCGCTTCTTATTTAACTACAGATTTTATATGTCTTTATGTGCAGTGCAATTAGTGTCGTTAAGTTCCAGAAGGATCGATTAAAGTCATCATGTCGCACAATAAAGCCCAGATAACAATTTTAAAAGGATCACATAAGTTTTATAAAGAGTTAAGCATTTTTCAAGTTTCGTTTTCCAGTAAGGTTTCAACTTCAGAATTTCTATCTTCCATAACAGGAAACTAAGTCGTTTTTTTTTCACTCCACATTTTTCTTGTTTTCATTTCATACACACCTCTGTGAACGTGCAATAGTCTTTATCATAGAATAAAACCTTCATATCTCCGCTAAAATTTTTATAAAAGCCTGTCTTTTATCAAGATTATTCTCACACAAAGAACCGTTAGGAATTTTAACTCGGAGAGAACACTTGCTTGACTTTGTTTTAAAACTGGACTTTCTAGGCTTCTTAGCGAACTTTGGGCCAATGCACCCAAACCAGTTGGTTTTAGGGCATTAGGTGTAGAAACACCCCAGTGGACTTAATTACTCAAGTTACCTAGGTCCAAAAACAAAAGACAGTTTGGCGTGAAAATCAGATGATTTAATACGAACGGAGATATAACCGGCAGTTCAAATATTTTTTTTGGATAAAAGACGTGTTTAGTGGGCTTGGTGTGTAATCATTCCAATCAAGTTTTAGATGGGTTATTTTTCAGACTTAGCCCCAATTACGGCATCAATAACATTCCTTCATATTCGCTTTACTTCATAAACTATTCTTGACTTACTTATTTCAGAACAAACCTATTTGATCCTCAGAAAATCATTTATCTGTTTAAAAGTTTAAACATGAAAGACTTGTCATCTAATTCCCAAAATCTTACGACACGTGTAGTGTGATGTAAAGACGTATATCAGCTATAGTTAACTTCAAAGGAGAGTTATCTTTCAGGTTTTCAAAATCTAAACATAAGATTTAGTCATTCCTATTTTTTTTTTCAAACAAAAAACCGTCGAATGTTGAATCAGAGTTCTTCCACAATCTAACTTGACAAAAAAGTTTTTATATTTTTTTGGAAATTTTTTCAATTTTTATGAGTTTTTTATATATCTTCAATTTTTATACAATGCAGTACAAAAGCAGATATGCAATGCAGCTACATGCAAAAGAAAAGAAAATTACATAAGTAAATGCAGAAATGCAGGAAATATGCAAATGCAAACTATATGCTACCATCCCCGCGCTTCAGGTCCACCCCCAACTTAGGCCAGACGATTTCCTCATCGTCGCTTTTCTTTTCCTTTCCCCTTTTTACTGCTGCTTGCGTCGTCCTGGTTGTCAAATATCTGGCTGAGTCGATCCTTAATTTCCCTGTTCTGCTCTTTAATTTCCCTGTTCTGTCGGATCAACGTTTTAATGCCGCGGATTTCCATTCTTTGAAGTTCGTAGGGATCTGTCGGAATGTCCTCCTCTAGGTATATCTCGGATGAAGTCTGCGGGGCCGCATGCTCGCTGGGGTCGGTAGGTGTCCATATGTGCTGCTCACTCCTATGATCCGAGTACCCTGGCGAGATCATCTCTATCTCCACTGGTATAGCAGGATACATGGATAGATGGGCTGTGAAATCGTCCTCATCCATATATTGTCGACAGATCTGTGTGATGAGGACGGGAAGCAATGATTTGTGCGCCGCCGCACTTTCCGTGATCGTGGCAAAAAGCATGGTGGCCATGCAGAATTGATAGTCCCGGGTCATCAAACACTGGACTATGTGCCCCACCATCGCAGGGAACGAAGAAACTCGCGCGATTCCCTTTATATTTCTGTATACCCACCGGCATGCTGTATAGGCGTTCCTGTAGATCTGCTGGGCGTTTAACCCAGAATCACGAAGTTCACAATGGTTCCCCAGAACCGTCCTATACTGAGCCAACTCTTGGGGTCTCTGATTGCCAGGGCGTAATGGGATACCCGTGACGTGAGAAATGGTTTCAGTCGAGAATACCCTCCGTCCTCCCATAAAGCGCAATCTGACTCTATCATGTAGCACCTCCCTATCACGAATTGCATCATAAAATTGATCAACCAAATATTCACAAGCACACAGCCCCTCTGATCCATACATCAAGAATTCCCACCCCAACTGTCGGATTGTGTCGCAAAAATAATGTCCGTAGACATCGTGTGAAAGGATTTCGACAAAATTTCTCTCCATCACAAAGGGTGCCATCTATTTCTGTTCTGTCTCGATTTTTAAACAAATAAGCACTGTAGTAAGAAGTGGGAGAAGATGCCTTACAGTGGGGAATAAGAAATTCAGGGTTTCACTGTGGTCGGGCCGGCGTCGCCGGGAATTTGTGGGGAGCCGCCGGCCAAATTCCGAGCTGAGGGGGGGTAGATCTGGTGGGGAGCTTCAGGAAGGGGATGTGAAAGGGAGTAATCTTTTTGTGAGAATGGAGGATAAAGGAAAGGGGATAGGTAGTGGTTATAAAAGAATATGGACTTTTGCAAAAAACACCCCCTCTCATAAGGAAATCCCAAGCTATTTCCACCTTTTTACAAACAGCCATCTCATCTCTTTATAACAGCATTGTCCCCCAGTGGTGAAGTCTTACTAGCGACCACTATATTTACAATCTACTGACACGGTCACATAGGAAATTAAACCAGCCACATAAAGATAGTGCCATGGCTGACAAAAGAATGGGTAAATGAAAAAAAAGAATGTATATACAACCGGTTGTTATTCTATATACAGAGTCAAAAGAATGTTAGAAAAATTGTAGGGGAAAGGATTTAATCAACATAAAGCGGCTCATGTAGAAACATGAGCTCCCCAACTTCCGCAGGCAGTTCTAAAAATGGCTTGAGACGTTGGCCGTTGACCTTGAAAGTATTGCCCGACTGCTGATCTTCAATCTCAACAGCACTATGCGGAAAGACGGTGCGCACAAAAAATGGGCCTGTCCAGCGTGATTTCAACTTTCCAGGGAACAAATGGAGCCGGGAATCATAGAGCAGAACCTTTTGCCCTACGGTGAATGTTTTCCGAAGAATCCCCTTGTCATGAAAAACTTTTGTTTTGTCCTTGTAAAGCTTGGCATTCTCGTAAGCGTCATTGCGTATCTCATCGAGTTCATTCAGCTGAAGTTTTCTTGCCTCACCGGCATTTTCTAGGTTGACATTGAGCTGTTTGATAGCCCAAAATGCACGGTGCTCTAGTTCAACAGGCAAATGACACGCCTTTCCAAAGATGAGTCGGTATGGGGACATACCTAGGTTTGTTTTGAAGGCTGTGCGGAAAGCCCAAAGCGCGTCACTCAACTTCAACGACCAATCCTTGCGGTTTTTGCTGACAGTCTTTTCCAAAATTTGTTTAATTTGTCTATTGGAGACTTCAACCTGACCGCAAGTTTGAGGATGGTAGGGTGTTGACAATTTGTGGCTGATGGAATACTTTTTCATCAGTGATTCAAAAGATCTGTTGCAGAAGTGCGTTCCATTATCACTAATGATGGTGCGAGGCGTACCGAACCGGGAAAAAATGTTTTCTTTCAAGAATTTTACGACAACCTTGTTGTCGTTGGTTCGACAGGGGATAGCCTCCACCCATTTGGACACATAATCCACAGCCAGCAAAATGTACAAATTCCCAAGGGAGTTTGGGAATGGTCCCATGAAATCAATGCCCCAGACATCAAAAATTTCTACAATCAGAATGGATTGCAGGGGCATTTGATTTCGTTTTCCAATCTTGCCCATGTGTTGGCATCGGTTGCAGGTTTTGCAATATTCGAAAGCATCCTTAAAAAGCGTCGGCCAGTAGAAGCCGCTCTGCAAAACCTTTTCAGCTGTTTTTCTGGGTCCGAAATGGCCCCCGCAAGCTTGGTCATGGCAGAAAGACAAAACACTTCTTGTCTCAGAGTTAGAGATGCACCGTCTAATGATCTGATCAGGACAGTATTTAAACAGGTATGGTTCATCCCAGTAGAAGAATTTGACCTGGGAGAGAAATTTATACTTGTCCTGATTTGACCAGAAAGATGGTTGTTGGGGTAAAAATTTACACCCCGGTTGACCAAGTCAAAATCAAAGTCAACCCCAAGCCAAGTGGGCCCAAGCCCAGATCCAGTGGGCCCATGCCCGGGTCGAGCCCGACCATGAAGCGGCCGGCCTCCCCCACACCAAGATAAAAAATTTTGTAATAAGCAATTTTGTTGGATTTCTTTTATTTTATTTTGGATAAATGTAAGAAAAATAGGCATAAAGCCAATGGCTTATGTGCAAAAAGAAATGGTACATGGGCCATGAAATAGGCAAAATGCCATTTTAAGAAGCCCAAGGGGCTATATGTAAAGTGTATAGCCTATAAAGGCAAGATAATGAAAATATCTCACAACCTTTTTCTCTCTCCAAAAAAAAGTCTCAGAGCTGAGCTCTTTCTTCCATCTTCAAGGTTCCAAAACCTTCTTCTTTCTTTTGAATTAAATCAAGAGTTTTACTCTTCCTTTTTCAAAACTAAATAGTTTTTCACCACAAAACCCATCAAGGGGAACTCAGATCTTCCATCAGATCTCAAAAAGAAAAGATTTTGAAATCCCACATCTCTTGATCTTCAAGATCCAGCTAACAGAGGAGGAAGAAGAAGAACATCTTTCACTAAACCCTCAAAAAAAGAAGAAAAACGCATTCAGGAGTCCAACTCCTCTCTGATTTCTCTTCTGAGAAATTTTTTCAGGCTAAAAGCCTCTTGTGCCTCTCCGGCGCGCAGCGCAAGTGCGCAAGGCGCCAGCGTGCCGACACGTGGCGCGCGCGCTTGCGCAAGTGCGCAAGGCGCCCGCGTGCCGACACGTGGCACGCGCGCTTGCGCACCTGCGCTCTTGCGCAAGTGCGGAAGGCGTCCGCGTGCCGACACGTGGCACGCGCGCTTGCGCACCTGCGCAAGTGCGCAAGGCGCCCGCGCGCCGACACGTGGCGCGCGCGCTTGCGCAAGTGCGCAAGGCGCCCGCGCGCCGACACGTGGCGCGCACGCTTGCGCACCTGCGCAAGTGCGCAAGGCGCTCGCGTGCCGACACGTGGCCCCCACGCATCCCTTGGATGCCTTTTCCCTCTCTTTTTATGTACATACATATACACATACATATGTATACAAATTCACACATATACATACTCCGCCACATTCTCCCCCTCAAAAAAAATTTCGGGCCGGGGCGCTGCCCCGAACCCCGCAAGGGGGCTGCTAGCCCCCTTGACCCCCAGCCCACTATCCGGGTAGCGGGACCCCCGTAAAAAAAACTCTGCGTGGCTCCCGATATATCCAAAACCCCCTTTCAAACCACACGCACACTGTACATTGAGTTCGCATGACCAGTTTTTAACCCGTTAATCGGAGGTTCCCTCGCCCCAAAGGCGATGGGTAATTAACGGCAGCTTAGTCCGCGGCTGCCGGAGATTCGGATCCCCACAATCATTAAACCCCGGCCTACCCTAGGCAGGGGGAATCTGTAGTACGTCTGACAAGCGCGCGCGTATTCCCATCTCACTGGGGTGACGAAAAACACCCTACAGATTCTGGCACGCCCGGTGGGACCAATCTCTCCTCCCATATTTCGGGTTAAACGTTCATACGAACTCAATCAATATACATATCGATTGCCTATACTGAAATGATATTTTTTTTTCCGTGCAGCAATCAACCTTCAACGACAATGTCTTCCCAGACGAATTCAACTTCCAAAGCGACCCCGATTCCGTACGTGGTCAAGATCAACGCTCGTGTGGTTCTCCCCGCAAGCCTCAGTCGACAATGGGAGGAACCGCCCCGCCAGTTCGGCTCCGTCATCATCTACCCTGCCGGAAGCGCTCATCTGGCGGAGATCCCGGCGGAACAGGTGGCCAAGCCGGTTTCAAGGGGTAAGAGGTCGAATGTCGTGATCGCCAAGGCACCACAACCGAAACTCAAGACGCTATCTGAACGACTCCCTGGCGCTCTAGCTGGGGGCAAGACTTCCGATGCGAAGGGCAACATCAAATGTCGCGGACGAGCTCAGGCGATGACTCTAACAAATGCACAATCGGGCGTATCTCCAAGGCCCTCCATCAACCGGTCTGCGGCATCTTCCCAAAAAGCCGAAGTCTGCCAGGTGCTTAGAACAGAAAAGTTAAGGCAGAAGCGGCTCAGGTATCGAGCCAACAAGAGGGCCAAGGCTTCGGCCAAATGGAATCGTGTGAAGTTCCAAGTGCAGGGTTGCCCGGCGACGACGGCCGAGTCGGACGTAAGAATCAGCAATTCCTTCGAGCCTTTGAAGTGGGTTCAGAAAAACGCCATGACCGCCAGAATCAAGAAGACAGCGGTCCGAACAGTGCCACAAAGAGACGTGTCCCGGCCCCAACAGAAGAAGTATGACACTGTCTCTTCAAGGGTCTATCAAGCACTCTGTGCCGCGCGAAAGCAGTGGGCAAACCCAGAAAAGAAGCGCCAGCACCATTCAAGAACCTGGTTAGGCCAGCCGCCTTCAATCGACTACCAGCTACCAAAGCAAGGGGGTCAAGACAGCGATCCATGAAATCAGCTGCCAATGATAGAAAGACGGCCGTGTATATCACCCATACGGTCTATATGGCGGGCGGGCGCCCCAGCGACAACCTTCGCAGCAAAAGCAAGGGCGGGGCCACCACATCCCAAGCCCAATCTAGCCTGAATGTGATTGCCGCTGCCCAAGAACAGCCGCCCCTGCTGGATGAAGAAAACCCTCTCGATGAGGATGATAGGCAGATAGACCCCTCGGTCCATGTAGAGTCAAGCTCGGACAGCGAGGAAGAGCCGACTTTCCGCCCTAGGACTGCGGAGCAAAAGCTGCTTCAAGAGCTTCGAAAACAGCTCAGGAGCAAAGATAAAGAGATGGCCAAGCTCTATTCGAAGATTGACGACTTAACGAACGTGGTGATGCAGCTTACGGCTCAAATTGCTCGAGCGCCTCCTAATCAAGCGCAAGCCGCTACTAATCAGCCGGGTGATGACAATCCGAGGCAGCCAATGCCCGTTCCTTTGGGACCAAGACTGGTCGAGCCGAATGAAAGCCGGCTACATTCCGCTTTTGGGGACGCCTTGGCCCCAGATAGCACCATCCCGCTAACACAGGATCGGATAATGGATTTGGTCACCAGTAAGGTTAAAACATTGGTGGCCGAAGCTGAAGCTCAGAAAGAAATCGGCAGTAGTGGACAGCCATATCCCGCGCAGTATGATCTGATTGAGTTCCCAAGCGGCTACGTCATTCCTAAGTTCGGAAGATTTGATGGAACGGGGAATGCAAATCAGCATGTCGCCCACTTCAAAGCATCGTGCGGAAATACAGGGGGCAATGACGCGCTCCTTCTTCGTCAGTTTGTCAACAGCCTGACCGGTGTCGCTTTCGACTGGTACGCGAGCATACCAGACGGGTCCGTCATTACCTTCGCCCAAATGGAGTCTCTGTTCCGGCAAAGGTTCATGAGCGTCAGTGATAAAATCTCCATTGCCGACCTTGTGAGGACCAAGCCGGGGAAGAATGAAAGCAACACCGACTTTATCGCCCGGTGGCGTAATCTCACAGTTAAGTGTGAACCGCCGCTGGAGCAGGACCAGTCCGTCAGCCTTCTCATTGGGAACCTCAGCAATTGGATGGTCCCATTCTTGTGTACGGCGGGCCTCAAGACATTTCAGGAGCTAACCAAGAAAGTCCAAATGCTGGAACGCTCGAAGCAAGAGTCCCCGCCGGATTCTCAGAGAGACAAAACTTGGAAAAGAAAGCGGGACGACAACCGTAGAAGCGGGAGTTCCAGCAGTACCAATGTCTTCAATGCCTCCGACAATGAAGAAAAGCGAAGGGCGGGCGAATCCAAAGCCAACCGGTCTCGAAAGCCATTGCTGGGAGGAGATGGGCCTTCCCTAGAGGAGAAAAAGAACAAGGTTTACTCTTTCAGAAGGGACAAGGTCCGCAAGATATTTAAAGATGCCTTGAACAATGGCCTACAACTGCCGGAGTCGAAAAGACCCCAAGAAGCAAAAATGACCGACAATCCCCTGTATTGCCCGTACCACCGAGTAGTGAGCCATGCGATCGAGGATTGCTATATCTTCAAGGATTGGGTCGAGAAGCAGTACAAGGCTGGAGAGATCGAGCTGTCCAAAAGCGTGTTGGTGAACAATCAAGTTGCAACCGCCAACTTTATACAGACGGAAGCTGAAGCCTTCTGGGAGCAGACAGCCGAACCCGCTGCCCTGACGAACGAAACTGACTCATCGCGGCCTCCGTGGAGTACGCACATATCTAATAAGACGAAGAAGATGATAAAGCTACTTCGGAAAGAACCCAGGATGGAATGGGAAGGACAGAAGAAGCCTACCAGTCCAGCTGCCAATGCGGCTCCATCAAGCTCAAAATCCAAGAAGCTCAAGAAGAAGAAAAGTGCAGCTCGGCGCAAAAAAGAGTCTGCAGGGAGATCGACCATTCAAAAATATATCGATTCCCTCGAAGAATATGAACAAAAGGAAAGAACATTGATTCAATTGAAGAAGTTCTTCCCTGTACAAGCGGCTGAAATTCTGGAGGAGTTAGAAGAAGACTCCAATGAAGAAATTCCAGTAGTGACCTGCTACGCCATCCATCTTGGCAGCGACTCTAAGGATGATCTCTGTTTTCCGGAAGAGGACGAGGAGCTCACCACAAAGGCCAATCAAATCCAGCTCAGAAGCGGCAGGGCTCTACCGCAAAATCAGGGCAACGCCCCAAAAGGGAAGGAAAAACAAGTAGCTAATGAAGAAGATGGCAGAGAACCGGCTGATGAAAACATAAGCCCTTCCTCGGTGGACTATAATGTCTTGGCGCATCTCCGGAAGCTTCCGTCTCTCCTGAGCATCTACGACGCCTTGGTCCTATCTAAGGAGCTTAGAGATGTTCTCATCCACGCTCTACAAAACCCCGAGCGGTATCAGGCTCACTTTACGGAAATTAACATGAAAGAAGCCCAGCATGCTTTGTATGCCGCCGCAGTCACATTTAAGGATGAAGACTTGCTACTGGGAACGGCTGAGCATAATCGGCCGCTTTACGTGACCGGGTACAGCGACGGAGATCGAATTAATCGCATATTGATTGATCCGGGGTCCTCAGTGAACATCATGAACTTGCGAACTCTGAAGAGTTTGTCAATGGACGTCCGACACCTGTCAAGGGAAAGGATTGTCATTCAAGGCTTCAACCAAAATTGCCAGCAAGTTCTGGGGTCTATAGCTCTGCCAATCAAATTTGGGGATCTGCAAACTGAAGCTAAGATATACGTGATCGACGCCGACACGTCTTATAAGATTCTCTTGGGGCGGCCGTGGCTCCACGATTACGGCATCATTCCGTCAACTCTCCATCAATGCATGAAGTACACTAAAAATGGCGAAGAAAGACGCATTGACGGAGACATCCAGCCGTTCGGTGTGCATGAAGTCCGATATGAAGATTCTCGGTACTTTACGAACCACCAAAATGCTAAGCCACAACTGACTGAGGATAGACCGGCCCCAAGACTCAAAAGCAAATCTGCGCCGGCTGTCACTTTCAAAGGCAAAAATACCCAAGTGCGCCCGCATTTCGGCAGCGACACTGATGAGTCCGACGCTGGAAGCCCGTCCTTCCGCCAAACTCGCCCTCATTTCGGCAGCGATACGGACGAATCTGTTACTGAAGGCCCATCTAGCAGCAAAGTCCGCCCTCATCTTGGCAGTGACACTGAAGAGTCAGAAGAAGAGGACCTACCGTGCAACAGCTGTGCAGATCGGCCCCCCATGCAGCAAACGAAACTACGAGAGACCTTCGAAGTCGCAGAAGGTTCCCTGGCCATCACAAGGGTGCCGGAACGGATGTGCAAAGAGCTCGACGCATTGTCAGTCTCTACCGTGGACCAGCTGAAAACTTTCTACGTGCCCGGGAGGAAAAATGGACAGAAGGGCATCCTGTTTTACAGGTCAAACCCCGTTGTGCACCCGGACGATCTTTCTGTCGCGTGCCTTCCCTATGAGAGAGGCATAAGAGCCGTCCTCAATCCCAGATACTATGCGCCCGAGATACGGGAATACTTTAAGAAGTGCGGATGCCGGTTATATCAAACAGAGTCCGAAGCAAAGTTTTACGAAGGGCTATGGTATCCGCCCCAGGTCCGAGCACTCATCGTTGGATGGATTCCAGATAGACGGGGCATAGGCTACATTCAACCTGATTCCAAAGCGTGCTACATGATCCATGTCGGTGAGACCAGCGAAAGATCAAATGATGATGACGAGATAGCCGAGCCAGAAGAAGCTCCTCAAGAGTTCGAAGATGGCGGACAAGCAACCTTTGATGAGCTAACCGAGATTGACTTAGGAACGCCCGATAATCCAAGGCCGACCTACATCAGCTCACTCTTGTCGGAGGAAATGAAAGAGCAGATAATTGCCCTGCTGCGTGAGTTCGTCGACTGCTTCGCGTGGACGTACAAAGAAATGCCTGGCCTTTCCCCTGAGGTAGCCGTGCATAAGCTGGCTATATCTCCTGATGCTAAGCCAGTCAAACAAGCTCCTCGAAGAATGAGAAGGGAGTTGGAAGAAAAGGTCATCGAGGAAACCAAGAAGCTCATCGATGCCGGCTTCATCAGGGAAGAGAAATATGCAGACTGGATCGCATGCATAGTCCCAGTGAAGAAGAAAAATGGGCAGATCCGAGTTTGTGTCGATTTCAGGGACCTCAATAAGGCATGTCCTAAAGACGACTTCCCGCTACCGGTCATAGAAATGATGGTCGATGACACCTCAAATTACGAACTGTTCACCTTTATGGATGGCTCGTCTGGATATAATCAGATCAAGATGTCGCCTGAGGATGAGAAGTACACAGCATTTCGAACCCCGATCGGAATATATTGCTACAAGGTAATGCCATTCGGACTGAAGAACGCAGGTGCTACATATCAAAGGGCGATGACTAATATCTTTGATGACCTAATCCATAAAGTCGTCGAATGCTATGTTGATGATCTGGTCGTCAAGACTAAAGCCAAGGCCGATCATATCCAAGATCTCAGGACCGTTCTCACCAGACTGAGAGAATACGATCTGAAGATGAATCCTCTGAAGTGCGCTTTTGGCGTGTCATCGGGAAAATTCCTGGGCTTCATAGTCCGACATCGAGGGATCGAAGTTGACCCATCAAAGATAAAGGCCATCATGGAGATGCCCCCTCCGAAGAGTCTGACGCAGCTAAGATCTTTTCAAGGCAAGCTTGCTTATATACGGAGGTTTATCTCAAATTTATCAGGGAGATGTAGGCCCTTCTCAAAGCTCATGAAGAAAGGAGCTCCTTTTATCTGGGATGCCGAATGTCGAGCAGCGTTCGAAAGCATTAAACAATACTTGTTGCACCCTCCAGTGCTGGCCGCTCCCATTCCGAATAAACCGCTGATTCTCTACACTGCCGCGCTGGACGAGTCACTCGGTGCGCTCCGTGCCCAGAATAATGAGGAAGGAAAAGAAAATGCCCTCTACTACCTCAGTCGAACTCTAGTCGGGGCGGAACACAACTACTCCCCAATCGAAAAGCAATGCCTGGCTCTGATATTTGCTGTGAAGAAGCTGAGGCACTATCTGCTCGCTCATCGGGTTATGCTGATCTCCAAGGTCGACCCGCTCAAACACTTGATGACCAAAGCAAGCCTAGCCGGCAGAATGGCAAGATGGGCTGTCATGCTACTTGAGTTTGACATAGTTTACACTCCTCAGAAAGCAGTAAAAGGGCAAGCTCTTGCAGACTTTCTCGCTGCTCATCCCATACCAGAAGGGTCGCCACTAAATTGTGAGTTACCCGACGAACAAGAGCTGCATCTCGAGAATGACGAGCCATGTTGGGAGTTCTACTTCGATGGGGCCTCATCGATAAGAACCTCCAGTAAATCAAGCGTCCCGGAGATAAAAGCAGGGATAGGATTGGTGTTCGTCACACCATCAATGGGAACCCTACGGCGTTCTTTTGCTCTCACCGAGTCTCGGACAAACAATGAAGCTGAGTATGAAGCTCTGATAGCTGGTTTGGAGCTCGCCATAGAAATGGAAATCCGTCGGCTACGAGTTTACGGTGACTCCCAGCTCGTCGTCAACCAAGTAAGCGGCGACTATAAGATATACAAACCCGAGTTAGCTCGGTACAGAGGTCGAGTGGTGGAACTCATGAAACGGTTCACTCATATTGAACTAACGAGAGTCCCTAGAGCGTTGAACGGAAAGGCTAATGTACTCGCTCGCTTGGCCAAGGAACTGGCTGATCCTGAAATGGACGAAATTCTGATCACAGTCAGGAGCCGGCAAATTCTACCCCCAGTCTCTCTACGAGAAGAGGAAAGCGCGGAACAGAAGAGCAGTCCTGCAGAAGAAGCTTCGATCATCCAAGATGAGCCCGATTGGAGAGAACCCTTCATAGAGTACCTCCGATATGACAAGCTGCCCGAAGAAAAATCTGCGAGGATTCAGCTGAAGAAAAGAGCTCTCCGATACGTGTTTGTAAATGACACGTTATACCGCAGGTCATATGACCAACTCTGGCTCAGGTGTCTGTCATTGGCCGAAGCCCAAAAGGTCATGAAAGATGTCCACTCGGGCGTTTGCGGTGCTCACCAATCTGGCCCCAAGATGCGACTTCAAATCAAACGGCTTGGGTATTACTGGCCCACCATGATACGGGATTGCGGAGAACATGCAAAGAAATGTTATATCTGCCAAATTCACGGTGATTTTATTCACAAGCATCCCAACCCATTGCATCCTACAGTGGCGTCGTGGCCATTCGAAGTTTGGGGCACCGACATTGTTGGCCCAATTGATCCTCCGTCATCTAAAGGTCACCGGTTCATACTGGCCGCGACAGACTACTTCTCCAGGTGGGCTGAAGCTGTCCCGCTAAAAGAAGTCAAGACAAAGGATATTCTGACATTCTTCCAGCATAATATTCTATACCGCTTCGGTACACCAAGAAGAATCATTTCTGACAACGGGCCTTCTTTCAAGAGCTTCAATGTCTCAAGATTCGCTACTCAGCACAAGATAGACTGGAGGTATTCCTCCATCTATAATCCAAGAGCCAATGGGCTAGCCGAAGCCTTCAATAAGACTCTATGCAAGCTTCTGAGGAAAAATGCTTCAGCCAACAAGAGAGACTGGAATCTCAAGCTTCACGAGGCATTGTGGGCATATCGTACCACGCACTGTACTCCAACTCAGTCCACTCCATTCTCATTGCTCTTCGGAGTGGAGGCGTCCTCCCCCTCGAAGTTGAAGTTCCGAGCTTAAGAATGGCCGTCCAACATGAGTTGACGGAGGAAGAAAACGTGCTCCTTCGACTTGAAGAACTCGATGCCCTCGAAGAAAAGAGGCTCGCAGTGCAACAAAATCTGGAGCTATACCGAGCCCAAATGTCACGGGCTTATGACAAGATAACCCATCTCCGCGCCTTCAAGAAAGGTGAATTGGTGTTGGTCCTCAAAAGACCGATTATCCCCAATCGACATGCCAAGGGAAAATTCGAGCCAAACTGGGAAGGACCATACGTCATCGAGAAAGTGTTTGACGGAGGATCCTACCAACTAATAAGTGCCGAGGGAGAAAGGCCCATGCCACCCATCAATGGCCGATATCTCAAGAAATACTACACGTGAATACTCCAAGTCGCAGGCGAATTGAGCACATCAGCCCTACGGTCTGGATCAGACATCCTGCAAAACCGTATACAATCCACGGGCGTAAATGACCCCTATTTCTCCCAAATCCTACCGGCGAGACTACTTTAAAGTCCCACCAGCGGCAAAAAAAAAATAAAAATAAAAAATAAAAATAAAAAAAATAAACGGTATGTCCACAAGCAAAATGGGCACGGATGAAAACCCGAAAGGGCTCCGTGAGTAAAAACAGCAGGACTACCGGCGAGTCTGTGAAAACCCGAAAGGGCGCAAACTCGTGAAAAGAGATGAAATACACTCGCAAAGTCCTCTCGACCTTGTGAGGAGAAAACCCCTGCGTGAGATCCTTACGACTCACAAAGGAGCAACACACTTAGGAATCCTCACGATTCCTAAGGAGAAAATACACCTGCGGGATCCTTACGACTCGCAGGGAGAAAATGCTTTTATGGGACCCTCACGGCCCATAAAATTGAAAAGCCTTAGGTGATAGGGACCCAAACCTGTCTCCTAAGCCATCGTTCCCCAACGGGCAACGGCAAATGATGAGTCGCTCCTGGCATTTCGCTTCAGTGTTAGCGGTGCTGATGCCGACCGAAAATCCAAATCCCAAGTCCTCCCGAGGCAAATGATGAGTTGCTCCTGGCATTATTCCAGTGCAGCAATGCTGATGCCAAACAATATCCAAATTCCAAGTCCCCAAACGGCGAATGATGAGTCGCTCCTGGTACCACATTCCAGTGCAGCGATGCAGACGCCAACCAAAATCCAATTTTTAAAAAAAATTCTCCCGGCCCTACGGCGGGTCCCCAAATTGACCATCGTATACAATCCACGGGCTCAAATAATTCTCATCATACCCATGCCCCACCGTAATCACCAGTTACGCGGCCGGTCTCCGCTTTGGGAATGATGCTCCATTGATAAGACCCACTCATGTGTCCTCACGATATATGAGGAGAACAAACCTTTGTGGGATCCTTACGACTCATAAAGGAAAAACACACTTAGGAGTCCTCACGACTCCTAAGGAGAAAATACACCTGCGGGATCCTTACGACTCGTAGGGAGAAAATGCTTTTATGGGACCCTCACGGCCCATAAAATTGAAAAGCCTTAGGCAATAGGGATCTAAACCTGTCTCCTAAGCCATCGCTCCCCAATCCCCAAATGGCGAATGATGAGTCGCTCCTGGTACCATATTCCAGTGCAGCGATGCAGACGCCAAATAAATTCCAAATCCCATACCCCAACGGCGAATGATGAGTCGCTCCTGGTACCATGTTCCAGTGCAGCGATGCAGACGCCGACAAAGTCCCAAATTTTTTTTTTCGGCCCTACGGTCTGGATCATACATCCTGCAAAACCGTATACAATCCACGGGCGTGAAACAATCCCAATCTCTCCTAAATCCTCCCGGGGCAAATGATGAGTTGCTCCTGGCATTATCCCAGTGCAGCAATGCAGATGCCAAACAAAAACCAAAATCCCAAAATCTTCTCCATGACAGATGATGATTCGCTCCTGGTACCATATTCCAGTATAGCGATGCTGATGTCAACCCAAATCAAAATCAACAGGTCAACTTCCACTCCGACACCGCGGAAAGCGGGGAGAGTCAGAATCCAATCTCGACACCGCAAGAAGCGGAGCAAGTCAAGTCTACCCCTGACACTGCAAAAAGCAGAGCAAGTCGAATCAAGAATCGACCGTCCACGTCGCTAAAATGGCAGCATCGACCGTCCACGTCGCTAAAATGGCAGAATCGACCGTCCACGTCGCTAAAATGGCAGCATCGACCGTCCACGTCGCTAAAATGGCAGAATCGACTGTCCACGTCGCAAAAATGGCAGCACCGACCGTCCATGTCGCAAAAAGGGCAGAACCGACCGCCCATGTCGCAAAAAGGGCAGAACCGACCGTCCAAGTCGCAAAAAGGGCAGCATCGACCGTCCACGTCGTAAAAAGGGAAGCACCGACCGTCCAAGTCGCAAAAAGGGCAGCATCGACCGTCCACGTCGCAAAAATGGCAGCACCGACCGTCCAAGTCGCAAAAAGGGCAGAACCGACCGTCCACGTCGCTAAAAGGGCAGCACCGACCGTCCAAGTCGCTAAAAGGGCAGCACCGACCGTCCAAGTCGCAAAAAGGGCAGCGCAGGATTCCTACAAAGCGGGAACCAGATAACTCCGGGCCAGGGAAAACGTCTATCACGGACACTCCGTCTCGGAGACGTGTCAAGCATCGACCGTCCATGTCGTGAAAAGGGCAGTGCCAGCTTCCCAAAAGGTGGGAACCGAATCAAGTCCCCTCCACGTGAAAGAAGATCCATCAACTTCACGCACACGACCCACATATGTGGTGTGCATTTATTGATGGGGGGCAATTTGTTGGGGTAAAAATTTACACCCCGGTTGACCAAGTCAAAATCAAAGTCAACCCCAAGCCAAGTGGGCCCAAGCCCAGATCCAGTGGGCCCATGCCCGGGTCGAGCCCGACCATGAAGCGGCCGGCCTCCCCCACACCAAGATAAAAAATTTTGTAATAAGCAATTTTGTTGCATTTCTTTTATTTTATTTTATGGATAAATGTAAGAAAAATAGGCATAAAGCCAAATTTTTGTAAAGCCCATGGCTTATGTGCAAAAAGAAATGGCACATGGGCCATGAAATAGGCAAAATGCCATTTTGAGAAGCCCAAGGGGTTATATGTAAAGTGTATAGCCTATAAAGGCAAGATAATGAAAATATCTCACAACCTTTTTCTCTCTCCAAAAAAAAGTCTCAGAGCTGAGCTCTTTCTTCCATCTTCAAGGTTCCAAAACCTTCTTCTTTCTTTTGAATTAAATCAAGAGTTTTACTCTTCCTTTTTCAAAACTAAATAGTTTTTCACCACAAAACCCATCAAGGGGAACTCAGATCTTCCATCAGATCTCAAAAAGAAAAGATTTTGAAATCCCACATCTCTTGATCTTCAAGATCCAGCTAACAGAGGAGGAAGAAGAAGAACATCTTTCACTAAACCCTCAAAAAAAGAAGAAAAACGCATTCAGGAGTCCAACTCCTCTCTGATTTCTCTTCTGAGAAATTTTTTCAGGCTAAAAGCCTCTTGTGCCTCTCCGGCGCGCAGCGCAAGTGCGCAAGGCGCCAGCGTGCCGACACGTGGCGCGCACGCTTGCGCACCTGCGCTCTTGCGCAAGTGCGGAAGGCGCCCGCGTGCCGACACGTGGCGCGCGCGCTTGCGCACCTGCGCAAGTGCGCAAGGCGCCCGCGCGCCGACACGTGGCGCGCGCGCTTGCGCACCTGCGCAAGTGCGCAAGGCGCCCGCGCGCCGACACGTGGCGCGCGCTTGCGCACCTGCGCAAGTGCGCAAGGCGCCCGCGTGCCGACACGTGGCCCCCACGCATCCCTTGGATGCCTTTTCCCTCTCTTTTTATGTACATACATATACACATACATATGTATACAAATTCACACATATACATACTCCGCCACATTCTCCCCCTCAAAAAAAATTTCGGGCCGGGGCGCTGTCCCGAACCCCGCAAGGGGGCTGCTAGCCCCCTTGACCCCCAGCCCGCTATCCGGGTAGCGGGACCCCCGTAAAAAAAACTCTGCGTGGCTCCCGATATATCCAAAACCCCCTTTCAAAACACACGCACACTGTACATTGAGTTCGCATGACCAGTTTAACCCGTTAATCGGAGGTTCCCTCGCCCCAAAGGCGATGGGTAATTAACGGCAGCTTAGTCTGCGGCTGCCGGAGATTCGGATCCCCACAATCATTAAACCCCGGCCTACCCTAGGCAGGGGGAATCTGTAGTACGCCTGACAAGCGCGCGCGTATTCCCATCTCACTGGGGTGACGAAAAACACCCTACAATGGTGTTTCTCCGGTGACCAGAAAGTTCACGATATCAGCAAACCATGGTTCGCTTGATACGGAGAGAAGTTGTTCGTCCGGAAAATGCTCATTGATTGGAATTTCCTCAATTGGTGCATTAGGTATGCGAGACAGATGATTGGCTACAACATTGTCGGTCCCCTTCTTATCTTTGATGGTTAAGTCAAATTCCTAAAGAAGGAGGATCCAACGTATCAATCTGGCCTTGGCATCCTTTTTTGCAAAGAGGTGCTTAAGCGCAGAATGATCAGTGTAAATAGTGACATGGGTTCCGATCAAGTAAGGACGGAATTTCTCAAGTGCGAACACAGCAGCTAAGAGTTCCTTTTCAGTTGTGGTGTAATTTAGCTGTGCGTCATTCAACGTCCTGCTCGCATAATGGATAACATGCGGCTTCTTTTCAAATCGCTGTCGTAAGACAACTCCTATTGCAAAGTCAGAAGCGTCGCACATTAGTTCAAAAGGTTCGCTCCAGTCTGGTGCGCTTAAAATCGGAGCGGAAGTGAGTTCCGACTTTAAAAGCTTGAACGCGTGAAGGCACTCAGAGTTGAAATCAAAGGGTGTTTCTTTGGCCAGCAAAGAAGTCAAGGGTCTAGCCAGTTTGCTAAAATCCTTGATGAAACGCCTGTAAAACCTGGCGTGGCCTAAGAATGCCCTAATATCACGGACAGTTCGTGGAGGTGGGAGGCTTGAGATAACGTCGATTTTTGCTCTATCGACTTCGATTCATTTTTCAGAAATGATATGGCCTAACACGATACCGTGTTTGACCATAAAATGACACTTCTCCCAGTTGAGTGTGAGGTTCTTTTCTCTACATCTTAGCAGTACTAGCTCTAGATGCCTCAAACACTCAGAAAATGAATCTCCAAAGACGGAGAAATCATCCATGAAAACCTCTAAAAATCGCTCTACCATATCAGAGAAGATGCTTATCATGCACCGCTGAAATGTTGCGGGTGCATTGCACAGCCCAAAGGGCATGCGGCGGTAGGCGAAGGTACCAAAAGGACAAGTGAAGGTTGTTTTGTCCTGATCCTCTGGATCAATCGGGATCTGATTATAGCCGGAATACCCATCTAAGAAGCAATAGTAGGCGTGTCCGGCTAGGCGTTCAAGCATTTGATCAATGAAGGGCAGCGGGAAATGGTCCTTGCGAGTTGTTGCGTTGAGCTTTCTGTAATCAATACAGACTCTCCACCCTGTTTGTGTACGGGTTGGAATTAGCTCATTTGCTTCATTCGTGACAACGGTGAGTCCCGATTTCTTTGGTACCACGTGAATGGGGCTTACCCATTTGCTATCAGATATGGGATAGATGATCCCATTGTCTAGGCATTTCAGCATTTCATTCCTTACCGCTTCTTTCATTACCGGGTTAAGCCGGCGTTGAGGATCCTTGAAGGGTTTGGAATCATCAGTCATATGGATTCTGTGCTGGCAGATAGCAGGGCTGATTCCTTTGATATCAGCCATTGACCACCCAATCGCTTCCATGTTCTTTCTCAGAACATCCATGAGGGCCGACTCTTGCTCAGGCGCAAGGTCGGTTGCAATTATTACTGGAAGCGTTTTGTCATTTCCCAAGTATGCATACTTGAGGTGGTCAGGAAGAACTTTGAGTTCGAGTTTCGGTGGCTCCTCCACAGAAGGTCGCACTTCAGGGGCTGGTTCGTTGCGAAGAGGTTCAAATTGGGGCCCCCAATGTGCATAGGATGCCTGTTCAGGATTTAGCTTGTCAAGGAAAAGAAGCTCCTCAGAAAATAGTTCTTCAAAAGTTTCGTCCAGACACTCGTTTTTGAAGTCAAATGTCCCCTCCTCAGACATATCGTATACAGCGTTGACTTCAAAAGTGTCATCGTGTTTCTCACTCGCTTGGTTTCCTAGCGTGAAGATGTTGAGGTCTACTGTCATATTCCCAAAAGAAAGTTTCATGGACCCATTACGACAGTTTATCAACGCGTTGGATGTGGCTAGGAAAGGCCGCCCCAGTATGACTGGAATTTGACCGCTGGGATTGGTGACGGGCTCAGTCTCCAACACAATGAAGTCTACGGGGAATATGAATTCCCCGACCTTGATTAGAACATCATCAATTTCTCCCCTCGGTACTTTTGTTGAACGATCTGCCAGTTGCAGAGTCACTCTGGTCGGCTTGAGTTCTCCCAATCCCAGTTGTTTGTAAACTGAGTAGGGAAGGAGGTTCACACTTGCCCCTAAGTCTAACAAGGCTCGGTTAATTTGTTTGTCCCCAATGGTGCAGGAAATAGTTGGACAGCCTGGGTCCTTATATTTCACAGGAATAGATTTGGACAAAACATCGCTCAGAGTGGCAGCCAAGAAGACGGTTTTGGGGACATTTGTGCGTCGTTTTTGGGTGCACAAGTCCTTCAGAAATTTTGCGTATGCCGGAACTTGTTGGACTACGTCCAACAAAGGAATGTTGACCTCACAGCATTTAAAAACTTCCAACACCTTTTCCATGTTTGCAGAAGGCTTCTTTGATTTTAACCTATTAGGATAGGGAGCCTTAGGTCCAAACGCTGAGTTTGGAAAAACTGCAGGTGGAATAGGTGCAGAAGACGTGAATGTTCTAGCAGGATCATTAGTGTGGTCATGTGGCGAGTTCTCATGTTGCTTTGAAGGATGTGCAGCAGATGATGAAGAAGAGGAGGAAGGAGAAGAAGATGACGACGGATCACAAAGAGGAGCTGGAGATGAGCTACGTGCTGGCAAACTGACAGCCGCACGCTTGGATGATTCGCTGGGGCTGACAACCTTGTTGTCAATCGTTCGTCCTGATCTGAGGACGGTGACGGCGTTCGCATTCTCAATGTTGTTCGTCTGAACAACATGAGCGTTGTTGTTTCTCTGTTCTCTTGGGTTTATCACGGGTTGAGAGGGAAATGTTCCCTTCTCACGTTCATTAACTGCTGCAGCCAGTTGACTGATTTAGATTTCTAATCTGGCTATCGCTTGAGTGTTAGCGCTATGAAACTGACCGGATGTTTGCATAAAAGTAGCCAGACTAGATGAAGTCTGCGCAGAAGTTTTAATCAAAGCTTCCAACCCTTTTTCGATAGATGTTACCCTCTTGTCGTCTTGGGCGAACCCAGGTGGTGTAAAGGTAGGGTTGTGCTGATTCGGCTGTTGGGGCTGCTGGGGCTGGTTAGTTGAATATCCCAATTTTTGGTTTTGAAAATTTGAATTTTGAAATTGTTGGAAAGGCGGGTTTGAATTGTTGTTTTGAAAAGGAGCCTGATTCCAAGCAAAATTGGGATGATTCTTCCAACCAGGGTTGTATGTTGGTGCAAAAGGGTCGTTCCTGGGGCGCTGGTTTTGATACAGTGCATTAACGTTTTCAGGTCCCTGGGACCCAACGAGAAACGGACATTCTTCCGATATGTGGCTAGGATGCTGACAGTTAGCGCACAAAGTTGGAGAAATTTGATTAACTGGTAGCGGTGAATTTTTCCCCTCTAAAACTTCCATTCGCCGTACAAGAGCGGCGATTTTGGCTTCGGCAGCTATAGAGGTGTCAATTATGTGTGCACCACTCCTAGTCACGGATGGTTTCTCACTCACACTCTCCCACTGGATGGTTTTGTCAGCCAGTTCTTCCAAAAAGTTCCATGCGTCCTTAGCACCATAGCTCAGGAATTTGCACTGACACATGGATTCTAGCATCATACGTGAACTGGAATCTAACCCCTCATAGACAATCTGACATAACCTCCATTGTTCTAACCCGTGGTGGGGACATTTGATTAAGATGTCTTTGAATCTTTCTAAGCATTTCCAAAAAATTTCACCCTCTTTTTGTTTAAAATTGTGGATTTCGTTGCGAATTCGCACGGTTTTATGAATAGGGTAAAATTTTTTAAGAAAAACTTTCACAAAGTCATCCCATGTCGTGATCGATCTAGCTGGTAAACTGTTTAACCAGCTCTTCGCATTATCCTTAAGCGCAAAGGGAATGAATTTGAGCTTAACGACATCCTCTCCCACTCCTTGAATTTTCATCATTGCACACACTCCTTCAAATTCACTGATCAATAGGTAAGCATCCTCGGACTCGAGTCCGTGGAATTTGGGGAGTAGTGGTATGAATTGCGGTTTGATCTCATAGTTGTTTGCCGCAATGGTGGGCAGTACTATGCATGAAGGAAGGGATGAACGGTGTGGGTAACATCTGTCCTGTAATGCCGCCTCCTGTTGCTCAACTATTGTTTGCTCCGTGATTGTTGGTGGTGGGGGAGAAGAAAGAGAAGGTGAAGAATCGGACGGCTCCGAAATGGCAGAAGGTAAGGTCTCAGAAGGTTCCGAGGAATCAGAAGGTGAAGAAGAATCGGAAGATATAGGCACAAACCGGACTAATCGAGATTTTGAATCTCTAGTCCAAGCTGAGATGCACTAATCGAGAGTGATAGGGAAAGGACTGAGAGAGAAGAGAAAAAATGATTTTCAACCAAAATATTTACAACCACCAATATCACACAGAAGGTAGTACAAGATCACAAACAAGACACACTGCACACACCTAATCAGTCTAGGGTTACCTAGGTCAACTAGACCTGCTCAAAAACTTGCTTTTTGAAGTAAAAATGTACTGCGAAAACGGCCCAAAGATAGACTGATCGAGAAGCCAGGTAAGTGCAGAGAGGAAGGGAGGTTTTCCCTCGCTTTCGCGAGGTTCCTTAATTAGAGTAACCTTCTCTCTTTCGGCGGTTGCGCCTTTCACACTTTCCTAGACACTTCAGGAACAATGTACCGATCGGCGGTGTTCGAAATACACTTAACTTACCCTAGTGAGCGCGAAGTCCTTAGAGGCTGAAAGTCTAATTTCTTTTAAAGTTAATGAGGGTGTGACTATGCTCGTTCTTTGTGGTTTGTGGGCCACGGAGAAGGGTGATGAAATCCCTTACCATATCTTGTTGGGGTTCTTTGCCCTTAAGTCCGTATTAAATTTATGCAATGCGCAAACAATAAAAGTTGTTCAAAGCATCAATCAATCGTTTTTTATGTTATAAGCGGTGCGCTGCAAAAAATACGGTTAATCTCTTTTGGCAGTTGTGCTTGGCACTTGTGCAGCGGAGTTTGCGAAAGAAATCCTGCACAAAATTGAAGTATTGGAGCGTCGGGTTTGAGGAGAAGGGGTTTGGAAAAATACGTACCTTGAATTTATGAAGTTAGAAACTTCCGTTGGCTTGATCCGTGATCACTTGAGCGTTCGCTTGTACGGGTCGATCTACCCGGATCTTTGGCACTGTTAACCTCGTAACGCCTTTCTCCAGAATTCCAATCTCAGCTCCGCACAATCGTAGTTCGTATTTCAGTTGTAATCTGGAATTTGAAAAAAAATACGATATTTAGTGCATAATACGATATTTGTGACCAATTAAATAATTTTATCACAACTGCATCCACAACAGACTGAAAACACAGAGAGCAACGAGTAGGATATTTGAGGTGTTTTTGGTGTTTTTTTTTATATAAGTTTTATACAAAGTATATACAGAGATAACTCAAAATAATATTAGTGGTGTTGCCACTCCCCGGCAACGGGGCCAAAAACTTGTTCGATTCTCACGGTGACGTGCAATATGTTACGTTGTGTTGTTATCAAGATAAGTCGGCTTCGTTTTTTTCTTTAGTGGTGCACGAAGTGAGACTCGAGTTTTAAAATACCGCAAGTGCACGGTGCGTTGAAGCAAGCCGGCAAGTACGGGTCGAACCACAAGGAGTGGGTATCACGACATCAGTTTGAGTTATAAGCAAAAGGTTGGATGATGGGTTTGTCACACACTGCAAGATAAAGGTTTTAAGGAAAACTTAGGCTATGGTCTGGTATTAGTGAAATGATACAATTACCTCCAATCGTTCCGTTTTGATTCGAGCTTCAAGTGTTCAGTTTCCATTAGAGTTACAAAAGCATACCGCATCTATCCGAACATCCTTTGGCATAGAATACGATATCAAGATTGAGTAGAATGGAAACTAAAAACTTGAAGAAGAGAATGAAATGCCTATGGAACTAGTTAAGTGAAGTTAGCCAGTATAGAGTATATGCAATTGCGCTATATATTCTATCTAGCGAAAAAGCGACACTTAACAAAATTCCGTATTCATTTCAACTTCCATTCTTAATATAGCAATAATGAAATGTAAAGAGAGGATAAGGTATTCGTTTGAGGTAGATTTGCAACATCGGAACGAGATACCATATCAAGCCAAACATAATACACTTGTATATTAGGAATAGAAGCTTTAAAATGCAAGAATCAAAAAGGGAGGGGTCGGAAGTAAGGTCATTCCGCAACCTACCTTACCATAGCCTAAAAATCAACTACTCACACATCATAAAATTGATTGACAATAAAAAGCAAAGAGAAGAAGAGAAGATATACAACAACTATAAAATGAAGCTTGATTACAAACGGTTCCAAGTACAAGACAAGTGAAATCGAATGCCAAAATCTAATCATGCAAGTTCAAGAAGAAATTGCAAGACGAGAGAAAGACAGGGATTTCACACTAGAAGCAACAATTACAATCTTACAAATCTTTTATTTTCTCCAACAAAATGTAGTACCCTTATCCTTCCTGCTTCCTGCTATTTATAGCCAAAATCAACAATGAGACAGAGACCAGGGGGCAGTATGGGAGCTGTAGTGGGAAGGTGGGACCCACTTGAGGTGGTGGGGCCGGCGAGGCCGGCCCATGATGTGTTGTGGCCGGCCAAAACAGGTGGGAACCCCTTTGTGTTAGTGTATATGCCCTAGAGGCCATTACTGTATCATACTAGTATGTATATTACTTAATGGAAGCTTGGGATATTCACCTTGTATGTACAATCTTGCTCAAAATAGTAGTATGCTACTTGGTTTATTTCTACTTCAATGTGTACATGTGTTTATCTTTGTATATTGCTTATACACATTAGTGGAGCCCTTAGGATCTTTGCTTGATTACCAGCGATGTGATGGCCGTCACACTAGTGGGGCTGGGTAATCTAGAAGCACATCCTTATGCAGGTCCCTGGTCGCAGGACTATCGAGACAGGGCATCGATACTCCGGAGTAGACCAGCGCATGCGCTTCTCATCCCAGTGTGGGAGACGGTCTGTCCCACAGCCGTCAGTACGTCGTACTTGAGATAGTATGCGGGTGCCCGTTAGGTTATGGGTACACTGGACAGGACTCGTCGGGAACTGACCAGTTGGTATTATACCTATCGTCAGTTATCAGTTCCCAGGTGACATGAGTACAGCTTAGTCCGCTGACTTGACACTGTCACTTCGCCTCGGGTGTGTTCCCACTGTACTTTGATCACTACCCTACCACGGCTCAAAGGAGTCGTGCAAACAGGTGGTGGTTGGGTGCAGTCCCGAAGCACTTGGAGGCAGTGACGGTTAGACAGGATTCGTCTCTCCCGGTATTGGGGGTTGACATCGCGCTGTGTCTAGGAGAGCCATTACACGAGTAGTCCCTGGCCAGGGCAAACGAGATATACTGGTAGGTTTCCAGTGTTATCTCAGGGTGTTTTAGGCTTCGCTCCGGCACGACTTGTACCGCTATTGGGGGACTGACGTTTACCGCCCCCTAGGCCCGCCATGCGATGTATCAGACGAACAGACCGGACTGTACGGAGAATGTCACACTCAGGCTCAGTAGGAGTTCAGATGGGTTTCGCCTCGTCGGTCTTCTTGTCGGCATTACCTGGGGACCGTTACGCACAGCTAGTGCCGCTTGCGGTCTGTGGTTAAACCCACTGCCAGCGTAGTGTCGAGTCTTTAGAGTCCCACACAGAAAGCTTTTCGCCTTTAGGCAAAAGAGTAGAGGTCGCATGGTATTGCGACAGGTCGCATGGTTTTGCGACAGGGTTCGGTCACATCCGTGCACTTGTGCACGTACAGTGTCCGGACAGTTTACACTAGCGGGCTTTGGTTTAAGCCAGATCCTAGTATACCTTATGGGATTGGATTTATCCAGTTTGCATTCGTGTTCCTCGGAACGCGGATGCGGGTGTGTATGCACAGTTGACAGGGAGGCACAGACAGCGGATTCTCATTAGGGTTGTTGACAGTTGACCGTTGACTTTTTGACTTTTTGCTCAACCCTAATGAGAATATGATATGTGATTAACTATTATATTAATTAAGTATTATGGTGACTTGGTTGTTGACTTTTGTTGACTTGTTGACTTTGTTGACCGGTTGACTAGGCTTGACTAGTTGACCATCATGATAACCATGGTTATCATTTCATGCCAAAGACTTTTACTTGCTTGTTCATTTGAGTAAAATGAGTGCATGACATGATAAGGTTATGGTTGCTTCAACCATCACACATAAGACTTTTTTGATATGATGAGTTATCATTGCTTTGGATTATGAGAGGGTGAGAGACAAAAGAGAGCCTCATTCTTTCTTGCTCATTCTCTCTCTTGTTCTTGAGCTCTTCACTTAGCTCTCACTCTCATCCTCTTGCTCCCTCTCTTGACTCTATGGTTCATATCTCTCATGTGTTGAGAATCAAGAACCATAGATAAAATCCCATTCTATTTCTACTCTACTCATTCTAGTTCACTAGGTTTAGCAAACCAAGTGAACTAGTTTCTTCAAAGAACGAAGAAGGAGCTAAAGGTTGGAGCTTTCAAGTGGATCTATCTTCGGCGTACGGAGACGACGAGAAGGAGCCATCGGACCACCACCGGAGCTTGAAGAGAAGGAGTTCAAGACAAGCTAGGTATAACCATCTTCATCCGAGTAGCTAAATCTCTTTAGCAAGTTTGCTAGTTTAGTTTAGACACGATCCCGACCTTGTTTAGTCCATGTTGCCTCTTGCGATTAAAATTTGTTTTTTATACCGTTTCCGCCTCCCCGTAAGCACCGGGGGTCGCAATATGGACTTACACTTTGAACTTTGTGTGCTGACATTGGTGCCCCCCACTAAGACTTTGGTTCTGTTTATTTTCTTAAATTTAGATCTGAATGTCTCCAAAGCTTGGAGGGAAGTTTGAATGCTTGACATTTTGAATCATACCACCACTTGTACATTTGAGTGCACCATTTCTACTTGTACCATGGTTTGTGGTTGCCCCCCTAGGTCCATGGTCCATGCTCCAAGAGTTGGTGTGTACACATGCAACTTGTTGGACCAAAATGTGCACACTTTATTTGCTTACAGAATAACTCTTGGATATCGGTCGGTTTGCAGTTCTGGTTGCAGTGTTGGTTCACAAATGATATTTCCATGATTTAAATGCATTTCCAGTATTTTGTCACGGATACCTGTAATCTGTATTACTGAGCAAACACTGGTTAATAGCACCGATAAATAACAAAACAGATAACGAATGAGCGGTATTGAAATGCAGTTTTATGTGATGAACATTAGGGTTAGGAGATGAAGACAAAAATGGTCACTTAGTCAAAGATGCATGAAGCATCAAGAAGCTTCTTGTATGAAAGCAACCATTTTATTTTCCTTTTTCTTTTAACCAAAATAAATAGATAAATAAATAAGTGAAATGAAACCCTAACCATTCACTAAACATGGTTTAAGTCTTACACATGTAAGTGCACGGCGGCGCCCCGGCCGTCAATCCGACGGCCAAATGCGGAAGCGGTGATAAACTTTAATTTTGCGAACTTAGCAAACCGGCACCACCGCGCACTAAACACCCGGATCGAACCATTAACTAGTCCTAGCTAATTACAAGACGGGTTAGAGATATACCGAGTGATCCGAGTCCTCCGGTCTTCTCGTCGTCGTCCCGATCTCCTACGGAAACTCCGGTTGTCGCCTCCTCGCCGGAAGGGCACCACATCACCTGCATCTTTTACGGGCTCCCGTCTCTATACCGAGGCAACTCGGGCATGAAGCTGGCAAGTCGACGTGCCCAAGATTTACTGTAGAATGTAGTGTAGAGGCTATGTCTCATTTGGGGTTTTTGTTGCCTTTGAAGATGATGGAGGAATCAAGATAAGGAAAAATGGTGCTTGCATTTTTCCTAGCATGAAAATGAGATCAAGAAACATGCCACAAGCTCAAAATGAAACTCTCTCCTTCTCTTCTCTCAAGTGTAGCCTCTCTCATCAAGTGAGAATGGTGGAGGAATAAAAACCAACACAAGAAGGAAGGTGGGTGTAGGAAAAGAGAAAGGGTGACCATATCCAAAGATCATGATAACAATGTCATCTCCAAATCTAATCAACTCTAATCACCATTAATACAAATCAAGTGATGTAAAGAGAATCAAATGATGGTTGAAAAGAAAAGATGCCATCATAATCAATACATTTGCAAGAAACCCCTCCACAATATGTTATTTGCAAACTTGCAAATAACCCCCTCCATCGGAAAAGTCCGGCCGGGAAAGAACAAAGGAAAACCGGCCGGAACGGAATGCAAACTGGCAACTCTAGAAAACTGGTCCCGTAATAAATTACAAGAAAACCCCGATACTGCGCATACACACCCGCATCTGTATTCCGACCGGATACAAATGCAAAAAGACAAAATCTACACCGTACTATAGTAGGATCCGGCTTAAACCAAAGCCGGCTAGTAATATCCGTCCGATCCTGATCCGTGCAATACCGCACGTATCTGATCGAACCCTGCCATATATCCATACGGCCACTAGTACTAATCGTCCAATCCTGATCCGTGCAATACCGCACGTATCTGATCGGACCCTGCCATATCTCCATACGGCCTCTACAGCGTTTCGCCCGAAACTTGAGTAACTGAAAGTGTGGTGGACTCTAAAGACTCGTCACTACTATGGCTGTGGATTTAACCACTAGCACGTCAGAGGTATAAGCCAATACGTGACGGGCCACCAGCTATTGACCAAAAGGGACGTCGATGAGCGAACTCATCCTGACACCCTACTGAGCCTGTCAGTGACAATATCCGTACAGTCCGGTCCGTTCGTCTACGAGCATCGCATGGAGGGCCTAGGGGGTTGGTAAAAGTCAGACCCCCAAAAGCGGTACAAGTCGTGTCGGAGTGTAGCCCAGAACACCCTGAGATACTACTGGAATACCTACCAGTAAATCTCCTGCTTTGGCCAAGGACTTCGTGTAATGGCTCTCCTAGACACAGCGCAAGCTCACCCCCAATACCGGGAGAGACGAACCCCTGAAGATCCGCTCACTGCCTCTATGTGGCTCGGGACTGTTTCCAACTAAAACCTGTTTGCACGACTCCTTTGAGCCGTGGTAGGGTAGTAATCAAAGCACAGTGGGAACTCACACGAGACAAATGACGATCCTCAGGTCGATGAACTAACCTGTACACATGTCACCAGGGAACTGCTATCTGACGTCAGGTATAAGACCAACTAGCATGTTTCCGGCGAGTTCTGTCCGGTGTACTCATAACCCAATGAGCACCTGTATACATCTTAGGTGAACCAACTGACACCAGTGGCTTGTGAGACCGGCCACCGCCCCTCGTCGGGGTCTCGACTGTATACACTAGTCTACTCTGGAGAATCGGTGCCCTGTCTCGAAACTCCCACGACTAGGGACCTTTTAAGGATGTGCTTATAGACTACCAGCTCCCACGTATATGATCGCCCTCATACTGCTGGCAGTCAAGCAAGAATCCTAGGGGCTCTATCAACGTGCAATAGCGACCTGTCAGGTCACCTAAAGCAGTACACGATGATAACGCTAAACCAGATAGCATACTATCATCTCGAGTAAGACTGTCCTACCGGGATAGGTCCTCCCTCAATCATTGCAATCACGTGCCTGTGATTCAATAATTGACTCTGAGGGCACTATCTCCAACAATCTCCCACTTGCACTCAAGGCTAATTATTGCGATGTCGCATACTCACAGCCCGTGTGATACCGAACATCCAACTCCTCTACTTGGCAGTCTCACAAAACTCGTTTGCGAAACTATTGCGTTCGAGGAATAGCCTCAGTGAGTGGATCCGCCTTGATGTTTCTTTCTATGTCTCTCTCATATCTCAAGTTCGCGGAGAAAGCCATCTCCCGAAATGAGCAATACCTGTCTTAGAATATGTCTGGATGTCTGATGGGACCTAGCTCGTAAATGAACTGCAAATCCAAACTTCTTAGACTGTATCGTCAACTGAACTTAATCAGTATCATGCGCCATGCCTCCCTCAGTATTGCCTTGGACCATCTGTCCAAAATAGTGCCCCTCGTCAGAGGGAAAACTATAACTCTGACAACCTCCCTATCGTCCAGGTCACCTTGGAAGCCTGGAATGATAACTGTCTCCCTTAATGAGGCTGTCGTTATCAAATCCCTAGAATATACACTTATGTTCTAAAACTGCCTCCGACTGTTTCTCCAGGATTGGATCAATATCAACTGATTGCATCTACTGCAAGAACAACATCTGGTGTGGTACTTGACATCTCATGATTGACTCAATTGCCTAAGCAAGTGATATGCCAATCATGAACATCCCTCTCCCCTTTAGTCTGTAAGACACCTTTAGAGAGGGTGACTCCATCACCTGCAGGTATACTACCGTGCCAGGAGTCGTCCATTCTAAATACTCTTAGAATGTTGTCAAAGTACCCAGATTGGGAAACCACCCAAATCTAGATCTATAGATCTAGTAACCAGAATGTCTGATATAATATCCAAGTCCTATGTGGAGAAACCACTGTGTGACGACCAAAGTATAACCGATCGTAGTATAGGAATATCACTTCCTACTCTGTGTATGTCATCCAAATACCATGACATCACACCCTACTACCTTCTCAACAGATCCATCTCCTATTCTGATGAAGTCAAACCTATGACTGTCATATCAGAAATAGATGATCTATCTCCGCTATAACTGCTTTAGTCTATAAATAGACATAAGCCATCTGTCCACCAATGCTTCCGCTGCTCCCACTGACCACGACAACCCTCTGGCAGAGTCATATAGACGTACATTTCTAAAGCAAGTTTAGAACGACGCTATACTCATCCTCCTGCCGGGTCTCACAGCCTGGAACAACAGCAATGGCAAGTGTGGGTAAACAAGAACTTCCCTGTCACCGTCCTTGAGGCTACCGGAGTACCTCTCGGGTGCCTGAAGTTACCCACCTTATCTGTGGAGTGGCCAATGGAATGTCAATCCAGATTGAATCTTTAGGTTCCTTATCAAATCTTCAGTAATCGTTTGCGGTTCTGGAATCACTTCCAGTTCTACCATACTCCCACTGCTGTTTTCTGAAAAAATCCATTTTTATTAAAACTGTGGCGAGTCAAGAACAATATCGCTATTGATCTTCCAGATGGTAGAAAATCAACCCTCGTCATAGCCTGGGTCAACCCACAAACAGCCATTACAGAAACGTGCCTTGAGTTATCCAGAGTCTGGTTTTAATCATAAGCCAGACAACTCCCCGTACCTTAACAACGTTAAGATATGAACTGTTCTATATCCAATATAGAACCAGAGGCACTGATTTAATTGAACCAGATTCAAATCATACAGTTGTCTCCAGTGCATGTCGACTAAATTGAATGAGGCCGATCAGCGTTACTCAACTTAGGAATGCTTCCAATTATGAGTAACCTGAAAGAAAAGCAAGTTCTCTCAATCATAACTATCAACTGAATACCATACACAAGTATCTACATCTTCGATCACTTTGAAGAATCCCGATACTTGCAATACCTGGTTCTCTACTCTATTCAAATACCTATAACTTCTCAAAATTCGGACCCTGTGTTTCCGCGAAACACCTGTCTAAAACTAGAGAAGTCATAAGTAAACAGAATATAGTATGAGGACCAACCCCTCTGTCCTAATGGACACTGGAAAACATACAATACTCTGTATAAGTCCGCTGAGTCTGATAACTCATTCACTGTGTGTCGTAGGTTGAAAACTGTACTTATGGTTAAGAAGAATTACACTGCTGTTTAATGCTCCTTACCTAACCATCCACTGATATAGGTAAATATCACAGACATAATTTCAAAAAGGTATATCTCACTCTATGAAAATAGACGTACAGATATATCAATTTGAAATTGGTGCATAACAACGGATATTCAAAACCAAATATTTGCCGTCTGGCAAACAACGCAGGTGACTTCCTCAAATATCACCGATTACAACGAATCCCGATATAACGAGGATGATCACCCAATTCCCAATAACTTACTCCCACTCATCATCTGTAAAACCATACAGATGTGAGAATCATACCTGGTAAATACATACCCTGGAGTAAGTGTCTAATCGGGAAATCAGTTTTCCATTAACAGTACACAGTGAAACTGAAACATTGAAATGTTTCGTTGGGGTATCCTGGTATTCCTAGTAATGCCTCTTCCAGATTCATGACTGTAACCGTATAATTCTTTGCCACCTCTCCAAATCCCTTTATATGTCTTTAGTCATTACCTTCTGCACACCCCTTAGGCCAAATGGTTTTCTTCTTTCCCTACCGTTCGGCACCAGCCTATGGTTTGGAAGAAGACTATCCAATAAGCATAATGGGTGTACTGTCCTAATCCTAGGAGCACTCGCAATGCGAGAGAAGGTGAAGATAAAAGACAACCGAATAAACCTTATTCCTATTTCTCCTGAACCAGAATCCATCCCCGAACTGGAACAAGTTCCTTTCGAGTTCGTATATAACCATACGATGGAGTATCCAATAAACTGTGGATCTTCGTAGTGATACGGAGTGTCCTGGAGAAATACAAAGGTGATTTAGGATTGGCGAAGAAATACTTGGTTTGGTCGTGAATAGCAGTCGCAATTTACTTTGCCCTCTTACTAATCCCTTGTTTTGTCTTAACTTAATACCTTCTGTACACCGTTTAGGCTAATTGGCTTTCTTCATTCCCTACCGGTCGGCACCAGCCTATGGTTTGGAAGAAGACTATCCAATTTGCGTAATAGGTGTACTACTCCTAAACCAAGGAGTACTCGCAACCTGAGAGAAGGTGAAAAGAAAAGACAACTGAATAGTCCTATCCGTTTTCTCCAAAACCAGAAACCATCCTCGAAGTCCTTCGAGTTCGTATATAACCATACGATGGTTTTGTCCAATGGAAGTGGACGTTCGTAGTAATACGGGGTGTCCTGGAGAAATACAAAGGTGATTTAGGATTGGCGAAGAAATACTTGGTTTGGTCATGAATAGCAGTCGCAATTTACTTTGCCCTCTTACTAATCCCTTGTTTTGTCTTAACTTAATACCTTCTGTACACCGTTTAGGCTAATTGGCTTTCTTCATTCCCTACCGGTCAGCACCAGCCTATGGCTTGGAAGAAGACTATCCAATTTGCGTAATAGGTGTACTACTCCTAAACCAAGGAGTACTCGCAACTTGAGAGAAGGTGAAAAGAAAAGACAACTGAATAGTCCTATCCGTTTTCTCCAAAACCAGAAACCATCCTCGAAGTCCTTCGAGTTCGTATATAACCATACGATGGTTTTGTCCAATGGAAGTGGACGTTCGTAGTAATACGGGGTGTCCTGGAGAAAAGGGTAAAAGTAGGAGTGGCAACGAGGTTTGCAACTCTGACAATCCAAAAGCCAGTGTTAAGAAGGTTCGATCAACTTGGTCACTGAGTCATAGTCTTAGGGTCGGGTCAATGGTCGCTGCCAGAGAGAGAGAAAAGAAACACTCAGCGTGCACTCTATCCTAGATCAGAATGGTTACCAATTTATCTAATCTGGAAACCTCCCACTGTACCTCAAATTCTCCTCCAAACCTAAAAGAAGAATTAGTCGGGAATACCCGAGGAGTAAACCAACCCATCAGTGGGAATCGGGATCCAACTATCATCGCATGATAACGTGACAGAATCCGCTCACGGTATCACACTCCAGAAGGTATGCGCATATCTGGCAAGTTTCAGTTCTTTTGAAACTCCCGATGTGGATTTTTTACCCCATGCTCTTATGACCTTGACGAAGGTCAACAAATCATAAGTCACATGTCAAGTTCTACCCGTCATTATCCATGGTTAATTTGAACCCACCCGTACAAGACCTTGACGAAGGTCAACAAGGCTATACGACTGTCCCAAACCAACGCATCTATCTATGCAGCAGAAAGGCAACAAGCAGCTACCATACACTATGCCTTGACGAAGGTCAACAAACAAAGCATGAATACTACGTGCTACCCGTCTGAAATGACGGAGGGCTACGAATGGTTTCTGGCGAAAACCTTTAACGTAATGAACTTGATATCGTTGAAGGAACGGATAGCTTTTTAGAAAATATAGTGACGAAAACCTTTACTAAAGAGGTCACTCCCGGTGAAGGGATCTCGGCTCTTTCCCCGTAGAATGGGGTGCAGGATATTCCAAATGAATACCATGATGCAAAGCAAAAGTAATCGGCTATAGTGAAGTTAATGCCCTGACGCAAACTTCTGTCCAAGGGGTCACTCCCGGTGAAGGGATCTCGGACCTTGCCTCGTCGACTGAGGAGCAGGATATTCCAACTGAATACCACGATGCAAAACAAAAGAGAACGTCCTTGCAATAACAGCTTTTTGAAAAGTGTTCCAACAACATCAGAATAGGTTTGTTTATCTTGCATTGATCCGAATCAACGCAGTCCCATCAATTGATCACACCACAAAGAACGAAAATATACTGATGTACGTATATGCCATCCACATTCGCCACTGGGTCCCGTCATTACCCGTTAGGTTAGCTAACTAACGACAGAGCGGGGACTGGACTAGCGCGGATGTAAAACATATACAACATCTACTAATATATATACCAATATATTATATTTCGCTCAAGGCATGATAAAAAATGCAACATCATAGAAATGTACAACATCACAGAACAATACAGATATCTGGGATCCCCGGGTTTCACAGAGCCACTACTGAAACCCGACGTTCCCCTGGTCGTGCGGATAGCCTGTGCAATGAAATCCTAGACCCCTACGGGCGCGGAAAGTTACCCGCCAAAACCTGAAGCGAGGCAGCCCCCTTCAGCAACGTGAATGGACCACCCAGCACTTCACGGAATCCGGTAACTTGGGCACCCCTCCTGGGTCAACCTGTACCCCCTACGAGTGTGGCGAATAGCCCGCCAATCCTAGAGTGAAGCCCCCTCCGTCTCAATGCCATGAGATGCGGGCCCGTTGCCCTCTAGAACCTGGCTATTCGTGCACCCCTCCGCGGGGTAATCCTAGTACAGAAAGTAAAATATACATACAACGGGTACATCGACCGCAACCTGGTCGTGCCCCAAAATAATAATACAATCAGGCAGTGACGGCAGTCCACATGTCGGACGCTCGCCCCGCAATATCAAATGTACATAATACAACAAAACTGTACTAGCATTGCAACCAGGCTATCCCCCACGACCGATCCGCAACATCACAGCATAACACAGAACATCAATGTGAAAATCACGTTCGCAAATCCGTCTAACCAGGCTATAGCAGTTAGACTGGATTTACCGATCAAGTGACATTCACGGTCGCAGATATAATGTAAATAATGTGAAATAATGTGTATAAAATATTCCGATCGATCAAATTTTAACAAGTGGGCCCCCAAGTACTACTGTAGCACACCAAGAAATCCTGGGCCCAATATTAATATTCCAAAACCCCTAAAATCAGCCCAGAAAGCATCTGAAGAAAAATGACACAGTGATCTGATCATAGTGCGGCGGAACCGTGGCCCAAAGGGGGGTTTGGCCGCGGTTCCGCGCTCCCACTATGGAATTACTCTGTCGAATTTCTACAGTAGCCTTATAATTTCCAGTACATCACTTTTCTACAACCTGAAAAATTTTTGGGCTTCAAAAAAATTTCAACAGAAAACTGATGTGAGGAAAATGTGGTTTTTTTTGGAATTTTGGTCGATCAGAAATGCAAACACATTAAACAAAGCTAGACTAAGTTAATGGCAAGGCTCTGATACCACTGTAAGTGCACGGCGGCTCCCCGGCCGTCAATCCGACGGCCAAATGCGAAAGCGGTGATAAACTTTAATTTTGCGAACTTAGCAAACCGGCACCACCGCGCACTAAACACCCGGATCGAACCATTAACTAGTCCTAGCTAATTACAAGACGGGTCAGAGATATACCGAGTGATCCGAGTCCTCCGGTCTTCTCGTCGTCGTCCCGATCTCCTGCGGAAACTCCGGTTGTCGCCTCCTCGCCGGAAGGGCACCACATCGCCTGCATCTTTTACGGGCTCCCGCCTCTATACCGAGGCAACTCGGGCACGAAGCTGGCAAGTCAACGTGCCCAAGATTTGCTGTAGAATGTAGTGTAGAGGCTATGTCTCATTTGGGGTTTTTGTTGCCTTTGAAGATGATGGAGGAATCAAGATAAGGAAAAATGGTGCTTGCATTTTTCCTAGCATGAAAATGAGATCAAGAAAAATGCCACAAGCTCAAAATGAAACTCTCTCCTTCTCTTTTCTCAAGTGTAGCCTTTCTCATCAAGTGAGAATGGTGGAGGAATAAAAACCAACACAAGAAGGAAGGTGAGTGTAGGAAAAGAGAAAGGGTGACCATATCCAAAGATCATGATAACAATGTCATCTCCAAATCTAATCAACTCTAATCACCATTAATACAAATCAAGTGATGTAAAGAGAATCAAATGATCGTTGAAAAGAAAAGATGCCATCATAATCAATGTATTTGCAAGAAACCCCTCCACAATATGTTATTTGCAAACTTGCAAATAACCCCCTCCATCGGAAAAGTCCGGCCGGGAAAGAACAAAGGAAAACCGGCCGGAACGGAATGCAAACTGGCAACTCCAGAAAACTGGTCCCGTAATAAATTACAGGAAAACCCCGATACTGTGCATACACACCCGCATCTGTATTCCGACCGGATACAAATGCAAAAAGACAAAATCTACACCGTACTATACTGGGATCCGGCTTAAACAAAAGCCGGCTAGTAATATCCGTCCGATCCTGATCCGTGCAATACCGCACGTATCTGATCGAACCCTGCCATATATCCATACGGCCACTAGTACTAATCGTCCGATCCTGATCAGTGCAATACCGCACGTATCTGATCGGACCCTGCCATATCTCCATACGGCCTCTACAGCGTTTCGCCCGAAACTTGAGTAACTGAAAGTGTGGTGGACTCTAAAGACTCGTCAATACTATGGCTGTGGATTTAACCACTAGCACGTCAGAGGTATAAGCCAATACGTGACGGGCCACCAGCTATTGACCAAAATGGACGTCGATGAGCGAACTCATCCTGACACCCTACTGAGCCTGTCAGTGACAATATCCGTACAGTCCGGTCCGTTCGTCTATGAGCATCGCATGGCGGGCCTAGGGGGTTGGTAAAATTCAGACCCCCAAAAGCGGTACAAGTCGTGTCGGAGTGTAGCCCAGAACACCCTGAGATACTACTGGAATACCTACTAGTAAATCTCCTGCCTTGGCCAAGGACTTCGTGTAATGGCTCTCCTAGACACAGCGCAAGCTCACCCCCAATACCGGGAAAGACGAACCCCTGAAGATCCGCTCACTGCCTCCATGTGGCTCGGGACTGTACCCAACTAAAACCTGTTTGCATGACTCCTTTGAGCCGTGGTAGGGTAGTAATCAAAGCACAGTGGGAACTCACACGAGACAAATGACGATCCTCAGGTCGATGAACTAACCTGTACACATGTCACCAGGGAACTGCTATCTGACGTCAGGTATAAGACCAACTAGCATGTTCCCGGCGAGTCCTGTCCGGTGTACTCATAACCCAATGAGCACCTGTATACATCTTAGGTGAACCAACTGACACCAGTGGCTTGTGAGACCGGCCACCGCCCCTCGTCGGGGTCTCGACTGTATACACTAGTCTACTCTGGAGAATCGGTGCCCTGTCTCGAAACTCCCACGACTAGGGACCTTTTAAGGATGTGCTTATAGACTACCAGCTCCCACGTATATGATCGCCCTCATACTGCTGGCAGTCAAGCAAGAATCCTAGGGACTCTATCAACGTGCAATAGTGACCTGTCAGGTCACCTAAAGCAGTACACGATGATAAAGGTAAACCAGATAGCATACTATCATCTCGAGTAAGACTGTCCTACCGGGATAGGTCCTCCCTCAATCATTGCAATCACGTGCCTGTGATCCAATAATTGACTCTGAGGGCACTATCTCCAACAACACAAACCCAAGTTTGCATGTATCATCAAACATGATACAAACAAGTGCACAAAAATATATCACATATACAACTTGTGCATTTCAAGTGAGAAAGTCAATCTTGAATGAACCAATACTAGTTAATGTAAAGTAATATATCAAATATATAATTATACATTAAATCATTAAATCAACACTTGATTCAATGATCCGGTCATGTCGCATATAACCGACTAGTATCCAATGTATCGACTTATCGAATCAATCTTGGATTCGATAACTAGGTTATATCGCATACAACCAATCGATACATTCATCGCGAGAATAGAATACGGTATCACATACACGCATTATTCTCGGTCCCGCACATATCTCATATGCACTCCTATTTCGTTTCGCTTGAGCCAGGAAACCTCTGTGTAGGACTCTAAAGACTCGTCAATACGCCGGCAGCAGGTGATGATCATATCAAACACCCACAAGCCGCAAGCGGTCTGCTAAACGTAACGGCCACCTGGGTATTGAGCGATCAGAAGATCGACGAGCAAGCCCGCTCACACTACTGTGAATCCAACCAGTAACACTTACCGTACAGTCCGGTCTGTTCGTCTGATATGTCGCATATCTCGCCTAGGGGTGGTAAACGTCAGACCCCAATAGCTTGATAAGTCATGCCGACGTAAGGTCCATAACATGTGTGAAACTACTGATAACTCTTATCAGTATATCACTGCAACCCTGGCAAGGGATTTCCAGTTATGGCCAGTCGTGCATAGCGCAACATCAACCCCCAATACCGGGAGAGACGAATCCCCTCCTATCGCTCATTGCCTCCATGTGAATCGGGACTGTACCCAAAAACCACCTGTTTGCACGACTCGGTAGAGCCATGGTAGGGTGGAAATCAAAGCACAGTGGAAGACACCCAAGACTCTATGACGATCTCGGGTCAACAGACTAAGCTGTACCAGTGTCACCAGAGAACTGCCATCTGACGTGAGGTATAATACGAGTTCTCGGCGAGTCCGTTCAGTGTACCCAGTCACCACTGAGCACCCGCATACCATCTCTGATGTCAAACACCAATGGATATGGGATCATCCATCGCCCATCATATGGGTCGAGAGGATATACGCTAGTCTACTCTGGAATATCGATGCCCTGTCTCGATATTCCCATGACTAGGAACATTGAAGGATGTACTCATGGACTACCCAGGCCCCACTAGTATGATCTGCATCACAGTCCTGGAAGTCGAGTACACATCCTAAGGGCTTTATCAACATGTAACAGAGAGACAGAAAGTATATATGTTAAGATAAAGAGCAACCAGATAGCGTACTATCATGTCGAGCAAGAAAGTCCTGCCTATATATGTCCCAGCATCCAGTACAATATACATCCAATGTACAGTAATGGCCTCTAGGGCATACATATAACTAACAATCTCCCACTTGCACTAGGGCCATCTGTAGCAGTGGTTGTAGTATTTAATACTCAACCATCCCATATAAGTCTCTGTCACGACCCGAAATTACGAATCATGACCGGCACTTAGACTACGAACGTCTCAAGGCGCACGTATTCTAAGTAAGCCGAAACCCAGAAATCCAAACCAAGAGAAGTAGTAGAGTGTAGGAAAAACCATAACTGAATCAACCTGTAAGCAACCTAATATACAACGCCTAAAGGCGAGGATCTCAACAGAAATGAAACTCAACCAGCAAGAACCCATGGAAATATAACTCGCGACTCTAAGGTCGAAATAATAAACATCACTGGTCTCTATCTCAAATAAGTACAAGTTTTGGTTGATGGAAATTCTAGATAGAACTGAAATATAATATACAAAGTATAATGATGGGTAAGATACAATAAACCCATCTACTAGCAAGTCACCCGAAAGGTACAGTGCCCGCAAAGCCGTAATGAAATCCGTACGGCAACACCTGCATGAAACTGGGGCACAACGGGGGTGAGTTGCCAACTCGTGAGTAGAAAAAGATCTACGAACAGAAAATCGCATGTATGACGCAACCTAGGTCATACGATCATAACATATAATCCTCAAATATATAACCAGTAATCTCTAAACATGTCTAGGGTAAATATCTAACCCAAGTGTAATCCCATATGTCCATGTCAGTGTATCAGGTAACAATGTATCATATGGATGATGTACGAATGCATGTAACAGAATGCATGTACTGAAGAAAACTGCTTTCATAATTCGTGAGATTTCTGTATTTTTAAAATGAGGTATCATAAATGAAATCAGCATAAACAGTGCCCAGCATCGGCACAAAACATAAGTCTCAGTATCTCGATACCTCTGTATCACAATCTCTGTACCTCAATATCTCGAAATCTCAATGTCTCAATCACAAAATCTAGGGCGCCGTCAGTGCAGATCGGCCCCTACCATCCATCTCATGACTACGACGGTATCCTCCGGATATCCGACGTGTCGGGTAATATCACCGGTAGGTAGTGCTCCCCTGCACAGGCTCAACGCCATCATCTGCGATCTTCTTGCCCCGGGGTACCGCACCGGGTCCACCATGTACCCGCAATCGGTCTCATCCGCCTCCTCGATTCGGGTTTCACATGTCACTCTCAGCACCGAGAAAACACATGGTGAACGCACTGAAATATCATATCAAGGGTAACCGGGTTTTTAAAACATTTACACAATCTCTTTGAAATACCCACGGTTCCCAAATCCAGAAATAACATAGAAACAACATATCTCAATGCGTATAATCAGGAAGCATGATGTATGTGACATATAAATGGAATGCAAGTGTAACAGTATGTCCTGCAACATGGAATAATAGTATGCACATACAAGGGTCATATCCTGATGCAATAATACTACTGTGTAGTGACATGGCAATTACCGATGAAGATGTGTGTGAGCTGGCAAGTGAGTGTATGTGGAACATACGCATCATCGGTAATGGTGCTGGTGTCCTAACAGCATGATATCAATAATAGATTATGAATCATAACAGTATGTGATGCAGAGCAACAATAATAATATGCGGGAGCTGAAATACTGAACACCATGATCGCTAAACTGCATCTAATGTCATAAAGGTCGTACAACTATGCCAACAATAAGGCTGAGCTAATAAGCTAACTGCAGGTAAGGGAAACCGCCTAACCTCTGAGTCGATACATATAAATATATATATATAGTCGGTGATCCCGCCTCGATAATATCACATCCAATATCATATCTCTAAAATCAGTTATTCCCAAGTCAAGAGTGCGGATCAAAACATCAAATTATAGCTCGTACGTAAATCCGTCGTACGGCATCCCCAATCTGGGTACGGGTCAATATCACATTTGTCATATAAATCATCAAGTATTCTCTTTATCAATATCATCATCGGGGTACTGACCTATGTCTGGTACAATTCTAACATCATTACTATTATCAAGATCTAACTACTGGTCGACAATCCCGTATAAATCGATATCATCAGCACATATCATCTCAAGGAGTATACCCCGCCCAAGGCGGCCTATTATAAATATCCTGTCATATCATATCATATTATATTTCGTATCATAATCACATGTCGATCATTTACATATTTATGTCACTATTCCTATGGCATCATTATCCCAAAATCCGTTAAGGCATCAAGGTGTATCTAAATCATGAATTTTACTATCATAACAGGTCATATCGCCGATATCATAATCTCATATCAAACCATCGACTCACATCGATCCCATATATCATCCTCAAATCAGTAATAAGCATATAAACCCAAACCCATGTGAACACATATCCATAACGAATTCCATAACCATATATGAAGTGAGGATGTATGCAAGTATGTATATGTGTGCATGAATGTGTAGTGCACCCACTACCCTATGGTTTCGCAACTTTTCACCAATCCAATATACCAATATCCATCTTAAATCATCAATAATTAATCCCAACAACAATAATATTTATAGGTGTGTATACGCATCCGTATACATCACCACGGACTGCGGGGGTGCTATACGCCATCCACCCGACTTCTCCCCGTAGATATAAATCTACTCACCTAGTTATGTGTTCCGGTGCCGATATCGCCATTTGCATCTCCAACGCTTCGACGTCACGTGAGTACCTACAAGGATATCACATGCTAAAACTCATAAAAATCACATCGGAAACCAAAATGGTACACTTTACGCCCATAGGTAAAAACCTGTGACCTTGTGTGCAAAAACAGTCAATATCCTCTGTCGTCGACGTCCGAACGCCACCCGACAGATACGAATCATCGAATATCAAAATCCATACGAAAACACGTCGTAAATCATACGCCAACTCACGAAAATGAACCCAGATTTTATCCTAACAGGAACCAGTCAAAACTAGACATGCCGGGGGTCAATTTTACATGAAAAAGGGCCTTTGCACGCAAAACGAGGCATTTTTATACAGGTCTGGCCGCAAATTGCGGCCAGAATGAGGTAATTTGCGGCCGGAGTTTTGAATTAGTGGCTAAGGCTTTTGGTAGGGGTTCCAGGGTGCCTGCACAGCTCACTGACATGTCTACTTTTCTCTAGGAGGCCCCGGGTGAAAGCAGATTTCAGAAAGGCCTCAAAATCGACAAAAACGGTAAAATACGCCAAGTCGAATAACTCTGGTAAATACTTGGATTTTAGAGTAATATTGGTTACAATGGTCTCAAAAGTATCTAATAAGGTTATACTAACGATCAAAACCAATACTAGGTCAAGTTTCACTCAAAATTGCCTAAACTAGCACAATATCACACTAAAACAGTAAACTTTCAGATATTACGCCAGAACTGAGCAAGAACTGAGTTGGGATGCGAGATTATACCTCGAGGGGGTCCTAGGATGTAGGAGAAGGGAAGATGAAGGAAGGAGGAGGGTGTGGTTGCTGGTGGTGTGCTGCTACAGCTCCAATTGTTGCAGTTCTTGGCTGAAAAGATGTTGCTGCTGTTGTTGTGGGTTCTTGGCTGATGTTGCTGCTGCTTGAACTTTTCTTTCTCTGCTGTTGTTTCTGTAGTGGTTGTTTTGGTGATAGTGTGTGGAGTGAAGTGAGGTTTATTATGGTGGGGTGGTGTGAGTTGGAGTTGTTGTATGGGGGGTGCTGATGTTGCTGCTGTCTGCAACCTCTCTCTCTCTCTTTTCCTTCTTGTTTTTTCCTTGGGTTGCAGGAGCAGCTGCTCTTGAAGGATGGGGGTGTGGTCTAAGTTGATGTTGCAACTTGTAGTAGTAGCTAGGGGGCTGATGTTGCTTCAGCTACTGATGCTGAAATGATGGCATATGGCCTAGGTTTGGGGCTGATGTGATGGTGTAGGTGTAGAGTTGGCTGAATTTCAGCTAATGTGGCTGAAAGTATTGACAAGGGGGTGTCTAGGTCAGCAATGGGGGGCTGAAATGTGTTAGGGGCTGATGTATATCAGTTATGGAGCTGATGTAGCTGTTGTAGGGGTTGGTGAGAGTGTGAAGGTGGCTGATGTGATAGCTTGTAGCAGTAGCTAGGGGGCTGATAGATTTGTTTCAGCTGAAATCAGGGCTGAAATGAGTGTGCAAGTCAGCTATGGTGGGCTGAAAATGTTGAGGGTTGGCTGAAGTGATGATTTAGGTGTTGGACTAAGGGGGTTAGGGGCTGGTGTAGCTGATGTGGGCTGCTCGTAGGGTGGCTGAATTATTGTTTCAGCTGCTGATGTTGGCTGATGTAGCAGCTGATGTGTTGCTATGGGGCTGAATTTGGAGAATTTGGGGCTGCTGTGTGAGAGGGGGTAAAGAACACAAGGAATAATGATATGGGATGGATCATGGCACATCCTAACCACCTCTCTCTTTCTCCAAAACAATGCTCACAAGACACCAAGCCACCATGGCTCACTTCTCCCTACACAGTCGACATAACCCCAGCTCTAATCAAATGGTTCAACCCTCCATGGTCACCTAAACATGGTCCAACCCTAGGCTACCATGACCAAAACAAGAAACAGGTGTAGAAAATGTTATGTGCACATTTTTGCACAAAAAGCCAAAAATCCACTTAACGATTGTTAATCGCGATTTTCACCAAAATAACACATACGTAATCATAAAAGCTTAAAAATGACATACTTCCACAAAATACCCTATTTTAGAATTTCTAAAATTTTCTTTGGAATTTTCACCATTTATCGGTATTTAATTACACCGACTATTAAAATATTAATTAAAAATTATGAAAATTCCCAAAAATAATATTTTATTTTTCTGAAATGTTACAGTCTTCCCCCCTTAAAGAAATTCGGTCCCCGAATTTAAATTTAAACCTCCCAATTCTAAAACATTTCAAATAAATGTCCAAACCAATGGGGCCCCGAAATCATCAATATATAAAATGCATCATAGCGCAATACATGCGTATGAGTAACGAGAAGATAACTCGAAGTCAATACTCCGTCAAGCGTCTCGCAATCATCGGAGTCAAGATGAAAACACGAATGCCAAATCCAAAGCAAAACTGATATGCTATAAATCGGAACTGTACGTGTAAATACCAAATCCGTACATGTAAATATCTGAAGGGAATGCATGCTAAATTCTTTAAAGTCGATGTGCAATACACATAACACAGCACAGCGGCGGACATCTCTTATAGGAAAATAACCCTATACGTATATATCTTTTGTTTAATATGCACGATCCGCCGTTTTGAAAACAATTTAGAAGGGTTCCCTGTTTTAAACGTTTCGTGTCATATCGGACACGTATGTAAACAATGAAACTATAGCTTGCTCTTGGAATCCCTTTGAAATCTGTCAATGTATGCAAAATATACCCAGGCACTGTCATCTGACCAGTCCTGCTCAGTACGAAAACCAATCGCAATATCATAGAAATGTACTGCTCCCTAAGAAATCAATTCCAAAAATGTGCATATAAAAACCCTGTGCGTTTGGTGCGCACGGAAATCAAAATCCATGAATGTGTCATACATGCGCACAAAACAATATCTAAGTGCATCGGGTGTGCACGAAACATCTGTCAAGGCAACAGGTGTGCCCGACAGCACAAACAGGTGCATCTGACATGCACGAAGAATCTCAGATTAGTGAATCTGGTGTGCACCAAATCGCATCTCATAACATGCGCCCAACATGCGCTAAAATCCAAATCCGGTGCATCCATCATGCACGAAACAAATATCGAGCATCACCATCGAAATAGAAGTCCAGTGCATCCAAGTGCACAAGATATATGTCACTGCACTGCAAGCATATGTAAACTATACAGAGTGCAGGAACCAAATCGTGTGCGTGCATACGCACAAAATCAACTCAATGTCTAAGCCCCATAAAATCATAAACATGTGAAACCAAGGCACGAAGACGATATCAAGTGCAACGACTTTGCGAAAATCGTAAATACTCAATCATCAAAATCAAATCAGGTTATAAATCCCCCAAAACATCGAAATCAAATATGGCGGAATAGTACCGCCCAAGCGCATCCTCCAAGAATCTCAGGCCAATTGTCGTGGTTACTCGTAGCATAACTTGTCGACGATCCTGAACTCTGGCCTGCTGGTGTGCATAACATGACCACTCCTGGGTCCGAGTCTTCTTTGTAGACTACCAATTCACGATTCATCGGCTCATCGGCCCTGTCAGGTATGCTAACGGGGTCGATTCCGTTCTGGCACTTCTCTGGCCATCTCTCGGCCAATCATCGCGACCACTCGTAAAGAAACATGTCGCTGGCGTCGGTCTCTGGCTCTCTGAATGTACGTGACACATCTGATCCTGGGTGCAAGTATCATTGCAGCAGTGTTCTGGGAGGAATCCTACTCAAGGTCTCTTCCAAATCTCGCCTCTGCTTAACTGTCCGGAGGTCATCGTCCTTTATTAAATCTGTTTCTTGTTCCAGAACGGCTGCATACTCATCGCGACTCCTTCTGGAAGGTATATCCAATTATAATGCCTCGGTATGCGCATCGCATCTCAGATGTCGGCGGAGGGGAACGCCATCATATCCAGATCTTGTACGAACGTCTTACTCCATTTTTCTCTAATGTCGACCGCTTCGTACTCATCTCGTCGTGGCTACATGGACTGAGCTCCAATGGCTATCATCGTATCTGGAGTCTCCCAAGAAATGCATCTCACCACCTAGCATCCGAATTAAGTCGAGCCATCCGATCGAGTCATCAAAACCTCATAATCCCCCAAGAGCTCAACATCTTGGTACATACCACAGCATCGGTGGTCCAGCCGTAGAAGGGCAAACCCAAGCCTCACTAATGGCGTCGCAGAACTGCGGCAAACCCTAAGGTCAAAAGGCTTTCACACGGTCATTATGTCGAGTTAGGGTTTCATTCTTCTAGAGGGTCCATAGAATTGCATGCATGTTTTTCCAACTACTTTAAATTTGGAATAATAGGTTACTGACATTCTATCGTCTCTGTAGACTCTCCACGTCTTCGCGTGAAGTCATCTCTAGCTGGAATCAATCTATCTGATGACCTCGCATCGGGGTAGCGAATGATCCACATGTCCTAGTCATTCATCCTCAGGAACTAGCGATCTTCTACAATCTCTTAATACTATTCGTACTGCAGTCTCTCCAACATCTGGGGCAATATCTCGTCGTTCGCAGTAACAACTAGCTCACTCGTCTGCACGCTGAACCGTGCCTCAATCATCATGAGCAAGCAATACGCCAACGGTCATCAAAGTCTGGCTGGCTTCTGCCAGTGGCTCAACCCTCTGGTGCTGATCTGTACGTCCGAGTAATCTCATACAGCGATCCATCCATCGCTCATGGCACAAAGCACAATCAAAAGACACATCTCTACAATCGTGTGTCGCCAGAATTACGCCCCGGTCAGTCCTCGTTCGGGACGAGCTCAAGCTGACCGCAACTCTAGCCGTAGCTCTCCCTGCCCGTAATCATGGCAGCAAAACCGTAACTGATACTGATGAGGCTAGATCAGGAAGGAATATGATACTGAACAAAGAAATGTACATCCTAAGGCTTCTTAAGTGGAGTGGCGTGTCGTAAATATGCCGCGGAACATACCAACGGTACGTCACTCTACTTTAGTCACCTATTCCATCAACCAAGGGTCATCCTATACTCCGAAGGTAAAACCTAACGCTCTGATACCAACTTTGTCACGACCCGAAATTACAAATCATGACCGGCACTTAAACTACGAACGTCTCAAGGCGCACGTATTCTAAGTAAGCCGAAACCCAGAAATCCAAACCAAGAGAAGTAGTAGAGTGTAGGAAAAACCATAACTGAATCAACCTGTAAGCAACCTAATATACAACGCCTAAAGGCGAGGATCTCAACAGAAATGAAACTCAACCAGCAAGAACCCATGGAAATATAACCCGCGACTCTAAGGTCGAAATAATAAACATCACTGGTCTCTATCTCAAATAAGTACAAGTTTTGGTTGATGGAAATTCTAGATAGAACTGAAATATAATATACAAAGTATAATGATGGGTAAGATACAATAAACCCATCTACTAGCAAGTCACCCGAAAGGTACAGTGCCCGCAAAGCCGTAATGAAATCCGTACGACAACACCTGCATGAAACTGGGGCACAACGGGGGTGAGTTGCCAACTCGTGAGTAGAAAAAGATCTACGAACAGAAAATCGCATGTATGACGCAACCTAGGTCATACGATCATAACATATAATCCTCAAATATATAACCAGTAATCTCTAACCATGTCTAGGGTAAATATCTAACCCAAGTGTAATCCCATATGTCCATGTCAGTGTATCAGGTAACAATGTATCATATAGATGATGTATGAATGCATGTAACAGAATGCATGTACTGAAGAAAACTGCTTTCATAATTCGTGAGATTTCTGTATTTTTAAAATGAGGTATCATAAATGAAATCAGCATAAACAGTGCCCAGCATCGGCACAAAACATAAGTCTCAGTATCTCGATACCTCTGTATCACAATCTCTGTACCTCAATATCTCGAAATCTCAATGTCTCAATCACAAAATCTAGGGCGCCGTCAGTCCAGATCGGCCCCTACCATCCATCTCATGACTACGACGGTATCCTCCGGATATCCGACGTGTCGGGTAATATCACCGGTAGGTAGTGCTCCCCTGCACAGGCTCAACGCCATCATCTGCGATCTTCTTGCCCCGGGGTACCGCACCGGGTCCACCATGTACCCGCAATCGGTCTCATCCGCCTCCTCGATTCGGGTTTCACATGTCACTCTCAGCACCGAGAAAACACATGGTGAACGCACTGAAATATCATATCAAGGGTAACCGGGTTTTTAAAACATTTACACAATCTCTTTGAAATACCCACGGTTCCCAAATCCAGAAATAACATAGAAACAACATATCTCAATGCGTATAATCAGGAAGCATGATGTATGTGACATATAAATGGAATGCAAGTATAACAGTATGTCCTGCAACATGGAATAATAGTATGCACATACAAGGGTCATATCCTGATGCAATAATACTACTGTGTAGTGACATGGCAATTACCGATGAAGATGTGTGTGAGCTGGCAAGTGAGTGTATGTGGAACATACGCATCATCGGTAATGGTGCTGGTGTCCTAACAACATGATATCAATAATAGAATATGAATCATAACAGTATGTGATGCAGAGCAACAATAATAATATGCGGGAGCTGAAATACTGAACACCATGATCGCTAAACTGCATCTAATGTCATAAAGGTCGTACAGCTATGCCAACAATAAGGCTGAGCTAATAAGCTAACTAAAGGTAAGGGAAACCGCCTAACCTCTGAGTCGATACATATAAATATATATATATAGTCGGTGATCCCGCCTCGATAATATCACATCCGATATCATATCTCTAAAATCAGTTATTCCCAAGTCAAGAGTGCGGATCAAAACATCAAATTATAGCTCGTACGTAAATCCGTCGTACGGCATCCCCAATCTGGGTACGGGTCAATATCACATTTGTCATATAAATCATCAAGTATTCTCTTTATCAATATCATCATCGGGGTACTGACCTATGTCTGGTACAATTCTAACATCATTACTATTATCAAGATCTAACTACTGGTCGACAATCCCGTATAAATCGATATCATCAGCACATATCATCTCAAGGAGTATACCCCGCCCAAGGTGGCCTATTATAAATATCCTGTCATATCATATCATATCATATTTCGTATCATAATCACATGTCGATCATTTACATATTTATGTCACTATTCCTATGGCATCATTATCCCAAAATCCGTTAAGGCATCAAGGTGTATCTAAATCATGAATTTTACTATCATAACAGGTCATATCGCCGATATCATAATCTCATATCAAACCATCGACTCACATCGATCCCATATATCATCCTCAAATCCGTAATAAGCATATAAACCCAAACCCATGTGAACACATATCCATAACGAATTCCATAACCATATATGAAGTGAGGATGTATGCAAGTATGTATATGTGTGCATGAATGTGTAGTGCACCCACTACCCTATGGTTTCGCAACTTTTCACCAATCCAATATACCAATATCCATCTTAAATCATCAATAATTAATCCCAACAACAATAATATTTATAGGTGTGTATACGCATCCGTATACATCACCACGGACTGCGGGGGTGCTATACGCCATCCACCCGACTTCTCCCCGTAGATATAAATCTACTCACTTAGTTATGTGTTCCGGTGCCGATATCGCCATTTGCATCTCCAACGCTTCGACGTCACGTGAGTACCTACAAGGATATCACATGCTAAAACTCATAAAAATCACATCGGAAACCAAAATGGTACACTTTACGCCCATAGGTAAAAACCTGTGACCTTGTGTGCAAAAACAGCCAATATCCTCTGTCGTCGACGTCCGAACGCCACCCGACAGATACGAATCATCGAATATCAAAATCCATACGAAAACACGTCGTAAATCATACGCCAACTCACGAAAATGAACCCAGATTTTATCCTAACAGGAACCAGTCAAAACTAGACATGCCGGGGGTCAATTTTACATGAAAAAGGGCCTTTGCACGCAAAACGAGGCATTTTTATACAGGTCTGGCCGCAAATTGCGGCCAGAATTAGGTAATTTGCGGCCGGAGTTTTGAATTAGTGGCTAAGGCTTTTGGTAGGGGTTCCAGGGTGCCTGCACAGCTCACTGACATGTCTACTTTTCTCTAGGAGGCCCCGGGTGAAAGCAGATTTCAGAAAGGCCTCAAAATCGACAAAAACGGTAAAATACGCCAAGTCGAATAACTCTGGTAAATACTTGGATTTTAGAGTAATATTGGTTACAATGGTCTCAAAAGTATCTAATAAGGTTATACTAACGATCAAAACCAATACTAGGTCAAGTTTCACTCAAAATTGCCTAAACTAGCACAATATCACACTAAAACAGTAAACTTTCAGATATTACGCCAGAACTGAGCAAGAACTGAGTTGGGATGCGAGATTATACCTCGAGGGGGTCCTAGGATGTAGGAGAAGGGAAGATGAAGGAAGGAGGAGGGTGTGGTTGCTGGTGGTGTGCTGCTACAGCTCCAATTGTTGCAGTTCTTGGCTGAAAAGATGTTGCTGCTGTTGTTGTGGGTTCTTGGCTGATGTTGCTGCTGCTTGAACTTTTCTTTCTCTGCTGTTGTTTCTGTAGTGGTTGTTTTGGTGATAGTGTGTGGAGTGAAGTGAGGTTTATTATGGTGGGGTGGTGTGAGTTGGAGTTGTTGTATGGGGGGTGCTGATGTTGCTGCTGTCTGCAACCTCTCTCTCTCTTTTCCTTCTTGTTTTTTCCTTGGGTTGCCGGAGCAGCTGCTCTTGAAGGATGGGGGTATGGTCTAAGTTGATGTTGCAACTTGTAGTAGTAGCTAGGGGGCTGATGTTGCTTCAGCTACTGATGCTGAAATGATGGCATATGGCCTAGGTTTGGGGCTGATGTGATGGTGTAGGTGTAGAGTTGGCTGAATTTCAGCTAATGTGGCTGAAAGTATTGACAAGGGGGTGTCTAGGTCAGCAATGGGGGGCTGAAATGTGTTAGGGGCTGATGTATATCAGTTATGGAGCTGATGTAGCTGTTGTAGGGGTTGGTGAGAGTGTGAAGGTGGCTGATGTGATAGCTTGTAGCAGTAGCTAGGGGGCTGATAGATTTGTTTCAGCTGAAATCAGGGCTGAAATGAGTGTGCAAGTCAGCTATGGTGGGCTGAAAATGTTGAGGGTAGGCTGAAGTGATGATTTAGGTGTTGGACTAAGGGGGTTAGGGGCTGGTGTAGCTGATGTGGGCTGCTCGTAGGGTGGCTGAATTATTGTTTCAGCTGCTGATGTTGGGTGATGTAGCAGCTGATGTGTTGCTATGGGGCTGAATTTGGAGAATTTGGGGCTGCTGTGTGAGAGGGGGTAAAGAACACAAGGAATAATGATATGGGATGGATCATGGCACATCCTAACCACCTCTCTCTTTCTCCAAAACAATGCTCACAAGACACCAAGCCACCATGGCTCACTTCTCCCTACACAGTCGACATAACCCCAGCTCTAATCAAATGGTTCAACCCGCCATGGTCACCTAAACATGGTCCAACCCTAGGCTACCATGACCAAAACAAGAAACAGGTGTAGAAAATGTTATGTGCACATTTTTGCACAAAAATCCACTTAGCGATTGTTAATCGCGATTTTCACCAAAATAACACATACGTAATCATAAAAGCTTAAAAATGACATACTTCCACAAAATACCCTATTTTAGAATTTCTAAAATTTTCTCCGGAATTTTCACCATTTATCGGTATTTAATTACACCGACTATTAAAATATTAATTAAAAATTATGAAAATTCCCAAAAATAATATTTTATTTTTCTGAAATGTTACAGTCTCTCTCTGGGAAAAAGCTTTTGTGAGTGGATCCGCCGTGTTGTCCTCTGAGTCTACTCTCCTAACCTCGATCACCCTGGAGATCATCTATCTTCATGATCAGGTGATGCTGCCTCAGAATATGTCTGGGTCGCTGATGGGACCAGGGTTCCTGGGCCGAAGCCACACTTATATTGTCATACAATGGTAGGAACCGAGTTCATCTCATGAACTAATATACACCCAGACACCCTCTTTGGTAGTATCTTAAGTAGCGATGTATCCAGCCTTAATCGTCTAGTATGCCACAGTATCTAGCTTGGAACTCTTCCAACATACCGTCCCTTTACTGAGGGTAAAGACAATGCCTATGACTGTCATTCAGTCATCTTTATCACCCTGGAACCCTTCCAGTGATTCTCCCCTGGATCGATTGATACCATCTCACTACATCTAGTGAGAATCCTAGCATCCAATTACATTTATCTCATAGATGAAAACTCAGGATTTAGGAGGTATCACTTTGATCCTATTGGAGAATTCTTGTGATAAGCGGAGATTGACCGAGCGTAGTATAGGAAACTCTTTTCCTATCAAGAGTATGTTGTCCACGTACAATACGAGGATAACCACCTTACTCTCTACTATCTTTTTGTATATACAAGGTTCATCTACCATTTTGATGAAGTCAAACATTTTGACTACCACATCAAAACAGACGTTCCAACTCCGCGATGCCTGCTTTATTCTGTAAAGCAACTTGCACACGTTTCCGCTGCTCCCACTGTTTACGAAGCCCTCTGGCTATGTACTTATAGACGTTCTCTTCTAAATCAGTATTTAGAAAAGCAGTCATGGCACCAAACCACCAGATATCGTAGTCATGGTATGTAGCAATGTTAAGTAGGATCCGGATGGACTTAAGCATAGCCCCTGGAAAAGGTTTCATCATTATCCACGCCTGGTCGATGACGAAAAACTTTAACAAGTCTAGCTTTCAAAGTCTCAACTTTTCCATCTACACCAAGTAATCTTCTCAAGATATACTTTCTCCTGATGGGGATTTAACCCTTCAGATATAGCAACCAAAGTCCATACTTTGTTGGTATACATGGATTCCATCTCAGATTGCTAAGCATCCAGCCATTTTTACAGAGTCCCTACTCTCGATGGCCTTCTTGAAACTAGTTAGGTCATCATCTAATGATGCATTCCTCGCTCCCACTGTCATCGAGAAACCGAAGTATCTCTCAGGCGGATGAGAAACCCTACCAGATCGGCGGAGAGGTTGAGGTTCATCGGGAACTATTGAATCCTTTAGTTCTGTCAAATCATCAGCTGCAGTTTTGTATAGCTGGAACCTTTCCAGTTCTACAGAACTGACCTTGCCTCGATCTTGTCCGGATTTTGCTTTTAGACATAGGCCAGACAATCCCAAATCTTAACTTACTTAAGAGATAGGCTCTTCCCACACCATATCTTATATGGAGTGGTAGGCACTGATTTGATTCGAACCCAATTCAATAGGTATGCAGCTTTTCAAGTGCATAACCCCCTTAAAAAGAAACAGGTAACTCAGTAATACTCATCATAGAACACACCATATCATATAAGGTGCTATTGCTCCCCCCAGATACACCGTTGTGCTGTGGTGTATTCAGAGGAGTAACACCGAGAGAGAATCTCATTCTCCTTTAGAATAGTCGAAGAATTCCATGCACAAGTATTCTCCTCCCTGATCTTATCATAGGACATAATACTTATACCCGGTTTTTGGTTCTATACTTCTAACCTATATTCTGTGAATATCTCAAAAGCTTCGGACCTATGTTTCAACAGGAACATATTGCTGAATCTTGAGAGATCATCAGAGAACATAATGTAGCATAAAGAACCGGTCCTGGCATGTGTAGACAGGAGACCTTACATTAAATCATCATGTATCAGTCCCAATAGTTCACTAACTCTTTCTCTGTTTCCAATAAACAGAGCTATTGTCATTTTATCTTAGTGACATGACTGGCAAATTTCACAAGATGTAAATTCAAAATGATTTAAATATGCATCTAAAATGTAACTTCAGCCAGTCGGGTCGCATTGATATGACCTAGTCTACAATGCCTCAAGAAGGATTCGTTCATTTCTGAACTCTTCCTCTTGTGTGTGTTCTGTATACTAGGAACTGTAGTTTGATTTAGAACGTCAATGCTTTTAGATAACGTGCCTGAACCGATCAACTTTTGATATAGGAAATGTTCAAAACTTTATCCATCAATACAAAATTTTATCATTTCTTTAATAAATAAAGAGATTAATATGATTTTATATATCAGGTTCGGTATGAAGGGTTCCTAGGCACTCTCAAGAGGTCTCACAAGGCATCAACCATGCCAATTTCAAATTTAACGAGTGCCGAGAAACCCTAACAAGATCGTTGGCTAGAATTTTAGGCGACAAAACAAACTAGTTAACACTTAACAACAAGAATACGGAAATACAACCTTTGTAGATCCGGTCCTCCACCTCCACGGCTCCGTGATGAAGTCCTCTCCGCTGTCCTCATGCAATCCCGGGCTCTAGCATCGGCTTCATCGGAGAAGAAGCGGGCTAGGTCATCGACGACGATGCCGAAGATGATCTACGTCGAGGCGTCACTAAATCAAGCTCCCACTTCACCAAGTCATGAAACTTGTGAAGAGAACACACTCTACTACTTGGCAAGAGGTAGAGGATGAAGAAATAGGAAGTGGGTAGACTTTAAAATTGGATTTCTCACTCATTTCATCAATCCACCATTGATGAAGTGAAGCTTTCTTCAAGGAAGAAGATGAAGAAGAAGAAGAAAGTGTTATGATAAGTTAATTCAAAATAGAAAATAAATTGAATACTTATCATAATGCAACCATGGTAAAGTGTAGAGACTAAACTAAGATTAAGTGAATGGTTAGGTTAGGTATGAAGACAAAAATGGTGACTAAGTCAAAGCTTCATGAAGCTTCAACATATATCCAAATAAAGCCACCATTTTTCTTTTCATTTTCCAAAAAGAAAATAAATAAATAAGTGAATAAAACAAAACCCTAACCATTATCATGTAACCATGGTTTGATCTTTACACAAAAACCCTAGCAAACATGCATCATCAAACATGATACAATCAAGTGCACAAAAGTATATCACATATACAATGTGTACATCCGAGTGAGAAAATCCATCTTAAGTAAACCGATACTAGTTGATGCAAACTAATATATCAAATATATAATTATGCATTAAATCATTAAATCAACACTTGATTTAACGATCCGGTCATATCGCATATAACCGACTAGTATCCTATGTATCGGCTTATCGAATCAATACTTGATTCGATAACTAGGTTATATCGCATACAACCAATCGATACATTCATCGCACGAATAGAATACGGTATCACATACACGCATTATTCTCGGTCCCGCACATATCTCATATGCGCTCCTATTTCGTTTCGCTTGAGCCAAGAAACCTCTGTGTAGGACTCTAAAGACTCGTCAATACGCCGGCAGCAGATGATGATCATATCAAGCACCCACAAGCCGCAAGCGGTCTGCTAAACGTAACGGCCACCCGGGTATTGAGCGATCAGAAGATCGACGAGCAAGCCCGCTCACACTCCAGTGAATCCAACCAGTAACACTACCGTACAGTCCGGTCTGATCGTCTGATATGTCGCATATCTCACCTAGGGGTGGTAAACGTCAGACCCCAATAGCTCGATAAGTCGTGTCGATATGAGGTCTATAACAATTCGAGAAACTACTGGTAACACTTACCAGTAAATCTCAGCAACCCTGGCCAGGGATTTCCTGTTATAGCCAATCGAACACAGCGCAACATCAACTCCCTATATCGGGAGAGACGAATCCCCTCCTATCGCTCATTGCCTCCATGTGACTCGGGACTGTACCCAAAAACCACCGTTTTGCACGCCCTCTTGGACGTGGTAAGATGGAAATCAAAGCACAGTGGGAACCACACAAGACTCTATGACGATCTCGGGTCAACAGACTAGTCTGTACCAGTGTCACCAGAGAACTGCCATCTGACGTAAGGTATAATACCATCTGGGAGTTCTCGGCGAGTCCGTCCAGTGTACCCAGTCTCTACTGAGCACCCGTATATCATCTCTGATGTCAAACACCGATGGATATGGGATCATCCATCGCCCATCTGTATGGGTCGAGAAGGTACACGTTAGTCTACTCTGGTATATCGATGCCCCGTCTCGATACACCCACGACTAGGGACTTTGAAGGATGTACTTATGGACTACCATGTCCCCACTAGTATGATCCGCATCATAGTCCAGGTAGTCAAGTACACATCCTAAGGGCTTTACTAACATGTAACAGAAAGACAATCAGTGTACACGTTAAGGTAAAGTACAATCAGATAGCATACTATCATGTCGAGCAAGAAAGTCCTCCCTATATATGTCCCAGCATCCACTACAATATACATCCTATGTATAGTAATGGCCTCTAGGGCATACATATAACTAACAATCTTCCACTTGCACTAGGGCCATCTGTAGCAGTGGTTGTAGTATCTCATACTCAACCATCCCATAAAAGTCTCTCTCTGGGAATAGGCCTTCGTGAGTGGATCCGCCGTGTTGTCCTCTGAGTCTGCTCTCCTAACCTCGATCAGCCTGGAGATCAACCATCTCCATGATCAGGTGATACTGCCTTAGAATATGTCTGGATCACTGATGGGACGGGGGTTCCTGGCATAAGCCACAACTCCATTGTCACACAATGGTAGGAATTAAGTTCATCTCATGAACTAATATACATCCAAACAGCCTCTTTGGTAGCATCTTAGGCAGCGATGTATCCAGCCTTTATCGTCTAGTATGCCACGGTATCTAGCTTGGAACTCTTCCAACATACCGTCCCTTTACTGAGGGTAAAGACAATGCCTGCGACTGACATTCAGTTGTCTTTATCACCCTGGAACACTTCCAGTGATTCTCCCCAGGATCGATTGATACCATCTCACTACTACTAGTGAGATTCCTAACATCCAATTAGATCTATCTCATAGATCCAAAACTCAGGATTTAGGAGGTATCATTTTGATCCAACACGGAGAATCTTTGTGATAAACGGAGATTGATCGAGCGTAGCATAAGAAACTCCTTTCTTATCAAGAGTATGTCATCCACGTACTCTACGAGGATCACCACCATACTCCCTACTACCTTTTTGTTTATACAAGGTTCATCTACCATTTTCATGATGTCAAACTCTTTGACTAACACATCAAAACAGACGTTCCAACTCCGCGATGCCTGCTTTATCAGATAAAGCATCTTGCTCACGTTTCCGCTGCTCCCACTGTCTACGAGGCCTTCTGGCTGTGTACTTATAGACACACTCTTCTAAAACATCATTTAGAAAAGGAGTCATGGCACCCAACCGCCAGATATCGTAGTCATGGTATGTAGCCGTGACAAGTAGGATCTGGATGGACTTAAGCATAGGTACTGGAAAAGGTTTCATCATTATCCATGCCTGGTCAATGACGAAAACCTTTAACAAGTCTAGCTTTGAAAGTCTCAACTTTTTCATCTACACCAAGTAATCTTCTCAAGATATACTTGCTCCTGATGGGGATTTAACCCTTCAGATATAGCAGCCAAAGTCCATACTTTGCTGGTGTACATGGATTCCATCTCAGATCGCTAAGCATCCAGCCATTCTTACAGAGTCTTACTCCTGATGGCCAGCTCGAAACTAGTTGGGTCATCATCTCATGATGCAATCCTCGCTCCCACTGTCATCGAGAAACCAAAGTATCTCTCAGGTGGGTGAGGAACCCTACTAGATCGGCGGAGAGGCTGAGGTTCGTTGGTTACTATTGAATCTTTCGGTTCTACCAAATCATCAGCTGAAGTTTGTATAGCTGGAACCTTTCCAGTTCTACATAACTGACCTTGCCTCGAGCTTGTCCGGATTTTGCTTTTAGACATAGGCCGGACTACCCTAAATCTTAATTAGCTTAAGACATGGGCTCTTCCCATATCATATCAAATATGAAGTGGTAGGCAACTGATTTGATTTGAACACTTTTCAATAGGTATGCAGCTTCTCAAGTGCATAACTCCCAAAAGGAAATAGGTAACTCAGTAGTACTCATCATAGAGCACACCTTATCATATAGGGTGTGATTGCTCCACCCCGATATACCATCGTGCTATGGTGTATACGGAGGAGTAATGCTGAGAGAGAATCTCATTCTCCTTTAGAATAGTCCAGGAATTCCATGCACAAGTATTCTCCTCCCTGATCTCATCATAGTGTTGGAGATAGTGCCCTTAGAGTCAATTATTGGATCACAGGCACGTGATTGCAATGATTGAGGGAGGACCTATCCCGGTAGGACAGTCTTACTCGAGATGATAGTATGCTATCTGGTTTATCTTTATCATCGTGTACTGCTTTAGGTGACCTGACAGGTCGCTATTACACGTTGATAGAGCCCGTAGGATTCTTGCTTGACCACCAGCAGTATGAGGGCGATCATATACGTGGGAGCTGGTAGTCTATAAGCACATCCTTAAAAGGTCCCTAGTCGTGGGAGTTTCGAGACAGGGCATCGATTCTCCAGAGTAGACTAGTGTATACAGTCGAGACCCCGACGAGGGGCGGTGGCCGGTCTCACAAGCCACTGGTGTCAGTTGGTTCACCTAAGATGTATACAGGTGCTCATTGGGTTATGAGTACACCGGACAGGACTCGCCGGGAACATGCTAGTTGGTCTTATACCTGACGTCAGATAGCAGTTCCCAGGTGACATGTGTACAGGTTAGTTCATCGACCTGGGGATCGTCATTTGTCTCGTGTGAGTTCCCACTGTGCTTTGATTACTACCCTACCACGGCTCAAAGGAGTCGTGCAAACAGGTTTTAGTTGGGTACAGTCCCAAGCCATATGGAGGCAGTGAGTGGATCTTCAGGGGTTCGTCTCTCCCGGTATTGGGGGTGAGGTCGCGCTGTGTCTAGGAGAGCCATTACACGAAGTCCTTGGCCAAGGCAGGAGATTTACTGGTAGGTATTCCAGTAGTATCTCAGGGTGTTCTGGGCTACACTCCGACAAGACTTGTACCGCTTTTGGGGGTCTGACTTTTACCAACCCCCTAGGCCCGCCATGCGATGCTCATAGACGAACGGACCGGACTGTACGGATATTGTCACTGACAGGCTCAGTAGGGTGTCAGGATGAGTTCGCTCATCGACGTCCCATTTGGTCAATAGCTGGTGGCCCGTCACGTATTGGCTTATACCTCTGACGTGCTAGTGGTTAAATCCACAGCCATAGTATTGACGAGTCTTTAGAGTCCACCACACTTACAGTTACTCAAGCTTTCGGGCGAAACGCTGTAGAGGCCGTATGGAGATATGGCAGGGTCCGATCAGATACGTGCGGTATTGCACGGATCAGGATCGGACGGTTAGTACTAGTGGCCGTATGGTTATATGGCAACGTTCGATCGGACACGTGCGGTATTGCACGGATCAGGATCGAACGGATATTACTAGCCGGCTTTGGTTTAAGCCGGATCCTAGTATAGTACAGTGTAGATTTTGTCTCATTGCATTTGTATCTGGTCGGAATACAGATGCGGGTGTGTATGCACAGTATCGGGGTTTTCCTGTAATTTATTACGGGACCAGTTTTCTGGAGTTGCCAGTTTGCATTCCGTTCCGGCCGGTTTTCCTTTGTTCTTTCCCGGCCGGACTTTTCCGATGGAGGGGGTTATTTGAAAGTTTGCAAATAACACATTGTGGAGGGGTTTCTTGCAAATGTATTGATTATGATGGCATCTTTTTTATTCAACCATCATTTGATTCTCTTTACATCACTAAAAGGTGATTAGAGTTTGATGTGAGTTAGTTATGATGATGTTTGGATTGTTGGAGATAATGCCCTCAGAGTCAATTATTGGATCACAGGTACGTGATTGCAATGATTGATGGAGGACCTATCCCGGTAGGACAGTCTTACTCGAGATGATAGTATGCTATCTGGTTTACCTTTATCATCATGTACTGTTTTAGGTGACCTGACACGTCGCTATTACACGTTGATAGAGCCCCTAGGATTCTTGCTTGACCACCAGAAGTATGAGGGCGATCATATAAGTGGGAGCTGGGAGTCTATAAGCATATCCTTAAATGGTCCCTAGTCGTGTGAGTTTCGAGACAGGGCATCGATACTCCATAGTAGACTAGTGTATACAGTCGAGACCCCGACGAGGGGCGGTGGCCGGTCTCACAAGCCACTGGTGTCAGTTGGATCACCTAAGATGTATACAGGTGCTCATTGGGTTATGAGTACACCGGACAGGACTCGCCGGGAACATGCCAGTTGGTCATATACCAGACGTCAGATGGCAGTTCCCAGGTGACATGTGTACAGGTTAGTTCATCGACCTGGGGATCGTCATTTGTCTCGTGTGAGTTCCCACTGTACTTTGATTACTACCCTACCACGGCTCAAAAGAGTCGTGCAAACAGGTTTTAGTTGGGTACAGTCCCGAGCCACATGGAGGCAGTGAGCGTATTTTCAGGGGTTCGTCTCTCCCGGTATTGGGGGTGAGGTCGTGCTGTGTCTAGGAGAGCCATTACACGAAGCCCTCGGCCGAGGCAAGGAGATTTACTGGTAGGTATTCCAGTAGTATCTCAGGGTGTTCTGGGCTTCACTCCGACACGACTTGTACCGCTTTTGGGGGTCTGACTTTTACCAACCCCCTAGGCCCGCCATGCGATGCTCAAAGACGAACGGACCGGACTGTACGGATATTGTCACTGACAGGCTCAGTAGGGTTGTCAGGATGAGTTCGCTCATCGACGCCCCTTTTAGTCAATACCTGGTAGCCCGTTACGTATTGGCTTATACCTCTGACGTGCTAGTGGTTAAATCCACAACCAAGGTGTTGACGAGTCTTTAGAGACCCCCACATTCAGTTACTCAGCTTTCGGGCGAAAGGTTGTAGAGGCCGTATGGAGATATGGCAAGGTCCGATCAGATACGTGCGGTATTGCACGGATCAGGATCGGACAGTTTGTACTATAGGCCGTATGGGTATATGGCAGGGTTCGATCAGATACGTGCGGTATTGCACGGATCAGGATCGAACAGATATTACTAGCCGGTTTTGGTATAAGCCGGATTCTAGTATAGTACAGTGGAGATTTTGTCTCATTGCATTTGTATTTCGGTCGAAATACAGATGCGGGTGTGTATGCACAGTATCGGGGTTTTCCTGTAATTTATTACGGGACCAGTTTTCTGGAGTTGCCAGTTTGCTTTTAGTTTCGGCCGATTTCCATTGTTCCGTTCATTGGCCGAAGATTGGTGGAGGAGGGCTTATTTGCATTGTTGCAAATAAGCATTTGTGGAGGGGGTCTTTGCTTGTTTCCTTGTATCATGATGGTGCACCATTCTTTTGACCTTGACTTCTATCTTCATGATGGCATGACTTTTGGAAGTGATCATTAGCTTGTTGGAGTGTTGGTTTTGGTGCTATCATGGTTGTTGGTGAGAAGTTGAGAGTGGGTGTGATTGTGACTATATTCTTTTGATGATATCCTTTTTGCATTATAGCCTTCCCACTCTCTCTATTATGGATGGCTCTCTCATTTCTCATTCTCTCCTCCTCTAGTTATGGCCGGCCAAGCATAGAGGAGGGGTTGCCCATTTTGTAGTGGGGATTTTTGCTCTCTAGTTGATAGAAAAATCCCCAAGTTCCTCCACAAAATTCTTGTATCATCCCTCCACTAAAATGACACCTCCATGAACCCCAAATGAGACACAAGTTCTACTAGATATTCTACAGCAAATCTTGGGCACGTCGAGTAGCCGGCTTCGTGCCCGAGTTGCCTCGGCATTGAGGTGGGAGCCCGTAAAAGAAGTAGGCGATGTGGTGCACTTCCGGCGACGAGGAGGAGACGGCACATTCCGCAGGAGATCGGGAAGGCGACGAGAAGACCGGAGGACTCAGATCTGTCGGTATACTTCTCTTCCCTATCTTGTAGTTAGCTTAGACTTGTTAATGGTTACGATCCGGATGTTTAGTGCGCGGGGGTGCCGGTTTGCTAAGTCCGCAAAATTAAAGTTTTTCACCGCTTCCGCATTCCGGCGTCGGATTGACGGCCGGGGCGCCGCCGTGCACTTACAGTGGTATCAGAGCCTCGCCATTAACTTCGTCTAGCTTTCGTTTGATGTGTTTTTGCTTTTCCGATCGACCAAAACTCCAAAATCTACATTTTTTTGTTAGCATCAGTTTCTGTTGAAATATTTTGGTCTCGAAAAATTTTTCAGGTTGTAAAATATTGATGTACTGGTAAATCTAAGAGCTCTGTAAAAATTCGATGAGGTGACTCCACAGTGGGAGCGCGGAACCGCCGCGAAAACCCCCTTCCCGCCGCCCTTCCGCCGCACACTGTGGGGATCACTGCACCAATTTTTTACATAGGCTTTCTGGGTTTAAAATATGGGTTTTGGAATGTTAAAATTGGGCCCAGGTTTTCTGTGAGTGCTACAGTTTTGATTGGGGGCCCATTTGTTAATTTTTGGTCAATTGGAAAATTTTAAACATATTTTTCACAGTATTTACATTATATCTGCGACCGTGAATGTCACTCGATCGGTAAATCCAGTCTAACTGCTATAGCCCGGTTAGACGGATTTGCGAACGTGACTTTCACGTTGATGTTCTATGTTTATGTTGTGATGTTGCGGATCGGTCGTGGGGGATAGCCTGGATGCAATGCTAGTACAGTTGTGGTTGTATTATGTACATTTGATATTGCGGGGCGAGCGTCCGACATGTGGACTGCCGTCTCTGCCCGTTTGTATTATTCTTTTGGGGCACGACCTGGTTGCGGTCGATGTACCCGTTGTATGTATATTTTACTTTCTGTACTAGGATTACCCCAGGAGGGGTGCACGGATAGCCGGGTTCTAGAAGGCAACAAGCCCGCATCTCATGGCATTGAGACAGAGGGGGCTTCACTCTAGGATTGGCGGGCTATTCGCCGCACTCGTAGGGGGTACAGGTTGACCCAGGAGGGGTGCCCAAGTTGCCGGATTCCGTGAAGTGCTGGGTGGTCCATTCACGGTGCTGAAGGGGGCTGCCTCGCTTCAGGTTTTGGCGGGTAACTTGCCGCGCCCGTAGGGGTCTAGGATTTCATTGCACAGGCTATCCACACGACCAGGGGAACGTAGGGTTTCAGTAGTGGCTCTGTGAAACCCGGGGATCCCAGATATCTGTATTGTTTCTGTGATGCTGTACATTTTCTGTGATGTTGCATTTCTTATCACGCCTTGAGCGAATATAATATATTGGTATATATATTAGTAGGTGTTGTATATGTTTTACATCCGCGCTAGTCCAGTCCCCGCTCTGTCGTTAGTTAGCTAACCTAACGGGTAATGACGGGACCCAGTGGCGAATGCGGATGGCATATACGTACATCAGTATATTTTCGTTCTTTTTGGTGTGATCAATTGATGGGACTGCATTGATTCGGATCAATGCAAGTTAAAAACAAACCTAATCTGATGTTGTTGGAACACTTTTCAAAAAGCTGTTATTGCAAGGACGTTCACTTTTGTTTTGCATCGTGGTATTCAGATGGAATATCCTGCTCCTCAGTCGGTGAGGCAAGGGTCGAGATCCCTTCACCGGGAGTGACCCCTTGGACAGAAGTTTGCGTCAGGGCATTAACTTCACTATAGCCGATTACTTTTGCTTTGCACCGTGGTATTCAGTTGGAATATCCTGCACCCCATTCTACGGGGAAAGAGCCGAGATCCCTTCACCGGGAGTGACCTCTTTAGCAACGGTTTTCGTCACTATATTTTAAAAAGCTATCCGTTCCTTCAACGATATCAAGTTCACTACGTTAAAGGTTTTCGCCAGAAACCATTCGTAGCCCTCCGTCGTTTCATATGGGTGGTCAATAGTATTCAAGCTGTGTATGTTGGCCAAAGTCAAGGCACAGTGATTGGTAGCTATTGGGGTATTCATATGCAGCATAGATAGATGCGTTGGTTTGGGACAGTCGTACTGCCATTTTGGCCAAAGTCAAGGGTATGTACGGGTGGATTCAGATTAACCTGGAGAATGACGGGTAGAACTTGACATGTGACTTATGATATGTTGGCCAAAGTCAAGGTCATAAGAGCATGGGGCAGAAATCACATCGGGAGTTTCAAAAGAACTGAAACTTGCCAGATATGCGCATACCTTCTGGAGTGTGACACCGTGAGCGGATTCCGTCACGTTGTCATGCGATGATAGTTGGATCCCGATTTCCACTGATGAGTTAGTTTACTCCTCGGGTAACCCCGACTAATTCTTCTTTCAGGTTTGGAGGAGAATTTGAGGTACAGTGGGAGGATTCCAGATTAGATAAATTGGTAACCATTCTGATCTAGGTTAGAGTGCACGCTGAGTGTTTCTTTTCTCTCTCTCTTTGGCTGCGACCATTGACCCGACCCTGCGACTTTGACTCAGTGACCAAGTTGACCGAACCTTCTTAAAACACTGGCTTTTGGATTGTCAGAGTTGCAAACCTCATTGCCACTCCTACTTTTTACCCTTTTCTCCAGGACACCCCGTATTACTACGAATGTCCACTTCCATTGGACAAAACCATCGTATGGTTAGATACGAACTCGAAGGAATTCATTCGAGGATGGTTTCTGGTTCTGGAGAAAACGGATAGGACTATTCAGTTGTCTTTTCTTTTCACCCTCTCTCAGGTTGCGAGTACTCCTTGGTTTAGGAGTAGTACACCTGTTACGCAAATTGGATAGTCTTCTTCCAAACCTTAGGCTGGTGCCGACCGGTAGGGAATGAAGAAAACCAATTAGCATAACGATGGTGTGCAGAAGGTATTAAGTTAAGACAAAGCAAGGGATTAGTAAGAGGGCAAAGTAAATTGCAACAGATATTCACGACCAAACCAAGTTTTTCTTCGCCAATCCTAAAATCACCTTTGTATTTCTCCAGGACACTCCGTATCACTACGAAGATCCACAGTTTATTGGATACTCCATCGTATGGTTATATACGAACTCGAAAGGAACTTGTTCCAGTTCGGGGATGGATTCTGGTTCAGGAGAAATAGGAATAAGATTTATTCAGGTGTCTTTTATCTTCACCTTCTCTCGCATTGCGACTGTTCCTAGGATTGGGACAGTACACCCATTATGCTTATTGGATAGTCTTCTTCCAAACCATAGGCTGGTGCCGAACGGTAGGGAAGGAAGAAAACCATTTGGCCTAAAGGGGTGTGCAGATGGTAAAGACTAAAGACATATGAAGGGATTTGGAGAGGTGGCAAAGAATTACACGGTTACAGTTGTGAATCTGGATAATGGAAGAGGCATTACTAGGAATACCAGGATACCCCATCGAGACATTTCAATGTTTCAGTTTCACTGTGTACTGTTAAAGGAAAACTGATTTCCCGATTAGACACTTGCTCCAGGGTATGTATTTACCAGGTATGATTCTCACATCTGTATGGTTTTACAGATGATGAGTGGGAGTAGGTTATTGGGAATTGGGTGATCATCCTCATTATATCGGGATTCGTTGTAATCGGTGATATTTGAGGAAGTCACCTGGGTTGTTTGCCGGACGGCAAATATTTGGTTTTGAATATCCGCTTTTATGCACCAATTTCAAATTGATATATCTGTACGTCTATTTTCATAGAGTGAGATATATCTTTCTAAAATTATGTCTATGACGTTTACCTATATCAGTGGATGGTTAAGTAAGGAGCATTAAACAGCGGTGTAATTCTTCTTAACCATAAGTACAGTTTTCAACCTACGACACACAGTGAATGAGTTATCAGACTCAAGGGACTTATACAGAGTATTGTATGTTGTCCAGTGTCCATCCGGACAGAGGGGTTGGTCCTCGTACTATATTCGGTTTACTTATGACTTCTCTAGTTTTTAGACAGGTGTTTCGCGGAAACACAGGGTCTGAATTTTGAGAAGTTATAGGTATTTGAATAGAGTAGAGAACCAGATATAGCAAGTATCGGGATTCTTCAAAGTGATCGAAGATGTTGATACTTGTCAATGGTATTCAGTTGCTAGTAATGATAAAGAGATCTTGCTTCTCTTTCAGGTTACTCATGATTGGAAGCATTCCTAAGTTGAGTAACGCTGATCGGCCTCCTTCCATTTTAGTTGACATGCACTGGGGACAGCTGCATGATTTGAATCTGGTTCAGTTAAATCAGTGCCTCTGGTCCTATATGGGATATAGAACAGTTCGTATCTTGACGTTGTTAAGGTACGGGGAGTTGTCCAGCTTATGATTAAAACCAGACTCTGGACAACTCAAGGCACGTTTCTGTAATGGCTGTTTGTGGGTTGACCCAAGCTGTGACGAGGGTTGACTTTCTATCATCTGGATGAACAATAGCGATATTGTTCTATACTCGCCACAGTTTTATCAAAAATGGATTTTTTCAGAAAACAGTAGTGGGAGTATGGTAGAACTGGAAGTGATTCCAGAACCACAAACGATTACTGAAGATTTGATAAGGAACCTAAAGATTCAATCTGGATTGACATTCCATTGGCCACTCCGCAGATACGGTGGGTAACTTTAGGCACCCGAGAGGTACTACGGTAGCCTCAAGGACGGTGACAGGGAAGTTCTTGTTTACCCACAATTGCCATTGCTGTTGTTCCAGGCTGCGAGACCCGGCGGGAGGATGAGTATAGCGTCGTTCTAAACTAGTTTTAGAAGTGTGCGTCTATATGACTCTGCCAGAGGGTTGTCGTAGTCAGTGGGAGCAGCGGAAGCATTGGTGGACAAGTAGCTTATGTCTATTTATAGACTAAAGCAGATGTAGCGGAGATAGATCATCTATTTCTGATGTGACAGTCATGGGTTGACTTCATCAGAATAGGGGATGGATCTGTTGAGAAGGTAGTAGGGTGTGATGTCAAGGTATTTGGATGACATACACAGAATAGGAAAGGAAACTCCTATACTACGATCGGTTATACTTTGGTTGTCACACAGTGTTTTCTCCACAAAGGAATTGGATATTATGTCAGACATACTGGTTACTAGATCTATGGTTTTAGATCTAGATTTGGGTGGTTTCCCAATCAGGGTACTTAGACAGTATTCTAAAAGTATTTAGAATGGACGACTCCTGGCACGGTAGTGCACCTGCTGGTGATGGAGTCACCCTCTCTAAAGGTGTCTTACAGACTAAAGTAGAGAGGGATGCGCATGATTGGCAGATCACTTGCTCAGGCAATTGAGTCAATCATGAGATGTCAAGTACCACACCAGATGTTGTTCTTGCAGTAGATGCAATAAGTTGATAATGATCCAATCCTGGAGAAACAGTCGGAAGCAGTTTTAGAACATAAGTGGATGTTCTAGGGATATGATAACGACAGCCTCATTCGGGAGACAGTTATCATTCCAGGCTTCCAAGGTGACATGGACGACAAGGAGGTTGTCAGAGTTATAGTTTTCCCTCTGACGAGGGGCAGTATTTTGGACAGGTGGTCCAAGGCAATACTGAGGGAGGCATGGCGCAGGATACTGATTAAGTTCAGTTGACGATACAGTCTAAGAAGTTTGGATTTGGAGTTCATTTATGAGCTATGTCCCATCAGACATCCAGACGCATTCTAAGACAGGTATTGCTCATTTCGGGAGATGGGTTTCTCCGCGAACTTGAGATGTAGAGAGACATAGAAAGAGACATCAAGGCGGATCCACTCACTGAGGCTATTCCTCGAACGCAATAGTTTCGCAAACGAGCTTTGTGAGACTGACTAGTAGAGGAGTTGGGTGTTCGGTATCACACGGGCTGTGAGTATGCGACATCGCAATAATTAGCCTTGAGTGCAAGTGGGAGATTGTTGGAGATAATGCCCTCAGAGTCAATTATTGGATCACAGGTACGTGATTGCAATGATTGATGGAGGACCTATCCCGGTAGGACAGTCTTACTCGAGATGATAGTATGCTATCTGGTTTACCTTTATCATCGTGTACTGTTTTAGGTGACCTGACACGTCGCTATTACACGTTGATAGAGCCCCTAGGATTCTTGCTTGACCACCAGAAGTATGAGGGCGATCATATAAGTGGGAGCTGGGAGTCTATAAGCATATCCTTAAATGGTCCCTAGTCGTGTGAGTTTCGAGACAGGGCATCGATACTCCATAGTAGACTAGTGTATACAGTCGAGACCCCGACGAGGGGCGGTGGCCGGTCTCACAAGCCACTGGTGTCAGTTGGATCACCTAAGATGTATACAGGTGCTCATTGGGTTATGAGTACACCGGACAGGACTCGCCGGGAACATGCCAGTTGGTCATATACCAGACGTCAGATGGCAGTTCCCAGGTGACATGTGTACAGGTTAGTTCATCGACCTGGGGATCGTCATTTGTCTCGTGTGAGTTCCCACTGTACTTTGATTACTACCCTACCACGGCTCAAAGGAGTCGTGCAAACAGGTTTTAGTTGGGTACAGTCCCGAGCCACATGGAGGCAGTGAGCGTATCTTCAGGGGTTCTTCTCTCCCGGTATTGGGGGTGAGGTCGTGCTGTGTCTAGGAGAGCCATTACACGAAGCCCTCGGCCGAGGCAAGGAGATTTACTGGTAGGTATTCCAGTAGTATCTCAGGGTGTTCTGGGCTTCACTCCGACACGACTTGTACCGCTTTTGGGGGTCTGACTTTTACCAACCCCCTAGGTCCGCCATGCGATGCTCAAAGACGAACGGACCGAACTGTACGGATATTGTCACTGACAGGCTCAGTAGGGTTGTCAGGATGAGTTCGCTCATCGACGCCCCTTTTAGTCAATACCTGGTAGCCCGTTACGTATTGGCTTATACCTCTGACATGCTAGTGGTTAAATCCACAACCAAGGTGTTGACGAGTCTTTAGAGTCCCCCACATTCAGTTACTCAGCTTTCGGGCAAAAGGTTGTAGAGGCCGTATGGAGATATGGCAAGGTCCGATCAGATACGTGCGGTATTGCACGGATCAGGATCGGACAGTTTGTACTATAGGCCGTATGGGTATATGGCAGGGTTCGATCAGATACGTGCGGTATTGCACGGATCAGGATCGAACAGATATTACTAGCCGGTTTTGGTATAAGCCGGATTCTAGTATAGTACAGTGGAGATTTTGTCTCATTGCATTTGTATTTCGGTCGAAATACAGATGCGGGTGTGTATGCACAGTATCGGGGTTTTCCTGTAATTTATTACGGGACCAGTTTTCTGGAGTTGCCAGTTTGCTTTTAGTTTCGGCCGATTTCCATTGTTCCGTTCATTGGTCGAAGATTGGTGGAGGAGGGCTTATTTGCATTGTTGCAAATAAGCATTTGTGGAGGGGGTCTTTGCTTGTTTCCTTGTATCATGATGGTGCACCATTCTTTTGACCTTGACTTCTATCTTCATGATGGCATGACTTTTGGAAGTGATCATTAGCTTGTTGGAGTGTTGGTTTTGGTGCTATCATGGTTGTTGGTGAGAAGTTGAGAGTGGGTGTGATTGTGACTATATTCTTTTGATGATATCCTTTTTGCATTATAGCCTTCCCACTCTCTATTATGGATGGCTCTCTCATTTCTCATTCTCTCCTCCTCTAGTTATGGCCGGCCAAGCATGGAGGAGGGGTTGCCCATTTTGTAGTGGGGATTTTTGCTCTCTAGTTGATAGAAAAATCCCCAAGTTCCTCCACAAAATTCTTGTATCATCCCTCCACTAAAATGACACCTCCATGAACCCCAAATGAGACACAAGTTCTACTAGATATTCTACAGCAAATCTTGGGCACGTCGAGTAGCCGGCTTCGTGCCCGAGTTGCCTCGGCATTGAGGTGGGAGCCCGTAAAAGAAGTAGGCGATGTGGTGCACTTCCGGCGACGAGGAGGAGACGGCACATTCCGCAGGAGATCGGGACGGCGACGAGAAGACCGGAGGACTCGGATCTGTCGGTATACTTCTCTTCCCTATCTTGTAGTTAGCTTAGACTTGTTAATGGTTACGATCCGGATGTTTAGTGCGCGGGGGTGCCGGTTTGCTAAGTCCGCAAAATTAAAGTTTTTCACCGCTTCCGCATTCCGGCGTCGGATTGACGGCCGGGGCGCCGCCGTGCACTTACAGTTTGGATATGGTCACCTCTTACCTTTTCCTACACTCACCTTCCTTCTAAGGTTGTGGTTTTGATATTCTTTTCCTCCACCATTCTCATATGATAAGGTTAGGCTTCACTTGAGAGAAGAAGAAGATGAGAGCTTCATTTTTGAGAGTGTAGCATTTTGATCTCTTTTCATGTTAAGAAAAATGCAAGCACCATTTTTCTTATCTTGATTCCTCCATCATCTTCAAAGGCAACAAACCCCAAATGAGACATAACCTCAACCCTACACATTCTACAGCAAATCTTGGACGCGTCGGCCAGCCAACTTCGCGCCCGAGTTGCCTCGGTATTGAGGTGGGAGCCCGTAAAAGATGCAGGCGATGTGGTGCCCTTCCGGCGAGGAGGCGACGACCGGAGTTTCCGCAGGAGATCGGGACGACGACGAGAAGACCGGAGGACTCGGATCACTCGGTATATCTCTAACCCGTCTTGTAGTTAGCTAGAACTAGTTTAATGGTCCGATCCAGTTGTTTAGTGCGCGGTGGTGCCGGTTTGCTAAGTTCGCAAAATTAAAGTTTATCACCGCTTCCGCATTTGGCCGTCGGATTGACGGCCGGGGCGCCGCCGTGCACTTACAGTGGTATCAGAGCCTCGCCATTAACTTCCTCTAGCTTTGTTTGATGTGTTTGCATTTCCGATCGACCAAAATTCCAAAAACCCGCGTTTTTCCTTACATCAGTTTTCTGTCGAAATTTTTTGAAGTCCAAAAATTTTTCAGGTTGTCTCAGAATGATTTGCAGGGAGTTCTAAGAACACTGGAAAAATTCGACAACACGATCCCTCCGTACGACCGCGGAACCGCGGCCATAACCCCTCTTTGGCCGCGGTTCCGCCGCAGGAATGTGGGATCATGTCGTCGTTTCTTTCCAGTGGGCTTGTGGGCTAAAAATAGGGGTTTTGGAATATTAAAATTGGGCCCAGAATTTCTGTGAGTGCTACAGTATTGCTTGGGGTCCCACTTGTTAATTTTTGATCGATCGGATATTTTAAACACATTATTTCACAGTATTTACATTATATCTGCGACCGTGAATGTCACTCGATCGGTAGATCCGGTCTAACTGCTATAGCCCGGTTAGAAGGATTTGCGAACGTGACTTTCACGTTGATGTTTTGTGATTTTGCTGTGATGTTGCGGATCGGTCGTGGGGGATAGCCTGGATGCAATGCTAGTACAGTTTTTGTTGTATTATGTACATTTGATATTGCGGGGCGAGCGTCCGACATGTGGACTGCCGTCACCGCCTGATTGTATTATTCTTTTGGGGCACGACTTGGTTGCGGTCGATGTAACCGTTGTATGTATATTTTACTTTCTGTACTAGGATTACCCCGCGGTGGGGTGCACGGATAGCCGGGTTCTGGAGTGCAACAAGCCCGCATCTCATGGCATTGAGACGGAGGGGGCTTCACTATAGAATTGGCAGGCTATTCGCCGCACTCGTAGGGGGTACAGGTTGACCCAGGAGGGGTGCCCAAGTTACCGGATTCCGTGAAGTGCTGGGTGGTCCATTCACGGCGCTGAAGGGGGATGCCTCGCTTCAGGTTTTGGCGGGTAACTTGCCGCGCCCGTAGGGGTCTAGGATTTCATTGCACAGGCTATCCGCACGACCAGGGGAACGTCGGGTTTCAGTAGTGGCTCTGTGAAACCCGGGGATCCCAGATATCTGTATTGTTCTGTGATGCTGTACATTTCTGTAATGTTGCATTTTTTATCACGCCTTGAGCGAATATAATATATTGGTATATATATTAGTAGATGTTGTATATGTTTTACATCCGCGCTAGTCCAGTCCCCGCTCTGTCGTTAGTTAGCTAACCTAACGGGTGATGACGGGACCCAGTGGCGAATGCGGATGGTATATACGTACGTCAGTATATTTTCGTTCTTTGTGGTGTGATCAATTGATGGGACTGCGTTGATTCGGATCAATGCAAGTTAAACAAACCTATTCTGATGTTGTTGGAACACTTTTCAAAAAGCTGTTATTGCAAGGACGTTCACTTTTGTTTTGCATCGTGATATTCATTTGGAATATCCTGCTCCTCAGTCGACGAGGCAAGGGCCGAGATCCCTTCACCGGGAGTGACCCCTTGGACAGAAGTTTGCGTCAGGGCATTAACTTCACTATAGCCGATTACTTTTGCTTTGCATCGTGGTATTCATTTGGAATATCCTGCACCCCATTCTACAGGGAAAGAGCCGAGATCCCTTCACCGGGAGTGACCTCTTTAGTAAAGGTTTTCGTCACTATATTTTCTAAAAAGCTATCCGTTCCTTCAACGATATCAAGTTCATTACGTTAAAGGTTTTCGCCAGAAACCATTCGTAGCCCTCCATCATTTCAGTTAAATATTCGGTAGTATTCAAGCTATGTATTTTGACCTCACGCCAAGGCATAGCGTTTGGTAGCTGCCGGGTATTTATCTGTTGCATAGATAGATGCGTTGGTTTGGGACAGTCGTACTACTATTTTGGCCTACGTCAAGGGTATGTACGGGTGGGTTCAAATTAACCTGGACAATGATGGGTAGAACTTGACATGCGACTTATGATATTTTGACCTCACGCCAAGGTCATAAGAGCATGGGGTAAAAATCACATCGGGAGTTTCAAAAGAACTGAAACTTGCCAGATATGCGCATACCTTCTGGAGTGTGATACCGTGAGCGGATTCCGTCACGTTATCATGCGATGAGAGTTGGATCCCGATTCCCACTGATGAGTTAGTTTACTTCTCGGGTGACCCCAACTAATTCTTCTTTAAGGTTTGGAGGAGAATTTGAGGTACAGTGGGAGGTTTCCTGATTAGATAAATTGGTTACCATTCTGATCTAGGTTAGAGTGCACGCTAGGTGTTTCTTTTCTCTCTCTATGGCAGCGACCATTGACCCGACCCTAAGACTATGACTCAGTGACCAAGTTGACCGAACCTTCTTAACACTGGCTTTTGGATTGTCAGAGTTGCGGACCTCATTGCCACTCCTACTTTTACCCTTTTCTCCAGGACACCCCGTATTGCTACGAACGTCCACTTCCATTGGACAAAACCATCGTATGGTTATATACGAACTCGAAGGAATTTATTCGAGGATGGTTTCCGGTTCTGGAGATAACGGATAGGACTATTCAATTGTCTTTTCTTTCCACCTTCTCTCAGGTTACGAGTACTCCTTAGTTTAGGAGATAGTACACCTATTACGCAAATTGGATAGTCTTCTTCCAAATCTTAGGCTGGTGCCGACCGGTAGGGAATGAAGAAAACCAATTAGCCTAAACGGTGTGCAGAAGGTATTAAGATTAAGACAAAGCAAGAGATTAGTAAGAGGGCAAAGTAAATTGCGACTGATATTCACGACCAAACCAAGTATTTCTTCGCCAATCCTAAATCACCTTTGTATTTCTCCAGGACACTCCGTATCACTACGAAGATCTACTGTTTATTGGATACTCCATCGTATGGTTATATACGAACTCGAAAGGAACTTGTTCCAGTTCGGGGATGGATTCTGGTCCAGGAGAAATAGGAATAAGGTTTATTCGGTTGTCTTTTATCTTCACCTTCTCTCGCATTGCGAGTGCTCCTAGGATTAGGACAGTACACCCATTATGCTTATTGGATAGTCTTCTTCCAAACCATAGGCTGGTGCCGAACGGAAGGGAAGGAAGAAAACCATTTGACCTAAGGGGTGTGCAGAAGGTAATGACTAAAGACATATAAAGGGATTTGGAGAGGTGGCAAAGAATTATACGGTTATAGTTGTGAATCTGGATAATGGTAGAGGCATTACTAGGAATACCAGGATACCCCATCGAAACATTTCAATGTTTCAGTTCAGCTGTGTACTGTTAAAAGAAAACTGATTTCCCGATTAGACACTTGCTCCAGGGTATGTATTTACCAGGTTTGATTCTCACATCTGTATGGTTTTACAGATGATGAGTGGGAGTAAGTTATTGGGAATAAGGGGATCATCCTCATTAAATCGGGATTCGTTGTAATCGGTGATATTTGAGGAGATCGCCTGGGCTGTTTGCCGGTCGGCAAATGTTTGGTTTTGAATATCCGCTGTTGTGCACCAATTTCAAATTGATATATCTGTACGTCTATTTTCATAGAGTGAGATATACCTTTTGATATTATGTCGATGACATTTACCTATATCAGTGGATGGTTAGGTAAGGAGCATTAAACAGCGGTGTAATTCTTCTTAACCATAAGTACAGTTTTCAACCTGCGACACAGTGAAAGAGTTATCAGACTCAAGGGACTTATACAGAGTATTGTATGTTGTCCAGGCTCCATCAGGACAGAGGGGTTGGTCCTCGTACTATATTCGGTTTACTTATGACTTCTCTAGTTTTTAGACAGGTGTTTCGTGGAAACACAGGGTCTAAGTTTTGAGGAGTTATAGGTATTTGAATAGAGTAGAGAACCAGGAGTAGCAAGTATCGGAATTCTTCAAAGTGATAGAAGATGTAGATACTTGTGTATGGTATTCAGTTGATAGTAATGATAAAGAGAAATTGCTTCTCTTTCAGGTTACTCATAATTGGAAGCATTCCTAAGTTGGGTAACGCTGAGCGGCCTCTCTCCATTTAGTTGACATGCACTGGAGATAGCTGCATGATCTGAATCTGGTTCAATTAAACCAGTGCCTCTGGTTCTATATTGGATGTAGAACAGTTCATATCTTAACGTTGTTAAGGTACGGGGAGTTGTCCGGCTTATGATTAAAACCAGACACTGGACAACTCAAGGCACGTTTCTGTAATGACTGTTTGTGGGTTGACCCAGGCTATGACGAGGGTTGACTTTCTACCATCTGGCAGATCAATAGAAATATTGTTCTAGACTCGCCACAGTTTTATTAAAAATGGATTTTTTCAAAAACAGTAGTGGGAGTATGGTAGAACTGGAAGTGATTCCAGAACCGCAAACGATTACTGAAGATTTGATAAGGAACCTAAAGATTCAATCTGGTCTGACATTCCATTGGCCACTCCGCAGATAAGGTGGGTAACTTCAGGCACCCGAGAGGTACTCCGGTAGCCTCAAGGACGGTGACAGGGAAGTTCTTGTTTACCCACACTTGCCATTGTTGTTGTTCCGGGCTGCGAGACCCGGCAGGAGGATGAATATAGCGTCATTCTAAACTAGCTTTAGAAGTGCACGTCTATATGACTCTGCCAGAGGGTTGTCGTTGTCAGTGGGAGCAGCGGAAGCATTGGTGGACATCAGGCTTATGTCTATTTATAGACTAAAGCAGATGTAGCGGAGATAGATCATCTATTTCTGATGTGACAGTCATAGGTTTGACTTCATCAGAATAGGGGATGGATCTGTTGAGAAGGTAATAGGGTGTGATATCCTGGTATTTGGATGACATACACAAAATAGGAAGTAACATTCCTATACTACGATCGGTTATACTTTGGTCGTCACACAGTGGTTTCTCCACAAGGGACTTGGACATTATATCAGACATACTGGTTACTAGATCTATGGTTTTTAGGTCTAGATTTGGGTGGTTTCCCAATCAGGGTACTTTGACAGCATTCTAAGAGTATTTAGAATGGACGACTCTTGGCACGGTAGTGTACCTGCAGGTGATGGAGTCACCCTCTCTAAAGGTGTCTTATAGACTAAAGTAGAGAGGGATGTGCATGATTGGCAGATCACTTGCTTAGGCAGTTGAGTCAATCATGAGATGTCAAGTACCACACCAGATGTTGTTCTTGCACTAGATGCAATAAGTTGACATTGATCCAATCCTGGAGAAACAGTCGGAAGCAGTTTTAGAACATAAGTGGATGTTCTAGGGATATGATAACGACAGCCTCATTTAGGAGACAGTTATCATTCCAGGCTTCCAAGGTGACATGGACGACAAGGAGGTTGTCAGAGTTATAGTTTTTCCTTCTGACGAGGGGCAGTATTTTGGACAGGTGATCCAGGCAGATACTGAGGGAGGCATGGCGCAGGATACTGATTAAGTTCAGTTGACGATACAGTCTAAGAAGTTTGGATTTGGAGTTCATTTATGAGCTAGGTCCCATCAGACATCCAGATATTCTAAGACAGGTATTGCTCTTTTCGGGAGATGGCTTTCTCCGCGAACTTGAGATTTAGAGATACATAGAAAGAAACATCAAGGCGGATCCACTCACTGAGGCTATTCCTCGAACGCAATAGTTTCGCAAACGAGTTTTGTGAGACTGACTAGTAGAGGAGTTGGGTGTTCGGTATCACACGGGCTGTGAGTATGCGACATCACAATAATTAGCCTTGAGTGCAAGTGGGAGATTGTTGGAGATAGTGCCCTCAGAGTCAATTATTGGATCACAGGCACGTGATTGCAATGATTGAGGGAGGACCTATCCCGGTAGGACAGTCTTACTCGAGATGATAGTATGCTATCTGGTTTATCTTTATCATCGTGTACTGCTTTAGGTGACCTGACAGGTCGCTATTACACGTTGATAGAGCCCCTTGGATTCTTGCTTGACCACCAGCAGTATGAGGGCGATCATATACGTGGGAGCTGGTAGTCTATAAGCACATCCTTAAAAGGTCCCTAGTCGTGGGAGTTTCGAGACAGGGCATCGATTCTCCAGAGTAGACTAGTGTATACAGTCGAGACCCCGACGAGGGGCGGTGGCCGGTCTCACAAGCCACTGGTGTCAGTTGGTTCACCTAAGATGTATACAGGTGCTCATTGGGTTATGAGTACACCGGACAGGACTCGCCGGGAACATGCTAGTTGGTCTTATACCTGACGTCAGATAGCAGTTCCCAGGTGACATGTGTACAGGTTAGTTCATCGACCTGGGGATCGTCATTTGTCTCGTGTGAGTTCCCACTGTGCTTTGATTACTACCCTACCACGGCTCAAAGGAGTCGTGCAAACAGGTTTTAGTTGGATACAGTCCCGAGCCACATGGAGGCAGTGAGTGGATCTTCAGGGGTTCGTCTCTCCCGGTATTGAGGGTGAGGTCGCGCTGTGTCTAGGAGAGCCATTACACGAAGTCCTTGGCCAAGGCAGGAGATTTACTGGTAGGTATTCCAGTAGTATCTCAGGGTGTTCTGGGCTACACTCCGACACGACTTGTACTGCTTTTGGGGGTCTGACTTTTACCAACCCCCTAGGCCCGCCATGCGATGCTCATAGACGAACGGACCGGACTGTACGGATATTGTCACTGACAGGCTCAGTAGGGTGTCAGGATGAGTTCGCTCATCGACGTCCCATTTGGTCAATAGCTGGTGGCCCGTCACGTATTGGCTTATACCTCTGACGTGCTAGTGGTTAAATCCAAAGCCATAGTATTGACGAGTCTTTAGAGTCCACCACACTTACAGTTACTCAAGCTTTCGGGCGAAACGCTGTAGAGGCCGTATGGAGATATGGCAGGGTCCGATCAGATACGTGCGGTATTGCACGGATCAGGATCGGACGGTTAGTACTAGTGGTCGTATGGTTATATGGCAACGTTCGATCGGATACGTGCGGTATTGCACGGATCAGGATCGAACGGATATTACTAGCCGGCTTTGGTTTAAGTCGGATCCTAGTATAGTACAGTGTAGATTTTGTCTCATTGCATTTGTATCCGGTCGGAATACAGATGCGGGTGTGTATGCACAGTATCGGGGTTTTCCTGTAATTTATTACAGGACCAGTTTTCTGGAGTTGCCAGTTTGCATTCCGTTCAGGCCGGTTTTCCTTTGTTCTTTCCCGGCCGGACTTTTCCGATGGAGGGGGTTATTTGCAAGTTTGCAAATAACACATTGTGGAGGGGTTTCTTGCAAATGTATTGATTATGATGGCATCTTTTTTTTTCAACCATCATTTGATTCTCTTAACATCACTAAAAGGTGATTAGAGTTTGATGTGAGTTAGTTATGATGATGTTTGGATATGGTCACCTCTTACCTTTTCCTACACTCACCTTCCTTCTAAGGTTGTGGTTTTGATATTCTTTTCCTCCACCATTCTCATATGATAAGGTTAGGCTTCACTTGAGAGAAGAAGGAGATGAGAGCTTCATTTTTGAGAGTGTAGCATTTTGATCTCTTTTCATGTTAAGAAAAATGCAAGCACCATTTTTCTTATCTTGATTCCTCCATCATCTTCAAAGGCAACAAACCCCAAATGAGACATAGCCTCAACCCTACACATTCTACAGAAAATCTTGGACGTGTCGGCCAGCCAACTTCGCGCCCGAGTTGCCTCGGTATTGAGGTGGGAGCCCGTAAAAGATGCAGGCGATGTGGTGCCCTTCCGGCGAGGAGGCGACGACCGGAGTTTCCGCAGGAGATCGGGTCGACGACGAGAAGACCGGAGGACTCGGATCACTCGGTATATCTCTAACTCGTCTTGTAGTTAGCTAGAACTAGTTTAATGGTCCGATCCGGTTGTTTAGTGCGCGGTGGTGCAGGTTTGCTAAGTTCGCAAAATTAAAGTTTATCACCGCTTCCGCATTTGGCCGTCGGATTGACGGCCGGGGCGCCGCCGTGCACTTACACATAGGACATAATACTTATACCCATATTTTGGTTCTCTACTTCTAACTTATATTCTGTGAATATCTTAAAAGGTTCGGACTTGTGTTTCAACAGGAACATAGGTCTGAATCTCGAAAGATTATTAGAGAATGTAATGAAGTAAAAAGAACCGGTCTTGGTATGTGTAGACAGGGGACTTACATACATCAACATGTATTATCCCAAGAGTTCTCTAACACTTTCTCTGTTTCCAATAAACAGAGCTATGGTCATCTTATCTTTGTGACATGACTGGCGAGTTTCACAAGATGTAAATTCAAACTGATTTAAATATGCATCTAAATGTAACTCAGCTAGTCGGGTCGCATTGATATGACCTAGTCTACAATGCCTCAAGAAGGATCCGTCCATTTCTGAACTCTTCCTCTTGTGTGTGTTCTGTATACGAAGAACTGTAGTTTGATTTAGAACATTAATGCTTTTAGATAACGTGCCTGAACCGATCAACTTTTGATATAGGAAATGTTCAAAATATTATCCAACAATACAAAATTTTATCGTTTCTTTACTAATAAAGAGACATATATGATTTTGTATATCAGGTTCGGTATCTAATAACATTCGTTCAGAATCAATGTATCGGTAATACAGGGTGACAGTGACCGACAGACTTGGCTGCAACACTTGCCCCGTTTTCTGCCTCATGAAACTTATCACCCGTTCTCAGTTTTTCTACCCTTTTGTAGCCCTATGTAACATCTTACATATCTGGGATCCTGATCCGGTATCATATACCAAGGATGCAGAGGATACTGAGAAACAGTTCTGTATAATGAACATACCCGAAGATGATGCATCAGCATGCACTCTCTTCGATTGGGCGGCACGGGAATTCTGGTAATCCCCAATTTCTTGCTCGATCTTATAACAATTATAAGTTGGAGCGGGACCAACGTTCCCCAGCTCAGTATAACAAGCGGGTTCGGTCAATATTCCGTATTATTATCTTGATTAAGGCGTGACATGGTCGCTACCAGGTGAGAGAGAAGAAAACACTCAGCGTGCGCCCTTGCAAGAATAGATTGGTTATTATTTTATCTAATCGGGATGGCTCCCACTGCTTTTTATCAAATCTTCCTTCAAACCCTAAAAGGAAAGACTAGTCGGGATTAATTACACACTACAAGTTCGCCAATCTTTCAGCCAGGCCAGTGTCGGTACTTTGAGGGAGGTCCCCCGTGCTTTCGCACGAACCTAATTAATGTAAACCTCGTTTTCCCAGAGGCGTAACCTCGTTGACACCTTTCTAGACACCTACTTGATCGGCTAATTGTAATGTATAAAACTCTCCCAGGAGTAACTCTTACTCGCAGCGGGTATCGGGATCCAACTATCTCATAGAAGGTATGCAATCTCATTGCAAATTTCAACACTTGAAATTCCCGATAATATTTTGCCCCTAGCGTGCTATGACCTTAACGGAGGCCAAACTACCCATAGTCCGCTAGTCAAGTTCAACCCGTTATTTCCTGATTGAATTAAACCCACCCGCACGACCCTTGACGGAGTCCAAACAACGCCGTACGAATACCCTAATCCAATCGCATCATATGCTAGCAGATAAGCACTAGTTAGCTACCGTACACTACGCCTTGACGGAGGCCAAACAACCGCAACACGAATACTAACTAGTACTTATCTGAAATGACGGAGGGCTACGACAGGTTTTTCTGAAAACCTATTGCGTAATGAACTTGATATCGTTGTAGAATCAAATGATTTTAAAATGGAGTGCTTTTGAGGCTTTTCTTGTTCTGCTAAAGGAGTCACTCCCGGTGAAGGGATCGTCGGTCCTTTCCTCGTCGAATGAGGTGCGGGATATATCATATATATCACTGTGCAAAGCAGAAACACTTAAAAGCAATCAAAAGACAAACCGAATGTGTAGCATCTGCCAGTTATTGCTAAAGGAGTCACTCCCGGTGAAGGGATCTCGGTCCTTTCCTCATCGAATAAGGTGCAGGATATATCATATATATCACTGTAAGCAAGAACTGTAGCTACCTGTTTTATTTTGAAATTCGATTCTACAACATCTTAGGTTTCTTTTATTTCATTAATCACATTAATGAAGTCCCATCATTTAAATACCTAAACATCACAGATAAATACGACGTACACTTATGCCATCCGCATTCGCCTCGATGTCCCCTCGTGCACCGTTAGGTTAGGTAACTAACGACAGAACGGGGCAGGGCTAGCGCGGGTGTAAAACATAAGTAACGGCTATATAATATATCATATATACTATATACAGTATCTATCACAGAACATCACATGATCAAATCACAGATATCGCAGCAGAAGAATTATATGAAATATTGGATATACTAGGACATCCGTGTTTTCAATACGAGCCAGTATAAAACACGGATTCCACGGTCGCGATGAATAGCCAAACCCATACCCCTAGACCCCTACGAGAGCGGCAAACAACCCTACCAATTCTGGAGTTAGGAGACCCGGACTCGACTCCTCGAGTTGGTCTCCCACTGGACTCCAGAACCCGGTTACTTGTGCCCTCCTCCTTGGGTCTATCCTAGTGCGGAAAAGTAAATAATATACAAAAGGTGACAACTTCCGCTACCTGGAAGTGCCCCAATAAAAGAATATTACATACAAGTTTTTACATGAATGAAAATGAAAAACACTCATCTCACATAAAAAACCCCGGCTATTCAAACACGACGATCCAATATAACATATCCAGCAACACATAACATCACATGTCATCAACGTAAGTAAATATGTCCATCCCAATTGTCGTTGACATATAGCAACGAAACCGGCGATATAACATATTACACTTACGGTCACAGAAAAGAAAGTGTAAAACTACAACAGTTGGAATCCGCAATCTCTTTAGACATCGCATGCCTAATCAAATGAATTACTTAGACATCACATGCCTAACAATTATAAACCCCGCATTTTAGTCTCAAAATCGAAAACACTTTTCAATATCAAGTCGGGCAATTCAACAAGATTCCCGACATCCTGATCGAATGCTCGTCGCAAACTTTAGTAGACGGCCGCACCCCCGACGCCGTCGACGAAGTGCACCAAGGCGGAACACCGCCACCGCGAGCACCCGAACGGATGCTTTCGGCGACGGGGTTCTCCTACAGTCACTTGGTCGGGGCTATGGGGTGTAGCTGTTTATTAAGTTTATCCGGCGAGTATCCGCGTACGCTACGTGATTGCGACGGACTTTTGATCACATCAAAATTCCGTGGCAACCGATCAAGTGAGACTAAACTGTTATGTTTATAACATTCATTCAGTTATCTCATAACTTCTTGTGAATTCCAATTATTGTATCCCATTCCGGATAAATAGAAAATGCTAAACTTTTCGATCGAACAATCGAACACCCAAGTTTTCCCGATATAGCTCAACACATGAAATAAGTCTAACAACATTCAGTTCGTGCCTCAGTACCAACGGTCCAGCCGTAGAAGGGTCAAGCCAACGCCTCACATGTGGCGCGCCGTACTGCCCCAAACCCGAAGGTTCAAAGGGCAGTTCAAGACGGTCACATAATCGAGTTAAGGTTTGTTGTCTTCTAGAGGGTCCATCGCGTTACTTGCACTACTTAGAACGTCGTTAAACTACGGAAAAATCCAACACTTGGAAATTTCCCGACAGGGGAAAAATTGGGTATTTTATATCCGGTCGAACTTTTTAACATATTCTAAAATATCCAGAAAAACACATAGACAAAATCTGAAAATCCGATCGAATCTACGAACTCCCAATACAACCCCAGAAAACTCAACTCTTGAGTAAAGTTTAAAAATTCCCAGGAAAACCAGCACTATCAATTAGGAGTTACTGTGTAAAATACACTAAACAATGAGGCCGTACGGCCGCGGAACCGGCGCACGAGCCATGCTCGTGCCGCGGAACCGCGGCATGTTGATGGAGTTAGACACTCGAACTTCACAGTAACTCTTAAAATCACCTGCTGATTTTTCTGCATATTTTTAATTTTGAAAAAACCACATTTTCAGAAAAAGTCCAGAGAGCTATTTTGGGGTTAGGTTTTCGGTTCGATCGGGTTTCAAACATCGTCTAGACTTCGCCTAAGGCTCTAGCTTGGCTCTGATACCACTGAAGGGTTCCTAGGCACTCTCAAGAGCTCTCACAAGGCATCAACCATGCCAATTTCAAATTTAACGGGTGCCGAGAAACCCTAACAAGATCGTTGGCTAGAATTTTAGGCGACAAAACAAACTAGTTAACACTTAACTACAAGAATACGGAAATACAACCTTTGTAGATCCGGTCCTCCACCTCCACGGCTCCATGATGAAGTCCTCTCCACTGTCCTCATGCAATCCCGGGCTCTAGCGTCGGCTTCATCGGAGAAGAAGCGGGCTAGGTCATCGACGACGATGCCGAAGATGATCTACGTCGAGGCGTCACTAAATCAAGCTCCCACTTCACCAAGTCATGAAACTTGTGAAGAGAACACACTCTACTACTTGGCAAGAGGTAGAGGATGAAGAAATAGGAAGTGGGTAGACTTTAAAATTGGATTTCTCACTCATTTCATCAATCCACCATTGATGAAGTGAAGCTTTCTTCAAGGAAGAAGATGAAGAAGAAGAAGAAAGTGTTATGATAAGTTAATTCAAAATAGAAAATAAATTGAATACTTATCATAATGCAACCATGGTAAAGTGTAGAGACTAAACTAAGGTTAAGTGAATGGTTAGGTTAGGTATGAAGACAAAAATGGTGACTAAGTCAAAGCTTCATGAAGCTTCAACATATATCCAAATAAAGCCACCATTTTTCTTTTCATTTTCCAAAAAGAAAATAAATAAATAAGTGAATAAAACAAAACCCTAACCATTATCATGTAACCATGGTTTGATCTTTACACAAAAACCCTAGCAAACATGCATCATCAAACATGATACAATCAAGTGCACAAAAGTATATCACATATACAATGTGTACATCCGAGTGAGAAAATCCATCTTAAGTAAACCGATACTAGTTGATGCAAACTAATATATCAAATATATAATTATGCATTAAATCATTAAATCAACACTTGATTTAACGATCCGGTCATATCGCATATAACCGACTAGTATCCTATGTATCGGCTTATCGAATCAATACTTGATTCGATAACTAGGTTATATCGCATACAACCAATCGATACATTCATCGCGAGAATAGAATAAGGTATCACATACACGCATTATTCTCGGTCCCGCACATATCTCATATGCCCTCCTATTTCGTTTCGCTTGAGCCAGGAAACCTCTGTGTAGGACTCTAAAGACTCGTCAATACGCCGGCAGCAGATGATGATCATATCAAGCACCCACAAGCCGCAAGCGGTCTGCTAAACGTAACGGCCACCCGGGTATTGAGCGATCAGAAGATCGACGAGCAAGCCCGCTCACACTCTAGTGAATCCAACCAGTAACACTACCGTACAGTCCGGTCTGATCGTCTGATATGTCGCATATCTCACCTAGGGGTGGTAAACGTCAGACCCCAATAGCTCGATAAGTCGTGTCGATATGAGGTCTATAACAATTCGAGAAACTACTGGTAACACTTACCAGTAAATCTCAGCAACCATGGCCAGGGATTTCCTGTTATAGCCAATCGAACACAGCGCAACATCAACTCCCTATATCGGGAGAGACGAATCCCCTCCTATCGCTCATTGCCTCCATGTGACTCGGGACTGTACCCAAAAACCACCGTTTTGCACGCCTTCTTGGATGTGGTAAGATGGAAATCAAAGCACAGTGGGAACCACATAAGACTCTATGACGATCTCGGGTCAACAGACTACTCTGTACCAGTGTCACCAGAGAACTGCCATCTGACGTAAGGTATAATACCATCTGGGAGTTCTCGACGAGTCTGTCCAGTGTACCCAGTCTCTACTGAGCACCCGTATATCATCTCTGATGTCAAACACCGATGGATATGAGATCATCCATCGCCCATCTGTATGGGTCGAGAAGGTACACGCTAGTCTACTCTGGTATATCGATGCCCCGTCTCGATACACCCACGACTAGGGACTTTGAAGGATGTACTTATGGACTACCATATCCCCACTAGTATGATCCGCATCATAGTCCAGGTAGTCCAGTACACATCCTAAGGACTTTACCAACATGTAACAGAGAGACACTCAGTGTACACGTTAAGGTAAAGTACAACCAGATAGCATACTATCATGTCGAGCAAGAAAGTCCTCCCTATATATGTCCCAGCATCCACTACAATATACATCCTATGTATAGTAATGGCCTCTAGGTCATACATATAACTAACACGGTATCTAATAGCATTTGTTCAGAATCAATGTATTGGTAATACAGGGTGACAGTGACCAACAGACTAGGCTGCAACACTTGCCCCATTTTCTGTCTCATGAAACTTATCACCCGTTCTCAGTTTTCTACATTTCTGTAGCCCTATGTAATAGATTACATATCTGGGATCCTGATCCGGTATCAAATACCCAGGATGCAGAGGATACTGAGAAACAGTTCTTTGTAATGAACACACCCGAAGGAGATGCATCATATGCACTTTCTTCGTTTGGGCGGCATTGGAATTCTGGTATTCCCCTAACTCCTGCTCGGTCTTATAAAAATTATAAGTTGGAGCGGGACCAACATTCCCCAGTTCAGTATAACAAGCGGGTTCGGTCAATACATCAATATTATTATCTTGATTAAGGCGTGATATGGTCGCTACCTGGAAAGAGAGAGAAGAAAACACTCTGCGTGCGCTCTTACAAGCTCAGATTGGTTATATATTTTATCTAATCAGGATAGCTCCCACTGTTTTTATCAAATCTTCCTTCAAACCCTAAAAGGAAAGATTAGCCGGGATTAATTACACTCTACAAGTTCGCCAATCTTTCAGCCAGGCCAGTGTCAGTACTTTGAGGGAGGTTCCCCGTGCTTTCGTACGGACCTAATTACAGTAAACCTCGTTTTCCCAGAGGCGTAACCCCGTTGACACCTTTCTAGACACCTACTTGATCGGCTAATTGTAAAGTGCAAAACTCTCCCAGGAGCAACAATTACCCACAGTGGGTATCGGGATCCAACTATCACATAGAAGGTATGCAATCTCATTGCAAGTTTCAACACTTGAAACTCCCGATAATGGTATTTACCCCTAGCACCTATGACCTTGGCTAAGGTCAACAAATCATAAGCACTAGTCAAGTTCTACCCGTCATTTCGTGATTAGATAGACCCACCCACATGACCCTTGGCTACGGTCAACAAAGCCACATGACTGTCCTAACTAATCGCATCATATGCGGTGTAGGAAGACATCACTTAGCTACCGTACACTACGCCTCGGCTATGGTCGACAAACGTAGCACGAATACTAAGTACTCTACTTCCTAAAATGACGGAGGGTTGCTGATGGTTTTTAAGAAAACCTTTAACGCTTTGAACTTGATCTCGTTGCGGAATCAAATGGTTTTTAAATGGAGTGTCTTTGAGGCTTTTCTAGTTTTGCTAAAGGGGTCACTCCCGGTGAAGGGATCGTCGGCCCTTTCCTCATCGAATAAGGTGCGGGATATATCATATATATCACTGTGCAAATAAGAAACTATAGAAGCAATCAAAATACAAACCGAGTGTGTAGCATCTGCCAGTCATTGCTAAAAGAGTCACTCCCGGTGAAGGGATCTCGGTCCTTTCCTCATCGAATAAGGTGCAGATGTTCTACAAGGAACACCGCGATGCAAAGCAAGAACTGTAGCTACCTGTTTTTATTTTGAAATTCGATTCGACAACATCAATTAGGTTTATTTTCTTTCATTAATCTCATTAATGAATGTCCCATCATTTAAGTCCACCTAAACATCACAGATAAATATAACGTACGCTTATGCCATCCGCATTCGCCTCGATGTCCCGTCTGCACCGTTATGTTAGGTAAGTAACGGCTGAGCGGGGCAGGGCTAGCGCGGGTGTAAAACATAAGCAACGTCTATATAATATATCATATATACTATATACTATATCTATCTGAACAAATCACATGATCACATCACAAATAACGCAGCAAAAAATGTCATATGAAATATTAGATATACTAGGACGTCCGTGTTTTCAATACGAGCCAGTATAAAACACGGATTCCACGGTCGTGATGAATAGCCAATCCCACACCCCTAGACCCCTACGAGAGCGGCAAGCAACCCAACCAATTCTAGGATTAGGAGACCCGAACTCGACTCCTCTTGATGGTCTCCCACTGGACCCTAGAACCCGGTCACTTATGCTCCCCTCCTTGGGTCTATCCTAATGCGAAAAAGTAAATAATATACAAATGGTGACATCATCCGCAACCTGGAAGTGCCCCAATAAAAGAATATTACATACAAGTTATTACATGAATGAAAAAGAAAAACACTCATCTCACATAAAAAAAAACCCGGCTATTCAAACACGACGATCCAATATAACATATCCAGCAACACATAACATCACATGTCATCAACGTAAGTAAATATGTGCATCCCAATTGTCGTTGACATATAGCAACGAAACCAGCGATATCACATATTACACTTACGGTCACAGAAAAGAAAGTGTAAAACTACAACAGTTGGAATCCGCAACCTCTTTAGACATCGCATGCCTAATCAAATGAAATACTTAGACATCGCATGCCTAACAATTATAAACCCCGCATTTTATTCTCATTATCGAAAACTCTTTTCAATTTAAAGTCGGGCAATTCAACAAGATTCCCGATATCCTGATCGAATGCTCGTTGCAAACTTTAGTAGGCGGCCGCACCCCTGACGCCGTCGACGAAATGCACCAAAGCGGAACACCGCTGCCGCGAGCACCCGAACGGATGCTTTCAGCGACGGGGTTCTCCTACAGTCACTTGGTCGGGGCTATGGGGCGAGGCTGTCTATTAAGTTTACCCGGCGAGTATCCGCGTACGCTACGTGATTGCGACGGACTTTTGATCACATCAAAATTCCGTGGCAACCAATCAAGTGAGACTAAACTGCTATGTTTATAACATTCATTCAGTTATCTCATAACTACTTATGGATTCAGAATATTGTATCACATTCCGGATAAATAGAAAATGTCAAACTTTCCGATTGAACAATCGAACACCCATGTTTTCCCGAAACAGCTCAACACATGAAATAAGTTTAAAAACATTCACTTCGTGCCTCAGTACCAACGGTCCAGCCGTAGAAGGGTCAAGCCAACGCCTCACATGTGGCACGCCGTACTGCCCCAAACCCTAAGGTTCAAAGGGAAGTTCAAGACGGTCACATAATCGAGTTAAGGTTTGTTGTCTTCTAGAGGGACCATCGCGTTACTTGCACTACTTAGAACGTGATTAAACTACGGAAAAATCCAACAATTGGAAATTTCCCGGCAAGGGAAAAAGTGGGTATTTATATCCGGTAGAACTTTTTAACATATTCTAAAATTACCCGGAAAAACACATAGACAAAGTTTGATAATCCGATCGAATCTACGAACTCCCAATACAACCCAGAATACTCAACACTTGAGTAAGATTTAAAAATTCCCATAAAATACAGCACCAAAATATAAGAATTACTCTGCAAAGATAAATGGAAGAAGCGACCGTACGGCCGCGGAACCGCCGCACTAGGCAGGCTACTGCCACGGTTCCGCGGCGGTTTAATCGAATCAGGAGCTCGTTTTGCACGGTTTTTCTTATAATACCCTGCTGAATTTTCTGCATATTTTTAATTCGCAAAAATCCCCGATTTCAAAAAATGTACAGAGAGCGGATTTGGATTAGGGTTTCGGTTCGATCGGACTTCTAACTCCGTCTACTCATCGCCTAAGGCTCTAGCTAGGCTCTGATACCACTGTTGGTCAGGCAGCCACCCCATCCAATGGGGTCGCCGTGGCACCAACGGGTCCCTCAGCCGCTACTTTTTATGCATGCCCCCTCGCGAGGACTACAACCCACCGGAACACCTTCCGGTCACGGGACACCTTTGGGGTAAGAGCCTATGCTTCGCCACACTGTCACATAGTGAGAACCCCCCATAGGTCGACATCCAATGCCTAGTAGCTCTGATACCACTGTAGGGTTCCTAGGCACACTAATGAGGTATCACAACAGATCAAACATGCCCAATTCAAATTTTTTTTGTGTGCCTACAAACCCTAAGCCGGATCGTTAACTAGATGATAAGGCGATGCGAGCAAGTAAACAACTTTATTGCTAAAGGAAAGTGACTACAACTTTTGTAGATCAGGTCCTCCACTTCCTAAGCTCCGTGATGATGTCCCTCCGCTGTACCTATCCGAATCCGGACTCTGGCGAAGGTTTCGTCGGAGAATTTATCGGGCTAGGTCGTCGACTTCGATGCCGAAGATGATCTACGTCGAGGCAACTCAAGATCAAGCTCCAACTTCACCAAGTCATGAAACTTGTGAAGAAAACACCCTATACTACTTGGTAAGTGGTAGAGGATGAAGAAATAGGAAGTGGGTTCACTTGAGAATTGGATTTCTCACTCTTTTTCTCATGTTGCCATTAATGGTAGCAAGCTTTCTTCTTGTTGAAGAAGAAGAAGAAGAAGAAAAAGAATATGATAAGAATTTTGAAAAAAGAAAATAAAATGATACTTATCATATTTTCAACCATGGTTTAGTGTAGAGAATTAACTAGGGTTTAGTTGAATGGTTAGGGTTAGGAGATGAAGACAAAAATGGTCACTTAGTCAAAGATGAATGAAGCATCAAGAAGCTTCTTATATGAAAGCAACCATTTTGTTTTCCTTTTTCTTTTAACCAAAATAAATAAATAAATAAATAAGTGAAATGAAACCCTAACCATTCACTAAACATGGTTTAAGTCTTCCACAAACCCAAGTTTGCATGTATCATCAAACATGATACAAACAAGTGCACAAAAATATATCACATATACAACTTGTGCATTTCAAGTGAGAAAGTCAATCTTGAGTAAACCAATACTAGTTAATGTAAAGTAATATATCAAATATATAATTATACATTAAATCATTAAATCAACACTTGATTCAATGATCCGGTCATGTCGCATATAACCGACTAGTATCCAATGTATCGACTTATCAAATCAATCTTCGATTCGATAACTAGGTTATATCGCATACAACCAATCGATACATTCATCGCGAGAATAGAATACGGTATCACATACACGTATTATTCTCGGTCCCGCACATATCTCATATGCGCTCCTATTTCGTTTCGCTTGAGCCAGGAAACCTCTGTGTAGGACTCTAAAGACTCGTCAATACGCCGGCAGCAGGTGATGATCATATCAAACACCCACAAGCCGCAAGCGGTCTGCTAAACGTAACGGCCACCCGGGTATTGAGAGATCAGAAGATCGACGAGCAAGCCCACTCACACTCCTGTGAATCCAACCAGTAACACTTACCGTACAGTCCGGTCTGTTCGTCTGATATGTCGCATATCTCGTCTAGGGGTGGTAAACGTCAGACCCCAATAGCTTGATAAGTCATGCCGACGTAAGGTCCATAACATGTGTGAAACTACTGATAACTCTTATCAGTATATCACTGCAACCCTGGCCAGGGATTTCCAGTTATGGCCAGTCGTGCATAGCGCAACATCAACCCCCAATACCGGGAGAGACGAATCCCCTCCTATCGCTCATTGCCTCCATGTGAATCGGGACTGTACCCAAAAACCACCTGTTTGCACGACTCAGTAGAGCCGTGGTAGGGTGGAAATCAAAGCACAGTGGGAGACACACAAAACTCTATGACGATCTCGGGTCAACAGACTAAGCTGTACCAGTGTCACCAGAGAACTGCCATCTGACGTGAGGTATAATACCATCTGGGAGTTCTCGGCGAGTCCTTTCAGTATACCCAGTCACCACTGAGCACCCGCATACCATCTCTGATGTCAAACACCAATGGATATGGGATCATCCATCGCCCATCACATAGGTCGAGAGGATATACGCTGGTCTACTTTGGAATATCGATGCCCTGTCTCGATATTCCTATGACTAGGAACATTGAAGGATGTACTCATGGACTACCCAGGCCCCACTAGTATGATCTGCATCACAGTCCTGGAAGTCGAGTACACATCCTAAGGGCTTTATCAACATGTAACAGAGAGACAGAAAGTATACATGTTAAGATAAAGAGCAACCAGATAGCGTACTATCATGTCGAGAAAGAAAGTCCTACCTATATATGTCCCAGCATCCACTACAATATACATCCAATGTACAGTAATGGCCTCTAGGGCATACATATAACTAACACAAGTCATGTCGGAGTGTAGCCCAGAACACCCTGAGATAACATTGGAAACCTACCGGTATATCTCGCTTGCCCTGGCCAGGGACTTTGTGTAATGGAACTCCTAGACATAGCGCGATATCAACCCCCAATACCGGGAGAGACGAATCCTGTCATACCGTCACTGCCTCCAAGTGCTTCGGGACTGCACCCAACTGATACCAGTTTGCACGACTCCTTTGAGCCATGGTAGGGTAGCAATCTAAGAACAGTGGGAACACACTCGAGGCGAAGTGACATTGTCAAGTTAACGGACTAAGCTGTACTCATGTCACCTGGGAACTGATAACTGACGATAGGTATAATACAAACCAACAGTTCCCGACGAGTCATGTCCAGTATACTCGTAACCTAACGAGCACCCGCATACTATCTCAAGTACGACGTACTGACGACTGTCGGACAGACCGTCTCCCAAGCTGGGATGAGAAGCGCATACGCTAGTCTACTCCGGAGTATCGATGCCCTGTCTCGATAGTCCTACGACTAGGGACCTGCATAAGGATGTGCTTGTGGATTACCCAGCCCCCACGAGTGTGACTGCCATCACAACGCTGGTAATCAAGCAAAGATCCTAAGGGCTCCACTAATGTGTAAAGGCGATATGCTATAAGAAACACATGCACACATTAAAGTAGAAGCAAACCAAGTAGCATACTACTATTTTGAGCAAGATTGTCTATACTGTGAATATCCCAAGCTTCCATTAAGTAATATACAAACTAGTATGATACAGTAATGGCCTCTAGGGCATATACACTAACAGTAAAGACATAACCTGATATGGACTTGGAGTCATCCTTGTCACTTTGGAAGCTGGAGTCAGCAAAGGCCTCGATCTGGAGGTCTTTTCCGCCATACACTAAGAACATCTCCTTAGTCCTTCTCAGGTACATGAGAATGTTCTTTACTGCTATCCAGTGCTTCTCCCATGGGCCCAACTAATACCGGCTTACAACGCTCAATGCGTATGCTACATCTGGTCTGGTACACAACATTGCATACATTATAAAGCCTACAGCAGATGCGTAGGGTATAGATGACATGTGAGCCCTTTCTAAATCAGTCTTGGGAGACAACTCTTTGGAGAGGGTGATTCCGTGACAACCCAGTAGATTACCGCGCTTTTGAATCTTCCATACTGAATCGTTTCAGTATGGTGTCGATGTATCTGGATTGTGAAAGTCCTAACATCCTCTTAAATCTATCACGATAGATCTGGATCCCAAGAATATTGGAGGCATCACCCAGGTCCTTCATGGAGAACCTCTGTGACAAGAATCCTTTGACTGACTGTAGCATAGGAATGTCATTTCCTATTAGTAGAATGCCATCCAAGTACAAGACGAGGAATACCACAGTTCTCCCTACAATCTTACTGTAAATGCATGGTTCATCTGGATTTTTGATAAAGTCGAATTCTTTGACAGTATCATCAAAGCAGATGTTCCAACTCCGTGATGCCTACTTTAGTCCATAAATGGACTTAAGAAACTTGCACACTTTGCGCTGCTCCCACTCTGAATGAAACACTCCGGCTGATCCATATAGACGCACTCTTCCAAATTTCCATTTAGAAAAGCCGTCTTTACGTCCATCTGCCAGATCTCATAATCGTGGAAGGAAGCAATGGCAAGAAGGACCCGAATGGATTTGAGCATAGCCACTGGATAAAAGGTTTCGCCATAGTCCAAACCAGGTCTTTGACGAAAACCCTTTGCAACAAGTCTAGCTTTATAGGTTTCAACATCTCCATCTACACCAATCTTCTTTCTAAAGATCCATTTGCAGCCTACGGGTTTTACCCCTTCTGGAGCAATGTCCAATGTCCAAACTTTGTGTTAGTGTATATGCCATAGAGGCCATTACTGTATCATACTAGCTTGTATATTACTTAATGGAAGCTTGGGATATTCACAGTTGTATAGACAATCTTGCTCAAAATGGTAGTATGCTACTTGGTTTGTCTCTACTTCAATATGTGCATGTGTTTCTTTTAGCATATCGCTTATACATATTAGTAGAGCCCTTAGGATCTTTGCTTGATTACCAGTGTTGTGATGGCAGTCACACTAGTGGAGGCTGGGTAATCTACAAGCACATCCTTATACAGGTCCCTAGTCGTAGGATTATCGAGACGGGGCATCGATACTCCTGAGTAGATTAGCGTATACGCTTCTCATCCCAGCACGGGAAACGGTCTGTCCCACAGCCGTTAGTACGTCGTACTTGAGATAGTATGCGGGTGCTCGTTATGTTACGAGTACACAGGACAGGACTCGTCGGGAACTGTTGGTTGGTATTATACCTATCGTCAGTTATCAGTTCCCAGGTGACATTAGTACACCTTAGTCCACTGACTTGACACTATCACTTCGCCTTGAGTGTGTTCCCACTGTACTTTGATTACTACCCTACCACGGCTCAAAGGAGTCGTGCAAACAGGTATTAGTTGGGTGCAGTCCCGAAGCACTTGGAGCCAGTGACGGTTAGACAGGATTCATCTCTCCCGGTATTGGGGTTGACATCGCGCTGTATCTAGGAGAGCCATTACACAAGTAGTCCCTGGCCAGAGCAAGAGAGATATACTGGTAGGTTTCCAGTGTTATCTCAAGGTGTTCTGGGCTACACTCCGACACGACTTGTACCGCTATTAGGGGACTGACATTAAGCACCCCCTAGGCCCGCCATGCGATGTTCTCAGACGAACAGACCGGACTGTATGGAGATTGTCACATACAGGCTCAGTAGAAGTTCAGATGGGTTTCACCTCGTCAGTCTTCTTATCGGCATCTACCTGGGGGCCGTTACGCACAGCTAGTGCCGCTTGCGGTCTGTGGTTAAACCCACTGCCAGCGTAGTGTCGAGTCTTTAGAGTCCCACATAGAGGGTTATTCGCCTTTGGGCAAAACAGAGTAGAGGTCCCATGGTTTTGCGACGGGGTTCGTTCACATCCGCGCACTTGTGCACGTTTGGTGTCCGGGCAGTCATTACTAGCGGGCAATGGTTTGAGCCGGATCCTAGTATATGTTTTAGGGTTAGTTTTATATCATTGTATTCATTTTCCTCGGAACACGAATGCGGGTGTGTATGCACAGTTGATTGAGGCGGAGGAAGAGGATTTTCATTAGGGTTTCGGAACGGGTGTGTATGCACAGTTGACAGGTGTCTTTTTCCAAACCCTAATGGATATGTGAAATATCAATTAATAATATTAATTAAATGAAATTGTGTCATGGTTAGGGTTCTTGACTTGTTGACCATGGTTGACTAGTTGACCATGTTTGAAACATTGACCATCATCATTACTTTTCAAGATGCTCTTTGATCTTTGCAAAAAAAATTTAATGTGATATGATAATGGTCTCATCAAACCAACCATCACCTTTTTCATTTTGGATTCATATTATTAATTAGATAATTCACATATATTGTTATGGTTGTAAAAAACTATTCTCATTCTCTCATAACCATTCTTTCTCTTCCTTTCATCTTCCTCCTCCTCTAGTTCAAGGAAAAACATTCTCAGGAGTTGAGAAAACTTTCATTGGAGATAAAACACCCAAAACCACTCTCTACTCATCCTATGGTTGAAGGTCTAGCAAGCTGGAGACTTTAGTTTTCTCAAGTTCGTGAAAGAAGCTCAAGGTAGAGACCCTTAGGTGGATCCATCTTCGGCAAGAGAAGGCGACGATGAGAGAACCATCCGACCACTATAAGGAGTCCAAGAGAAGGAGTTCAAGTTGAGGTATAACCCCTAACCGAGTAGATAAATCTCTAGTTAGGTTGCTAGTGTGTAGTTTAGCCAAGATCCGTATTTTGTTGTCCATGTTACCTAAACCCTAAAAATCGTTTTTCACCGTTTCCGCAAGCCCGAAAGAACCGGGAGAGGTAACGTTGACTTACAGTGGTATCAAAGCCTAACTAAACACACCCTAGCATGTTAGCAAAGTATCTAGAATTTCGACCGGACAAAAAACCGCGAAACACCCCAGAAAATCCTAATTTCTGCCGATTTTTATTTCTGCTCAAAAATAATAAATCATGTCTTAAAAATCGGCTCAGGGTTTTTAATGAAAAGGCAAGAAAAACGATCCAGCGAACCGACCAACTCACCGCGGTTCCGCGACAGAAACTTCCTTCTGCCGTGGATCCACGGCCGAGTTGACTCGGCCGTGGATCGTTTCTCCTGCAGTTTACTTCTGGTGGTGTTTTGTGATTTTTGAGATGGTTTGTTTCTGCCCAGAATTTCCAGAGAACAAATTTGTTTTTGGGGTGGTTCCAAATCCGTATTTTGGTCGATTTTCTGTAGACTTTGGCTAATGGTTGTATCTGTAATGTTATATATATATTGAACATCTGCTAATCGCTATACGTCGATTAGTGGAGGTTATACATATCTGTGATCTGTAATATTGATGGTATGTGTATATGAATTCGTTGGATTGTCGCGGATGAATAGCCGGGGGTTGTGAGATGAGATTTTTTTCTTTATCTTTCAATTCATGTAATATGTAAATTTGATGTAATATTATTTATTTGGCCGCACATCCGGGATGAGGTTGTAGCCGCCATTGTATAATTTCTTTTTTACTGTTTTTGCTCCTAGGATAGACCCGAGGTGGGGTGCACAAATTACCGGTTATCTCGAAGTGCCGAGTGGCCTACTCACGTCGTTGAGGGAGGTTGCTTCGCTTCGGGTACTTGGCGGGTAGTTTGCCGCACCCGTAGGGGTCTAGGGTGGGGTATTGGCTATTCATCGCGATCGTGTAATCCGCTTTTCGTTACTAGCTCGAACGGAATGCGGATTCCTAGTATATCCAATGTATTCATCTGTGATCTGGAATGGCTATCATTTCTATATATCTATATACGATATCTATTTAGATGTTGCTTATGTTTTGCATCCGCGCTAGTCCAGCCCCCGCTCTGTCGCTAGTTAAGTAACCTAACGGGTGATGACGGGACCTCGTGGCGAATGCGGATGGCATAAGGATACGTCATATTTTCTTTGTTTTCTGCAATGTTAGGATTAAATGATGGGACGCATTAAAATTAATGCAAGAAAATAAACCGAGTAAAAGTCGTTGGAACACTTTCAAAACCACTCGGTTCTTTTCAAAAACCAACTTTTAGATGCGGAGCTTGAGCCACTCCTTTTTAAAAGCCATCTCGTTCCTTCGATTATATCAAGTTCACTACGTTCACGGTTTCGCCAAAACCATTCGTAGCCCTCTGTCATTTGATATGAATATTCAATAGTATTCAAGCTATGTTTGTTGACCTTCGTCAAGGCATAGTGATTGGTAGCTGTTGGGTGTTCATATGTAGCATAGATAGATGCGTTGGTTTGGGACAGTCGTATTACCTTGCTGACCTTCGTCAAGGGTATATACGGGTGGGTTCAAATTAACCTGGACAATGACGGGTAGAACTTGACATGTGACTTATGATTTGTTGACCTTCGTCAAGGTCATAAGAGCATGGGGCAAAAATCCACATCGGGAGTTTCTAAAGAAACAGAAACTTGCTAGTGTTGCATACCATTTGGAGTGTGATGATTCTGGTAGGATTCCTTCAGTTTTATCACACGATGATATTTGGATCCCGATCCTACTGTGAGTATTTGCTACTCCTCGAGAACTTTCTCACTTAACGATCAATGCTATAAACCAAGTAGGTGTCTAGAAAGGTGTTAGCGGGGCTACGCGCACAGGGAAAAGAGGTTACTTAATTAAGGAACTTCGCGAAAGCGTTGGAAAACCTCCCTCGAAGTACCGACACTGGCCTGGCTGAACGGTTAAGCAAGTATTGTACGGTGAGATTGATCCCGATTAATTCTTCCTTTATGGTTTGAGGAGGGATTCGAGAGACAGTGGGAGCCATCCTGTTTAGATAAATTAAAAATCAATCTAAACTTGCAAGAGCATCATGCTGAGTGTTTTATTCTCTCTCTCTTAATTGCAGCGACCCAGTGACCACACTTAGGTTACATCTAAATAATAAAATGACTGAATCTCACTGTTATGACTGGCAAAGGTCTGTCCAGATGTCCATTACCCATGACAAGCTAGGACACCTCTTAACTAATCCAGCCCCTGCAGTCTCAGGACAAGTTTCCCCTGTCACGGATATTGATATCCGAAGGACATCGGAAAAAGACTGTGCAAAAGCCAAGTGCCTCGTGTTAGCCTCAGTTGATGGTGCATACCAGGGGCAGCACGAGGAGATGGACTTAGTTTCTATCTTCCTCCATAACAAAGATTTATATGGACAGCAATCTCGTATCGCAAGATATGAGACCTCGAACGAATTGCTTCCAGCGAGGTTGGCTATCGGGTCATCTGTAAGGGGCAACGTCCTTACAGAGACCAGCTATTTTGAGTTCACAGACCTGAAGACTACGTTGAAGAACGGGTCAGATGCTGACTTGATTCTACAGTCTCTACCTTCTACCCTGAAAGAAACCAAGGAAGTAGAAGGAAAGGGAAGGGCAAAAGTTTCGTGAATGGATGTAGTAAAAGAGGGACGTTCCTTTTGTTATGGGAATGAACATGGGCAGAAGGATTGCAGGGCTATTAAAGCCAGTAGCCAGAATTCGAAGCATCTTGTGGCTTCGGCTTCGGGTGTGTTTGTAATAGAGAACTGTATGTCAGTTAACCCTACTTCCTGGGTATTGGATACCGGATCAGGATCTCACATCTGTAATTCGTTACAGGCTCTGAGAAACCGTAGGGTTATCAAGATAGGTGATATGACTCTCAGGGTTGCTAACTGAATGAGCATGTACGCTGAATCCGTAGGGGAATATCATCTTGGACTGACAACTGGGCAGATATTGATTCTGCGTAACTGTCTTTATATACCAGGTGCGACTTGTAATATCATATCTGTGTCCTTACTTTCTAAGGAAGGGTATGATTTTACTTTTGTAAGCGATGTGGTCAACATCCACCTAAATCGAGTTCTGATTGGGTCAGGTACACTAGAAAACGGGATATACGTATTGAATCAAGCTCAGATCTTCAGTGTCCAGAACACACTTAAAAGAAAGTCTCCGGAAACAAATCAGGCTTTCTTATGGCATTGTAGACTGGGTCATATTAATGAGACACGGTTAACAAAGTTACATAAAGAGGGATGCTTGAATCCGTTCGAGTATCAGTCTTATACCACTTGTGAATCTTGTCTCTTGGGAAAGATGACAAAGACTCCGTTCACTGGACACGGAGAAAGAGCAAGCGAGCTCTTGGGACTCATACACAGTGACATGTGTGGTCCAATGTCTACACATGCGCGAAGTGGTTATTCATACTTCATTACTTTCACAGATGATTTCTCTAGGTATGGACATGTCTTCCTAATGAAGCACAAATCCGAGGCCTTTGAGAAATTTCGTGAATACAAGAATGAAGTTGAAAAACAAACAGGCAAAAGTATAAAGACACTGAGATCTGATCGAGGTGGTGAATACTTGAGTGCCAAGTTTCTGGACTACTTAAAAGAGAATGGAACTCTCTCTCAGCGTACACCTCCATACACACCACAACACAATGGTGTATCGGAAAGGAGGAATCGAACCCTATTGGATATGGTTCGTTCCATGATGAGTAAGGCTGAGTTGCCGCGATCTTTCTGAGGTTATGCATTAAAAACAGCTGCATATCTCTTGAACAAGGCTCCAACCTAGACTGTGCCTACCACCCTATATCAGATGTGGAGTGGGAAGAAACCCTGTCTTAAGTATCTTAAGACATGGGGATGTCCAGCTTTTGTAAAGAAGCAGCATGCGGACAAGCTCGAGGCACGCTCAGTACTGTGTAAGTTTGTGGGATACCCAAAGAACTCCAGGGGGTATCTTTTCTATTCCGCAGAGGAACAAAAGGTTTTTGTTTCTCAGCATGCCCACTTCTTGGAAACTGAATTTTTAGAAAATCAGATAAGTGGGAGCGCAATAGAACTGGAAGAAATTCCAAAACCACAAGCTATTACTGAAAGCTTGGAAGAACCAGAAGTTTCAAGAGAACCGGAAATCTCAACGCCACTCCACAGGAGTAGTAGGCAGTCTCATCCGCCCTAGAGATACTACGGTTTTCTCATAGACGGGGATAGAGAGGATTGCACCATTGACTATGGTGAGCCTACTAGCTTCCAGCAAGCCATTCAGAACGGTGACTCAGTAAAATGGCTGGATGCAATACGGACAGAGATGGAGTCCATGTACACCAACAAAGTTTGGACTTTGGACTTTGCTCCAGAAGGGGTAAAACCCGTAGGCTGCAAATGGATCTTCAGAAAGAAGATTGGTGTAGATGGGCAGGTTGAAACCTATAAAGCTAGACTTGTGGCAAAGGGCTTTCGTCAAAGACCTGGTTTGGACTATGATGAGACCTTTTCTCCAGTGGCTATGCTCAAATCCATTCGGATCCTTCTTTCCATTGCTGCCTTCCACGATTATGAAATCTGGCAGATAGACGTAAAGACGGCTTTCCTAAATGGAAATTTAGAAGAGTGCGTCTATATGGATCAGCCAGAAGGATTCATTCAAAGTGGGAGCAGCGATAAAGTGTGCAAGTTGCTCAAGTCCATCTATGGACTGAAGCAGGCATCGCGGAGTTGGAACATCTGCTTTGATGATACTGTCAAGGAATTCGACTTTATCAAAAATGAACCATACATTTACAGTAAGATTGTAAGGTGAACTGTGGTATTCCTCGTCTTGTACGTGGATGACATTCTCATAATAGGAAATGATATTCCTATACTACAGTCAGTCAAAGGATTCTTGTCACAGAGGTTCTCCATGAAGGACCTGGGCGATGCCAACTACATTCTGGGGATCCAGATCTATCGTGATAGATCTAAGAGGATGTTGGGACTTTCGCAGTCCAGGTACATCGACACCATACTGAAAAGATTCAGTATGGAAGATTCCAAGCGCGGTAATTTACCGGCTTGTCACGGGATCACCCTCTCCAAAGAGATGTCTCCCAAGACTGATTTGGAAAGGGATCGCATGTCTATTATACCCTACGCTTCTGCGGTAGGCTCTATAATGTATGTGATGTTATGTACCAGACCAGATGTAGCATACGCATTGAGCATTGTAAGCCGGTATCAGTCAGACCCAGGGGAGAAACACTGGATAGCGGTAAAGAACATTCTTAAGTACCTGAGAAGGACTAAGGAGATGTTCTTGGTGTATGGCGGAAAAGACCTCCAGATCGAGGCCTTTGCTGACTCCAGCTTCCAGAGTGACAATGATGACTCTAAGTCCATGTCGGGTTATGTCTTTACCCTCAATGGTGAGGAGGTTTGCTGGAAGAGTTCCAAGCAGGAAACCGTTGCTGACTCAACTATGGAAGCGGAGTACATAGCTGCTTGCGATGCCGCAAAGGAAGCAGTCTGGATGAAGAAGTTCCTCATGGAGCTTCAGGTGGTTCCTACCATTGTTGATCCAATACCGCTGTATTGCGACAACAACGGCGCTATAGCTTTAGCGAAGGAACCCGGGTCCCATCAGAAGTCCAGGCGCATTTTGAGGCGGTACCACCTGATCAGGGAGATCGTTGATCGCCGGGAGATCGAGGTGAAGAGAGTAGATTCGGAGAATAACACTGCAGATCCACTTACCAAGGCCCTACCCCAGACTCAGTTTGAGAGGCTGATCGAGATGATAGGACTTCGATATGCCAGTACATGGCCTTAGTGCAAGTGGGAGATTGTTAGTGTATATGCCTTAGAGGCCATTACTGTATCATACTAGCTTGTATATTACTTAATGGAAGCTTAGGATATTCACAGTTGTATAGACAATCTTGCTCAAAATGGTAGTATGCTACTTAGTTTGTATCTACTTCAATATGTGCATGTGTTTCTTTTAGCATATCGCTTATACATATTAGTAGAGCCCTTAGGATCTTTGCTTGATTACCGGCGTTGTGATGGCAGTTACACTAGTAGGGGCTGGGTAATCTACAAGCACATCCTTATACAGGTCCCTAGTCTTAGGATTATCGAGACGGGGCATCGATACTCCGGAGTAGACTAGCGTATACGCTTCTCATCCCAACACGGGAAACGATCTGTCCCACAGCCGTTAGTACGTCGTACTTGAGATAGTATGCGGGTGCTCGTTAGGTTATGAGTACACTGGACAGGACTCATCGGGAACTGTTGGTTGGTATTATACCTATCGTCAGTTATCAGTTCCCAGATGACATGAGTACAGCTTAGTCCGATGACTTGACACTGTCACTTCGCCTCGAGTGTATTCCGACTGTACTTTGATTACTACCCTACCACGGCTCAAATGAGTCATGGAAACAGGTAGTAGTTGGGTGCAGTCCCGAAGCACTTGGAGGCAGTGACGGTTAGACAGGATTCATCTCTCCCGGTATTGGGGGTTGACATCGCGCTATGTCTAGGAGAGCCATTACACAAGTAGTCCCTGGCCAGGGCAAGTGAGATATACTGGTAGGTTTCCAGTGTTATCTCAGGGTGTTCTGGGCTACACTCCGACACGACTTGTACCGCTATTAGGGGACTGACGTTTACCACCCCCAAGGCCCGCCATGCGATGTTCTCAGACGAACAGACCGGACTGTACGGAGATTGTCACATACAGGCTCAGTAGGAGTTCAGATGGGTTTCACCTCGTCAGTCTTCTTATCGGCATCTACCTGGGGGCCGTTACGCAAAGCTAGTGTCGCTTGCGGTCTGTGGTTAAACCCACTGCAAGCGTAGTTTCGAGTCTTTAGAGTCCCATATAGAGGGTTATTCGCCTTTGGGCAAAACAGAGTAGAGGTCGCATGGTTTTGCGAAGGGGTTCGTTCACATCCGCGCACTTATGCACGTTTGGTGTCCGGGCAGTCATTACTAGCGTGCTCTGGTTTTAGCCGGATCCTAGTTTATGTTTTGGGGTTAGTTTTATCTCATTGTATTCGTGTTTCTCGGAACACGAATACGGGTGTGTATGCACAGTTGATTGAGGCGGAAGAAGAGGATTTTCATTAGGGTTTCGGAACGGGTGTGTATGCACAGTTGACAGTTGTCTTTTTACAAACCCTAATGGATATGTGAAATATCAATTAATAATTTTAATTAAATGAAATTGTGTCATGGTTAGGGTTGTTGACTTGTTGACCAAGGTTGACTAGTTGACCATGTTTGAAACATTGACCATCATCATTACTTTTCAAGATGCTCTTTGATCTTTGCAAAAAACATTTAATGTGATATGATAATGGTCTCATCAAACCAACCATCACCTTTTTCATTTTGGATTCATATTATTAATTAGATAATTCACATATATTGTTATGGTTGTAAAAAACTATTCTCATTCTCTCTTAACCATTCTCTCTCTTCCTTCCATCTTCCTCCTCCTCTAGTTCAAGGAAAAACATTCTCATGAGTTGAGAAACCTTTCCTTGGAGATAAAACATCCAAAACCACTCTCTACTCATCCTAAGGTTGAAGTTCTAGCAAGCCAGAGACTTTAGTTTTCTCAAGTTCGAGAAAGAAGCTCAAGGTAGAGACCCTCAGGTGGATCCATCTTCGGCAAGGGAAGGCGACGAGGAGAGAACCATCCGACCACTACAAGGAGTCCAAGAGAAGGAGTTCAAGTTGAGGTATAACCCCTAACCGAGTAGATAAATCTCTAGTTAGGTTACTAGTGTGTAGTTTAGCTAAGATCCGTATTTTGTAGTTCATGTTACTTAAACCCTAAAAATCGTTTTTCACCGTTTCCACAAGCCCGAAAGAACCGGGAGAGGTAACGTGGACTTACACTTTGTTGGTGTACATGGAATCCATTTCGGTCCGCATTGCATCCAGCCATTTTACCGAGTCGCCGCTCTGAATGGCTTGCTGGAAGCTAGTAGGCTCATCATTTTCAATAATGAGAAAACCGTAGTACCTTTGGGGCGGATGAGACTGCCTACTACTCCTACGGAGTTGCGCTGGAATGCCCGGTTCTTCTGAAACCTCTGGTTCTACCAAGCTTTCAGCAATAGTTTGTGGTTCTGGAATTTCTTCCAGTTCTATTGCGCTCCCACTTATCTGATTTTCTAAAAATTCAGTTTCCAAGAAGCGGGCATGACGAGAAACAAAGACCTTTTGCTCCTCTGCTTAATAGAAAACATACCCCTTGGAGTTCTTTGGGTATCCCACAAACTTACAGTGTACTGAGCGTGCCTGGAGCTTGTCCGCATGCAGCTTTTTAACAAAAGCTGGACATCCCCATGTCTTAATGTGTTTAAGACAGGGTTTCTTCCCACTCCACATCTGATTTGGTGTGGTAGGCACTAGCTTAGTAGGAACCTGGTTCAATTGATATGCAGCTGATTCTAGTGCATAACCCTAGAAGGATCACGGTAACTCAGCCTTACTTATCATGGAACGAACCATATCCAATAGGGTTTGATTCCGCCTTTCCGATACACCATTGTGTTGTGATGTGTATGGAAGAGTAAGCTGAGAAAGAATTCCATTCTCTTTTAAGTAGCCTAGGAACTCGGCACTTAAGTATTCCCCACCTTGATCAGATCTCAGTGTCTTAATACTTTTACCTGTTTGCTTTTCCACTTCATTCTTGCATTCCTGGAATTTCTCAAAGGCCTCGGATTTATGCTTCATCAAGAAGACATGTCCATACCTAGAGAAATCATCTGTAAAAGTAATGAAATAGGAAAAACCACCTCGTACATGTGTAGATATTGGACCACACGCATCGCTGTTTATAAGTCCCAAGAGCTCGCTCGCTCTTACTCCGTGTCCAGTGAACGAAGTCTTTGTCATCTTTCCCATGAGACAAGATTTACAAGTAGCATAAGATTGATATTCGAACAGATCCAAATATCCTTCTTTATGTAACTTCGTCAACCGTGTTTCATTGATGTGACCCAGTCTACAATGCCATAAGAAAGCCTGATTTAATTCCGGAGAATTTTTTTTAGGTGTGTTCTGGACACTGAAAACCTAGGCTTGATTTAATACGTATATACCGTTATCTAATGTACCTGACCCAATCAGAAATTGATTTAGGTGGATGTGGACCACATCGCTTACAAACGTAAAATCATATCCTTCCTTAGAGAGTAAGGATACATATAAACAGTTACTTAGAATCAATATCTTCCCACTTGTCAATCCTAGGCGATATTTCCCTACGGATTCAGCGTTCACGCTCATTCCGTTCGCAACTCTGAGAGTTATATCACCTACCTTGATAACTCTACGGTTTCTCAAAATCTGTAATGAATTACAAATATGAGATCCTGATCCGATATCTAGTACCCAGGAAGTAGTGTTAATTGACATACAGTTTTCAATTACAAACACACCCGAAGCCGAAGCCTCAACATGCTTCGAATCCTGGCTACTGGCTTTGCAAGCCCTGCAATCCCTCTGCCAATGTCCTTTCCCGTAACAATAGGAACGTCCATCCTTCACTACATCTAGTCCCGAAACTTTTGCCCTTCCCTTTCCTTCTACTTCCCTGGTTTCCTTCAGGGTGTAAGTAGAGGGCAGAGACAGTAGAATCGAGTCAGTATTTGACCCGTTCTTCAACGTGGTCTTCAGGTCCATGAGCTCATCAAAATAGCTAGTCTCTGTAAGGACGTTGACCGCTATAGATGACCCGACAACCAATCTCGCTTGAAGCAATTCGTTCGAGGTCTCATATCTTGCGATACGAGATTGCTCTCCATATAAATCTTTGTTGTGGAGGAAGACAGAAACTAAGTCCATCTTCTCGTGCTGCCTCTGGTATGTACCATCAACTGAGGCCAACACGAGACACTTGGCATTCACACAGTCTTTTTCCGATGTCTTACGGATATCAATATCCATGACAGTGGAAACTGGTTCTGAGACGGCAGGGGTTTGATTAGTGAAGAGGTGTCCCGGCTTGTCATGGGTAATGGACATCTGGACAAACCTTTGCCAATCATAACAGTCAGATTCAGTCATTTTATTATTTAGATGTAACATATGTCTGGTCACTGGGTTGCTGCAATTAAGAGAGAGAGAAGAAAACACTTAGTATGATGCTCTTGCAAGTTTATATTGGTTTTTAATTTATCTAAACAAGATGGCTCCCACTGTTTCTCGAATCCTTCCTCAAACCACAAAAGAAGAATTAGTCAGGATTAAACTCACCGTACAATACTTGCTTAACCGTTCAGCCAGGCTAGTGTCGGTACTTCGAGGGAGGTTTTACGACGCTTTCGCGAAGTTCCTTAATTAAATAACCTCTTTTCCCTGGAGGCGTAGCCCCGCTAACACTGTTCTAGACACCTACTTGGTTTATAGCATTGATCGTTAAGGGAAGAAATCTCCCGAGGAGTAGCGGATACTCACAGTTGGATCGGGATCCAAATATCATTGTGTGATAATGCTGAAAGTATCCCACCAACATTATCAAAGTCCAAATGGTATGCAACACTAGCTAGTTTCAATTTCCTTAGAAACTCCCGATGTGGATTTTTGCCCCATGCTCTTATGACCTTGAGTAAGGCCAACAAATCATATGTCACATGTCAATTTCTACCCGTCATTGTCCTGGTTAATTTTAACCCACCAGTATATACCCTTAACTAAGGCCAACAAAGTAAAACGACTGTTCTAAACCAACGCATCTATCTATGCAACATATGAATACCCAGCAGCTACAAATCACTATGCCTTGACTAAGGCCAACAAACATAGCTTGAATACTATTGAATATTCATATGAAATGACGGAGGGCTATGAATGGTTTTGGCGAAACCGTAAACGTAGTGAAATTGATAAAATCGAAGGAACCTTGATAGCTTTTAAAAGGAGTGGTTTAAGCTCCGCGTTTTTAAAAGTTTTCTGTTTTGAAAAAACCGAGTGGTTTTGAAATTGTTCCAACGATTCAGCTTTGGTTTGTTTTCTTTGCATTAATTTAATGCGTCCCATCAATTAATCCTACCATTGCAGAAAACAATGAAAATATGACGTACGCTTATGCCATCCGCATTCACCACTAGGCCCCGTCATCACCCGTTAGGCTACTTAACAAACGACAGAGCGGGGGCTGGACTAGCGCGGATGTAAAACATAAGCAACGCCTACGAGATATCATATATAGATATATACATTCGTCAAATGCAATGATAGCCATTTCAGATCACAGATGAACACATTGGATATACTAGGAATCCGCGTTTCGTTTGAGCCTGCAACGAAAGATGAATTACACGGTCACGATGAAAAGCCAAACCCCACCCTAGAACCCTACGGGTGCGGCAAATTACCCGCCAAATACCCGAAGTGAAGCAAACTCCCTGAACAACACGAGTGAAAGGTTACCCAAGACGGCAGCAAGGTTTCAGGAGGCATCGTCCATGCCAAATTAAAATTTTGCCGTTTTAGCTAACCCTAAACATAGATCGTTTACTAGAAATATACGGAAAACAATATGCAAACACTTTGCAATAGGAAGTGAGCAAGGAATACAACCTTTGTAGACCGGTCCTTCACTTCAAATAGCTCCCTGTAGTAGTCCCCTTCGCTGCGATCGTGAACTCCGGACTCTAGAGAGGCTCCCACGAAGAAACGAACATGCTTGCTTCGAAGACTTCGAGGCCGAAGATGATCTACGTCGAGGAGACACTAACCCAAGATATTTCTTCACTAGGTCATAAACTTTGTGAAGAGAACACCCTATACTAAATGGCAAATAGTAGAGGATGATGAAGTAGGAAGTGGGCTCACTTTAGAATTGATTTTCTCACACTTTTTATCATACTTCCATTGGAGCTAGAAAAGCTTGAAAGGAAGAAGAAGAAGAAAGAATAATTCATCATATGAATTAATCCTCATTCAAAAGAATTATGTAACCATGGGTGAGTTAAGGCTATCATGCCTAACTCATGTAGAGAATAAATCCAAGGCTAAGGTTAAGGTTTGGGTTAAGGAAAATATCCTAAGGAATGACAAAAGAGTGGACTTTGTCAAAGTTCTGCAAGCTACATTCAAGCTTGATAACTTTGACCAAGTTTATTCTCTTTTGTAATAACATTAAGAAATAATCAAAACCATAATTTAATCTTAGCATGGTATAAGTCTCATACACCCATCTACCATGTATCATCAACCATGACACAATACATGTACACAAAAATATATCACATATATACAATGTGTACATCAAGTGAGAAAAGAATCATAAGTGAGCTAATACCAGTTAATGTAATGTAATATATCTAATATATAATTATACATTAAATTATTAAATCAACTCTTGTTTTAATAATCCGGCTATATCACATATAACCGACTAATATCAAGTGTAACAACTTATCGAATCAACACTTGATCCGATAACCCGACCATATCACATATAACCGACCAATGTCATGAATCGCAAGAATAAAATACGGTATCTCATATCGTGTCAATCTCGGTCCTGCACATATCACATATGTACTCCTACACCGTTTCTCTTGAGCCAGGAAACCCCTATGTAGGACTCTAAAGACTCGTCAATACGCAGGCAGTAGGTGATGATCATATCAAACACCCACAAGCCGCAAGCGGTTTGCTAAACGTAACGGCCACCCGGGTATTGAGCGATTAGAAGATCAACAAGCAAGCCTGCTCACACTCCTGTGAATCCAATCAGTAACACTACCGTATAGTCCGATCTCTTCGTCTGATATGTCGCATATCTCGTCTAGGGGTGGTAAACATCAGACCCCAGTAACTCGATAATTCATGTCGATATGAGGCTCATAACGTGTCGAGAAACTAATGATAACATTTATCAGTATTGTTGTAGATAGTGCCCTCAGAGTCAATTATTGGATCACAGGCACGTGATTGCAATGATTGATGGAGGACCTATCCCAATAGGACAGTCTTACTCAAGATGATCGTATGCTATATAGTTTATCTTTATCATCGTGTACTGCTTTAGGTGACCTTACTAGTCACTATTGCGCGTTGATAGAGCCCTTAGGATTCTTGCTTGACTGCCAGCAGTATGAGGACGATCATATACGTGGGAGCTAGTAGTCTATAAGCACATCCTTAAAAGGTCCCTAGTCGTGGGAGTTTCGAGACTGGGCATCGATACTCCAGAGTAGACTAGTGTATACAGTCGAAACCACGACGAGGGGTGGTGGCCGGTCTCACAAGAAATTGGTGTCAGTTGGTTCACCTAAGATGTATGCAGGTGCTCATTGGGTTATGAGTACACCGGACACGAATCGCCGGGAACATGCTAGTTGGTCTTATACCAGACGTCAGATAGCAGTTCCCTGGTGACATGTGTACAGGTTAGTTCATCGACCTGAGATCGTCATTTGTCTCGTGTGAGTTCCTACTGTACTTTGATTACTATCCTAACACGCTCAAAGGAGACGTGCAAACAAGTTTTAGTTGGGTACAGTCCCGAGCCACATAGAGGCAGTGAGCGGATCTGCAGGGATTTGTCTCTCCCGGTATTGGGGGTGAGGTCACGCTGTGTCTAAGAGAGCCATTATACGAAGTCCTTGGCCAAGGCAGGAGATTTACTGGTAGGTATTCCAGTAGTATCTCAGGGTGTTCTGGGCTACACTCCGACACGACTTGTAACCCTTTTGGGGGTCTGACTTTTACCAACCCCCTAGGCCCGCCATGCGATGCTCATAGACAAACGGACCGGACTGTATGGATATTGTCACTGACAGGCTCAGTAGGGTGTCAGGATGAGTTCGCTCATCGACGTCCCTTTTGGTCAATACCTGGTAGCCCGTTACGTATGGCTAATACCTCTGACGTGCTAGTGGTTAAATCCACAACCAAGGTGTTGACGAGTCTTTAGAGTCCCCCACAGACAGTTACTCAAGTTTCGGGCAAAACGCTGTAGAGGCCGTATGGAGATATGGCAGGGTTCGATCATTTACGTGCGGTATTCCATGGATCATGATCGGACGGATAATACTGGCGGGCTTTGGTTTAAGCCGGATCCTAGTATTGTACAGTGTAGATTTTGTCTCATTGCATTTGTATTCGGTCGGAATAAAAATGCGGCTATGTAAATACAGTAGCTGGGTTTCCTGTAATTCATTACGGGATCAGTTTTTTGAAGTTGCCAGTTTGCTTTCCGTTTCGGCCATTTTTCTTTGTATCTTTCATTGGCTGAAAATTGGTGGAGGAGGGCTTATTTGAAAATGTGCAAATTGGCATTGTGGAGGGTGGTCTTTGCATATTGTTGCTCCATGATGTTTGTACCTTCATTTGACTTCTTTAGTTCATCATTGCTTGACTTATGGAGTTATGATGGTTGATGGAGTGTTGGTTTTGGTTGGTGATCATTTCTTCTCATCATCACCTTTCTCTCTCTTTCTTGCATGATGGCTTCCCCCCCTTGATTTTTCTACTCTCCTATTCCTTGGAGGCAAGGGGCCGGCCACAATTTTTGTGGGGTGGTCACAATTTTTAGAGAGTGATTTTTGTTCTCTTGATGCTTAAAAAATTCCCATGTTCATCCAAAGAATTGATAGTTCATTTCCTCCACCAATATGGCAACTTCCTCAACCTCCATGAGACATAGAGTTCCACACTATTCTACAGCACTTCTTGGGCACGTCGGCTCGCCAACTTCGTGCCCGAGTTGCCTCGGTCCAGAGGTGGGAGCCCGTAAAAGAACCCGGCGATGTGGTGCCCTTCTGACGAGGAGATGAAGACCGGAGATTCCGCGGGGAGATCGGGACGACGACGAGAAGACCGAAGGACACGGATCGCTCGGTATATCTCTCTACCCCTTCTCTAGTTAGCTAGGATTAGATTAATGGCCCGATCCGGGATTTTTGTGCGCGGTGGTGCCGTTTTCAAAAGTTAAAGTAAAGCATCGTTTCCGTATTTTGGGCTCGGATTGACGGCCGGGGCGCCGCCGTGCACTTACACTGGTATCAGAGCCACGCCATTAACCTAGTCTAGCTTGCTCTAACGTGTTTACAAGTTCGATCGAACGGATTTTCCGAAAAACCCGATTTCAAGTGCATCAGTTTTCTGTCAATTTTTTTTTGGCTCGAAAAATTTTTCAGTACATTGCAGAAACACGTGAAGGGAATTATAAGCATTCTGTGAAAATTTGGTCGCGTGACGTCACCTTTCCACAGCAGAACCGCGGCCAAACCCACGAATTGGCCGCGGTTCCGCCACTATATTGATTGTTCATTACGTCAAATTTTAACAGTGCACTTCTGACTTGTGAATGGGGTTTTCTGTATATTCTTTTTGGGCCCAGATTTTCTTTGAGTGCTATAGTTGTGCTTGGGGCCCACTTCGGTAAATTTGATCGATCGAAAATTTTAAACATGTTAGTACACAGTATTTACATTATATCTGCGACCGTGAATGTCATTTGATCGGTAAATCCTATCTAACTGCTATAACCCTTTTAGACGGATTTGCGAACGTGACATTCACGTTGATGTTCTGTGTTGTGCTGTGATGTTGCGGATTGATCGTGGGGGATAGCCTGGATGCAATGGTAGTACAGTTTTGGTTGTATTATGTACATTTGATATTGCGGGGCGAGCGTCCAACATGTGGACTGCCGTCACTGCCTGTTTGTATATTATTCTTTTGGGGCACGACCAGGCTAAGGTCGATGTACCCGTTGTATGTATATTTTACTTTCTGTACTATGATTACCCCAAGGTGGGGTGGACGGATAGCCGGGTTTTAGAGGGCAACGGGCCTGCATCTCATGGCATTGAGACGGAGGGGGCTTTACTCTAGAATTGGCGGGCTATTCGCCGCACTCGTAGGGGTACAGGTTGACCCAGGAGGGGTGCCCAAGTTACCGGATTCCGTGAAGTGCTGGGTGGTCCATTCACGTTGCTGAAGGGGGCTGCCTCGCTTCAGGTTTTGGAGGGTAACTTGTCGCCCCCGTAGGGGTCTAGGATTTCATTACACAGGCTATCCACACGACCAGGGGAATGTCGGGTTTCAGTAGCGGCTCTATGAAACCCGGGGATCCCAGATATCTGTATTGTTCTGTGATGCTTATTACATTTCTGTGATATTGCATTTTATCACGCCTTGAGCGAATATTATATATTGATATATATACTAGTAGATGTTGTATATGTTTTGCATCCGCGCTAGTCCAGTCCCCGCTCTGTCGTTAGTTAAGTAACCTAACGTGTATTGACGGGACCCAGTGGCGAATGCGGATGGCAAATACGTATATCATTATTTTCGTTCTTTATTGGTGTGATCAATTGGTGGGACTGCATTGATTCGGATCAATGCAAGTTAAAAAAACCTATTCTGAAGTTGTTGGAACATGTTTCAAAAAGCTGTTATTGCAAGGACGTTCACTTTTGTTTTGCACAGTGGTATTCAGTTGGAATATCCTGCACCTCAGTCGACGAGGCAAGGGCCGAGATCCCTTCACCGGGAGTGACCCCTTGGACAGAAGTTTGCGTCAGGGCAATAACTTCACTATAGTCGTTTACTTTTGCTTTGCATCGTGGTATTTAGTTGGAATATCCTGCACCTCATTCTACGGGGAAAGAGCCGAGATCCCTTCACCGGGAATGACCTATTTAGCAAAGGTTTTCGCCACTATATTTTTATAAAGCTATCCGGTTTCTTCAACGATATCAAGTTCATTACGTTAAAGGTTTTCGCTAGAAACCATTCGTAGCCCTCTGTCGTTTCATATGGATAGTCAATAGTACTCAAGATGTGTTTGTTGGCCAAAGTCAAGGCACAGTGTTTGGTAGCTATTGGGAATTCATATGCAGCATAGATAGATGCGTTGGTTTGGGACAGTCGTACTGCCTTGTTGGCCAAAGTCAAGGGTAGGTACGGGTGGGTTCAAATCAAGCTGGAGAATGACGGGTAGAACTTGACATGTGACTTATGATTTGTTGGCCAAAGTCAAGGTCATAAGAGCATGGGGCAAAAATCACATCGGGAGTTTCTAAAAAAACTGAAACTTGCTAGATATGTGCATACCTTATGGAGTGTGATAACGTGAGCGGATTCCGTCACGTTATCATGCGATGATAGTTGGATCCCGATTCTCACTGATGAGTTGGTTTACTCCTCGGGTGATCCCGACTAATTCTCCTTTCAGCTTTAGAGGAGAATTTGACGTTACAGTGGGAGGTTTCCTGATTAGGTAAATTGGTAACCATTTTGATCTAGGTTGGAGTGCACGCTAAGTGTTTCTTTTCTCTCTCTCTTTGGAAGCGACCATGACCCGACCCTAGACTATAACTCAGTGACCAAAATTAACCAAACCTTCTTAAACACTGGCTTTTAGATTGTCAGAGTTGCAAACCTCATTGCCACTCTTACTTTTACCGTTTTCTCCAGGACACCCCGTATTACTACGAACGTCTACTTCCATTGGATAAAACCATCGTATGGTTATATACGACCTCGAAGGAATTTATTCGAGGATGGTTTCTGGTTCTAGAGAAAACGAATATGACTATTCAGTTGTCTTTTCCTTTTACCTTCTCTCAGGTCCTTGGTTTAGGAGATAGTACACCTATTACGCAAATTAGATAGTCTTCTTCCAAACCTTAGGCTGGTGCCGAACGGTGGGGAATGAAGAAAACCAATTAGCATAATGATGGTGTACAAAAGGTATTAAGTAAAGACATATCAAGGGATTAGAAGGAGGGCAACGTAAACTGCGACTGCTATTCACGACCAAACCAAGTATTTCATTACCATTCCCACTTCACCTTTGTATTTCTCCAGGACACTCCGTATCACTACGAAGATCCACAGTTTATTGGATACTCTATCGTATGGTTATATACGAACTCGAAAGGAACTTGTTCCAGTTCGGGGATGGATTCTGGTTCAGGAGAAATAAGAATAAGGTTTATTCAGGTGTCTTTTATCTTCACCTTCTCTCGCATTACGAGTGCTCCTAGGATTAGGAAAGTACACCCATTATGCTTATTGGATAGTCTTCTTCTAAACCATAGGCTGGTGTCGAGCGGTAGGGAAGGAAGAAAACCGTTTGGCCTAAAGGGGTGTACAGAAGGTAATGACTAAAGACATATGAAGGGATGTGAAGAGATGGTATAGAAATATACGGTTACAGTTGTGAATCTGATAATGGAAGAGGTATTACTAGGAATATCCGGATACCCCTACGAAACATTTCAATGTTTCAGTTTCACTGTGTACTGTTAAAGAAAAACTGATTTTCCAATTAGACACTTGCTCCAGGGTATGTATTTACCAGGTAAGAATCTCACATCTGTATGGTTTTACAGATGATGAGTGGGAGTAAGTTATTGGGAATTAGGTGATCGTCCTCATTATATAGGGATTCGTTGTAATCGGTGATATTTGAGGAAGTCACCTGGGTTGTTTGCCGGACGGCAAATATTTGGTTTTGAATATCCGCTGTTATGTACCAATTTCAAATTGATATATCTGTACGTCTATTTTTATAGAGTGAGATATACCTTTTTGAAATTATGTCTGTAACATTTACCTATATCAGTGGATGGTTAGGTGAGGAGCATTAAACATCGTTGTAATTCTTCTTAACCGTAAGTACAGTTTTCAACCTACAACGCACAGGGAATGAGTTATTAGACTCAGGGGACTTATACAGAGTATTGTATGTTATCCAGCGTCCATGAGGACAGAGGGGTTGGTTCTTGTACTATATTCGGTTTACTTATGACTTCTCTAGTTTTTAGACAGGTGTTTCGTAGAAACACAGGGTCCGAATTTTGAGAAGTTATAGGTATATAAGAGTAAAGTAGAGAACCAGATATTGCAAGTATCGGGATTCTTCAAGATGATCGAAGATGTAAATACTTGTGTGTGGTATTCAGTTAATAGTAATGATTAAGAGAACTTGATTCTCTTTCAGGTTGCTCATAATTGGAAGCGTTCCTAAGTTGAGTAACGCTGATCGGCCTCCTTCCATTTAGTTGACATGCACTAGAGACAGCTGCATGATTTGAATCTGGTTCAATTAAATTAGTGCCTCTGTTTCTGTATTGGATATAGAACAGTTCATATCTTGACGATGTTAAGGTACGGGGAGTTGTCCGGCTTATGCTTAAAACAAGACTCTGGATAACTCAAGGCACGTTTCTGTAATGGCTGTTTGTGGGTTGACCCAGGCTATGACGAGGGTTGACTTTCTACCATATGGAAGATCAATAGTGATATTGTTCTTGACTCTCCATAGTTTTAAAAGAAATGGATTTTTTTTCAGAAAACAGTAGTGGGAGTATGGTAGAACTGGAAGTGATTCCAGAACCGCAAACAATTACTGAAAATTTTATAAGAACCTAAAGATTCAATCTGGTTTGACATTCCATTAGCCACTCCGCAGATATGGTGGGTAATCTCAGGCACTCGAGAGGTACTTTGGTAGCCTCAAGGACGGTGACAGGGAGGTTCTTGTTTACCCAGACTTTCCATTACTGTTGTTCCAGACTGTGAGACCTGGCAGGAGGATGAGTATAGAGTCGTTCTTAACTAGCTTTAGAAGTGTACGTATATATGACTCTGCCAGAGGGTTGTCGTAGTCAGTGGGAGCAGCGGAACCATTGGTGGACAAGTGGCTTATGTCTATTTATAGACTAAAGCAGATGTAGCGGAGATAGATCATCTATTTCTGACGTGACAGTCATAGGCTTGGCTTCATCAGAATCGGGGATGGATCTGTTAAGAAGGTAGTACGGTGTGATGTCCTGGTATTTGGATGACATACACAGAGTAGGAAAAGAAATTCCTATACTACGATCGGTTATACTTTAGTTGTCACACAGTGGTTTCTCCACATAGGACTTGGATATAATATCAAGACATTCTGGTTACTAGATCTATAGATCTAGATTTGGGTGGTTTCCCAATCAGGGTACTTAGATAGCATTCTAAGAGTTTTTAGAATGGACGACTCCTGGCACGGTAGTATACCTGCAGGTGATGGAGTCACCCTCTCTAAAGGAGTCTTACAGACTAAAGGGGAGAGGGATGTGCATGATTGGCAGATCACTTGCTTAGGAAATTGAGTCAATCATGAGATGTCAAGAATCACACCAGATGTTGTTTTTGCAGTGGATGCAATTAATTGATATTAATCCAATCCTGGAGAAATGATCGGAAGCAGTTTTTAGAACATAAGTGGATGTTCTAGGGATATGATAACGGCATCCTCCTTCGGGAGACAGTTATCATTCCAGGCTTCCAAAGTGACATGGATGACAGAGAGGTTGTCAGAGTTATAGTTTTCCTTCTGATGAGGGGCAGTATTTTGGACAGTTGGTCCAAGGGGATACTGAGGGAGGCATGACGCAGGATACTGATTATGTTCAGTTGACGATATAGTCTAAAAGTTTGGATTTGGAGTTCATTTATGAGCTAGGTCCCATCAGACATCCAGACACATTCTAAGACAGGTATTGCTCATTTCGGGAGATGGCTTTCTCCGCGAACTTGAGATATAGAGAGACATAAAAAGAAACATCAAGGTGGATCCACTCACTGAGGCTGTTCCTCGAACGCAATAGTTTCGCAAACGGGTTTTGTGAGGCTGATTAGTAGAGGAGTTGGGTGTTCGGTATCACACGGGCTATGAGTATGCGACATCGCAATAATTAGCCTTGAGTGCAAGTGGGAGATTGTTAGAGATAGTGCCCTCAGAGTCAATTATTGGATCAAAGGCACGTGATTGCAATGATTGATGGAGGACCTATCCCGATAGGACAGTCTTACTCAAGATGATAGTATGCTATCTGGTTTATCTTTATCATCGTGTACTGCTTTAAGTGACCTTACAGGTCACTATTGCGCGTTGATAGAGCCCTTAGGACTCTTGCTTGACTGCCAGCACTATGAGAGCGATCATATACGTGGGAGCTGGTAGTCTATAAGCACATCCTTGAAAGGTCCCTAGTCGTGGGAGTTTCGAGACTGGGCATCGATACTCCAGAGTAGACTAGTGTATATAGTCGAGACCCCGACGAGGGGCGGTGGCCGGTCTCACAAGCCACTGGTGTCAGTTGGTTCACCTAAGATGTATGCAGGTGCTCATTAGGTTATGAGTACACCGGATAGGACTCACCGGGAACATGCCAGTTGGTCTTATACCAGACGTCAGATAGCAGTTCCTTGGTGACATGTGTAAGGTTAGTTCATCGACCTGAGATCGACATTTATCTCGTGTGAGTTCCCACTGCACTTTGATTACTACCCTACCACGCTCAAAGGAGACATGCAAACAGGTTTTAGTTGGGTACAGTCCCGAGCCACATGGAGGCAGTGAGCGGATCTGCAGGGGTCGTCTCTCCCGGTATTGGGGGTGAGGTCGCGCTGTGTCTAGGAGAGCCATTACACGAAGTCCTTGGCCAAGGCAGGAGATTTACTGGTAGGTATTCCAATAGTATCTCTGGGTGTTCTGGGCTACACTCCGACACGACTTGTACCGCTTTTGGGGGTCTGACTTTTACCAACCACCTAGGCCCGCCATGCGATGCTCATAGACGAACGGACCAGACTGTACGGATATTGTCACTGACAGGCTCAGTAGGGTGTCAGGATGAGTTCGCTCATCGACGTCCCTTTTGGTCAATACCTGGTAGCCCGTTACGTATGGCTAATACCTCTGACGTGCTAGTGGTTAAGTCCACAACCAAGGTGTTGATGAGTCTTTAGAGTCCCCCATAAACAGTTACTCAAGTTTCGGGCGAAACGCTGTAGAGGCCGTATGGAGATATGGCAGGGTTCGATCATATACGTGCGGTATTGCACGGATCATGATCGGACGGATAATATTAGCGGGCTTTGGTTTAAGCCGGATCCTAGTATTGTACAGTGTAGATTTTGTCTCATTGCATTTGTATTCGGTCGGAATACAAATGCGGGTATGTATATATAGTAGCGTGGTTTCCTGTAATTTATTAAGGGATCAGTTTTATGAAGTTGCCAGTTTGCTTTCCGTTTCGGCCATTTTTATTTGTATCTTTCATTAGCTGAAAATTGGTGGAGGAGGGCTTATTTGCAAATGTGCAAATTGGCATTGTGGAGGGTGGTCTTTGCATATTGTTGCTCCATGATGTTTGTACCTTCATTTGACTTCTTTAGTTCATCATTGCTTGACTTATGGAGTTATGATGGTTGATGGAGTGTTGGTTTTGGTTGGTGATCATCTCTTCTCATCATCACCTTTCTCTCTCTTTCTTGCATGATGGCTTCCCCCCCTTGATTTTTCTACTCTCCCATTCCTTGGAGGCAAGGGGCCGGCCCCAATTTTTATCAGGTGGTCACAATTTTTGGAGAGTGATTTTTGTTCTCTTGATGCTTAAAAAATTCCCAAGTTCATCCAAAGAATTGATAGTTCATTTCCTCCACCAATATGGAAACTTCCTCAACCCCCATGAGACATAGAGTTCTACACTATTCTACAACACTTCTTGGGCACGTCTGCTCGCCAACTTCGTGCCCGAGTTGCCTCGGTCCAGTGGTGGGAGCCCGTAAAAGAACCCGGCGATGTGGAGCCCTTCCGACGAGGAGATGAAGACCGGAGATTCCGCGGGGAGATCGGGACGACGACGAGAAGACCGAAGGAAACGGATCGCTCGGTATATCTCTCTACCCCTTCTCTAGTTAGCTTGGATTAGATTAATGGCCCGATCCGGGATTTTTGTGCGCGGTGGTGCCGTTTTCAAAAGTTAAAGTAAAGTATCGTTTCCGCATTTTGGCCTCGGATTGACGGCCGGGGCGCCGCCGTGCTCTTACACCAGTATATCTCTGAAGCTGCCTTGGCCAAGGAGTTCCTGTTATAGCTAATCGAGCACAACGCAATATCTACTCCATATACCGGGAGAGACGAAACCCCTCCTATCGCTCATTGCATCCATGTGACTCGGGACTGTACCCAAAAGCCACCGTTTTACACGTTCTCTTGAACATGGTAAGGTAGAAATCAAAGCACAATGGGAATCACACAAGACTCTATGACGATCTCGGGTCTACAGAGTAACCTGTACTAGTGTCACCAGAGAATTGCCATCTGACGATAGGTATAATGCCATCTGGGAGTTCTCGGCGAGTCCGTTCAGTGTAACCAGCTCCACTGAGCACCCGTATACTGTCTCTGATGTCAAACACCAATGGATATAGGATCATCCATCGCCCATCTACATGGGTCGAGAAGCTATACGCTAGTCTACTCTGGTATATCGATGCCCTGTCTCGATACACCCTCGACTAGGAACATTTGAAGGATGTACTTAGCGACTACTCTGTCCCTACTAGTATGATCTGCATCATAGTCCTGGTAGTCAAGTACTCATCCTAAGGGCTTTATCAACATGTAACATAGAGACAATCATCGTACATGTTAAGATAAAGAGTAACCAGATAGTATACTATCATGTCGAGCAAGAAAGTCCTCTCTATATATGTCCAAGCATCCACTACAATATACATCGTATGTACAGTAATGGCCTCTAGGGCATACATATCACTAACAATCTCCCACTTGCACTCGGGCCATCTGTTGTAGTATCCCATACCCAACAATCAGCAGTGGTTGAAGTATCCCATACTCAACCATCCCATAAAAGTCTCCCATTGGAATTGGCCTTTGTGAGTGGATCCGCGTTGTTGTCCTCTGTATCTACTCTTCTTAACCTCGATCTTTATGGAGATCATCCATCTTTATAATCAGGTGATATTGCCTAAGAATATGTCTGGATCTCTGATCGGACGGGGGTTCCTAGGCCTAAACCACAACTCCATTATCACACAATGGTAGGAACGAAGTTCATCTCATGAACTTATATACATCTGGACTGCCTCTTTGGTAGCATCCTTGGTAGCAATGTATCCTGCCTTTATCGTCTAGTATGCCATGGTATCTTGCTTGGAACTCTTCCAACATACCGTCCCTCCACTGAGGGTAAGGACAATACCTATGACTGAAATTCAGTCGACCTTACCCTGGAAGCTATCCAGTGATTCTCCCCAGGATCGATTGATACCATCTCACTACACCTAGTGAGAATCCTAACATCCACTTAGATCTATCTCATAGATCCAAAACCCAGGATTTAGGAGGTATCACCTTGATCTTACATGGAGAATCTTTGTGAAAAGAGGAGATTGACCGAGTGTAGCATAGGAAACTCCTTTCCTATCAAGAGTATGTCATCCACGTACAATACGAGGATCACCACCATACTCCCTACTACCCTTTTTGTATATACAAGGTTCATCTACCATTTTGATGAAGTCAAACTCTTTGACTATCACATCAAAACAGATGTTCCAACTCCGCAATGCTTGCTTTAACTCATAAAGCAACTTGCACATGTTTCCGCTGCTCCCACTATCTATGAAGCCCTCTGGCTGTGTACTTATAGACGCTCACTTCTAAATTACTATTTAGAAAAGCAGTCATGACACCCAACCGCCAGAAATTGTAATCATGGTATGTAGCAATGGAAAGTAGGATCCGGATGGAATTTAGCATAGGCACTAGAAAAGGTTTCATCATTATCCACGCCTGATCAATGACGAAAAACCTTTTACAACTAGTCTTAGCTTTGAAAGTCTCAACTTTTCCATGTACACCTAAGTAATCTTCTCAAGCTATACTTGCTCCTGATGGGGATTTAACCCTTCAGATAAAGCAACCAAAGTCCATACTTTGTTGGTGTATATAGATTCCATCTCAGATTGCTTAGCATCCAGCCATTCTCACAGAGTCCCCACTCCTGATGGCCTGCTCGAAACTAGTTGGGACATCATCTCAAGATGCAATCCTCGCTCCTACTGTCATAGAGAAAACCGAAGTATCTCTCAGGTGGATGAGGGACCCTACCAGATCGGCGGAGAGGCTAAGGTTCGTTGGAAACTATTGAATCCTCCGGGTTTACCAAATCATCAGCTGCAGTTTGTATAGCTGGAACTCCTTCCAGTTCTACCTCATGACCACTAATTTCTTCACAACAAATTCCCTTTCCCAAAGGTGGCATGCTGAGAAACAAAACACTTTTTGCTCCTCAGTGTGGTAGAAGATATTCCTGTTAGTTATATGTATGCCCTAGAGGCCAGTATTATATAGATGATGTATATTATATTGGATGCTTGGACATATATAGAGATGACTTTCTTGCTCGATATGATAGTATGCTATCTGGTTGCTCTTTATCTTAACATGTATACTCGTCTCTTTATACTGTCTTATGGTTACATGTTGGTAAAGCCCTTAGGATGTGTACTTGACTACCTGGACTATGATACTGATCATACTAGTGGGGGCATGGTAGTTCATAAGTACATCCTTCAAGGTCCCTAGTCGTAGGTGTATCGAGACGGGGAATCGATATACCAGTGTAGACTAGCGTATACGCTTCTCGACCCATGAGATGGGCGATAGATGATCCCATATCCATTGGTGTTTGACATCAGAGATAGTATACGGGTGCTCAGTAGAGACTGGGTACACTGGACGGACTCGCCGAGAACTCCCAGATGGTATTATATCTCACGTCAGATGGCAGTTCTCAGGTGACACTTGTGCAGGTTAGTCTGTAGACCCGAGATCGTCATAGAGTCTTGTGTGATTCCCACTGTGATTTGATTTCCTCCTTACCACGTCCATGAGGGCGTGCAAAACGGTGGTTTTTGGGTACAGTCCCAAGTCACATGGAGGCAATGAGCGATAGGAGGGGTTTCGTCTCTCCCGGTATTGGGGGTTGATGTTGCGCTGTGCTCGATTGGCCGTAACAGGGAAGTCCATAGCCAGAGCTAATTCAGAGATTTACTGGTAAGTGTTACCAGTAGTTTCTCGACCCGTTATGAGCCTCACATCGGCACGACTTATCGATTATTGGGGTCTGACGTTTACCACCCCTAGACTTGATATGCGACATATCAGACAAGGAGATCGGACTGCACGTTAGTGTTGTCGGTTGGCTCGACAGGAGTTGTAGCAGGTTCGCTTGTTCTCTTTTGATCGCTCAATACCCGGGTGGCCGTTACGTTTAGCTGACCGCTTGCGGCTTGGGGGTTCTTGATATGATCATCACCCACTGCCGGAGTATTGACGAGTCTTAGAGTCCCACAATGGAGTTACCTAGTCCAGGCGAAACGTTGTAGTGCGCGTATGCGATATGCGCTTGGACCCGATTAAAATGCGCGTATGGGATACCGTATATTGATCGGGCGGCATGCTTTTGGTAGGGTCATATGTGATATGGACGGATTGATAAATCAAGTGTTGATTTATCATTTAACCATTATTTTTCTCACTTGAAATCTTTTCTTGTATATGATGGATGTATGCATGCATGTATGTTTTTCTTTCTTTCTAGTTTCTTGCACATATGGATGTGTATACATACATACATACATACATACATCTTCTATCATGGTTGCTTATACAAAGAAAATGGTGGCAATATAAGACTCACACCATGGTTTTATTTATATGAATTATTATTGCATTTGATTTAAAACAAAAGGAAAAAGGAAAGGATAATTCATGGTTTCTTTCTACACTCTTCTTTGACCTAACCATGCTCACCCACCTTTTAACCATGGATTAACTTTCCTTTTAGGTTTTAACTCAAGTTCAATAATATATTTATTGTTTAACCATGGTTTGAGATGAGAGAAGAAAAATATATATTTATATATTTTTATTTTCTCATGAGGGTTTATCTTTTGTATTCTTCTTAAAAAGCCATCATCTTCTTCAACCTTGAGCTCTTGCTCTGTAGACTTTTCAAGTGAGCAAAATACTCAACAAGATAGGATTTTGAAGTGAGAAAGAGAACTACAACACCATTCTACACAAGTCTAGCCCACTTGTTTAGAGTGTTAGCTTCGTTTCATCTTCTTGATAAAGTGAAGTTGCAAGCTTGGACAAAGCGGACTCCGGGTGGAACATCGTGGACCTAGAGGAGATCAAGCGGAATTTTTCCAAACCCCAAGTGGCCGAGGAGTCTAGCGTAGGGAGCTATAAAGGTTGTACTCTCAAAACCCTAGCTTTTCTTACTTGTGATGAAGTGTAGTTTATAAAACCCTAATTTTTCTAGGAATGATTCTTTGTATGCTTACTTAGCACCCTAAAATTTTAATCTTTGGTACATGTGATGCTTCTAAACCCTTCTAATTTTTCTAGGAATGATTCTTTGTATGCTTACTTAGCACCCTAAAATTTTAATCTTTGATACATGTGATGCTTCCAAACCCTTCATGTGGTGCTAGGTAAACCCTTCATTGGTATCAGAGCCAACCTAGAACATTAGGCGACACTTCTACGAAGTAAAAACTCCGATCGAACAAAAATATGACGTTACGGGACCTCTCTGGACATTTTTTAAAAACTGTTTATTTTCAGGATTAAAAATATGTAAAAAAATCCGGCAGGTAAACATAAGAATTACTGTAAAATTCGATGCAGTGAACAGTCTTTTTTGCCGTGGAAACGCGGCCTAAGCTTGCTTTGGTCGCAGTTCCGCGGCCGTACACATCAATCACTGCATTAATTTTATACAGTAATGCTTGTTTCTTCTTGTATATTTTTTAGGGTATTTTTAATCTGAATTTTGTGTTGTTTGTTCTGGAGATGGTTTTAGACTCATCGATTCGATCGGAATTTTCATTTCGTGACTTTTCCGGATAAATTAGAATGTATTGAAGTGTTTGAACGAGTATCATTTGCTCACTTTTCATGGGGTTTAAAATCTTTCGGAAATAAGTGCAAGTTTGTTTGTGGTGGACCCTCTAGAAGACAACAAACCTTAACTCGATTATGTGACCGTCTTGAACTGCCTTTTGAACCTTAGGGTTTGGGGCAGTACGGCATGCCACATGTGAGGCGTTGGCTTGACCCTTCTACGGCTGGACTGCTACCACTGTGTCATACTCCGGTTTTTTTTTTGAACTCCGCTCAAGTGTTGAGCTTTAGCGAATCTTGGGTATTTGATCGTTCGTTCGAAAACTTTAATACCGTCTATTTATCTGGAATGTGATGCAATATGTGGAATTCATATAGCTGGACATGAAATACGAAGTATGTGATATTTCGCATTTACGATGTCTAAAGAGAATGTGGATTCCAAATATTGCAGTTTTATACTTTCTTTTCTGTGACCGTAAGTGTAGTATGTCGATATCGCCGGTTTCGTTGCTATACATCAACGACAATTGGGGTACGCATACTTACTTACGTTGATGATATATGATATTATGTGTTGCTGAGATATGATGTGCAGGATTGTCGCAATTGAATATCCGGGGGGTTTTATGTGAGATGAGAGTTTTATATTTTCATTCATGTAAATTCAAATGTAATATTCTTTTATTTGGGGCACTTCCGGGTTGAGGTCGATGCCACCAGTGTTGTATATTATTTACTTTTCCGAATTAGGATGGACCCAAGGAGGGGAGCACAGGTGACCGGGTTTTGGGGTTCAGTGGGAGGCCATCTCGAGGAGTCGAGACCGGGTCTCCTAAACTCCAGAATTGGTAGGGTCGCTTGCCGCTCTCGTAGGGGTCCAGAGTGTAGGCTTGGCTATTCATCGCGACTGTGGAATCCGTATTTTCTATTGTTGGCTAAATACTAAATACGGACGTCCTAGTATATCCCACATTATATCTATGTTTCTGCTGCGATATCTGTGATGTGATCATTAGATATGTTCTGTGATGGATACAGTATATAGTAAATATGATATATTATATAGGCGTTACTTATGTTTTACACCCGCGCTAGCACTGCCCTGCTCTGCCGTTAGTTACCTAACCTAACGGTGCACGAGGGGACATCGAGGCGAATGTGGATGGCATAAGTGTACGTCGTATTTATCTGTGATGTTTAGGTGAGATAAATGATGGGACTTCATTAATATGATTAATGAAAGAAAAGAAACCTAAAAGATGTTGTAGAATCAAATTTTCAAATAAAAGGGTAGCTACAGCTTTGCTTTGCATAGCGGTATATATGATATACCATGCACCTTATTCGATGAGGAAAGAGCCGAGATCCCTTCACCGGGAGTGACCTCTTTAGCAAAACTGGCAGATGCTACAAAACTCGGTTTGACTTTTGACTGCTTTTGGAGTTTTGCTTTGCACAGTGATATATATGATATATCCCGCACCTTATTCGATGAGGAAAGAGCCGAGATCCCTTCACCGGGAGAGACCTCTTTAGAAAAACTAATGAAAGCCTCAAAATCACTCCATTTCAAAATTTCACTTGATTCTACGACGATATCAAGTTCATTACGCAATAGGTTTTCAGAAAAACCTGACGTAGCCCTCCGTCATTTCAGATAAATCCTACTTAGTATTCTTGCTACGTTTGTTGGCCTGCGTCAAGGCGTAGTGTGCGGTAGCTAACTAGTATTTGTCTTTTAATGCATATGATGCAGATTGGATTAGGGTAGTCGTATGACTTTTTTGGCCTGCGTCAAGGGTCGTACGAGTGGGTTTAATTCAATCAAGAAATGACGGGTTGAACTTGACTAGCGCACTATGGTTTGTTGGCCTGCGTCAAGGTCATAGGACGCTAGGGGCAAAATATTATTGGGAATTTCAAGTGTTGAAATTTGCAATGAGATTGCATACCTTCTATGAGATAGTTGGATCCCGATACCCACTGCGAGTAATTGTTACTCCCGGGAGAGTTTTACACAGGACAATTAGTCGATCAAGTAGGTGTCTAGAAAGGTGTCAACGGGGTTACGCCTATGGGAAAATGAGGTTTACTTTAATTAGGTCCGTGCGAAAGCACGGGGAACCTCCCTCAAAGTACCGACACTGGCCTGGCTGAAAGATCGGCGAAGTTGTAGGGTGTAATTAATCCCGGCTAGTCTTTCCTTTTAGGGTTTGAAGGAAGATTTGATAAAAACCAGTGGGAGCCATCCTGATTAGATAAGATAATAACCAATCTGATCTTGCAAGAGCATACGCTAAAGTGTTTTCTTCTCTCTCTCTCCAGGTAGCGAACATATCATGCCTTAATCAAGATAATAATATGGATGTATTGACCGAACCCGCATGTTATACTATGCTGGGGAACGTTGGTTCCGTTCTTTCTTATAAGAGTTATAGGACTGAACAGAATATAGGGGATTACCAGGATTCCCATGCCACCCGAATGCAGAAAGTACATGTTGATGCATTTTCTTCGGGTGTGTTCGTTACAGAGAACTGTTTCTCCATTTGCCCTACGTCCTGGGTATTAGATACCGGGTCAGGATCCCATATATGTAATCAGTTACATGGGCTTAGGAAAGGTAGAGAACTTGGAGAAGGTGATAAAGACATAAGAGTAGGAAATGGTGCAATTGTTGCAGCTAAAACAGTCGGGGAATATCACCTTGCATTACCAACTGGTAATACATTGGTCCTGAACGAATGCTATTACATGCCGAACCAGATATGCAACATTATATCGGTTTCTTTGTTGAGTAAAGAGAGATATAATTTTGTATTACAGGATAATGTTATGAACATTTTCCGTAACCAAAAGTTGGTTGGATCAGGCACGTTATGCAATGGCATTTATGTTCTAAATCAATCAACGGTTCTAAGCATAACAAACACACACAAGAGGAAGAGTTCAGAACTGAACGAATCCTTCTTGTGGCATTGTAGACTGGGTCACATCAATGCGACACGACTAGCAAAGTTGCATAAAAATGGATATTCGAATCCGTTTGAATTATCATCTTATGACACTTGCCAGTCATGTCTCAAAGGCAAGATGACCAAAACTCCGTTTACGGGACACGGAGAAAGAGTTACGGAACTCTTGGGACTGGTGCATAGTGATGTATGCGGTCCAATGTCTACACATGCCAGGAATGGTTCTGCGTACTTCATTACATTCACTGATGATCTCTCTAGATTCGGATATGTGTTCCTGATGAAACACAAATCGGAAGCTTTTGAGAAATTTAGAGAATATAAACAAGAAGTCGAGAACCAAACCGGGAAAAGTATTAAAATCCTTCGATCTGATCGAGGAGGTGAATACTTGAGCATTGAATTCCTGGACTTCCTAAAAGAGAATGGGATTCTCTCTCAGCTGACTCCTCCATATACACCACAGCACAATGGTGTATCAGAACGGAGGAACCGCACCCTATTAGATATGGTGCGCTCTATGATGAGTACAGCTGAGTTACCTATTTCCTTCTGGGGATATGCACTAGAAACAGCTGCAGACCTATTGAATATGGTTCCTACCAAATCCGTGCCAACCACTCCAAATGAGATATGGAAAGGAAAGAGACCATGTCTTAATTATGTTAAGATATGGGGTTGTCTGGCATATGTAAAAATGCATAATCCGGACAAACTCGCGGCAAGGTCCATTCTGTGTAAGTTTATTGGATATCCCAAACATTAGCGCGGGTATATCTTCTACCACACCGAGGAACAAAAGGTGTTTGTTTCTCGACATGCCACATTTTTAGAAAATGAATTTCTTGAAAAAGAGATTAGTGGCAAGGAGGTAGAACTGGAAGAGGTTCCAGCAATACAGACTACGACAGAAGATTTGGTTGAACCAGAGGATTCGATAATTCCCAATGAACCTCAGCCTCTCCGCCGATCTAGTAAGTTTCCTCGCCAACCTGAAAGATACTACGGTTTTCTCATGGATGGTGGCAGCGAGGATTGCATCATGGAGGATGATGACCCGACTAGCTTCGAGCAGGCCATCACGAGTGGGGACTCAGTGAAATGGCTGGATGCTATGCGGTCCGAGATGGAATCCATGTACACCAACAAAGTATGGACTTTAGAAGATGCTCCTGAAGGGGTAAAACCCATTGGGAGCAAGTGGATCTTCAAGAAAAAGATTGGTGTAGATGGGAAAGTGGAGACTTTCAAAGCTAGACTTGTTGCGAAGGGTTTTCGTCAAAGACCAGGTGTGGACTATGACGAAACCTTCTCTCCAGTAGCTATACTTAAATCCATCCGGATCATGCTTGCCATCGCTCAATATCATGATTACGAAATCTGGCAAATGGATGTTAAGACCGCCTTTCTAAACGGTGATTTAGAAGAGTGCGTGTACATGACTCAGCCAGAGGGTTTCGTAGATAGTGGGAGCAGCGGGAAGGTGTGCAAGCTGCTTAAATCCATTTATGGATTAAAGCAAGCATCGCGGAGTTTGAACATCTGCTTTGACGTCGTTATCAAAGAGTTTGATTTCGTCAAAAACATAGATGAACCTTGTATTTACAAGGAAGTAGCAGAGAGTAAAGTTGTCTTCCTCGTATTGTACGTAGACGACATACTCTTGATAGGAAATGATATTTCTATGCTGCAATCGGTCAAGCTCTTCTTATCACAAAGATTCTCAATGAAAGATCTTGGTGATGCCTCCTGCATATTGGGAATTAGGATCTATAGAGATAGATCCAAACGGATATTGGGATTGTCCCAATCCAGGTACATTGACACCATACTAAAGAGGTTTAGTATGGAAGAATCCAAGCGTGGGAACTTACCCACGATCTCTGGAGTCACACTTTCCAAAGAGATGTCTCCCAAGACTGATTTGGAGAGAGCTCGCATGCAAGGGATACCCTATGCTTCGGCTGTAGGCTCTATCATGTATGCGATGCTATGTACGAGACCCGATGCAGCATACTCACTAAGTGTAGTGAGAAGGTATCAAGCTGATCCTGGAGAGAGTCACTGGACAGCTGTGAAGAGCATTCTCAAGTACTTGCGAAGGACTAAAGAGATGCTCTTGGTGTATGGTAACGGAGAACTCCAAGTGGAGTCCTTTACCGATTCAAGATTCCAGAGTGATAAGGACGACTCTAAGTCGCAGTCGGGATTTGTCTTTACCCTTTACGGAGGGGCGGTTAGCTGGAAGAGTTCCAAGCAGGAAACCGTGGCAGACTCGACGATGGAGGCTGAATACATCGCTGCCAACGATGCTGCCAAAGAGGCTGTCTGGATCAAGAAGTTCATTACTGAACTTGGAGTGGTTCCATCCATTGAGCATCCAATACCTTTGTATTGCGAAAACAATGGAGCAGTGGCTTTGGCTAAGGAACCCAGGTCCCATCAGCGGTCCAGGCATATTCTGAGGCGGTATCACCTGATCCGGGAGATAGTTGATCGCCGAGAGATCGAGGTCAGGAGGGTTGACACGAAGAATAACACAGTGGATCCACTCACGAAGGCCATTCCCCAGATACAGTTTGAGAGACTCTTCGGAATGCTCGGTATGCGATACTACAGCAGCTGGCCCTAGTGCAAGTGGGAGATTGTTAATTATATGTATGCCCTAGAGGCCAGTATTATACAGATGATGTATATTATATTGGATGCTTGGACATATATAGAGATGACTTTCTTGCTCGATATGATAGTATGCTATCTGGTTGCTCTTTATCTTAACATGTATACTCGCCTCTTTATACTGTCTTATGGTTACATGTTGGTAAAGCCCTTAGGATGTGTACTTGACTACATAGACTATGATACGGATCATACTAGTGGGGGCATGGTAGTCCATAAGTACATCCTTCAAGGTCCCTAGTCGTAGGTGTATCGAGACGGGGCATCGATATACCAGTGTAGACTAGCGTATACGCTTCTCGACCCATGAGATGGGCGATGGATGATCCCATATACATTGGTATTTGACATCAGAGATAGTATACGGGTGCTCAGTGGAGACTGGGTACACTGGACGGACTCGCCGAGAACTCCCAGATGGTATTATACCTCACGTCAGATAGCAATTCTCAGGTGACACTTGTGCAGGTTAGTCTGTAGACCCGAGATCGTCATAGAGTCTTGTGTGATTCCCACTGTGCTTTGATTTCTACCTTACCACGTCCATGAGGGCGTGCAAAACGGTGGTTTTTGGGTACAGTCCCTAGTCATATGGAGGCAATGAGCGATAGGAGGGGTTTCGTCTCTCCCAGTATTGGGGGTTCATGTTGTGCTGTACTCGATTGGCCGTAACAGGGAAGTCCCTGGCCAGGGCTAATTCAGAGATTTGCTGGTAAGTGTTACCAGTAGTTTCTCGACCCGTTATGAGCCTCACATCGGCACGACTTATCGGTTATTGGGGTCTGACGTTTACCACCCCTAGACTTGATATGCGACATATCAGACGAGGAGATCGAACTGCACGGTAGTGTTGCCGGTTGGCTCGACGGGAGTTGTAGCAGGTTCGCTTGTTCTCTTCTGATCGCTCAATACCCGGGTGGCCGTTACGTTTAGCTGACCGCTTGCGGCTTGGGGGTGCTTGATATGATCATCACCGACTACCGGAGTATTGACGGGTCTTAGAGTCCCACAATGGAGTTACCTAGTCCAGGCGAAACGTTGTGGTGCGCGTATGCGATATGCACTTGGACCCGATTAAAATGCGTGTGTGGGATACCGTATATTGATCGGGCGGCTTGCTTTTGGTAGGGTCATATGTGATATGGCCGGATTGATAAATCAAGTGTTGATTTATCATTTAACCATTAGTTTTCTTACTTGAAATCTTTTCTTGTATATGATGGATGTATGCATGCATGTATGTTTTTCTTTCTTTCTAGTTTCATGCACATATGGATGTGTATACATACATACATACATACATACATCATCTATCATGGTTGCTTATACAAAGAAAATGGTGGCAATATAAGACTCACACCATGGTTTTATTTATATGAATTATTATTGCATTTGAATTAAAACAAAAGGAAAAAGGATAGGATAATTCATGGTTTCTTTCTACACTCTTATTTGACCTAACCATGCTCACCCACCTTTTAACCATGGATTAACTTTCCTTTTGGGTTTTAAATCAAGTTCAATAATATATTAATTGTTTAACCATGGTTTGAGATGAGAGAAGAAAAATATATATTGATATATTTTTTTTTCTCATGAGGGTTTATCTTTTGTATTCTTCTTAAAAAGCCATCATCTTCTTCAACCTTGAGCTCTTGCTCTCTAGACTTTTCAAGTGAGCAAAATACTCAACAAGATAGGATTTTGAAGTGAGAAAGAGAACCACAACACCATTCTACACAAGTCTAGCCCACTTGTTTAGAGTGTTAGCTTCGTTTCATCTTCTTGATAAAGTGAAGTTGCAAGCTTGGACAAAGCGGACTCCGGGTGGAACATCGTGGACCTAGAGGAGATCAAGCGGACTTTTTCCAAACCCCAAGTGGCCGAGGAGTCTAGCGTAGGGAGCTACAAAGGTTGTACTCTCAAAACCCTAGCTTTTCTTACTTATGATGAAGTGTAGTTTATGAAACCCTAATTTTTCTAGAAATGATTCTTTGTATGCTTACTTAGCACCCTAAAATTTTAATCTTTGGTACATGTGATGCTTCCAAACCCTTCATGTGGTGCTAGGTAAACCCTTCAATTCCCTTGCGAATGCTTGGGATATCCAACAAACTTCCACAGAACTGACCTTGCCTCGAGCTTTTCCGTATTTTTCTTTTAGACATAGGCCGAACAACCCTAAATCTTAACATCCTTAAGAGATGGGTTCTTCCCATACTATATCACATATGGAATGGTAGGCACCTGATTTGGTTGGAACCCTATTCAATAGGTTTGCAGCTTCTCAAGTGCATAACCCCCAAAAGAAAATAAGCAACTCAGTAGTACTCATCATAGAGCACACCATATCACATAGGGTGTGATTGCTCCGTCCCGATATACCAACGTGCTGTGGTGTATACGGAGGAGTAATGTTGAGAGAGAATCTTATTCTCCTATAGAATAGTCCAGGAATTCCGTGCTCAAGTATTCTCCTCCTTTATCCTATCAAAGGACATAATACTTATACCTGTTTTGGTTCTCTACTTCTAACTTATATTCTTTGAATATCTCAAAAAGTTCAGACTTGTGTTTCAACAGGAACATATACGCCAATCTTGAGAGATTATCAGTGAATGTAATGAAGTACGAAGAACCGGTCCTGGCATGTGTAGACAGGGGACCTACATACATCATCATGTATCAATCCCAAGAGTTCACCAACTCTCTCTGTTTCCAATAAACGGAGCTATAGTCATCTTATCTTTGTGACATGACTGGCAAGTTTCACAAGATGTAAATTCAAACTGATTTAAATATGCATGTAAATGTAACTTAGCTAGTCGGGTCGCATTTGATATGACCTACTCTGCAATGCCTCAAGAAGGATTCGTTCATTTCTGAACTCTTCCACTTGTGTGTGTTCTGTACGTTAAGAACTGTAGTTTGATTTAGAACGTATATTTTTTTAGATAACGTGCCTGAACCGATCAACTCTTGATATAGGAAATGTTCAAAATATTATCCATCAATACAAAATTATATCTTTCTTTACTAATATAGAGACTGATATGATGTTGTATATCAGGTTCGGTATCTAATAACATTTGTTCAGTATCAATATATTTGGTAATACAGGATGATAACTGCCAACAAACTTGGCTGCAACACTTGCACCGTTTCCAACTCTTAAAACTTTCTCCCTTTCTCAATTCTCTATCTTTCTGTAGCCCATGTAACAAATTACATATATGGGATCCTGATCCGATATCTTATACCCAGGACGTAAAGGATACTTAGAAAACAGTTCTCTATAATGAACACACCCGAAGATGATGCATCAACATGTACTTTCTTCGTTTGGGCGGCACGGGAATCCTGGTAATCCCCAATTTCCTGCTCGGTCTTATAACAATTATAAGTTGGAGCGGGACCAACGTTCCCCAGCACAGTATAACAAGCGGGTTCGGCCAATACATCCATATTATTATCTTGATTAAGGCGTGACATGGTCGCTACCTGGAGAGAGAGAGAAGAAAACACTCACCGTATGCTCTTGCAAGATCAGATTGGTTATTATTTTATCTAATCATGATATCTCCCACTGTTTAAGTCAAATCTTCCTTCAAACCCTAAATAGAAAGACTAGCCGGGATTAATTACACATTACAAGTTTGCCAATCTTTCAGCCAGGCCAATGTCGCTACTTTGAGGGAGGTTCCCCGTGCTTTCGCACGGACCTAATTAAAATAAACCTCGTTTTCCCAGGGGCGTAACTCCGTTAACACCTTTCTAGACACCTATTTGATAGGCTAATTGTGATGTGTAAAACTCTCCTTGGAGTAACTCTTACTCGTAGTGGGTATCGAGATCCAACTATCTCATAGAAGGTATGCAATCTCATTGCAAATTTCAACACTTGAAATTCCTGATACTGTTTTACCCCTAGCGTCCTATGACCTTGACGCAGGCCATCAAACCATAGTCCGCTAGTCATGTTCAACCCGTCATTTCCCGATTGAATTAAACCCACTCGTACGACCCTTGACGCAGGCCAACAAAGTCGCATGACTACCCTAACTCAACCGCATCATATGCTTTAGCAAATAAGCATAAATAGCTACCGAACACTACGCCTTGACGCAGGCCAACAAATATAGCACGAATACTATGAAGTACTTATCTGAAATGACGGAGGGCTACGACAGGTTTTTAAGAAAACCCTTTGCGTAATGAACTTGATATCGTCGTAGAATCGAGTGATTTTGAAAAGGAGCGTTTTTTAGGTTTTTACTAGTTTTGTTAAAGAGGTCACACCCGGTGAAGGGATCTCGGCTCTTTCCTTATTGAATAAGGTGCAGGATATTTCACAAATACCACTATGCAAAGCAAAAACTATAAAAGAAATCAAAAGACAAACCGAGTTTGTAGCATCTGCTAGTTTCGCTAAAGAGGTTACTCCCGGTAAAGGGATCTCGGCTCTTTCCTTATCGAATAAGGTGCTGGATATTCTGCAAGGAATACCGCTATGCAAAGCAAGAACTAGAGCTAGCAGTTTTGGAGACAAGTTTCTACAACATCTTTAGGTTTCTTATATTTCATTAATCTCATTAATGAAGTCCCATCATTTTAAGTTACCTAAACATCACAGATAAATACAACGTGCGCTTATGCCATCCGCATTCGCCTCAATGTCCCCTCGTGCACCGTTAGGTTAGGTAACTAAAGGCAGAGCGGGACGGTGCTAGCGCGGGTGTAAAACATAAGCAACGTCTATATAATATATCACATATACTATATCATGTATCCATCTTAACAAATCAAATGATCACATGTAACGTTTTAGAAACCGTTTTGCGAATTATTCCGTTTTAGGGTAAAATTGTCGGTGTTTTCCCTTTTAACCCCGATTGTGATCAAACTTCCGTAGAAACTTGCCGGCACCTACTTTAGCTAAAATAAATCTAGTGCGCGAGCTTTGGGTGTCAATGGGAAGTTTTGGTTCACATAGAATTTTTCCCTAATAAAATATTATTTTAATGCTTTATTTGTGCACTTTATTAGTGGTAATTAATTTTATGCGGGTAAATTACTACTAATGTGGTTTTATGCTAATCTAATCACTAGATATTTTGTTAATCATATCCATCCAAATATCTAGATATTTTATGTCTAAAATGAATTTTAAAAGAAAAGAAAAGGTGGTAAAATGCATTAAATGAGCTTTTATTACATTTGTTTTGCTAGAATATTCTACACAAATCAAAAAACATCCCCCCTTCATTTTGTCCGGCCACTCCTTGTTCTTGCTGCCCTCTTCATCTTCTTACCTCATTTCATCAATTTCTAGCACAAATAAATCATGAAAAATCCAAATAAATTCATACAAACTCAAATATAATCCAAAACCTTCATTCTTCTTCACAAAACTAGCTTGGATCTTCATTCTAGTGAAGATTTTGGAGGCTAAACTTTGGAGATTTTCTAGTTTCAAGTTGTGTTTCTTTGAGGTATAAAACCCTAACCCTAATCTCTTTTGTAGTTTAATAGTTTAATTAGCTTTTTTAGATATTTAATTCAAGCTTTTAAATTCATGTTCTAAAATTCAAGATATCATTTTTGTAATCAAATTAGGGTTTTGATTAGTGGAATGGTTAAGTGATTAGTTAAGACAAATGAAAACTTAATCATGCTGCTAATTTGTTAAATGATATTTTCCTAATCGGCTAATTAAGCTAATTAACAAACTAATCTTTAACTAATCATAATTAGTGAAATCTAAAATTTTAGTAAAGCTTTAAATGGTTTAATCTTGGTAATTAGTGATATTTGTAAATGCTAGTTTGATAAAACTTGTTGTTTTGTGCTAAAATGATATATGCTGCTTACTAGATTTCGGTAACTTTTAGGCGTGGGTTTCTTTTGACGTTGCGACGTTAATTATATTGATTCCACATTTATTATTATGTTAGGAATGCGTGATCGGTACGATCAGGGTTTAGGTTTGGTAGTTGTGTCGCTTTACGTTCCTAGTTAGGGTCGTGCCGACGTCGCTCGTGTCTTTTTGTAGCTTTTGCTCTTGAGTTGGTTTCGTAGTGTCGCTACGCGTGTTATCCAATTGACGAACACATGAGAGTATGTTTGGAGTTGGTGCGTCGGTTAAACGTAGTTGTACGTATTTTTGGTCGTTTGCTTATATACGCTTGCTTTATTTTTATATGTGTTCAGGATCGCAGGCGGGGACTTCGGGCGCTGTGAACAGGGGAAAGTGAGTGGTAGGCTTTACTTAGCCAGGAGTGTTGGTGAGTAAATTTAACATCTACAGGGAAATCGCCCGCATTGCGATATGCGTCTGGTCTAGAGATGTTATGAATTGTCGCATATTCTATTTCATATATAGAGTTGCGCATACACCTTATTGCTTAGTTATTTGTTGTGCTTGGAAGTGTACCTTTAGGACACTGCACTATTATTGGCGGCTCATGTTGCATGAGCACTGAATGTATACCACACACACCGTCAATAATTTCCATGACACACACAACATTCATACCGATATGATAGTGTTTGGTTAGGGACATTGAGACATTGATTCATATTTCTTTATGCATATGATATATAGCATACACGTATACCTACATGCTTACACATATGCCTTGACATGCTTACATACTAGTTACCTGTATACCTATAAGGTATTGTACCATTAGCAATAGGTACATACACACATAATAACATAGCTACACGTATACCTTGCATACATACCTCACTTATACCTGGAGGGTATATTACATCATTATTGATAGGTAGATACATATACATTGCTATACTTTCATGTTTACACACATATCTTGTTGTAGCTACATGTCTACCTTTATTTAATGTTATATAGACTTGGAGAAATTAGGAACAGCAAATTTATATTTTAACTTGTTGCAGTTAAATAGCGGCTTTTCCTTTATATGCTCACATTACAGTTTTCTGTTGCGCATATTATGAAAGGTTCCTAGGCACTCTAGTAAGGTCTCACAAGGCATCGAACATGCCAATTTAAAAAAAATGGTGCCGAGAAACCCTAGACTACGGATCTTAGACTAGATGTTTAGGCGAAAAGATAATCTAGTTAACAAATTAACTAAAAGTTAGGTTGCTACAACCTTTGTAGATCCGGATACCCACTTCCTTAGCTCCACGAGGGCGTCCTCTCGCTGTCCATCTTGAACCTTGGACTCTCGTGACGGCTTCATCGGAGAAACGTGCGGAATAGGTCATCGGCTTCGTGTCAAAGACGATCTACGTCGAGGTTGCACAAGCTCAAGCTCCGACTTCACAAAGTTGTGAAACTTGTGAAGAAAACACCCAAAACAACTTGGCAAGAGGTAGAGGGTGAAGAAATAGGAGGTGGGTTCACTTTAGATTTGGATTTCTCTCACTAGAACTCAAGTTGCCATTGATGGCATCAAGGTTCTTATCTTGAAGAAGAAGGAGAAGATGAAGTTAGAATATGATAAAAGTGTTATTCAAAATAGAAAAGAAAACAATATTTATCATATCCTAACCATGGTCAAGTGTAGAGAATAGACCATGGTTAGTGGGAGTGGTTAGGGTTAAGCATGAAGACAAAATGGCATCATTAGTCAAAGCTTCATGAAGCTTCACCATTCTTCATGATAAAATGAAACCAATTTGTTTTCATAAATCCATTTAAATAAATAATAAATGGATAAAATAATAAGTGAATAAAATATAAACCCTAACCACTTGCATAACCATGGTTGCATTCTTTACACAAAGCCAAAACAACATGCATCATCAAACATGATACATTCAAGTGTACACAAAACATATCACATATACAATGTGCACATCAAGTGAGAAAAATCCGTTTAAAGTGAACCAATACTAGTTAATGCAAAGTAATATATCAAATATATAATCATACATTAAATCATTAAATCAACACTTGATTCAATGATCCGGTCATGTCGCACATGACCGACTAGTATTCAATGCATCGATTTATCGAATCAATGATTCGATAACTAGGTCATATCTCATACAACCAATCGAAACATTAATCGCGAGAATGAAATGCGGTATCACATACACGCATTATTCTCGGTCCTGCACATATCTCATATGCGCTCCTATTTCGTTTCGCTTGAGCCAGGAAACCTCTGTGTAGGACTCTAAAGACTCGTCAATACGCCGGTAGCAGATGATGATCATATCAAGCATCCACAAGCCGCAAGCGGTCTGCTAAACGTAACGGCCACCCGGGTATTGAGCGATCAGAAGATCGACGAGCTAGCCCGCTCATACTCCTGTGAATCCGACCAGTAACACTTGCCGTACAGTCCGGTCTGTTCGTCTGATACGTCGCATATCAAGTCTAGGGGTGGTAAACGTCAGACCCCAATACTCAATAAATCGTGCCGATGTGAGGCTCATAACGGGTCGAGAAACTACTGGTAACACTTACCAGCAAATCTCTGATCAGCCCTGGCCAGGGACTTCCCTGTTACGGCCAATCGAGCACAGCGCAACATCAACCCCCAATACCGGGAGAGACGAAACCCCTCCTATCGCTCATTGCCTCCATGTGACTCGGGACTGTACCCAAAGACCACCGTTTTGCACGCCCTCATGGACGTGGTAAGGTGGAGATCAAAGCACAGTGGGAATCACACAAGGCTCTATGACGATCTCGGGTCTACAGACTAACCTGTACAAGTGTCACCTGAGAACTGCCATCTGACGTGAGGTATAATACCATCTGGGAGTTCTCGGCGAGTCCGTCCAGTGTACCCAGTCTCCACTGAGCACCCGTATACCATCTCTGATGTCAAACACCAATGGATATGGGATCATCCATCGCTCATCTCATGGGTCGAGAAGCGTATACTCTAGTCTACTCTGGTATATCGATGCCCCGTCTCGATACACCCACGACTAGGGACCTTGAAGGATGTACTTATGGACTACCATGTCCCCACTAGTATGATCTGCATCATAGTCCAGGTAGTCAAGTAGACATCCTAAGGGCTTTATCAACATGTAACTACAAGACAGCATAAAGAGACTAGTGTACATGTTAAGATAAAGAGTAACCAGATAGCATACTATCATATCGAGCAAGAAAGTCATCTCTATATATGTCCAAGCATCCAATATAATATACAACATCTGTACAATACTGGCCTCTAGGGCATACATACAACTAACAATCTCCCACTTACACTAGGGCCAGCTGCTGTAGTATCGCATACCGAGCATCCCGAAGAGTCTCTCAAACTGTGTCTGGGGAATGGCCTTCGTGAGTGGATCCGCCGTGTTGTTCCTCGTGTCAACCCTCCTGACCTCGATCTCCCGGCGATCAACTATCTCCCGGATCAGGTGATACCGCCTCAGAATATGCCTGGATCGCTGATGGGACCTGGGTTCCTTGGCCAAAGCCACCGCTCCATTGTTATCGCAATACAAAGGTATTGGACGCTCAATGGATGGAACCACTCCAAGTTCAGTAATGAACTTCTTGATCCAGACAGCCTCTTTGGCAGCATCGTTGGCAGCGATGTATTCAGCCTCCATCGTCGAGTCTGCCACGGTTTCCTGCTTGGAACTCTTCCAGCTAACCGCCCCTCCGTAAAGGGTAAAGACAAAACCCGACTGCGACTTAGAGTCGTCCTTATCACTCTGGAAGCTCGAATCGGTAAAGGACTCCACTTGGAGCTCTCCGTTACCATACACCAAGAACATATCTCTAGTCCTTCGCAAGTACTTGAGAATGCTCTTCACAGCTGTCCAGTGACTCTCTCCAGGATCAGCTTGATACCTGCTCACTACACTTAGTGAGTATGCCACATCGGGTCTGGTATATAGCATCGCATACATGATAGAGCCTACTGCCGAAGCATAGGGTATCCCTTGCATGCGAGCTCTCTCCAAATCAGTCTTGGGAGACATCTCTTTGGAGAGAGTGACTCCAGAGATCGTGGGCAAGTTCCCACGCTTGGACTCTTCCATACTAAACCTCTTTAGTATGGTGTCAATGTACCTGGATTGGGACAATCCCAAAATCCGTTTGGATCTATCTCTATAGATCCTGATTCCCAATATGCAGGAGGCATCACCAAGATCTTTCATTGAGAATCTTTGTGATAAGAAGAGCTTGACCGATTGCAGCATAGGAATATCATTTCCTATCAAGAGTATGTCGTCCACGTACAATACGAGGAAGACGACCTTAGTCTCTGCCACCTTCTTGTAGATACAAGGTTCATCTGGATTTTTGACGATTTCAAACTCTTTGATAACGACGTCAAAGCATATGTTCCAACTCCGCGATGCTTGCTTTAATCCATAAATGGATTTAAGCAGCTTGCACACCTTCCCGCTGCTCCCACTGTCTACGAAGCCCTCTGGCTGAGTCATGTACACGCACTCTTCTAAATCACCGTTTAGAAAGGCGGTCTTAACATCCATTTGCCAGATTTCGTAATCATGATATGCAGCGATGGCAAGCATGATCCGGATGGATTTAAGCATAGCCACTGGAGAAAAGGTCTCGTCATAGTCCACACCTGGTCTTTGACGAAAACCCTTTGCTACAAGTCTAGCTTTGAAAGTCTCCACTTTCCCATCTACACCAAGTTTCTTCTTGAATATCCACTTGCTCCCAATGGGTTTTACCCCTTCAGGAGCAACGTCCAAAGTCCATACTTTGTTGGTGTACATGGATTCCATCTCGGACCGCATAGCATCCAGCCATTTCACTGAGTCCCCACTCGTGATGGCCTGCTCGAAGTTAGTTGGGTCATCATCCTCCATGATGCAATCCTCGCTCCCACCATCCATGAGAAAACCGTAGTATCTCTCAGGTTGGCGAGGAACCCTGCTAGATCGGCGGAGTGGCTGGGGTTCATCGGGAACTACGGAATCCTCTGGTTCCACCAGATCTTCTGTTGTAGCTTCTGCAGCTGGAACTTCTTCCAGTTCTACCTCATGACCACTAATCTCTTTTTCAAGAAATTCCTTTTCTAAAAAGGTGGCATGCCGAGAAACAAACACTCTTTGTTCCTCAGGGTGGTAGAAGATATACCCTCGCGAATGTTTGGGATATCCAATAAACTTACCCAGAATGGACCTTGCCGCGAGTTTGTCCGGATTTTGCGTTTTTACATAGGCCGGACAACCCCATATCTTAACATAATTAAGACATGGTCTCTTTCCTTTCCATATCTCATATGGAGTGGTCGGCACGGTTTTGGTGGGAACCATATTCAATAGGTCTGCAGCTGTTTCCAGTGCATATCCCTAGAAGGAAATAGGTAACTCAGCTGTGCTCATCATAGAGCGCACCATATCTAATAGGGTGCGGTTCCTCCGTTCTGATACACCGTTGTGCTGTGGTGTATATGGAGGAGTCAGCTGAGAGAGAATCCCATTCTCTTTTAGGAAGTCCAGGAATTCATTGCTTAAGTATTCTCCTCCTCGATCAGATCGTAGGATTTTAACACTTTTTCCGGTTTGGTTCTCAACTTCTTGCTTATATTCCCTAAATTTCTCAAAAGCTTCTGATTTGTGTTTCATCAGGAACACATACCCGAACCTAGAGAGATCGTCAGTGAATGTAATGAAGTATGAAGAACCATCCCTGGCATGTGTAGACATGGGACCGCATACATCACTATGTATCAGTCCTAAGAGTTCGGTAACTCTTTCTCCGTGTCCCGTAAACAGAGTTTTGGTCATCTTGCCTTTGAGACATGACTGGCAAGTGTCATAAGATGAAAATTCAAACGGATTTAAATATCCATCTTTATGCAACTTAGCTAGTCGTGTCACATTGATGTGACCCAGTCTACAATGCCACAAGAAGGATTCGTTCAGTTCTGAACTCTTCCTCTTGTGTGTGTTTGTTATGCTCAGAACTGTTGATTGGTTTAGAACATAAATGCCATTGCACAACGTGCCTGATCCAACATACTTTTGGTTACGGAAAATATTCATAACATTGTCCTATAATACAAAATTATATCCCTCTTTACTTAATAAAGAAACCGATATAATGTTGCATATCAGGTTCGGCATGTAATAGCATTCGTTCAGAACCAATGTATTACCAGTTGGTAATACAAGGTGATATTCCCCGACAGTCTTAGCTGCAACAATTGCACCATTTCTAACTCTAATGTCTTTATCACCTTCTCCAAGTTCTCTACCTTTCCTAAGCCCATGTAACTGATTACATATATGGGATCCTGACCCGGTATCTAATACCCAGGACGTAGAGCAAATGGAGAAACAGTTCTCAGTAACGAACACACCCGAAGAAAATGCATCAACATGTACTTTCTTCATTCGGGTGGCATGGGAATCCTGGTATTCCCCTATATCCTGTTCATTCCTATAACTCTTATAGGAAAGAACGGAACCAACGTTCCCCAGCACAGTATAACATGCGGGTTCGGTCAATACATCCATATTATTATCTTCATTAGGGCATGAAATGGTCGCTACCTGGAGAGAAAGAGAGAAGAAAACACTTTAGCGTATGCTCGTGCAAGATCAGATTGGTTATTATCTTATCTAATCAGGATGGCTCCCACTGCTTTTTATCAAATCTTCCTCCAAACCCTAAAAGGAACTAGCCGGGATTAATTACACACTACAAGTTCGCCAATCTTTCAGCCAGGCCAGTGTCGGTACTTTGAGGGAGGTCCCCCGTGCTTTCGCACGAACCTAATTAATGTAAACCTCGTTTTCCCAGAGGCGTAACCCCGTTGACACCTTTCTAGACACCTACTTGATCAGCTAATTGCAATGTGTAAAACTCTCCCAGGAGTAACTCTTACTCGCAGTGGGTATCGGGATCCAACTATCTCATAGAAGGTATGCAATCTCATTGCAAATTTCAACACTTGAAATTCCCGATAATCTTTTGCCCCTAGCGTGCTATGACCTTGACGCAGGCCAACAAACCATAGTGCGCTAGTCAAGTTCAACCCGTCATTTCCTGATTGAATTAAACCCACCCGTACGACCCTTGACGCAGGCCAACAAAGTCGCACGACTACCCTAATCCAATCTGCATCATATGCATAAGCAGATAAATACTAGTTAGCCACCGCACACTACGCCTTGACGCAGGCCAACAAACGTAGTACGAATACTAACTACTACTCATCTGAAATGACGGAGGGCTACGCCAGGTTTTTCTGAAAACCATGAGCGTAATGAACTTGATATCGTTGTAGAATCAAATGAAGTTTTGAAATGGAGTGATTTTGAGGCTTTTCTAGTTTTGCTAAAGGAGTCACTCCCGGTGAAGGGATCTCGGTCCTTTCCTCGTCGAATGAGGTGCGGGATATATCATATATATCACTGTGCAAAGCAAAAACCCAAAAAGCAATCAAAAGCAAACCGAGTCTGTAGCATCTGCCAGTTATTGCTAAAGGAGTCACTCCCGGTGAAGGGATCTCGGTCCTTTCCTCATCGAATAAGGTGCGGGGTATATCATATATACCGCTGTGCAAAGCAAGAACTGTAGCTACCTGTTTTATTTTAAAATTCGATTCCACAACATCTTAGGTTTCTTATCTTTCATTAATCACATTAATGAAGTCCCATCATTTAAATACCTAAACATCACAGATAGATATGACGTACACTTATGCCATCCGCATTCGCCTCGATGTCCCCTCGTGCACCGTTAGGTTAGGTAACTAACGACAGAGCAGGGCAGGGCTAGCGCGGGTGTAAAACATAAGTAACGTCTATATAATATATCATATATACTATATATTATATCCATCACAGAAACACATCACAGATATCGCAGCAGAATAAACATATGAAATATTGGATATACTAGGACGTCCGTGTTTTCAATACGAGCCAGTATAAAACACGGATTCCACGGTCGTGATGAATAGCCAATCCCACACCCCTAGACCCCTACGAGAGCGGCAAGAAACCCTGCCAATTCTAGGGTTAGGAGACCCGGACTCGACTCCTCGAGTTGGTCTCCCACTGGACCCCAGAACCCGGTTACTTGTGCTCCCCTCCTTGGGTCTATCCTAATGCGGAAAAGTAAATAATTTACAAAAGGTGACATCTTCCGCTACCTGGAGGTGCCCCAAATAAAAGAATATTACATACAAGTTTTTACATGAATGAAAATGAAAAACACTCATCTCACATAAAAAAAAACCCGGCTATTCGAACACGACGATCCAATATAACATATCCAGCAACACATAACATCACATGCCATCAACGTAAGTAAGTATGCATACCCCAATTGTCGTTGACGTATAGCAACGAAACCAGCGATATGAACATACTACACTTACGGTCACAGAAAAGAAAGTGTAAAACTACAACAATTGGAATCCGCAACTTCTTTAGACATCGCATGCCTAATCAAATGAAATACTTAGACATCACATGCCTAACAGTTATAAATCCCGCATTTTAGTCTCATTATCGAAAACACTTTTCAATATCATATGGGACTAAACTGCTAAATTTATAACATTCATTCAGTTATCTCATAACTGTTTGTGAATTCCAATTATTGTATCACATTCCAGATAAACAGAAAATGTTAAACTTTCCGATCGAACAGTCGAATACCCAAGTTTTCCCGATACAGCTCAACACATGAAATAAGTGTAACAACATTCAGTTCGTGCCTCAGTACCGACGGTCCAGCCGTAGAAGGGTCAAGCCAACGCCTCACATGTGGCACGCCGTACTGCCCCAAACCCGAAGGTTCAAAGGGCAGTTCAAGACGGTCACATAATCGAGTTAAGGTTTGTTGTCTTCTAGAGGGTCCATCGCGTTACTTGCACTACTTAGAACGTCGTTAAACTACGGAAAAATCCAACACTTGGAAATTTCCCGACAGGGGAAAAATTGGGTATTTATATCCAGTCGAACTTTTTAACATATTCTAAAGTTATCCGGAAATCAACATAGACAAAATCTGATAACCCGAACGAATAATTGAATCCCCAAAGCAACCCCAAAATACTCTTTTGTAGAGTCACAATAAAAATACCCAGAAAATATAATATCTGAATTCATGAATTACTGTGAAAAAATCACCAGACAAGGGGACAGTACGGCCGCGGAACCGCCGCGCATGCATTGCTCATGCCGCGGTTCCGCGGTGGAAAAGTTGAATCAGGCCCTCGAATTTCACAGTATTTCATATAAGACCCTGCATGATTTTCTTCATATTTTTAATTGACAAAAATCCAAAATTTCAGAAATTTTCCAGAGAGCACCTTGGAATTATGGTTTCGGGTTCGTTCGGACTTCAAACTCCGTCTAGACTTCGCCTAAGGCTCTAGCTAGGCTCTGATACCAGTGAAAGGTTCCTAGGCACTCTAGTAAGGTCTCACAAGGCATCGAACATGCCAATTTAAAAAAAATGGTGCCGAGAAACCCAAGACTACGGATCTTAGACTAGATGTTTAGGCGAAAAGATAATCTAGTTAACAAATTAACTAAAAGTTAAGATGCTACAACCTTTGTAGATCCGGATACCCACTTCCTTAGCTCCACGAGGGCGTCCTCTCGCTGTCCATCTTGAACCTTGGAATCTCGTGACGGCTTCATCGGAGAAACGTGCGGAATAGGTCGTCGGCTTCGTGTCAAAGACGATCTACGTCGAGGTTGCACAAGCTCAAGCTCCGACTTCACAAAGTTGTGAAACTTGTGAAGAAAACACCCAAAACAACTTGGCAAGAGGTAGAGGGTGAAGAAATAGGAGGTGGGTTCACTTTAGATTTGGATTTCTCTCACTAGAACTCAAGTTGCCATTGATGGCATCAAGGTTCTTATCTTGAAGAAGAAGGAGAAGATGAAGTTAGAATATGATAAAAGTGTTATTCAAAATAGAAAAGAAAACAATATTTATCATATCCTAACCATGGTCAAGTGTAGAGAATAGACCATGGTTAGTGGGAGTGGTTAGGGTTAAGCATGAAGACAAAATGGCATCATTAGTCAAAGCTTCATGAAGCTTCACCATTCTTCATGATAAAATGAAACCAATTTGTTTTCATAAATCCATTTAAATAAATAATAAATGGATAAAATAATAAGTGAATAAAATATAAACCCTAACCACTTGCATAACCATGGTTGCATTCTTTACACAAAGCCAAAACAACATGCATCATCAAACATGATACATTCAAGTGTACACAAAACATATCACATATACAATGTGCACATCAAGTGAGAAAAATCCGTTTAAAGTGAACCAATACTAGTTAATGCAAAGTAATATATCAAATATATAATCATACATTAAATCATTAAATCAACACTTGATTCAATGATCCGGTCATGTCGCACATGACCGACTAGTATTCAATGCATCGATTTATCGAATCAATGATTCGATAACTAGGTCATATCTCATACAACCAATCGAAACATTAATCGCGAGAATGAAATGCGGTATCACATACACGCATTATTCTCGGTCCTGCACATATCTCATATGCGCTCCTATTTCGTTTCGCTTGAGCCAGGAAACCTCTGTGTAGGACTCTAAAGACTCGTCAATACGCCGGTAGCAGATGATGATCATATCAAGCATCCACAAGCCGCAAGCGGTCTGATAAACGTAACGGCCACCCGGGTATTGAGCGATCAGAAGATCGGCGAGCTAGCCCGCTCATACTCCTGTGAATCCGACCAGTAACATTTGCCGTACAGTCCGGTCTGTTCGTCTGATACGTCGCATATCAAGTCTAGGGGTGGTAAACGTCAGACCCCAATACTCAATAAATCGTGCTGATGTGAGGCTCATAACGGGTCGAGAAACTACTGGTAACACTTACCAGCAAACCTCTGATCAGCCCTGGCCAGGGACTTCCCTGTTACGGCCAATCGAGCACAGCGCAACATCAACCCCCAATACCGGGAGAGACGAAACCCCTCCTATCGCTCATTGCCTCCATGTGACTCGGGACTGTACCCAAATACCACCGTTTTGCACGCCCTCATGGACGTGGTAAGGTGGATATCAAAGCACAGTGGGAATCACACAAGACTCTATGACGATCTCGGGTCTACAGACTAACCTGTACAAGTGTCACCTGAGAACTGCCATCTGACGTGAGGTATAATACCATCTGGGAGTTCTCGGCGAGTCCGTCCAGTGTACCCAGTCTCCACTGAGCACCCGTATACCATCTCTGATGTCAAACACCAATGGATATGGGATCATCCATCGCCCATCTCATGGGTCGAGAAGCGTATACGCTAGTCTACTCTGGTATATCGATGCCCCGTCTCGATACACCCATGACTAGGGACCTTGAAGGATGTACTTATGGACTACCATGTCCCCACTAGTATGATCTGCATCATAGTCCAGGTAGTCAAGTAGACATCCTAAGGGCTTTATCAACATGTAACTACAAGACAGTATAAAGAGACTAGTGTACATGTTAAGATAAAGAGTAACCAGATAGCATACTATCATATCGAGCAAGAAAGTCATCTCTATATATGTCCAAGCATCCAATATAATATACAACATCTGTACAATACTGGCCTCTAGGGCATACATACAACTAACATATTATATTCATGGATTTTTGCATTGAGATATGGATTTTTCATGAGGTTTTCTGGATTTGGGGACCGTGGTAATATCATGAAATTATGCACTATTTGAAAAACCTGGTTTCCCTTGATATGATATTTCTGCACCCACCATGAGTTTTATCGGTTCTGAAATATATACCCCACGCGAGGAAAGGAGGGATCTGTGTGCGGGTACATGGAGGGGGCCGGAGGTACCCCGTGGCAAGAATCTCAGTGAGGAGATGAGTTAGTGGGGGAACCATACCATCTGCTGACAGTACCTATGACTCGGCGGTTATCGTGGGGATACCGATGGGTGTCATGTACGTATGGATATGTCGAGAGGCGAGGGTCAGAGCTAGGCACTCGAGCTTTCGGTATAGCGTATGATATGTACTATCAGGGGGCCAGTCGTGGTGACAGCACCTGATAGATCAGTATTTATGTGTCGATGCTTGACACTTGGTTTCATGATATTTTTACTTCTAAGTATATATAACAGTGGAATGGGACGCGGTTATATATATATATATATATATATATATATATATATATATATATATATATATATATATATATATATTAGTAGAATGGGATGCTAATATATATATATACATTTCAATTCATATACATCATCATAATTATTCATGTGATATACTTATTCAGGATATATGAGATTCACTTGATATTGGATTCAGGATATATGAGATTCACTTGATATTGGATTAATGATATATGAGATTCACTTGATATTGGATACAGGATATATGTGATTTACTTGATTTTGTACATTCAGGATAAATGAGATTTACTTGATGTTGTACATTCGGGGTTTGTGAGACTTACATGATATGAGAGCCAATTTGGGGGCTGATTTGAGGAATTGGGATTTGAATTGTCTTGATGAACTTTGGTCCTACCACGATTTCAGGATTCCGTGGAAATGACATGTTTCATTCCATACTCCACATTTATTGTTTATGCACTGCTTCACGTATTAGTTGTACCTGATAGAGTACCTTCCATGACTGTTGCATTTACACACCTTATTTTATATGCACTGCTTCATGTATTAGTTGTACCTGATAGAGTACCTTTCATGACTGTTGCATATATACATTGTCATATCATCGCTTCATGTATTAGTAGTACCTGATAGAGTACCTTACATGATTGTTGCATACAGATTGTCATATTATTATTTATTCATGTATTAGTTATACCTGCTAGTGTACCTTCTTGACTGTGGCATTCATATGACTTTTATTACTATTAGTTGCATATGTTAGATTCGCGATGTACATGCATACTTGCGATTACCTGCATATGTTATTTACTATTCACAAGTTAGCAACTCACCCCCGTTGTGCCACAGTGTTTGCCGGTTGTTCCCCAGAGCAGTCGAGGCAGGCTATTCATCTATCACATCATCTTTTACAGTGGATACCGCTTCGGCTCACAGTGTGCAGTTTTACTTAGGTGGGTTTTACGGTTATCCAATGTTGTTTATTGTATATTCATTGTATCCATGTACTCTCCTTTTACCATTATCTTGTATGACTTAGAGACTTGATGTGAGGACGATATTGTGTATTATTTTGTGATTTGGAGGTCTTTTATGCAGTTTTACTTCTATCGTCTTTTATTTCTTCGCTACGGCGTCGTATATCTGTTGTGGTGGTTGTTTTCCGCCGTTGGGCATGGATTTACTCCCTTTAGCGATGCTTTACTTATATTTATGTTGTACCCATTTTTGGGGTTGGTTTTTACAAAGGAGGTGTTGCCAAAATTTTAAACGAAGAAAAGTTGGACTTTAAAGAATTTTGGTTGAGATTTCAAAGGTTTTGAAAATGCTACTTTTGATGGTTTAGATTGCTGGGTTTTCGGCTTACTTAAATTGCGTTACGCCTATAGATGTTGCGTAGTTTAAGGGCCGTCACGTGCCAATTTCGGGTCGTGACAAAGTAGGTATCAGAGCGCTAGGTTTTACCTTTCGGAGTGTTGGATGACCTTGGTATGATAGAGTAGGTAGCTTAAGCAGAATAACGTAGTGTGTGTATGTCTGCGGCATACTCACGATGCGGTACTCCGCCTCAAGTGACCTAAGTACAAATTGCTTGAAATTCCTTCCTTGATGATTCATATCCTTGTGATTCGATTTCCGTGTTCTTATCGAATCTTAATTCCATTTTTAGCCCTTTCCGCCAATGACTATGGGGACTCAGAGTGATGCAGCGAGGGCCCAGGTCAGAGTTGACTCGGGTGGGACGAGAACTGACCAGGATGGCACGCTCGATGCACAGGAGCAGATGGATCCGCCTTCGACAGATCATCTCGCTAAGATTGTGGCAGATATGCAGGACATGCGCCAGACGATGAGTTCATTGGTTGAGGCCATTCGAGCGCAGCGACAGGAGGTTGTCACCCCTGTTACCCAGTTGTTCCATGCGGTGGGTACATAGCATTCCGTCACCTACATAGCACCAGTGGATGCAGCCCCAGTTGATGAGGCACGTCTTCCAGAGACTTTGGGAGTTCCAGAACAGTGGAGGACTCGTACCGGTGTACTGTTCAGACCATAATATTGCATTTTTCATTCCCCTATTCTTATCCGTTTTATAAATAAATAGGTACTCTTGACGCACGTTTGTTGCATATTACAGGATACAGGTTTCTGGAGCAAATACAGTGAAAAAGACACAAAACGACAGAAAAAGGGACTTTTGACCAACAAATAGAAGGATCCTAGTCAAGCCTAGACGAAGAACAGTGCAAGGTCCAAAATGTCAAGACAAACGGTTAAAAGATCGCTACAAGTTTTCACTGAAACATCTGGAGAAGAATCAGAAGCCCAACAGAGAAAAGAACTATGGAAATATAAAGCCCAATGTATAAAGAACCAACCCAGGAAGTTTGGTGAGATGATCTCACCAAACGGCCGCGGAACCGCGGCCCAAGCGCCCAATTGCCGCGGTTCCACGGCCATTTAATGCCCGTGTCGGCGCCAACTTCTTGTGTCGGTGCGTCGGTGCGGGTGTTGGGATTTTCAGTGGGCAAATCTGTAATTGCACATATGCGAGAGCTTGTAACCCTAGTTTCCTTGTTTGCTTATAAATTGTAATCAAAAATTGTAAAAACCTATGCCTCTTTTTAATCAATAAAATTCATAATTGCTGGGAGTTATTCAGATCTGTTCTCTATTGTTTGGAGGGAGCCATCGAATTAGTAAGTAATTTTATTTATGTTCCTTTAATTAAAATGTTTTCTCATCCCCTAATGAGCGAGTAATCTCCTCGCTTGTTAGGGTTAGCCTTAGGGAAAGGGTTGAGAGATGAGATCTCTCACCCCTTTCAATGCCACATTCACCTAATGAATTAGAACTCCTTGCATACGCGCACAACTGCTCCCTACGGCACCCTACCCCTCGAGGTAACGGTGAACCGTAGTATAAAGGGCCGGTTGCGCGTGTTTTCCATGGGGGTTAGGGTAATTATCAACATAGGAAGGATACGAATATAGAGGAAGAAATATCTTCCCAAAAGATTCGGATCCACTTTATTGATAATTATCGTAACATCTAATAGATCTAAATAAAAGAAGGCATTGAAAGCGGTGAGGAAAACGTTAATCTCCAAAACTTCCCCTAAGCCTAACCCTAGCAAGACTCTTAATTAGATTAATTAGATCCAGTTTTTATAGATTTTTATAAACCAACCAAAACAACATTTTGAATCAACTCGTTAAAACACATAAAAGAAATTTACCCGTCTTTGTGAATCGACCCGTACTCACCGGCTAGCTGCGAAGCGACGCCGTTTCTGATTGCGGTAAATACAAGTTTTCATATAAATCAAATGGCGCCGTTGCCGGGGACGGCGTAATTTTTCTTTTTTGTGAATTTTCGGGTTGATATAAATTTTAAAAATTATAAAAATCTGAAAATATAAAAAAATACAAAAATTATCAACTTTGATCTGTTTGAAGGGTGTATCTTTTGAATCTTGCAGGAACAGCGAAGAATCGCGGATCTGGAATTTTACAGAGGGAAAAACAGAAAAGTACATATAAGAACAGAGAGGAACTGAAGGTACAGAACATCAGAAAATTTTTCAGAGCCTGATTCCCTTAACCAACCGCGCTTCCGCCGCATATTGGTACCCTAGACCGCGGAACCGCCGCTGTTCTGCCATGTTAGCACATAAAAATTACATGGTTTGCTCTCTCTCTCCCCCCTCTGCAACCTCCATATTTCCACTGTAAAAAGTTTCTGCAGGGATTCTTTGCGTAAAGAGTCTTTCTCCCCCTTCTAAATAACAGATTTTCTGCAGGTTTCTTTGCGCCGCGCTAAAAATTGATTGCAAGTGAAATTGTATTGTTTTGCATAATTTAATCGGACTCTAAGGGGCTAATTGACCAAACTCAGATTGGGTGGGGATTTCATCACCCTTCCCAGGACCCCAGAAAACACCTAAAGCATTTTGCAATGACCACAATTAATTAAAAAAGATTAGACTCAGACCTAAGGACATCGAGCTCAATAGGAAAAGGACTAGTATATGCCGGGCACGCGCACAAGGGTCTACGAGACATCAACCATGCCCGATTTAAAAATTAGCCGTGCCGAACAACCCGAATACGGAACTTTAAACTAGAGATTAGGCGAAAACAAGCATGCTAAACATTTTAACACTAAGTGAGAGGGATTACAACCTTTGTAGATCCGGTCCTTCACTTCATATGCTCCGTGTTGTGGTCCCTTCGCTGCGATCATCGGGATCCGGACTCTCGAGTGGTTCCACGAAGAGAAAGACGCAACCTTTGCTTCCGATCTTCGATACTAAGATGATCTACCTTGAAGTTTCTTTAACACAAGCTAACACTCATGAAATGATGTGAACACCCTCATCTAAATGGCAAGGGAAGATGAGGATGATGAAGTAGGATTTTTGCTCTCTTTATTTATATTTTTCTCACAATTATTCATCACCTTTGAAAAATCAAGCAAGCTTTTTCTTGAAAAGAGAATGAAGAAGAAGATGAACAATAATAGAATTGTGATGAATAATAAAAGTTATCATAATTATTTATGCAACCATGGTTGTAGTAACCATTGTAGAGAGTTTACTAGGGTTAGGGTTTGGGTTAGGTCAAAGGGTGAGTCACTTGCAAATATCTATCATAATATCTTAACAAAGACAAAGTAAAGCTTCTAGAATCAACTAGAAGGTTTAACCCTAATCCAAACCCTAATCATGTTTAAACTCCTCTAAACATGTTGCATTAATAATTATAATATGTTACATTATTATATATCACATATACAATATTTATTGTAATAAAATAATACATTTAACATATATCGCATATATATCAATGTATTACCCGAGTGAGAAAAAGAATCTTTTAGTGAGCAAATATTAGTTAATGTAATTTAATATATCATATATATTATTATACATTAAATTATCGAATCAACACTTGATCCGACAATCCGGCTATATCGCATATAACCGACTAATATTTATCCGTACCGATTCATCGAATCAACACTTGATCCGATGACCCGGCTGATATCAAATATCTCGAGAATATAATACGGTATCACATATCGCATTATCCTCGGTCCCGCACATATCACATATGTGCTCCTACTCCGTTTTGCCTGAGTCAAGAAATCTCTGTGTAGGACTCTAAAGAATCGTCAATACGCCGGCAGTAGGTGATGATCATATCAAACACCCACAAGCTGCAAGCGGTCAGCTAAACGTAACAGCTATCCAGGTATTGAGCGCTCAGAAGATCAACAAGCAAGCCTGTAACTTCTCCTGTGAATCCAAACAGTAACACTCCCGTACAGTCCGGTCTCGTCGTCTGATATGTCGCATATCTCGCCTAGGGGTGGTAAACGTCAGACCCCAGTAGCTCGATAAGTCGTGTCGATATGAGGTCTATAACAGTTCGAGAAACTACAGATAACACTTACCAGTAAATCTCAGCAACCCTGGCCAGGGATTTCCGGTTATAGCCAATCGAACACAGCACAACATCAACTCCCTATACCGGGAAAGACGAATCCCCTCCTATCGCTCATTGCCTCCATGTGATTCGGGACTGTACCCAAAAGCCACCTTTTTGCACGCCCTCTTGGACGTGGTATGATGGAAATCAAAGCACAGTGGGAATCACACAAGACTCTATGACGATCTCGGGTCAACAGACTACTCTGTACCAGTGTCACCGGAGAACTGCCATCTGACGTATGGTATAATACCATCTGGGAGTTCTCGGCGAGTCCGTCCAGTGTACCCAGTCTCCACTGAGCACCCGTACACCATCCTTGATGTCAAACACCGATGGATATGGGATCATCCATCGCCCATCATATGGGTCAAGATGCGTATACGCTAGTCTACTCTGGTGCATCGATGCCCTGTCTCGATACACCCACGACTAGGAACAATTATAGGATGTACTCGTCGACTACCGTGGCCCCACTAGTATGATCTCATCATAGTCCCAGTAGTCGAGTACATATCCTAAGGGCTTTATCAACATGTAATATAGAGACAATCAGAGTACATGTTATGATAAAGTATAACCAGATAGCATACTATCATGTCGAGCAAGAAAGTCCTCCCTATATATGTCCTAGCATCCACTACAATATACATCGTATGTACAGTAATGGCCTCTAGGGCATACATATAACTAACAGTATAGGCATCGGCCGTTTATCCTAACCGACTTGGCGGTGTCTAGGCTAGTGGTTATTAATTAGGCCCACTGTAGTGGTGGTTCCTTCCCACTTACCTGGCCGTATTTGTCCGTGAAGAGGCGGTTTGAGGTCCTATTTCTAGCCCTAGTTAGGAGCTGTCTAGCAGACCTAGGCGACCCTAGATCTAGGCCTGATTGTGCATGTGTGGTTGATTACATTTGTGTCACGAGTCCCTTTCCAAAAACCTATTTGCAAAACTCTCACATAAAAAAAAGGGAAAATCTTTTCAAAACTTGCAACTTGTCGCTAAAGGAACTTGCACCTCACTTCCACCATTTCTCCTTCATTGACGTTATCTTACCCCCACATTCTGTTTTTCTTTTTTATTTTTTTCTGACTACACTACTCCTTTAGCGTATGTCACTTTGGACTAGGGATACTAACACCCGATTAGTCCGTGTTTCGTTGGTACCGACCGACGAACCCTTCGACACCAAAGTCGAAATTCCCTCCATTTCCTTACCTCCATCTTCAATTTCTTCTTTCGAAGGTATGTCGGGATTCAACCCCAACGATACCTTACCGACGGGAATGATTCCACCTCCGCCAGGTGCGAATAACCCGAATCTTCCGCCTGTTGTAGCGCCCGCACGAGCCGCGCTCCAGGATCTCTTCTACCCCGTCCGCACGTCTTTACCTACATGTCTTTCACCCCCACCGGCAAATGGGGACAACTTTGAAATAAAACCACATTTCATCAATATGCTGCCTAAGTTTCATGGTTTGGAATCCGAAGATGCATATATTTTCATTAATAAATTCCAAAACGTTTGCGCCATGATGAAGACAACCCAATTAAGTGATGACGCAATAAGGCTAAGGGTCATTCTTTTTACCTTATGTGACCTAGCCGAGAAGTGGCTATACAGCACCGCATCACATTCCATTAGAAATTGGGACGAGTTTGTGAGGGCTTTTCTGAAAAAGTTCTATCCTCATCACAAAACTGCTAGAATCCGAAACGAGATTATACAATTTTCACAGTTTCCTTCCGAACCATTCTGGAAGTGCTTCGAGAGATTTAAAGACCTACTTGTTCAATGCCCTCATCATGGGATAGAAAGTTGGCAACTTTGCCAAACATTATACGAGGGATTGAACGCAGCAACGAAGCAGTTGCTAGAAACAATATGTCAAGGTCATTTTCTCTCCAAGTCTAGCGACGAAGCATGGCAGTTTCTTGAGGACCTTAGTGAGCAAACAATTCAGTGGGAGAGTACCAAGACCACATCATCTTCTAGTGGTCAATCTAGGGCAGGCATACATCAAGTAGATATGTCGATTGCTATGAAGGCCGAGATGGCCTCACTTATGAAAAAGCTAGAAGCCATTGAGACAAAAATCTCATCGTCTTCTCCTGCCCCTACCTTACCCACACGAACTGTTTGTGCTTGTTGTTAGGCCCCATCACATCTCACCGAAGAGTGTCCTTATAATGCACCTATTCAAGGGCAGGATCAAGTCAATGCTGCATTCCAGCAACGACAACGAAATGATCCGTACTCTTCGACATACAATCCGGGGTGGAGGAGTCACCCGAATTTCACTTGGAACCAAAATCAACAAGTCCAAGGAAATAACAATTTTCAAAAACCTCCTCCACAACAACAAGCACCTCCACAAACTCAAAACCAGCAACCTTTCCAACAACAACCTTATACAAATCAAACGAACAATTTTGGTCAACCAAATGATGATAAGGTTATCTCGCTAGAAAAAAGTCTAGATGCATTTCTCAAGCAATCTACTGAATCCGCAGCAAGATTTGAAAATTATGTTCAGTCTTTGATGAATAATAATGCCTCACACGATCAAAGTATCAAATCTATTGAGGCACAAATTGCACAATTAACTGCTGCGTTAAGCGAAAGAGAAAAGAGAAAGCTTCCATCTCAACCCTTGCCCAATCCCGGTCACACACAAAACGCATATCACAATCACAATGTAAATGCGGTGACCACGTTGAGATCCGGAAGAGAGTTGCAAAATAATGTGGGAACTAATGATGACATCCCCGCCGGTGGTTCTTCTTCCTCTTCCCCTTCTTCATTTTCTTCACTTTCTTCTTCACCTTTTTCTTTAGAGCCTATTCTCCACCCTTCATATGGATCTACTTCTTCTAGCTCGAACGGACCCATTTCTCACAACATGAACACATCTACACCGGGATCCGTTCCTACTCCACATTCTACTCCACAGACTTTTGACTCAACGAATTTTCAGAATGCTCCATTCCCAAACAGGTTGAGTCCTAATAAATCAAATGCACAAGTGGAGAAAATTGTGGAGATATTTAAGCAGGTTAGCATAAATATACCTCTCTTGGATGCTATCCAACAAGTCCCTTCATACGCGAAAATCTTAAAGGGCTTATGCACCTCGAAAAGAAAAGCATCTCAAGTACCCAAGAAAGTGCTAGTGGCTAGTGCAGTGAGCAATGCTATTAACCACCATCAGACCTTACCCCAAAAACGAAAGGACCCCGGCTGTCCTACGATTTCCATCACAATTGGGGATAAGAAAATTAATCGAGCACTTTTAGATCTTGGGTCTAGTGTTAACCCGATTCCCTACTCCGTGTACGAACAATTAGGGGTTGGAGAGTTGAAACTCACTCGTTGCACTCTCCAAATGGCTGATCGATCAATCACCCATCCAAGGGTCAACTAGAGGATGTGTTGATCAAAGTCGGGGAGTTTATATTCCCCGTTGATTTTATCGTTATGGATACACAACCTGTTGCTAACCCAAGAAACCAAATTCCGGTGATTCTTGGTCGACCATTTTTGGCCACTTCCAATGCTGTAATAAACTGTCGCAGTGGCTCCATGACTCTATCCTTCGGAAAGATGTCTAGTGAGTTCAATATTTATAAGATGGGAAGTCTGCCCCCCGTACCAAAAACTAGTACACGAGAAGTTTGCTCTATTCACGAAATCACGCAGGAGGACTGCGAGCTTGAAAGATTTCTATTTGATGAAAACAGTTTTGACGCCACTAGTGCGTCCCTCCTTGAGCCTACCACCGTTGACACAACCGAAATTGATTATGAATGTTTCACTTTTTCGGATGACGACGACTTACAGCCCGAATATGAGTCTTTTGAATTTTTGGATGAGTTAGTCGAACCATCCGAATCGGTTGTTTGCAGTGATTTCGAACCTGTGTTGGAGTCCTTTAAGTTCGAGGTAGATTCCGCAATGATTCTTTCGCCTCCGAAACTCGAACTAATGTCCTTACCGCCTCACCTTAAATATGCTTACATAGGTGAGAATGAGACTTTTCCCATTATAATATCAGCCTCTCTAGCCTTCGAGCAAGAGAACGCTATTTTAAAAGTCTTACAAGATAGGCGGCAAGTTTTCAGTTGGACTATGGCGGACATCGAGGAAATCAGTTCCCTTATAATTGAATATCATATGCAATTGATGGATGATGCCAAGTCAATAGAGGACCCACAGGAACATCTTGGGGATATTGTGGTTAGTCAACCTCTTCCTTTAGAAGTTGAACCACCCCCATTTCTTTTGAGAAGCTAGGAGAATGCCAACATTCCACTGATTGCTGATCATTCACATTCTCGTTTAGATGCATCACCACCTCCTGTATATTCACCTCCACACCCTCCATACCACCACTTCTATCTTCCCCAATTCTTTGCGGACCACCACAACTTATTCTTCCACCAACCAATATTCTTTACTGATAAATTTTTCAACTGGTTGGTGTTGACTTTTGGTCAATGCAAAGTTTGGCAGTAATGTCTAACATAGTTTAAATGAAGTTTGGGGGAAGGCCTTTCTGTATATATATTTGTTTTCCTTACCAATAAAAAATTATAAATAAATAAACAGGGAAGTGCCGGTATTTTGACCCTCTTGGTTTAGCATGACAGTGAGGACACTGTCAAGTTCAAGTTTGGGGGTATGCTCGGTATGTTTTCTTCCTTCGCATTCATTTGTACATATTTTTGCATTTGCATATTTGAAAACCCATAAAAATTTGAAAAAAATTAAAATTATAAAAATTAATGTATTCAATTTTGGCTAATTGACTAGAGTTTGACAGATAGGTTAACTGGCCAGGAACAACTAGATCTTTGACGTAGTAAATTAAAACCCTAAAGATAACCTTCCTTAAAGTTTAACGGTAGAAAGTATATGCCTTTGTAGTTTATTTAGAAATAGGAAAATTTTGGGTTCACTTCTTAGGCTAAGTCGAAACAAGGGAAGAGTATTGATGTTCTTATTAAAGTATAAGTTTGAAAAATAATTCCTAGCTTAAGTCTAGATTCTGAAAACGTATACCCTACAAATTGCACAATCACGCACCTTGAAACTTGGAATAGTAGAAGAGACCTTGAATTGCTCTTGTCTAAAGTCCTTAGTACAATGGAAAAAAAAATGTGTGAATGAAGAATAAAAAAAATGAACACTGGTTTTTGTGATTACTTAAGGCTGCCAAAATAGAAAAATATTTAGCGAGGGTGCTTCATCACCTAGTGCCTTAGACCAACTGGTTTGGGAGTCACTGCTAAAGCCTTGGGTGTTGCAAAGACTAGGAAGTACGCTTTAAAGTGCAAACGCATTTTGTAATCGATCGTTGGTACCTCAAGAAGTATTAACGGTCGCATGAAGGATGTGTAAGCAAATTTCATTTAAATTCACCAACTAATTAGTACTTTGGACAACGGACAAGGGGTTGATTGCTTGATTTGAATTTCCAAGTGTAGGGGTGACTTATACACACACGTAGGGGTATGTGATTGGAGTTTAGATGAGAAAAAGGAATGAAGAATAGAACTTGTATCTTTAATAGAGTTGATAGAAATTCCTGAGTAGAGATGTAACCCTAGAAGGAAAACTTAGGAGATGCCGAAAGCTAAGTAAGTCTATAGGATATATATAATCTTAAGTTAAATGATGAGGAAGTGTGAAGAATGTGGGTGGATAATTTACAAGTATAAGATAATAGAATTCCGTGTTGGAAAACTTAATTGGAGAACAAAAGTCAATGGGCCAAATTGATAGGATTTTGTGGGTGTAATCCGCTGAAAACCCTCAGGAGACAACACTCCTCCTACTAGGGACACCTAGAGGTTTAACGACTTGTTGCACGTGCTCAGTGCAATCGCATTTCCCTGCGAAAGTGTGGTTAGGATTTTAGTGAATAAATAATAAGTTTGCTCGAGGACGAGCAAAAGGTAAGTTTGGGGGTATTTGTTCAGACCATAATATTGCATTTTTCATTCCCCTATTCTTATCCGTTTTATAAATAAACAGGTACTCTTGACGCACGTTTGTTGCATATTACAGGATACAGGTTTCTGGAGCAAATACAGTGAAAAAGACACAAAACGACAGAAAAAGGGACTTTTGACCAACAAATAGAAGGATCCTAGTCAAGCCTAGACGAAGAACAGTGCAAGGTCCAAAATGTCAAGACAAACGGTTAAAAGATCGCTACAAGTTTTCACTGAAACATCTGGAGAAGAATCAGAAGCCCAACAGAGAAAAGAACTATGGAAATATAAAGCCCAATGTATAAAGAACCAACCCAGGAAGTTTGGTGAGATGATCTCACCAAACGGCCGCGGAACCGCGGCCCAAGCGCCCAATTGCCACGGTTCCGCGGCCATTTAATGCCCGTGTCGGCGCCGACTTCTTGTGTCGGTGCGTCGGTGCGGGTGTTGGGATATTCAGTGGGCAAATCTGTAATTGCACATATGCGAGAACCTGTAACCCTAGTTTCCTTGTTTGCTTATAAATTGTAATCAAAAATTGTAAAAACCTATGCCTCTTTTTAATCAATAAAATTCAGAATTGCTGGGAGTTATTCAGATCTGTTCTCTATTGTTTGGAGGGAGCCATCGAATTAGTAAGTAATTTTATTTCTGTTCCTTTAATTAAAATGTTTTCTCATCCCCTAATGAGCGAGTAATCTCCTCGCTTGTTAGGGTTAGCCTTAGGGAAATGGTTGAGAGATGAGATCTCTCACCCCTTTCAATGCCACATTCACCTAATGAATTAGAACTCCTTGCATACGCGCACAACCGCTCCCTACGGCACCCTACCCCTCGAGGTAACGGTGAACCGTAGTATAAAGGGCCGGTTGCGCGTGTTTTCCATGGGGGTTAGGGTAATTATCAACATAAGAAGGATACGAATCTAGAGGAAGAAACATCTTCCCAAAAGATTTGGATCCACTTTATTGATAATTATCGTAACATCTAATAGATCTAAATAAAAGAAGGCATTGAAAGCGGTGAGGAAAACGTTAATCTCCAAAACTTCCCCTAAGCCTAACCCTAGCAAGACTCTTAATTAGATTAATTAGATCCAGTTTTTATAGATTTTTATAAACCAACCAAAACAACATTTTGAATCAACTCGTTAAAACACATAAAAGAAATTTACCCGTCTCTGTGGATCGACCCGTACTCACCGGCTAGCTGCGAAGCGACGCCGTTTCTGATTGCGGTAAATACAAGTTTTCATATAAATCATGTACCAGACAGAAGATGGAGGCCTAGTCATCGAGACAGATTTCGTGACCGTCACGGGAGTAGCAGAGGCTTAAGACGAGGACAGTCGTTCAGCTCTCATCCCCAGGAGGGTCAGCAGCAATCGTATGGATGTTTTCGATGCGGGATCCTTCATCACTTCATCAGGGATTGTTCCTTAGTACCGCGTCAGGCCCAAGTTCAGAGAGGTTGGAGACGTGAAGGGTTTGTTTCGAGAGGACGGGTTGGCAGAGGAAGAGTTCTGATAGTTGCGGGTAGAGGGCAGACACGAGAGTTTGCTTCTACTCATCGGGACGCGCATGCGTCCAATGCAGGGTTTTTAGGTATTCTTAATTAGTATGTTCTTTTGATGCACTTGTTGGTTTTACACACATTGTGTCATGGTTGGGCCGAGAGTCGTGTTAGCTAGATCAGCTGTTTGTGGTGTCAACTTCTGTCGGCGATTCTTTTGTTGTGCGACACGTATTTCAGTCGTGTGCCAATCGGATAGGAGATAGAGATTCGTCCGTCATTTCGATCCTTCTAGTGATGTTGGATTTGATGTTCTCCTGGGCACGGACTGGTTAGCTACGTGCTTTGCGTCTGTGGACGGCCGCTAGAAAACAGTCAGGTTTTGTTTTCCCGGCGAGTCATTTCTTATTTTGCAGGGGGACAGTGGTGCCGCCTCTCACAGCTTGAATTCAGCCTTTTTCGCTAGTCGGCTTTTGAGGAGAGGATGTCGAGGATTCTCGTCTTTCATTCATGATACCGGAGCCACAGTAGATTGTTGGACTGGGTTCCTATCTTGCGAGAGTTTTCCGACGTTGTTCCAGATGAGTCGGCGATGCTTAGGGAGCTTAAGAATCAGCTGCAGAGTTCTTTGTTGGAGGTCTTGTGCGTCTGAGTGTTTCTCTTTAGGGAGCTCCTATTCTGTTCGTTAGGAGAAGGACGACAGTTTGAACTTGTGTATTGATGGATCGTCAATTGAACCGGCTTACGGTGCGGATAGGTATCCTTTACCTCGCATTAACGATTTCTTCGATCGGCTCCAGAGTGCGAGACATTTTCTAAGTTGTTTGGGATCAGGTCATCATTGTTGCGGGTTCAGAGTGATGTCATTCTGAAGTCTGCTTTTGTGCGGACTACGGGCTTTATGTGTTTTGGGGTGTCATTGGACTCACCAGTGCCCTAGCAGCATTCGTGGATATGATGAACCAGATTTCTTCAGGCCGTTCCTCGACCAGTTTATTGGTGTGTCATTGATGACATTCTGGTCTATTCCAATGTATCGTGAGGAACAGGAGCAGCACTTAATGATTTGCTTTGCAGACGTTGGGAGAGCCCCAGCGGTTTGCTAAATTCTCGGAGTGTTCCTTCAGGCTTGATTGTGTTGACGACTAGGTCTTGTAGTTACGGGAGACGGTTTTTTATGGTCCCGAAGAAGATCGAGGCCGTACAACTTTGGCCCAGACTTGTGTACGGGACGGAGGTCCGCAGATTTTTGGGCTTAGCAGGTTTTTACCGCCGTTTCGTGCAGGATTGTTTGTGTATCGCTGCACCGTTGACTAAACTGACTGGAAAGGAGGTTCTTTTGTTTGGACCGAGGCATGCGTGCGGAGTTTTCGGCAGTTGGAGATTCGGTTGACAATTGCACCAGTTCTTTCTTTGCTTTCTGGTTAGGGCGACTTTGTTGTTTAACTGTGATGTTTCGCGAGTGGGGCTCGATTTTGCGCTAATGTGGCACTATAGAGTTATCGCTTATGCTTCGCGACAGTTGGAGGATGTACGAGCAGGATATCCCACTCATGATCTGGAGATGGCCGCGGTGGTCGTGCGTTGAAGATCTGAGGACACTACTTGTTCGGAGAGTCGTGTCAGAATTTCACGGACCACCAGATCTTAATGTACATCTTCCTGCAGCGGGTTTTGGATTGTTGAGACAGTCTTCTGCAGATTTACAGTTCTTGTGCGATCGTTGAGTACAGCTTTTGTTCGCCTCTACTGAGGGGACAGCTTGCTCATGTCCGCGCCCGACCACTTTTCCTTAATTGCTTTCATGAGGCACAGCCCACCGATGCTCGTTCGTCAGAGATTCTTGAGCATACTCAGTTGGATAAAGATTTGGAGTCCTTGATTTGTGAACAAATGTGCTACGTTTAGGGACACGTTTGTGTGTACCTGTTTTCGATGACCAGAGACGCGAAATCCTAGAGCAGGCACATCAGTCAGCTTTCGGTGTTCATTCAAGTTCCACCAATTTGTAGCGTGACTTCTGAGATAGTTACGGGTGGGCAGGGATGAAGAGTGAAGTTTTGGATTTCGTTTCAAGATGTCTGTCTTGTTGTGAGCTAAGGTTGAGCATCTGAGACCGGCTGGAGAGTTGCAACATTTAATCGTTCCGGAATGGGAATGGGAGCAGATCTCCACGAATTTCGTTATGGTGTCTACCCAGGTCTGGTCAGGGTGTGACTCCATTTGGGTGTTTGTTGTCCGGTTGGATCAGTTTGCTCAGTTGTTCTTTGTTAAGTTTGTGTGTTTGCACGGAGTTCCTTCATGTGTTGTATCCAATTGAGGCACTCTTTTGCTTGCCATCTTGGGCAGGAGCTTCAGGAAGCCTTGGGTACTGGTTGAGCTTTAATTCCGTTTTCCATACGTTGCCTGGTGGTTAGACAGAACGGACTATACAGACTCTGGAGGATATGCTTGTTGTGTGCGAACTTTGCTGTCAGCAGTTGGGATCGTCTTTTGCCATTGTTAGGATTCTCCTTCGATAGCAGTTATCAGGAAACACTCCAATTGGCAACCTTTAGGTTTTGTTTGTTAGGTCGTGTCGATCGCTATTCTATTTTTTCTGACTCTGCGAGAGTAGGATTTTTAGACCCTAGCTAGTCTAGAGACTTCGTAGATGATCCAGTTGGTTCAGGTCAGGATGAGAGCAGCCTAGTGCAGACAGAGGTCTTATGCTGACCGTGGTTGTCGCAAACTTGAGTTCGCAGTGGGAGATCATATATTCCTACGGATTTTTCTGTTGAAATGGCGTGTTGAGTTTTGGGAAGCTTAGTCCCAAAATTTTAGGTTTTTTTGAGATCCTTGAAGCGAGTTAGTCCTGTTGCCTAAAATTTGGCACTTCCGCCCAGATTTTTGAGTTCTCACCCCGTATTCCTTATGTCGATACTTTGCAAATACCTTCATGACCTTTCTCACATGATTTAGCACCAGACCATTCTTTTGATGCGATCTTTCATTCACCAACAGCCGATAGTTTTAGTGGATCGGCAGGTGGAGAGACTTCGGTCAAGGGTCTTGCTATATGTGAAGGTTCTTTGGCGTAGCCGTATAGTGAGGCGATCACTTGGGAGGCTGCGAGCGAGATTTAGGAGTTTTTTACTCATCTCTTTGAAGGTATGCTTAGTGAGAATTTTAAATTCGGGGACCGAATTTCTTTAAGGGGGGAAGATTATGACTTTTTAGAAACCGTTTTGCGAATTTTTCCGCTTTAGGGTAAAATTGTCGGTGTTTTCCCTTTTAACCCCGATTGTGATCAAACATCCGCAGGAACTTGCCGGCAACTAGTTTAGCTAAAATAAAGCTAATGCGTGAGCTTTGAGGGTCAATGGAAAGTTTTGGTTCACATATAATTTTTCCCTAATAAATTATTATTTTAATATTTTATTTGTGCACTTTATTAGTGGTAATTACTTTTTATGCGGGTAAATTACTACTAATGCGGTTTTATACTAATCTAATCACTAGATATTTTTTAATCCTATCCATCCAAATATCTAGATATTTTATGTTTAAAATGAATTTTTAAAGAAAAGAAAAGGTGGAAAAATGCATTAAATGAGCTTTTATTACATTTTTTTTTGCTAGAATATTCTACACAAATCACAAAACATCCCCCCCCCCCCACTTCATTTTGGCCGGCCACTCCTTGTTCTGGCTGCCCTCTTCATCTTCTTACATCATTTCATCAATTTCTAGCACAAATAAATCATGAAAAATCCAAATAAATTCATACAAACTCAAATATAATCCAAAACCTTCATTCTTCTTCACAAAACTAACTTGGATCTTTATTCTAGTGAGGATTTTGGAGGCTAAAGTTTGGAAATTTTCTAGTTTCAAGTTGTGTTTCTTTGAGGTATAAAACCCTAACCCTAATCTCTTTTGTAGTTTAATAGTTTAATTAGCTTTTTTAGATGTTTAATTTAAGCTTTTAAATTCATGTTTTAAAATTCAAGATATCATTTTTATAATCAAATTAGGGTTTTGATTAGTGGAATGGTTAAGTGATAAGTTAAGACAAATGAAAACTTAATCCAGCTGCTAATTTGTTAAATGATATTTTCCTAATCGGCTAATTAAGCTAATTAACAAACTAAACTTTTGCTAATCCTAATTAGTGAAATATAAAATTTTAGTAAAGATTTAAATGGCTTAATCTTGCTAATTAGTGATGTTTGTAAATGCTAGTTTGATAAAACTTGTAGTTTTGTGCTAAAATGATATATGCTGCTTACTAGATTTCGGTAACTTTTAGGCATGGGTTTCTTTTGACGTTGCGACGTTAATTATATTGATTCCACGTTTATTATTATGTTTGGAATGCGCGATCGGTACGATCATGGTTTAGGCTTGGTAGTTGTGTCGCTTTACATTCCTAGTTAGGGTCGTGCCGATATCGCTCGTTTCTTTGTGTAGCTTTTGCTCTTGAGTTGGTTTCTTAGTGTCATTACGCGCGTTAGCCACTTGACAAACACATGAGAGTATGTTTGGAGTTGGTGCGTCGGTTAAACGTAGTTGTACGTATTTTTGGTCGTTTGCTTATACACGCTTACTTTATTGTTATATGTGTTCAGGATCGCAGGCAGGGATTTCGGGCGCTGCGAACAGGGGAAAGCGAGTGGTAGATTTTACTTATCTAGGAGCATTGGTGAGTATATTTAATATCTACAGGGGAATCGCCCGCATGGCGTAATGCGTCTGGTCTAGAGATGTTATGAATTGTCGCATATTCTATTTTATATATAGTGTTGTGCATACACCTTATTGCTTAGTTATTTGTTGTGCTTGGAGTTGTACCTTTAGGACACTGCACTATTATTGACGGCTCATGTTGCACAAGCACTGATTGTATGACACACACACCGTCAATAATTGCCATGACACGCACAACATTTATACCTATATGATGTTGTTTGGTTATGGACATTGAGAAATTGATTCATATTTCTTTATGTATATGACATATAGCATACCTGTATACCTACATGCTTACACATATACCTTGACATGCTTACATGCTAGCTACCTGTATACCTATAGGGTATTGTACTATTAGCGATAGGTACATACACACATAATAACATAGCTATATGTGTAATACCCAGCACCTTTTTGTACGTCTACACCGTATTTTCTTTTTACCTATAAAATTTATTTATAATTATTTATTTATTTTCAAAATCCTATTAAACCCAGATCTTATCTTTCATTCCCTCCGGCCTAAGCCGTTTTCCTTTCATTGAAATTAAACCCCATTTTCTTTCTTATACCCAAACCCAAACTATATTTATTTTAACCCAGCCCATTCCTTTTCTTTAACAAATCCCCACTGGCCCAGCCTTCTCCATTTTTCCCTTTTATATTAATTTTCCTTGGCCCACAAATCTCCTCCAGCTCACAGAAAATCACTAAAAAGGAAATCCTTTTTTTTATCTAAAAACCTCGGCCCTCACCATCACACATTTTTCCTTCTTATTTCTCCTGGTTGTTTCTTTTAACTAAGATTAATTTCCTTTTCCTTGGCCCGTTCCCCAAACAGCCACACACACATTTTAAATAATTTCCTAATCTATTTTCTCAAAGCCCACTCCCAATTTTCTTAAATCAATTCTTACAAAAAATTCCTCCGGCCCACTTCACTCCTTCAGCCCACTTAGTTTTAAAATCCTTTAAATAATTTTAGCTGGCCCATTCTCCTACTCAGCCCACACATTTCTAATAAATCACTAATTTAATTTCCCAGCCCGCTCCTTCGGCCCACTTCCTAATTACCCGACCCGACCCGCTACCCCTGTCTTCTTCCCCAACGGCTACCCCCGGGTTTCCCGCGCGAAATCCTCCCGTTGCGCCCTCGTCGCCGCTCCCCACGCCCACGCTCGCTGACCGTTACCCCCACGTCGCGCACTCCCCTCTCCAACTCTCATCATCTCTTTCTCTTCTCTCTCACTCCCATCACTTTTTCCTTCTTCCCCCTTTTTCCCGCTGCCACTCCCAACACCGCGACTACCATAGCCTCACCCTCCTCGTCGTCGTCGGCGACCACCATCACCGAACACTGTTAGTTGTATGTATGCCCTAGAGGCCAGTATTGTACACATGATGTATATTATATTGGATGCTTGGACATATATAGAGATGACTTTCTTGCTCGATATGATAGTATGCTATCTGGTTACTCTTTATCTTAACATGTATACTAGTCTCTTTAAACCGTCTTATGGTTACATGTTGGTAAAGCCCTTAGGATGTGTACTTGACTACCTGGACTATGATGCAGATCATACTAGTGGGGACATGGTAGTCCATAAGTACGACCTTCAAGGTCCCTAGTCGTGGGTGTATCGAGACGGGGCATCGATATACCAGAGTAGACTAGCGTATACGCTTCTCGACCCATGAGATGGGCGATGGATGATCCCATATCCATTGGTGTTTGACATCAGAGATGGTGTACGAGTGCTTAGTGGAGACTGGGTACACTGGACGGACTCGCCGAGAACTCCCAGATGGTATTATACCTCACGTCAGATGGCAGTTCTCAGGTGACACTTGTGCAGGTTAGTCTGTAGACTCGAGATCGTCATAGAGTCTTGTGTGATTCCCACTGTTCTTTGATCTCCACCTTACCACGTCCATGAGGGCGTGCAAAACGGTGGTCTTTGGGTACAGTCCCGAGTCACATGGAGGCAATGAGCGATAGGAGGGGTTTCGTCTCTCCCGGTATTGGGGGTTGATGTTGCGCTGTGCTCGATTGGCCGTAACAGGGAAGTCCCTGGCCAGGGCTGATCAGAGATTTGCTGGTAAGTGTTACCAGTAGTTTCTCGACCCGTTATGAGCCTCACATCGGCACGACTTATCGGTTATTGGGGTCTGGCGTTTACCACCCCTAGACTTGATATGCGACGTACCAGACGAACAGACCGGACTGTACGGTAAGTGTTACTGGTTGGATTCACAGGAGTGTGAGCGGGCTAGCTCGTCGTTCTTCTGATCGCTCAATATCCGGATGGCCGTTACGTTTAGCAGACCGCTTGCGGCTTGTGGGTGCTTGATATGATCATCATCTGCTACCGGCGTATTGACGAGTCTTTAGAGTCCTACACAGAGGTTTCCTGGCTCAAGCGAAACGAAATAGGAACGCATATGAGATATGTGCGGGACCGAGAATAATGCGTGTATGTGATACGCATTTCATTCTCGCGATAAATGTTTCGATTGGTTATATTCGATATGACCTAGTTATCGAATCATTGATTCGATAAGCCGATACATTAGATACTAGTCGGTTATATGCGATATAACCGGATCGTTAAATCAAGTGTTGATTTAATGATTTAATGTATAATTATATATTTGATATATTATTTTGCATTAGCTAGTATTGGTTCGCTTTATATGGATTTTCTCACTTGATGTGCAAATTGTATATGTGATATACTTTTGTGCACATATTTGTATCATGTTTGATGATACTTGATCACTTTGTTAAGTGTAAAGAATTAAAACCATGGTTAAGTGTTGATTAGGGTTTTGCATATTTATTTATTGGTTCATTTATTTATTTGGAAATGATTTAAAGAGAATGATGGCTTTCTTTTGTCTTTAGTTGAAGCTTCATGAAGCCTTGACTTTTGCAACCATTCTTGTCCTCATGCTTAACCCTAACTCTCCAAATGACCATGGTTTATTCTCTACACTTAACCCTTGTTAGATTATGATAAGTATGAATTTTCTTTTCATTTAAAATAACTTATCATAAAACTAGCTTCATCTTCTCCTTCTTCTTCAAGATAGAAACCTTGATGCCATCAATGGCAACTTGAGTTCTAGTGAGAGAAATCCAATTCTAAAGTGAACCCACCTCCTATTTCTTCACCCTCTACCTCTTGCCAAGTTGTTTTGGGTGTTTTCTTCACAAGTTTCACAACTTTGTGAAGTCGGAGCTTGAACTTGTGATGCCTCGACGTAGATCGTCTTTGACACGAAGCCGACGACCTAGCTCGCCCGTTTCTCCGATGAAGCCGACGATTGAATTCGGGATTCATGATGGACAACGAGAGGACACCCATATGGAGCTAAGGAAGTGGAGAACCGGATCTATAAAGGTTGTAGCATCTAACTTTTAGTTAAGTAGTTAACTAGATTATCTTTTCGCCTAAAATTCTAGCCGACGATCCGTGTTAGGGTTTCTCGACACCCATAATTTTTGAAAATGGCATGGTTGATGCCTTGTGAGATCTCTATAGGGTGCCTAGGAACCTTTCACTGATATCAGAGCCGACCTAGAACATTAGGCGACGTTTTTACGAAGTGAAAACCCCGATCGGACAAAAATACGTTTTTTTTTTGTGCTCTCTGGAAATTTTTTAAAAACTGACTTTTTTCAGAATTAAAAATTCTCAAAAAATAGAGCAGGTAAAGATAAGACAAACTGGAAAATTCGTAGCCATGAACAGTACTTTTGACCGCGGAACCGCGGCCTAAGCAGGCTTAGGCCGCGGATCCGCGGCCATTAGAAGGGATCTTTTACTCCATTTTCCACAGTATTTTTCCTTACCTGCTACAGTATATTTTGAGTATGTTTAATCTGAATCTGCTGTTGAAAATTTCTGGAGATGGTTTTGGACTCGTCGTTTCGATCGGAATTTTCATTTCGTTTTCTTTTCCGGGTAAACTAGAAAGTATTGAAGTGTTTGAACGAATATCATTTGCTCGCTATTCACGGGGTTTAAATACTTTGGAGATAAGTGCAAGTCTTTTTGCGGTGGTCCCTCTAGAAGACAACAAACCTTAACTCGATTATGTGACCATCTAGAACTGCCCTTTGAACCTTAGGGTTTGGGGCAGTACGGCGTGCCATATGTGAGGCGTTGGCTTGACCCTTCTACGGCTGGACCGCTACTACTGTGTCACACTCCGGATTTTTGAACCCTGCTCAAGTGTTGAGCTTTAGTGAATCTTGGGTGCTTGATCGTTCGTTCGAAAACTTTAATACTGTCTGTTTGTCTGGAATGTGATACAATAATTGGAATTCACAAACAGTTATGAGATAACTGAATGAATGTTATAAATCTAGCGGTTTAGTTTCGCCTGATATTGAAAAGAGTTTTCGATAATGAGACTAAAATGCGGGGTTTATAACTGTTAGGCATGTGATGTCTAAGTATTTCATTTGATTAGGCATGTGATGTCTAAAGAGGTTGCGGATTCCAACTGTTGTAGTTTTACACTTTCTTTTCTGTGACCATAAGTGTAGTATGTTCATATCGCCGGTTTCGTTGCTATACGTCAACGACAATTGGGGTATGCATACTTACTTACGTTGATGACATGTGATGTTATGTGTTGCTGGATATGTTATATTGGATCGTCGTGTTCGAATAGCCGGGGGTTTTTATGTGAGATGAGTGTTTTTCATTTTCATTCATGTAAAAACTTGTATGTAATATTCTTTTATTTGGGGCACTTCCAGGTAGCGGAAGTTGTCACCCTTTGTATATTATTTACTTTTCCGCATTAGGATAGACCCAAGGAGGGGAGCACAAGTAACCGGGTTCTGGGGTTCAGTGGGAGACCAACTCGAGGAGTCGAGTCCGAGTCTCCTAACCCTAGAATTGGCAGGGTTGCTTGCCGCTCTCGTAGGGGTCTAGGGGTGTGGGATTGGCTATTCATCGCGACCGTGGAATCCGTGTTTTATACTGGCTTGTATTGAAAACACGGACGTCCTAGTATATCCAATATTTCATATGTTTCTTCTGCTGCGATTCTGTGATGGATATAGTGTATAGTATATATGATATTATATAGACGTTACTTATGTTTTACACCCGTGCTAGCCCTGCCCTACTCTGTCGTTAGTTACCTAACCTAACGGTGCACGAGGGGACATCGAGGCGAATGCGGATGGCATAAGTGTACGTCATATCTATCTGTGATGTTTAGGTATTTAAATGATGGGACTTCATTAATGTGATTAATGAAAGAAAAGAAACCTAAGATGTTGTAGAATCAAATTTTAAATAAAACAGGTAGCTACAGTTCTTGCTTTGCACAGTGGTATATGTGATATATCCTGCACCTTATTCGATGAGGAAAGGACCGAGATCCCTTCACCGGGAGTGACTCCTTTAGCAATAACTGGCAGATGCTACACACTCGGTTTGCTTTTGATTGCTTCTATAGTTTATGCTTTGCACAGTGATATATATGATATATCCCGCACCTCATTCGACAAGGAAAGGGCCGACGATCCCTTCACCGGGAGTGACCCCTTTAGCAAAACTAGAAAAGCCTCAAAATCAATCCATTTCAAAACTTCATTTGATTCTACAACGATATCAAGTTCATTACGCAATAGGTTTTCCGAAAAACCTGCCGTAGCCCTCCGTCATTTCAGATTAGAACTGTTTAGTATTCGTGCTGCATTTGTTGGCCTTTGTCAAGGCGTAGTGTGCGGTAGCTGAATAGTGCTTATCTGCTTATACATGTGATGCAGATTGTTTCAGGGTAGTCGTACGACCTTGTTGGCCTTTGTCAAGGGTCGTGCGGGTGGGTTTGATTTAATCAAGAAATGACGGGTTGAACTTGACTAGCATCCTGTGATTTGTTGGCCTTTGTCAAGGTCATAGGACACTAGGGGCAAAATATTATCGGGAATTTCAAGTGTTGAAATTTGCAATGAGATTGCATACCTTCTATTAGATAGTTGGATCCCGATACCCACTGCGACTAAGAGTTACTCCTGGGAGAGTTTTACACATTGCAATTAGCCGATCAAGTAGGTGTCTAGAAAGGTGTTAACGAGGTTACGCCTCTGGGAAAACGAGGTTTACATTAATTAGGTTCGTGCGAAAGCACGGGGGACCTCCCTCAAAGTACCGACACTGGCCTGGCTGAAAGATTGGCGAACTTGTAAGTGTGTAATTAATCCCGGCTAGTCTTTCCTTTTAGGGTTTGAAGGAAGATTTGATAAAAAGCAGTGGGAGCCATCCTGATTAGATAAGATAATAACCAATCTGATCTTGCACGAGCATACGCTAAAGTGTTTTCTTCTCTCTCTCTCCAGGTAGCGACCATTTCATGCCCTAATGAAGATAATAATATGGATGTATTGACCGAACCCGCATGTTATACTGTGCTGGGGAACGTTGGTTCCGTTCTTTCTTATAAAAGTTATAGGAATGAACAGGATATAGGGGAATACCAGGATTCCCATGCCACCCGATTGAAGAAAGTACATGTTGATGCATTTTCTTCGGGTGTGTTCGTTACTGAGAACTGTTTCTCTATTTGCTCTACGTCCTGGGTATTAGATACCGGGTCAGGATCCCATATATGTAATCAGTTACATGGGCTAAGGAAAGGTAGAGAACTTGGAGAAGGTGATAAAGACATTAGAGTTGGAAATGGTGCAATTGTTGCAGCTAAGACTGTCGGGGAATATCACCTTGTATTACCAACTTGTAATACATTGGTTCTGAACGAATGCTATTACATGCCGAACCTGATATGCAACATTATATCGGTTTCTTTATTAAGTAAAGAGGGATATAATTTTGTATTATAGGACAATGTTATGAACATTTTCCGTAACCTAAAGTTGGTTGGATCAGGCACGTTGTGCAATGGCATTTATGTTCTAAATCAATCAACAGTTCTGAGCATAACAAACACACACAAGAGGAAGAGTTCAGAACTGAACGAATCCTTCTTGTGGCATTGTAGACTGGGTTACATCAATGCGACACGACTAGCTAAGTTGCATAAAGATGGATATTTAAATCCGTTTGAATTTTCATCTTATGACACTTGCCAGTCATGTCTCAAAGGCAAGATGACCAAAACTCCGTTTACGGGACACGGAGAAAGAGTTACCGAACTCTTGGGACTTATTCATAGTGATGTATGCGGTCCTATGTCTACACATGCCAGGGATGGTTCTTCATACTTCATTACATTCACTGACGATCTCTCCAGGTTCGGGTATGTGTTCCTATTGAAACACAAATCAGAAGCTTTTGAGAAATTTAGGGAATATAAACAAGAAGTTGAGAACCAAACCGGAAAAGGTATTAAAATCCTACGATCTGATCGAGGAGGAGAATACTTGAGCAATGAATTCCTGGACTTCCTAAAAGAGAATGGGATTCTCTCTCAGCTGACTCCTCCATATACACCACAGCACAACGATGTATCAGAACGAAGGAACCGCACCCTATTAGATATGGTGCGCTCTATGATGAGCACAGCTGAGTTACATGTTTCCTTCTGGGGTTATGCGCTGGAGACAGCAGCATACCTATTGAATCAAGTTCCATCTAAATCTGTACCTACCACACCATATGAGATATGGAGTGGGAAGAGACCATGTCTTAAACGAGTTAAGATATGGGGTTGCCCGGCCTATGTCAAAAGGCAAAATCCGGATAAACTAGAGGCACGGTCAGTTCTATGCAAGTTTGTGGGATATCCCAAACATTCACATGGATATCTTTTCTACCATACAGAGGAACAAAAAGTGTTTGTTTCTCGCCATGCCACCTTTTTGGAAAAGGAATTTCTTGCAAAGGAAATTAGTGGCGATAAGGTAGAACTGGAAGAAATTCCGGCTACACAAACTCAAACTGAAGATTTAGTGGAACCAGAGGATTCAGTAGCTCCCGACGAACCTCAGCCTCTCCGCCGATCTAGTAGGGTTCCTCGCCAACCTGAGAGATACTACGGTTTTCTCATGGATGGTGGAAGCGAGGATTGCATCATGGAGGATGATGACCCAACTAGCTTCGAGCAGGCCATCACGAGTGGGGACTCAGTGAAATGGCTGGATGCTATGCGGTCCGAGATGGAATCCATGTACACCAACAAAGTATGGACTTTGGACGTTGCTCCTGAAGGGGTAAAACCCATTGGGAGCAAGTGGATCTTCAAGAAGAAACTTGGTGTAGATGGGAAAGTGGAGACTTTCAAAGCTAGACTTGTAGCAAAGGGTTTTCGCCAAAGACCAGGTGTGGACTATGACGAGACCTTTTCTCCAGTGGCTATGCTTAAATCCATCCAGATCATGCTTGCCATCGCTGCATATCATGATTACGAAATCTGGCAAATGGATGTTAAGACCGCCTTTCTAAATGGTGATTTAGAAGAGTGCGTGTACATGACTCAGCCAGAGGGCTTCGTAGACAGTGGGAGCAGCGGGAAGGTGTGCAAGCTGCTTAAATCCATTTATAGATTAAAGCAAGCATCGCGGAGTTGGAACATCTGCTTTGACGTCGTTATCAAAGAGTTTGATTTCGTCAAAAATCCAGATGAACCTTGTATCTACAAGAAGGTGGCAGAGAGTAAGGTTGTCTTCCTCGTATTGTACGTGGACGACATACTCTTGATAGGAAATGATATTCCTATGCTGCAATCGGTCAAGCTCTTCTTATCATAAAGATTCTCAATGAAAGATCTTGGTGATGCCTCCTGCATATTGGGAATTAGGATCTATAAAGATAGATCCAAACGGATTTTGGGATTGTCCCAATCCAGGTACATTGACACCATACTAAAGAGATTTAGTATGGAAGAGTCCAAGCGTGGGAACTTGCCCACGATCTCTGGAGTCACTCTCTCCAAAGAGATGTCTCCCAAGACTGATTTGGCGAGAGCTCGCATGCAAGGGATACCCTATGCTTCGGCAGTGGGCTCTATCATGTATGCGATGCTATGTACCAGACCCGATGTAGCATACTCACTAAGTATAGTGAGCAGGTATCAAGCTGATCCTGGAGAGAGTCACTGGACAGCTGTGAAGAGCATTCTCAAGTACTTGCGAAGGACTAGAGATATGTTCTTGGTGTATGGTAACGGAGAGCTCCAAGTGGAGTCCTTTACCGATTCGAGCTTTCAGAGTGATAAGGACGACTCTAAGTCGCAGTCGGGCTTTGTCTTTACCCTTTACGGAGGGGCGGTTAGCTGGAAGAGTTCCAAGCAGGAAACCGTGGCAGACTCGACGATGGAGGCTGAATACATCGCTGCCAACGATGCTGCCAAAGAGGCTGTCTGGATCAAGAAGTTCATTACTGAATTTGGAGTGGTTCCATCCATTGAGCATCCAATACCTTTGTATTGCGATAACAATGGAGCGGTGGCTTTGGCCAAGGAACCCAGGTCCCATCAGCGATCCAGGCATATTCTGAGGCGGTATCACCTGATCCGGGAGATAGTTGACCGCCGGGAGATCGAGGTCAGGAGGGTTGACACGAAGAACAATACGGTGGATCCACTCACGAAGGCCATTCCCCAGATACAGTTTGAGAGACTCTTCGGAATGCTCGGTATGCGATACTACAGCAGCTGGCCCTAGTGCAAGTGGGAGATTGTTAGTTATATGTATGCCCTAGAGGCCAGTATTGTACACATGATGTATATTATATTGGATGCTTGGACATATATAGAGATGACTTTCTTGCTCGATATGATAGTATGCTATCTGGTTACTCTTTATCTTAACATGTATACTAGTCTCTTTAAACTGTCTTATGGTTACATGTTGGTAAAGCCCTTAGGATGTGTACTTGACTACCTGGACTATGATGCAGATCATACTAGTGGGGACATGGTAGTCCATAAGTACATCCTTCAAGGTCCCTAGTCGTGGGTGTATCGAGACGGGGCATCGATATACCAGAGTAGACTAGCGTATACGCTTCTCGACCCATGAGATGGGCGATGGATGATCCCATATCCATTGGTGTTTGATATCAGAGATGGTGTACGGGTGCTCAGTGGAGACTGGGTACACTGGACGGACTCGCCGAGAACTCCCGGATGGTATTATACCTCACGTCAGATGGCAGTTCTCAGGTGACACTTGTGCAGGTTAGTCTGTAGACCCGAGATCGTCATAGAGTCTTGTGTGATTCCCACTGTGCTTTGATCTCCACCTTACCACGTCCATGAGGGCGTGCAAAACGGTGGTCTTTGGGTACAGTCCCGAGTCATATGGAGGCAATGAGCGATAGGAGGGGTTTCGTCTCTCCCGGTATTGGGGGTTGATGTTGCGCTGTGCTCGATTGGCCGTAACAGGGAAGTCCCTGGCCAGGGCTGATCAGAGATTTGCTGGTAAGTGTTACCAGTAGTTTCTCGACCCGTTATGAGCCTCACATCGGCACGACTTATCGGTTATTGGGGTCTGACGTTTACCACCCCTAGACTTGATATGCGATGTACTAGACGAACAGACCGGACTGTACGGTAAGTGTTACTGGTTGGATTCACAGGAGTGTGAGCGGGCTAGCTCGTCGTTCTTCTGATCGCTCAATACCCGGATGGCCGTTACGTTTAGCAGACCGCTTGCGGCTTGTGGGTGCTTGATATGATCATCATCTGCTACCGGCGTATTGACGAGTCTTTAGAGTCCTACACAGAGGTTTCCTGGCTCAAGCGAAACGAAATAGGAACGCATATGAGATATGTGCGGGACCGAGAATAATGCGTGTATGTGATACCGCATTTCATTCTCGCGATAAATGTTTCAATTGGTTATATTCGATATGACCTAGTTATCGAATCATTGATTCGATAAGCCGATACATTAGATACTAGTCGGTTATATGCGATATAACCGGATCGTTAAATCAAGTGTTGATTTAATGATTTAATGTATAATTATATATTTGATATATTATTTTGCATTAGCTAGTATTGGTTCGCTTTATATGGATTTTCTCACTTGATGTGCAAATTGTATATGTGATATACTTTTGTGCACATATTTGTATCATGTTTGATGATACTTGATCACTTTGTTAAGTGTAAAGAATTAAAACCATGGTTAAGTGTTGATTAGGGTTTTGCATATTTATTTATTGGTTCATTTATTTATTTGGAAATGATTTAAAGAGAATGGTGGCTTTCTTTTAGTTGAAGCTTCATGAAGCCTTGACTTTTGCAACCATTCTTGTCCTCATGCTTAACCCTAACTCTCCAAATGACCATGGTTTATTCTCTACACTTAACCCTTGTTAGATTATGATAAGTATGAATTTTCTTTTCATTTAAAATAACTTATCATAAAACTAGCTTCATCTTCTCCTTCTTCTTCAAGATAGAAACCTTGATGCCATCAATGGCAACTTGAGTTCTAGTGAGAGAAATCCAATTCTAAAGTGAACCCACCTCCTATTTCTTCACCCTCTACCTCTTGCCAAGTTGTTTTGGGTGTTTTCTTCACAAGTTTCACAACTTTGTGAAGTCGGAGCTTGAATTTGTAATGCCTCGACGAAGATCGTCTTTGACACGAAGCCGACGACCTAGCTCGCCCGTTTCTCCGATGAAGCCGACGATTGAGTTCGGGATTCATGATGGACAGCGAGAGGACACCCACATGGAGCTAAGGAAGTGGAGAACCGGATCTACAAAGGTTGTAGCATCTAACTTTTAGTTAAGTAGTTAACTAGATTATCTTTTCGCCTAAAATTCTAGCCGACGATCCGTGTTAGGGTTTCTCGACACCCATAATTTTTGAAAATGGAATGTTTGATGCCTTGTGAGACCTCTATAGGGTGCCTAGGAACCTTTCAAACACACCCACCCCTCTTTCCACCTCCTCACTCGCTGACACCCTCTCCATCACCGGGGCTCGAGCTTGAGACGATCTCACTGCAAACCCGAGCCCCCTGCGCCCTCTCACCGGCGAGCCCCTCTCTACGTCCCGTCGACTTTCCCCCGCAGCATCATCAACATCGTCGTCGTCGTCGTCTTCCCCCTCACTCTCTCTTCCTTTGCAACCCATCACCCTCTCTCCCAACCTCTCCAGTTCTCTCTCTCTCTAACAGATCTCACTCCCTCTGCCTTCCCCTCTCTCACTGTCACTCTCTCTCCCTCTCTCTCTCCCCTCCCTTTTACAGTAACTCTCTCTAAAAAATATCATTTCCTATTCAAACCACCGGCGAGCTCAAGCCCCGTCGAACACTTGGTTGCCATCACCGCAACAGCCACCGTTGACGACTCTATCGGTGGCACTGTTGTCTTTGTCATATCTGCGATCATAACCGTCACCGTAGTAATCACCGTCGCACCCACCGAGTCGTCGAATCCAAGAGCCAAGGCCGCGAACCTTACACGCACCATCCATCGTGCGTTCGTGCCGTTACCACTGCCGTGCATCGCCTAGACGCCTCCAGGCAAGTCCCCACTTGCTACATGCTACTTGTTATTAGTTTACAAATTATAATCGTATACATATCCCATGTTTTGCCTTATGTTAAATATTACAATGTAACTGTTCGATGTATGTTCTCATAGGAAATTAACATTAAACCTGATGGAACTAACTAGTATTGTTTGGCCCGTATGGCTGTGGACCTAATGTGTGAATTCCGTTGGATAATATGACCGATAACGACTAAAACGACTGCCCCCAAGTTTAACCGTAAAACTGGAATTATATTGTACCTGAAAACCATTAAATTCACCATAAATTATATACATACTATAATGGTGCGTTCGAGGGCTCAAATCGAATCCGACTCGACAAACTTTAACCTTATACCAGTTTCCAGAGATTCCTGTACTTAAATCGTGACGATAATTGGGTCGGAGTGCGACTCTGGACTGCAGTCCAGAGTGACTCCAATTGTTACTTTCTGTTCCGTAATGGGTACCACAAGTTTTCCTTAACTCGTAGGTTACGGAACTCCACTGTTTATTATAGATAAATCTGTTAGCTAGACAACACAATTGGTTTCATTCTGTTTCGTTACCGTTTGATATTTAATCTGTAATTTAATAGATCGGGACACATAACAGTCCCAGCAGAATCAGAACCGATATATTAATGTTAAACATTGTATATCACCTGACGTGCAGATGCGACTGAAGATCCGTCTATTGCGTTGAAAACCTTACTGAAAACCCTAGATTTCATCCAACTGTAGCGTTGCTAAAATCCGATCCCAACTGGGATTAAAATGCATTGCGAAATGGATTTCCGATTCTGAAACCGGATTTCCAGCCGCGAACGCTTAAAATGAAATGGTTATAACTATTGATCATGGAACCCGATTGGCTTGAAACTAAATTTGATGGATGGAAAACTGAACATACTAATTACTATATGTTTATCGTTTCGCTAAATTATATATGTACGTTTCATGATAAATCGTGCAAGTGATAGAATACTGTTTTGTGACACATTAATCGAGCTTATATACCGTTCACGCATCATATCATACCTATATCATTGCAGTGATAACCTAGTGATATCGTGCATTTACCCAGTGTTAGTTCTAGCGATGATTGTGGCAAGTACGTCAGTGTTCGTGTATCCGTGATTAAGTGAAAGTGATGCGTACTTGTACACAATCAGTGACCCTATTATTCTATTGCATTGTCGACGTTTGTGGGATGCGTGTACGTGTGACTATAAGTGGTATGGGACACTTATGGAAGCGCTTGCACGGGTGTCACAGATAAGGCATCCGACACTGCCATTTATCTTAGGTATTAGTCGGGACGTGCTTGATGGAGGTCCTGCCTCCTGTTCTCGCGCAGACTTGTCACGGATCGATTAGTATTAAGGGTTATGGTTAGCGTTTGATGTAGGCCACGGGGTGTGGGGTAGTTTAAGTGTGAGTTCAACAGAATCTCGGGAGTCCCATGCCGGCTTATATATTTAGGGAGTTATATGGAGATTTACAGGGTATGTGATATACACCGTGATATACATGTTACATGTTGGGCCCGTGGTCCCTTGCCCTTGGGTTCTACCCTTGGGTGGAGGACACTCGCGAGTGGTTGATTCTCACACTTGGACTGACGATAGGCTTAGTGACCTGTGCAGTGAGACTTAGAGACTGATAGGGATACTGGCATTTATATTCCTTATATACTGTGTTGACATACGTGACATATCGTTCTACTGCTTTACTGTTCCGCTGCATTGATTACTGCACATGCATATTCATGATGTCATTGATTTACTGCTTCACATATCTATTATCACTGTTAGAACTGTCACTTGATTTTATACATATTATATTGCTATTGTGTCGCTCTGACGACCTGAGTATGCATGCTCAGTGTGAGGAGAAGGTTTAGCCTGGACCAGAACTAGACGTGCATCACAGACTTCTTGACTTGCCAATCCGAGTTACACTCGTTTGTTCCACATCAGGTCAGTCTTTACATTGTTAATTTCAGTTACTGCATTTCTCATTACCTGCGCATCATTACTGTTTACCATGAAAAACTAGAAGCCGAAGTGTGACTACGGCAGGACATTTCCTTGACCGTAGGAGCATGGCTGGCCTTGTCTACCTCTCGTATTCCGTATTTTGGGAAGCGGGGCGTGACATGGTTTAGTTGGTATCAAAGCCCAGGTTTTGCACCGATTGGGATTGCAGTTTTCCGTGCATTGTTTGGCAATCTAAGATATTCTTCGGTCTAGGTTGTAAACTGTCATTCTTGATCCATATTCACATCGTGTATTCAGCTGTCCATTCGCCATGGTTTCGGGTGACTTGACAAAGTTACGTGGTTGAAATTGCACCACCGTGCTCTATTCAAGTGACTTAAAATCATACAGTTGATTCTCCACTTGTAATAAATTCATCATCTCTAATATTCTTGAATCTTTGTCCTATCCATATTATATCTTGATTCGTATAGCGTGTGACTTATATCATCCTCAAAATCGTTGTCTCAGGATCATGTCTTCCAACGACTCTTCATCTATATCCGCTCCCCAGAATCAGACCGTTGAGATTCTGAGTATACTGCAAGGTTTGAAGGAAGCCCAAGAGCGAACAAACGACTTGTTGGCTGAAGGACTGAGAAGACAGGTGAATCAGACACCAGCGGAAGTCTCAAATCATAAAGGAATCCCAGTTAGACGAGGAAAAGAGAAGAAGATGAAACGCCAATTTGTTTCCCCGCGAAAGAAACAGCAGAAGACCCCATGTTGTGGGTATTGTAAAAGGCCAGGACATCTTCAGAGGGATTGTCGCCGCGCCCAAGGGAAATGTCTGATATGCGGGTCCAACAAACATCTCATCAACGGCTGCCCAGAAAGGAAAGAACTACAGGGAGGAGACTCGACCACACTCCCCACTTCGGCCAAGTGAAGATTACTGTGTAGTTCGAATTTTGAGGATAAGGCGGACCTAACACAGGTTTCAACTCGAGTGACAAGAATGCAGCGGCCTAGCAATCAAAGAAAAAAAATTCTGTTTTCTAATTTCAGCATTATGTTGCCATTCCTTTTATGAATATTTCTTTCCAATTGAAATCTTGTACCCGTTGAATTTTTAGTTGAATGAAATAAAAATTTTGAATCGTAGTACATGTATTATTCTCTTGTCTTTTCCCCCTATTCATACTATTCAATATCACATCCTGATTTTCGACTCCTACCATCGCATATCTTTCTATGCTTCGTACACTTAGCTATTCTTCTTGATGTATTCCACTGTTTACTCATGACACTCTCTTTTAGGCTATGGCCCACCCTGGAGCAGCGCCGCATCTGGATGAGGATGCATAATCTTGCTTTTCCTTAGACCACACGCTGATGAGTTCTGACGATAAGATCAACGGTCCCCAGGTCAATTTCGGGAACGACGATTCAGAGGACGAAGGAGTAGCAGTCCCAGAGTTCGACAGGATAGCTGGTTCCGACGAGGAGGAAGAAGATCCTGAAGAGAACCCTATAGAGGAAGACCCGATAGAGGAAGATTCCGATGAAGACCCGATAGAAGAAAATCCAGTTGAGGAAAATCCCGTGGAAGGGAATCCAGAAGAAGAAAATCACATGGATTCAGACCTCGATGAAGAAGCTCTATCCGAGGAAGAAGGAGCAGAAGATCAATACCCTGCGGTGGAAGAACTCCCAATGGCGATACCTGCAAGGCACTATGGAAATGGACGACCCTACCTGAGCGCGCGAGCCTACCGCAACCTGCTGAATCTCCATAACCGCGACTGACGGAATTTATTTTGATGTTGTCTTCTGGCCAAATAAAATGTGTATAGTTTAGGGCCACTTTTCGCCTTTGTGAATTCCTTGTTTCAAATTGTCTTGAATGGAATAAATCTTCTGAATTCGTAAACCTTTTGATTATTGGTTCGCTTAATACTTGTTTATTGCCCATATCCATTTATTTTTCTGCTGAGATTCCTGACTGTCCATCCCTACTCATTGTATAGTTTTCACCCTCGACTCGACTAGAAAGTACCGCACCCTGATCCTTGGAATAAGCCACCATTCATCCTTCGGCTGTACCCTGTTTGAGATCCTTCTGGGAGGAGGACCTTCCTTATGAATTACCGAGTTCATTAACTTTTCAAATTCTTGATTCATAGGATTTACCGATCGTTAGTCTCCCCCATATTTTTTCCTTGTAGTCCTTTTGTTGCTCACCATTACTTTCTGTGCTGACCCGATCCCAATCTCCTTAATCTTCAGCCTAAAGCCGCCATACTCCAACCTTTGAATGATCCACATTTTCTTGTAATCATTACCCTAGCTAGCCCTATACATTTTATGTGTTTTCCTATTACCCTATATATATATATATATATATATATATATATATATATATATATATATATATATATATATTTAAGGACTTTATTATTCGAAATTTGGTATCATTATCTTGTATTTGTTGAAGAGTGCGTATTATTGATTACTTAGCTTTATGTATCTCAAAGCACACTACTATTATCTTTATTTTCAATAGCGCAACCTTACACCGCGCATATTTTGTTCCATATTTCTTATTTTCGCTATGTGAGTTTCTAAGTATTCGATCGATACATTATTCTAAAATGTTTTAACCTACCGACTGATTTTCACCGCTTTATTGTCGTTACTTTATTTTTGGGTTTTGTGCCTATGATTACTATTATAAATGATTGTGCCTTACACTTATTTTTCTGCCGTATTACTTTCGTTATACTTATACGTGTACATATTTGTGTCTCGATTTTATTGAACCCGCCTTGATTATTTTGCCCGTTATTGTTACCTATATTCTCGTAGTTGCTCTTATAGTGTTCCTGCATTATACTTATTAGACCTATCTTTCGTACATGGTTCTTACATATATATAAGTACCTTCAGATTTTGTCTAACCATTTTAAGTAAATCCACATATATTAGTGTTCGATATGATGACTCTTCGCTTATTATTTTATAGCTTGTTGTTTCTTTAAATTTCGATGACGAAATTTTTATAAGGGTGGTATGATGTAATACCCAGCACCTTTTTGTACGTCTACACCGTATTTTCTTTTTACCTATAAAATTTATTTATAATTATTTATTTATTTTCAAAATTCTATTAAACCCAGATCTTATCTTTCATTCCCTCCGGCCTAAGCCGTTTTCCTTTCATTGAAATTAAACCCTATTTTCTTTCCTACACCCAAACCCAAACTATATTTATTTTAACAAAGCCCATCCCTTTTCTTTAACAAATCCCCACTGGCCCGGCCTTCTCCATTTTTCCCCTTTATATTAATTTTCCTTGGCCCACAAATCTCCTCCAGCTCACAGAAAATCACTAAAAAGGAAATCCTTTTTTTTTTATCTAAAAACCTCGGCCCTCACCATCACACATTTTTCCTTCTTATTTCTCCTGGCTGTTTCTTTTAACTAAGATTAATTTCCTTTTCCTTGGCCCGTTCCCCAAACAGCCACACACACATTTTAAATAATTTCCTAATCTATTTTCTCAAAGCCCACTCCCAATTTTCTTAAATCAATTCTTACAAAAAATTCCTCCGGCCCACTTCACTCCTTCAGCCCACTTAGTTTTAAAATCCTTTAAATAATTTTAGCTGGCCCATTCTCCTGCTCAGCCCACACATTTCTAATAAATCACTAATTTAATTTCCCAGCCCACTCCTTCGGCCCACTTCCTCATTACCCGACCCGACCCGCTACCCCTGTCTTCTTCCCCAACGGCTACCCCCGGGTTTCCCGCGCGAAATCCTCCCGTTGCGCCCTCGTCGCCGCTCCCCATGCTCGCTGACCGTTACCCCCACGTCGCGCACGCCCCTCTCCAACTCTCGTCATCTCTTTCTCTTCTCTCTCACTCCCATCACTTTTTCCTTCTTCCTCCTTTTTCCCGCTGCCACTCCCAACACCGCGACTACCATAGCCTCACCCTCCTCGTCGTCGGCGGCGAGCACCATCACCGAACACACCCACCCCTCTTTCCACCTCCTCACTCGCTGACACCCTCTCCATCACCGGGGCTCGAGCTCGAGACGATCTCACTGCAAACCCGAGCCCGCTGCGCCCTCTCACCGGCGAGCCCCTCTCGACGTCACGTCGACTTTCCCCCGCAACATCATCATCGTCGTCGTCGTCGTCTTCTTCCCCCTCACTCTCACTTCCTTTGCAACCCACCACCCTCTCTCCCAACCTCTCCAGTTCTCTCTCTCTCTAACAGATCTCACTCCCTCTGCCTTCCCCTCTCTCACTGTCACTCTCTCCCTCTCTCTCTCTCCTCCCTTTTACAGTAACACTCTCTAAAAAATATCATTTCCTATTCAAACCACCGCCGAGCTCAAGCCCCGTCGAACACTTGGTTGCCATCACCGCAACAGCCACCGTTGACGACTCTATCGGTGGCACTGTTGTCTTTGTCATATATGCGATCATAACCGTCACCGTAGTAATCACCGTCGCACCCACCGAGTCGTCGAATCCAAGAGCCAAGGCCGTGAACCTTACACGCACCATACATCGCGCGTTCGTGCCGTTACCACTGCCGTGTATCGCCTAGATGCCTCCAGGCAAGTCCCCACTTGCTACATGCTACTTGTTATTAGTTTACAAATTATAATCGTATACATATCCCATGTTTCGCCTTATGTTAAATATTACAATGTAACTGTTCGATGTATGTTCTCATAGGAAATTAACATTAAACCTGACGGAACTAACTAGTATTGTTTGGCCCGTATGGCTGTGGACCTAATGTGTGAATTCCGTTGGATAATATGACCGATAACGACTAAAACGACTGCCCCCAAGTTTAACCGTAAAACTGGAATTATATTGTACCTGAAAACCGTTAAATTCACCATAAATTATATACATACTATAATGGTGCGTTCGAGAGCTCAAATCGAAGCCGACTCGACGAACTTTAACCTTATACCAGTTTCCAGAGATTCCTGTACTTAAATAGTGACGATAATTGGGTCGGAGTGCGACTCTGGACTGCAGTCCAGAGCGACTCCAATTGTTACTTTCTGTTCCGTAATGGGTACCACAAGTTTTCCTTAACTCGTAGGTTGCGGAACTCCACTGTTTATTATAGATAAATCTGTTAGCTAGACAACACAATTGGTTTCATTCTGTTTCGTTACAGTTTGATATTTAATCTGTAATTTAATAGATCGGGACACATAACAGTCCCAGCAGAATCAGAACCGACATATTAATGTTAAACATTGTATATCACCTGACGTGCAGATACGACTGAAGATCCGTCTATTGCGTTGAAAACCTTACTGAAAACCCTAGATTTCATCCAACTGTAGCGTCGCTAAAATCTGATCCCAACTGGGATTAAAATGCGTTGCGAAATGGATTTCCGATTCTGAAACCGGATTTCCAGCCGCGAGCGCTTAAAATGAAATGGTTATAACTATTGATCCTGGAACCCGATTGGCTTGAAACTAAATTTGATTTATGGACAACTGAACATACTAATTACTACCTGTTTATCATTTCGCTAAATTATATATGTACGTTTCATGATAAATCGTGCAAGTGATAGAATACTGTTTTGTGACACCTTAATCGTGCTTATATACCGTTCACGCATCATATCATACCTATATCATTGTAGTGATAACCTAGTGATATCGTGCATTTACCCATTGTTAGTTCTAGCAATGATTGTGGCAAGTACGTCAGTGTTCGTGTATCCGTGATTAAGTGAAAGTGATGCGTACTTGTACACAATCAGTGACCCTATTATTCTATTGCATTGTCGACGTTTGTGGGATGCGTGTACGTGTGACTATAAGTGGTATGGGACACTTATGGAAGCGCTTGCACGGGTGTCACGGATAAGGCATCCGACACTGCCATTTATCTTAGGTATTAGTCGGGACGTGCTTGATGGAGGTCCTGCCTCCTGTTCTCGCGCAGACTTGTCACGGAACGATTAGTATTTAGGGTTATGGTTAGCGTTTGATGTAGGCCACGGGGTGTGGGGTAGTTTAAGTGTGAGTTCAACAGAATCTCGGGAGTCCCATGCCGGCTTATATATTTAGGGAGTTATATGGAGATTTACAGGGTATGTGATATACACCGTGATATACATGTTACATGTTGGGCCCGTGGTCCCTTGCCCTTGGGTTCTACCCTTGGGTGGAGGACACTCGCGAGTGGTTGATTCTCACACTTGGACTGACGATAGGCTTAGTGACCTGTGCAGTGAGACTTAGAGACTGATAGGAATACTGGCATTTATATTCCTTATATACTGTGTTGACATACGTGACATATCGTTCTACTGCTTTACTGTTCCGCTGCATTGATTACTGCACATGCATATTCATGATGTCATTGATTTACTGCTTCACATATCTATTATCACTGTTAGAACTGTCACTTGATTTTATACATATTATATTGCTATTGTGTCGCTCTGACGACCTGAGTATGCATGCTCGGTGTGAGGAGAAGGTTTAGCCTGGACCAGAACTAGACGTGTATCACAGACTACTTGACTTGCCATTCCGAGTTACACTCGTTTGTTCCACATCAGGTCAGTCTTTACATTGTTCATTTCAGTTACTGCATTTCTCATTACCTGCACATCATTACTGTTTACCATGAAAAACTAGAAGCCGAAGTGTGACTACGGCAGGACATTTCCTTGACCGTAGAAGCATGGCTGGCCTTGTCTACCCCTCGTATTCCGTATTTTGGGAAGCGGGGCGTGACAATATGTATACCTTGCATACATACTTCACTTATATCTGGAGGGTATATTACATCATTATTGATAGGTAGATAGATATACCTTACTATACTTTCATGTTTACACACATATCTGGTTGTAGCTACATATCTACCTTTATTTGATGTTATATAGAGTTGGAGAAATTAGGAACCGCGTATTTATATTTTAACTTGTTGCATTTAAATAGCGGATTTTCCTTCATATGCTCACATTACAGTTTTCTGTTGCGTATATTATATTCATGGATTTTTGCATTGAGATATGGATTTTTCATGAGGTTTTCTGGATTTGGGGTCCGTGGTAGTTTCATGAAATTTTTCATTAGTTGAAAAACCCGGTTTCCCTTGATATGATATTTCAGCACCCACCATGAGTTTTATCGGTTCTGAAATATATACCCCACGCGAGGAAAGGAGGGGTCCGTGTGCGGGTACATAGTGAGGGCCGGAGGTACCCGGGGAAAGAATCTCAGTGAGGAGATGAGTTAGTGGGGGAACCATACCATCTGGTGACAATACCTATGACTCGGCGGTTATCGTGGGGATACCGACAGAGTCATGTACGTATGGATAGGTCGAGAGGGGAGGTCAGAGCTAGGCACTCGAGCTTTCGGTATAGCGTATGATACGTACCTATCAGGGGGCCAGTCGTGGTGACAGTACCTGATAGATCAGTATTTATGTGTCGTTGCTTGACATTTGGTTTCATGATATTTTTACTTCTAAGTATATATAAGAGTGGAATGGGACGCTTTTATATATGCATATATATATATATATAAATATATATATATATATATTAGTGGAATGGGACGCTAATATATATGTATACATTTCAATTCATATATATCATCATAATTATTCATGCAATATACTTATTCAGGGTATATGAGATTCACTTGATGTTGGATTCAGGATATATGAGATTCACGTGATATTGGATTCATGATATATGAGATTCACTTGATATTGGATACATGATATATGAGATTTACTTGATTTTGTACATTCAGGATAAATGAGATTTACTTGATATTGTACATTCGGGGTTTGTGAGACTTACTTGATATAAGAGCCAATTTGGGTGCTGATTTGGGGAATTGGGATTTGGATTGTCTTGATGGACTTTGGTCCTACCACGATGTCAGGATTCCGTGGAAATGACATGTTTCATTCCATACTCCACATTTATTGTTTATGCACTGTTTCATGTATTAGTTGTACCTGATAGAGTACCTTCCATGAATGTTACATTTACACACCTTATTTTATATGCACTGCTTCATGTATTAGTTGTACCTGATAGACTTCCTTTCATGACTGTTGCATATATACATTTTCATATCATCCTTCATGTATTAGTAGTACCTGATAGAGTACCTTACATAATTGTTGCATACAGATTGTCATATTATTATTGCTTCATGTATTAGTTGTATCTTCTAGTGTAGCTTCATGACTGTGGCATTCATATGACTTTTATTGCTATTAGTTGCATATGTTAGATTCGCGCTGTACGTGCATACTTGCGATTACCTGCATATGTTATTTAATATTCACGAGTTGGCAACTCACCCCCGTTGTGCCACAGTGTTTGCAGGTTGTTCCCCAGAGTAGTTGAGGCAGGCTATTTATCTATCACATCATCTTTTGCAGCAGATACCGCTTCGGCTCACAGTGTGCAGTTTTGCTTAGATGGGTTTTACGGTTATCCAAGGTTGTTTATTGTATACTCGTTGTATCCATGTACTCAACTTCTACCATTATTTTGTATGACTTAAAGACTTGATATGAGGACGATATTGTGTATTTTTTTGTGACTTGGAGGTCTTTTATGCTGTGTTACATCTTTCGCCTTTTATTTCTTCGCTACGGCGTCGTATATCTGTTGTGGTGGTTGTTTTCCGCCGTTGGGCATGGATTTGATCCCGTTAGGGATGTTTTACTTATATTTATGTTGTACCCATTTTTGGGTTGGTTTTTACAAAGGAGGTGCTGCCAAAATTTTTAAGGAAGAAAAGTTGGACTTTAAAGAATTTGGGTTGAGATTTCAAAGGTTTTGAAAATGCTATTATCACTTTCTTACTAGTTTTGATGGTTTAGATTGCTGGGTTTTCGGCTTACTTAAATTGCGTTACGCCTGTAGACGTTGCGTAGTTTAAGGGACATCACGTGCCAATTTCGGGTCGTAACATCACATCACAGATATCGCAGCAGAAGAACAACATATGAAATATTGGATATACTAGGATTTCCGTGTTTTAAATTAAGCATGTATAAAACACGGGTTCCACGGCCGTGATGAATAGCCAATCCCACACCCCTAGACCCCTACGAGAGCTGCAAGCAACCCTACCAGAGTTAGGAGACCCGGTCTCGACTCCTCGAGATGGTATCCCACTGGACTCCAGAACCCGGTTACTTGTGCTCCCCGCCTTGGGTCTATCCTAATGCGGAAAACTAAATAATATACAATGATGACATCATCCTCAACCCGGAAGTGCCCCAATAAAAGAATATTACATACAATGAATTTTACATGAATGAAAATGAAAAACTCTCATCTCACATAAAACCCCCGGCTATTCAAAACACGACGATCCAATATAACATATCACAGCAACACATAACATCACATGTCATCAATGTAAGTAAATATGCGTATCCCAATTGTCATTGACATATAGCAATGAAACCGGCGATACACCACATGTTACACTTACGGTCGCAAAAAAGAAAGTGAAAAACTACAACAGTTAGAATTCGCAACCAGCTTAGAAATCACATGCCTAACCAAATGAATTCTTTAGATATCGCATGCCTAACAATTATAAACCCCGCAATTTAGTCTCGATCTCGAAAACCCTTTTCAACATCTAGTCGGGCAATTCAACAAGATTCCCGACAACTTGATCGAATGCTCGTTGGAAACTTTGGTAGACGGCCGCACCCCCGATGCCGTCGACGAAGTGCACTAAGGCAGAACACCGCTGCCGTGAGCACCCGAACGGATGCTTTTGGTGACGGGGTTCTCCTACAGTCACTTGGTCGGGGCTATAGAGTGTGGCAATCTATTGAGTTTAACCGGCGAGTATCCGCGTACGCTACGTGATTGCGACGGACTTTTGATCACATCAAAATCCCGTGGCAACCGATCATCTGAGACTGAACCGCTAGATTTATAACATTCATATTAGTTATCTCATAACTACATGTGGATTCCAAATATTGTATCCCATCACATAATATTCGGACGATGATAAACTCTTCGATCGATTCATCAAAGTCCCACAATTTCCCGACAGCTCAACACCTGAGCACAGTTTTAGTAATACCCAGAAAATGCCACAGTACCTATGAACCAGCCGTAAAAGGGTCAAACCAGACAACGCTAAACTACCACAAACCCTAGGGTTCAAGAGGCGGTTTTGACGGCCAAATAATCGAGTTAAGGTTTCGTTCTTCTAGAGGGTCCATGGAATTACTTGCATGTTTTTCCGAATACGTTAAACTTGAAAAAAATGGTTTTTTGACATTCGATAGAACCTTTTTACTTCGTCTAGATAATACGTGAATAACCTGAAACAATGTTAAAAAATACGAATACGAAACACCCTGAATTGGTTATAGTGTAAAATTACATCACATGCAAAATTAGCAAAAATAAACAACACCTGAAACATCAAAACCAAGCCACTGGAACACTGACAAAAATTCGGGGGGGGCTCGGTTTTGGCCGATATGAGGGGTGGGGCTCGGCACAATTTTCACTAAATGCCCTAAAATTTTGTGTATGTTCATGATATATCCCATACATCACTCTGTACCTGATTGAAAAAAATTTTGACAACTTTTTAAAATCGACAGCAAGCAGGTTTTGACGATGCATATTTCGGAGTATTTCGGTTTCGCAATCTTAACAAAATCCGTATAAATTTCTAGCATGGCTCTGATACCACTGAAGAGTTACCCAAGACGGCAGCAAGGTTTCGGGAGGTATCGTCCATGCCAAATTAAAATTTTGTCGTTTTAGCTAACCCTAAACATAGATCGTTTACTAGAAATATACGGAAAACAATATGCAAACAATTTGCAATAAGAAGTGAGCAAGGAATACAACCTTTGTAGACCGGTCCTTCACTTCAAATAGCTTCGTGTAGTAGTCCCCTCTGCTGCGATCGTGAACTCCGGACTCTAGAAAGGCTCCCACGAAGAAACGAACATGCTTGGTTCGAAGACTTTGAGGTCGAAGATGATCTATGTCGAGGAGACACTAACCCAAGCTATTTCTTCACTAGGTCATAAACTTTGTGAAGAGAACACCCTATACTAAATGGCAAGTAGTAGAGGATGATGAAGTATGAAGTGGGCTCACTTTAGAATTGATTTTCTCACACTTTTTGTCATACTTCCATTGGAGCTAGAAAAGCTTGAGAGGAAGAAGAAGAAGAAAGAATAATTCATCATATGAATTAATCCTCATTCAAAAGAATTATGTAACCATGGGTGAGTTAAGGCTATCATGCCTAACTCATGTAGAGAATAAACCCAAGGCTAATGTTAAGGTTTGGGTTAAGGAAAATATCCTAAGGAGTGACAAAAGAGTGGACTTTATCAAAATTCTATAAGCTTCATTCAAGCTTGATAACTTTAACCAAGTTTATTCTCTTTTGTAATAACTTTAAGAAATAATCAAAACCCTAATTTAATCTTAGCATGGTATAAGTCTCATACGCCCATCTAACATGTATCATCAACCATGACACAATACATGTACACAAAATATATCACATATATACAATATGTACATCAAGTGAGAAAAGAATCATAACTGAGATAATACTAGTTAATGTAATATAATATATCTAATATATAATTATACATTAAATTATTAAATCAACTCTTGATTTATTAATCCGGATAAATCATATATAACCGACTAATATCAAGTGTAACAACTTATCGAATCAACACTTGATCCGATAACCCGGCCATATCACATATAACCGACCAATATCACGAATCGCGAGAATAAAATACGGTATCTCATATCGTATCAATCTCGTTCCCGCACATATCACATATGTGCTCCTACTCCATTTCTCTTGAGCCAGGAAACCCCTGTGTAGGACTCTAAAGACTCGTCAATACGCCGGCAGTAGGTGATGATCATATCAAACACCCACAAGCCGCAAGCGGTCTGCTAAACGTAACGGCCACCCGGGTATTGAGCGATCAGAAGATCAACAAGCAAGCCTGCTCACACTCCTGTGAATCCAATCAGTAACACTATCATACAGTCCGGTCTCTTCGTCTGATATGTCGCATATCTCGTCTAGGGGTGGTAAACGTCAGACCCCAGTAACTCGATAAGTCGTGTCGATATGATGCTCATAACGGGTCGAGAAAATACTGATAACACTTACCAGTATATCTTTGAAGCTGCCTTGGCCAAGGACTTCCTGTTATAGCCAATCGAGCACAGCGCAACATCAACTCCCTATACCGGGAGAGACCCCTCCTATCGCTCATTGCCTCCATGTGACTCGGGACTGTACCCAAAAGCCACCTTTTTGCACGTTCTCTTGAACGTGGTAAGGTGGAAATCAAAGCACAGTGGGAATCACACAAGACTCTATGACGATCTCAGGTCTACAGACTAACCTGTACCAGTGTCACCAGAGAACTGCCATCTGACGATAGGTATAATACCATCTGGGAGTTCTCGGCGAGTCCGTTCAGTGTACCCAGTCTCCACTAAGCACCCGTATATTGTATCTGATGTCAAACACCAATGGATATGGGATCATCCATCGCCCATCTACATGGGTCGAGAAGCTATACGCTAGTCTACTCTGGTATATCGATGCCCTGTCTCGATACTCCCTCAACTAGGAACATTTGAAGGATATACTTAGCGACTACTCTGTCCCCACTAGTATGATCTGCATCATAGTCCTGGTAGTCAAGTACTCATCCTAAGGGCTTTATCAATATGTAACATAGAGACAATCATCGTACATGTTAAGATAAAGAGCAACCAGATAGCATACTATCATGTCGAGCAAGAAAGTCCTCCCTATATATGTCCAAGCATCCACTACAATATACATCGTATGTACAGTAATGGCCTCTAGGGCATACATATCACTAACAGTGAGTAAGCCACTCGGCACTTCAAATTACCCGGTAGTTTGTGCACCCCACCTTGGGTCTATCTTAGGAGCAAAAACAGTAAAAGAAATAATATACAATGGTGTTTACAACCTCAGCCCGGATGTGCGACCATAAAATAATATTACATCAAATTACAAATATTACATTGAATGAAAAAATGAAAACTTTCATCTCACATCCCCGGCTATTCCACACGACGATCTAACAAGTTCATATACCCAAACCATCAACATCACAGATCATAGATATGCATAACCCCCACTAATCGACGTATAGCGATTAGTAGACGTTCAGTACATATATCAATTCACAAACATAGAAACATTAAACGACATTAAAGTTACGACATCGAAACACCGGCAGTGCTATAGTGAATAACTTTCAGTAAAATCAAAATCGGCTAAAGCAAACAACTTCTGAAACCCAAGATTTAAGTCAAAAAGACACACTACAAAAATGAACCAATTCCTCCATGCCCAAACTGAGCTCGCCAGTTTTACCATCAATGTGGCCAACCTAAACTTCGAGGAAATTCTCCATTTTTGTTCTGTGCTCTTTTTACTGCTCAAATAACACTCTGTACTTGTTTAAATAATTTTCAGAGTGCATTAAAAAATCGACAGAAACATAACTTTTGGGTTCGTTGTTTTCGGGTTGTTTCGGTTTCGTAGTTTAACGCATCATTTAAACTGTTAGTTATGGTTTAGTGAGGCTCTGATACCACTGTAAGTCTATGTCGCTCACCCCGTAAGCTAGAGAGGAGGCGGAACAAGTAAAATTCAAAACTTTCTTACATAGAAACAAAGACTAACACTAAAGGATCTTTGCCAAACCATATCTAACAGAACTACGGGAGGTTTAATCTACTGTGATAGACGATTATACCTCATGAAACAAGTCATTCGGTTCTTTTCTCCGCTGTCCTCCTCGTCCATGTGAGCTCCGAGGATCGATCCGGATCTTGGTCACCTCCGCAGCCTCCTAGAGTCGAAGACGATCCACCCGAGAGTCTATAGTCCGAGCTCCACCTCAAGCCGAGGTAACTAGGGCAAAAAGTTTGCTATGGTTGATGACCTAGGTGATGTAGAGAAAGAAGATGGATTTGTTTTTCTGTTTAGATCCTTATTTTCTCAACACATGAGATCTATAGGATTTTGTAGTGAGGAGGAAGAAGAAGAACCATGGGAGCTCTCTTTTGATGAGGGAGAATGAGCAAGAGATAATGATCAAGAGAAAAATATATTTACTAATCTTTTATCATGATAATATGTGATGGCTACACTTGATTTGACCATTATCATCTCAAGATAAATCCAAAACAAAAGAAGAATCTAAAGCTCACAAAATATCTAAGTCAACAATAGTCAACTAGGTCAAATGATCAAGCATAGTCAAATGGTCAAACCAATTAGCCATAACACAATTATCATTAGAAAAAGATAAGTAAACATTCCCTCCACCTCATAATGGTTTTGACCAAGTCAATGGTCATAACCCAAATGAGGCACCTCCTTCTTCGCTCCTCACAACCGTGCATACATACCCGCATCCTCATTCCGTAGAATACGAATGCACAGAATACAAAACTAATCCATCTATACAATACTAGGATTCGGCTTAAACCAAAGCCCACTAGTATTGTCCGCCCGAACATCATACAAGCACAAGTGCACGTAAGTGATCATAGCCCTGCCGTAAAACTATACGGCCTCTACACCTTTTGCCCAGTGCAGGGAAACTCTCTATATGGGACTCTAAAGACTCGACACTATGCTGGCAAGGGGTTTAACAATAGACCGCAAGCGGCACTAGCTGTACGTAACGGTCCCCAGGTAGATGTCGATAAGAAGGCCGATGAGGTAAACCCATTCGAACTCCTACTGAGCCTGAATGTGACAATCTCCGCACAGTCCGATCTGTTCGTCTAAGAGTATCGCATGTCGGGCCTAGGGCGGCGGTAAACGTCAGACCCCTGATAGCGGTACAAGTCATGCCGGAGTGTAGCCCAGAACACCCTGAGAAACTACTGGAAACACTACCAGTAATTCTCGCTTTCCCTGGCCAGGGACTTTGTGTAATGGCTCTCCTAGACACAGCACGATATCAACCCCCAATACCGGGAGAGACGAATCCTGTCTAACTGCTACTGCCTCCAAGTGCTTTGGGACCGCACCCAACTACTACCTGTTTGCACGACTCCTTTGAGCCGTGGTAGGGTAGTAATCAAAGTACAATGGGAACACACTCGAGGCGAAGTAGCAGTGTCAAGTCGACGGACTCAGCTGTACTCATGTCACGTGGGAACTGCTATCTGACGATAGGTATAGTACTAACCAGCAGTTCCCGGCGAGTCCTGTCCGGTGTACTCGTAACCTAACGAGCACCTGCATACTATCTGTAGTACGACGTACTAATAATTGTGGGACAGACCATCTCCCCTGTTGGGATGAGAAGCGTATACACTAGTCTACTCCGGAGTATCGCTGCCCCGTCTCGATAATCCTACGACTAGGGACCTATATAAGGATGTGCTTGTAGATTACCCAGCCCCCACTAGTGTGACTGCCATCGCAACGCTGGTAATCAAGCAATGATCCTAACGGCTCCACTAATATATATAAGCGATATGTTAAAAGAAACACATGCACATATTGAAGTAGAAACAAACCAAATAGCATACTACTATTTTGAGCAAGATTGTCTATACAACTGTGAATAACCCAAGCTTCCATTATGTAATATACAAAATAGTATGATACAGTAATGGCCTCTAGGTCATATACACTAACACATGTAGGGTTCCTAGGCACACTAAGGAGGTTCCACAAGGCATCAACCATGCCAAACAAAAATTTTCCGGTGCCGAGAAACCCTAAACTAGATCGTTAACTAGAAGGATAGGCGAAAAGCAAGCAAGCAAACGACTTTGCTACTAAGTGAAAGGGATTACAACCTTTGTAGATCCGGTCCACCACTTCTTTAGCTCCGTGTTGACGTCCCTCCGCTGCGATCATCGGATACCGGACTCTAGAAATGGTTTCGTCGGAGAAATGATCGGGCTAGATCATTGACTTCGAGGCCGAAGATGATCTACGTCGGGGAGACTCAAACTCAAGCTATTCCTTCACTTGGTCAAAAACTTTGTGAAGAGAACACCCTATACTACATGGCAAGTGGTAGAGGATGAAGAAATAGGAAGTGGGTTCACTTTAGAATTGGATTTCTCACTCTTTTTCTCATGATGCCATTGGAGCTAGCAAGCTTTTTCAAGCTTGATGAAGATGAAGAAGAAGAAAGAATGATTTCCATTAAAAGAATAATATGAACACTTATCATTTTAATCATAGCACCATGGTTGAGTTAAGCCCTCATGCTTAACTCATGTAGAGAATTAACCATAGCATAAGGTTAAGGGTTGGGTTAGCTAATATCTTGAACAAATGACAAAAGAGTTGACTTTGTCAATGTTCATCAAGCTTCATGAAGCTTGATAACTTTGACCAAAGTCACACTCTTTTGTTATATGCTAAGTTAAATAGTAAACCCTAATCTAACCTTGATATGGTTCAAGTCTCATACACACAACTTGTTTGTATCATCAAGCATGATACAAACATGTACACTTGCATATATCACATATAAACAATGTGCACATTCAAATGAGAAAACAAATCTTAAGTGAACCAATACTAGTTAATGTAAAGTAATATATCAAATATATAATTATACATTAAATCATTAAATCAACACTTGATTTAACGATCCGGTCATATCGCATATAACCGACTAATATCAATAGTAACAACTTATCGAATCAACACTTGATCCGATAACCCGGCTATATCGCATACAACCGATCAATGTCACAAATCGCGAGAATAGAATACAGTATCACATACTGGTATTATCCTCGGTCCCGCACATATCTCATATGCGCTCCTATTTCGTTTCGCTTGAGCCAGGAAACCCCTGTGTAGGACTCTAAAGACTCGTCAATACGCCAGCAGCAGGTGATGATCATATCAAACACCCACAAGCCGCAAGCGGTCTGCTAAACGTAACGGCCACCCGGGTATTGAGCGATCAGAAGATCAACGAGCAAGCCCGCTCACACTCCTGTGAATCCAACGAGTAACACTACCGTACAGTCCGGTCTGTTTGTCTGATATGTCGCATATCTCGTCTAGGGGTGGTAAACGTCAGACCCCAATAACTCGATAAGTCGTGTCGATATGAGGTTCATAACGGGTCGAGAAACTACTGGTAACACTTACCAGTAAATTCCAAAAGCAGCCTTGGCCAAGGACTTCCTGTTATAGCCAATCGAACACTGCGCAATATCAACTCCCTATACCGGGAGAGACGAAACCCCTCCTATCGCTCATTGCCTCCATGTGATTCGGGACTGTACCCAAAAGCCACCTTTTTGCACGCCCTTTTGGACGTGGTATGATGGAAATCAAAGCACAGTGGGAATCACAAAAGACTCTATGACGATCTCGGGTCTACAGACTAACCTGTACCAGTGTCACCAGAGAACTGCCATCTGACGTAAGGTATAATACCATCTGGGAGTTCTCGGCGAGTCCATCCAGTGTACCCGGTCTCCACTGAGCACCCATTTATCATCTCCGATGTCAAACACCAATGGATATGGGATCATCCATCGGGCATCTATATGGGTCGAGAAGGTATACGCTAGTCTACTCTGGTATATCGATGCCCCGTCTCGATACACCCACGACTAGGGACTTTGAAGGATGTACTTATGGACTACCATGTCCCCACTAGTATGATCTACTTCATAGTCCAGGTAGTCAAGTACACATCCTAAGGGCTTTACCAACTTGTAACAGAGAGACAATCAGTGTACACGTTAAGGTAAAGAGTAACCAGATAGCATACTATCATATCGAGCAAGAAAGTCATCCCTATATATGTCCAAGCATCCACTACAATATACATCCTATGTACAGTAATGGCCTCTAGGGCATACATATAACTAACAATCTCCCACTTGCACTAGGGCCATCTGATAGCAGTGGTTGTAGTATCTCATACTCAACCATCCCATAAAAGTCTCTCTCTGGGAAAAGGCCTTTCGTGAGTGGATCCGCCGTGTTGTCCTCTGAGTCTGCTCTCCTAACCTCGATCCCCTGGAGATCAAACATCTCCACGATCAGGTGACACTGCCTAAGAATATGTCTGGATCACTGATGGGACGGGCGTTCCTTGGCATAAGCCACAACTCCATTGTCACACAATGGGAGGAACGAATTCATCTCATGAACTAATATACACCCAGACTTCCTCTTTGGTAGCATCTTTGGTAACGATGTATCTTGCCTTTAATCGTCTAGTATGTCACGGTATCTAGCTTGGAACTCTTCCAACATACCGTCCCTCCACTGAGGGTAAAGACAATGCCTGTGACTGACATTCAGTCATCTTTATCACTCTGGAACCTTTCCAGTGATTCTCCCCAGGACCGATTGATACCTTCTCACTACAACTAGTGAGTATTCTAACATCCAATTAGATCTATCTCATAGATCCAAAACCCAGGATTTAGTAGGTATCACTTTGATCCTATATGGAGAATCCTTGTGATAAGCGGAGATTGACCGAGCGTAGCATAGGAAACTCCTTCCCTATCAAGAGTATGTCATCCACGTACTATACGAGGATCACTACCATACTCTCTACTACCTTTTTGTATATACAAGGTTCATCTACCATTTTGGTGATGTCAAACTCTTTGACTAACTCATCAAAACATATGTTCCAACTCCGCGATGCCTGCTTTATCACATAAAACATCTTGCACACGTTTCCGCTGCTCCCACTGTCTACGAAGTCCTCTGACTGTGTACTTATAGACTCTGTCTTCTAAATCATTATTTAGAAAAGCAGTCATGACACCCAACCGCCAGATATCGTAGTCATGGTATGTAGCCGTAGCAAGTAGGATCTGGATGGACTTAAGCATAGCTACTTAGAAAAGGTTTCATTATAATCCATACCTGGTCAATGATGCAAACCTTTAACAAGTCTAGCTTTGAAAGTCTCAACTTTTCCATCTACACCAAGTAATCTTCTCAAGATATACTTGCTCCTGATGGGGATTTAACCCTTCAGATAAAGCAACCAAAGTCCATACTTTGTTGGTGTATAAGGATTCCATCTCAGATCGCTAAGCATCCAGCCATTCTTACAGAGTCCTACTCCTGATGGCCAGCCCGAAACTAGTTGGGTCATCATCTCATGATGCAATCCTCGCTCCCACTGTCATAGAGAAACCGAAGTATCTCTCAGGTGGGTGAAGAACCCTACTAGATCGGCGAAGAGGCTGAGGTTCGTTGGTTGCTATTGAATCCTTTGGTTCTACCAAATCAGCAGCTGCAGTTTGTATAGCTGGAACTGTTTCCAGTTGTACATAACAGACCTTGCCTCGAACTTGTCCGAATTATGCTTTTAGACATAGCCCGGACAACCCCAAATCTTAACCAACTTAAGATATGGGCTATTCCCTTTCCATATCACATATAAAGCGGTAGGAAACTGATTTGATTGGAACCCTATTCAATAGGTATGCAACTTCATAAGTGCATAACTCCCAAAAAGGAAATAGGAAACTCAGTAGTACTCATCATAGAGCACACCATATCACATAGGGTGTTTTTGCTCCGCCCCGATACATCGACGTACTGTGGTGTATTCGGAGGAGTAATGTTGAGAGAGAATCTCATTCTCCTTTAGAATAATCCAGGAATTCTGTGCTCAAGTATTCTCCTCCTTGATCACATCAAAGGACATAATACTTATACCCGTATTTAGGTCCTCTACTTCTAACTTATATTCTATGAATATCTCAAAAGGTTCGGACTTGTGTTTCAACAGGAACATATGTCTGAATCTTAAGAGATTATCAAAGAATGTAATGAAGTACAAAGAACCGGTCTTGGCATGTGTAGACAGGGGACCTACATACATCAACATGTATCATCCCAAGAGTTCACTAACTCTTTCTCTGTTTCCAATAAACAGAGCTATGGTCATCTTATCTCTGTGACATGACTGGCAAGTTTCATAAGATGTAAATTCAAACTGATTTAAATATGCATCTAAATATAACTTCAGCCAGTCGGGTCGCATTAATATGACCTAGTCTACAATACCTCAAGAAGGATTCGTTCATTTCTGAACTCTTCCTCTTGTGTGTATTCTGTATACTAAGAACTGTGGTTTGATTTAGAACGTCAATTCTTTTAGATAACATGCCTGAACCGATCAACTCTTGATATAGGAAATGTTCAAAACATTATCCAACAATACAAAATTATATCCTTCTTTATCTAAATAAAGAGACTGATATGATTTTGTATATCAGATTCGGTATCTAATAACATTTGTTCAGAATCAATGTATTCTGGTAATACAGGGTGACAGTGACCAACAGACTTGGTTGCAACACTTGCCCCGTTTTCTGTCTCATGAAACTTTATCACTCGTTCTCAGTTCTTTACCTTTCTGTAGCCCATGTAACAAATTACATATACGGGATCATGATCTGGCATCACATACCCAGGACGTAATGGATACTGAGAAACAGTTCTCTGTAATGAACACACCCGAAGATGATGCATCAACATGCACTTTCTTCGTTTGGGTGGCACGAGAATTCTGGTAATCCCCTAATTCTTGTTCTGTCTTATAACAATTATAAGTTGAAGCGGGACCAACGTTCCCCAGCATAGTATAACAAACGGGTTCGGTCAATATATCCGTTTTATTATCTTGATTAAGGCGTGATATGGTCGCTACCAGGATAGAGAGAGAAGAAAACACTCTGCGTGCGCTCTTGCAAGATCAGATTGGTTATTATTTTATCTAATCAGGATGGCTCCCACTGTTTTTATCAAATCTTCCTTCAAACCCTAAAAGGAAAGACTAGCCGGGATTAATTACACGCTACAAATTCGCCAATCTTTCAGCCAGGCCAGTGTCGGTACTTTGAGGGAGGTCCCCCGTGCTTTCGCACGAACCTAATTAATGTAAACCTCGTTTTCCCAGAGGCGTAACCCCGTTGACACCTTTCTAGACACCTACTTGATCGGCTAATTGTAATGTGTAAAACTCTCTCAGGAGTAACAATTACTCGCAGTGGGTATCGGGATCCAACTATCTCATAGAAGGTATGCAATATCATTGCAAATTTCAATACTTGAAATTCCCGATAATATTTTGCCCCTAGCACCTATGACCTTGGCTATGGTCAACAAATCATAAGCACTAGTCAAGTTCTACCCGTCATTTCGTGATTAATTAGACCCACCCACATGACCCTTGGCTAAGGTCAACAAAGCCACATGACTGTCCTAACTAATCGCATCATATGCGGTGTAGGAAGACATCACTTAGCTACCGTACACTACGCCTCGGCTATGGTCGACAAACGTAGCACGAATACTAAGTACTCTACTTCCTAAAATGACGGAGGGCTACGACAGGTTTTTCTTAAAACCTACTGCGTAATAAACTTGATATCGTTGTAGAATCAAATGATTTAAAAATGGAGTGTTTTTTAGGCTTTTCTAGTTTTGCTAAAGGGGTCACTCCCGGTGAAGGGATCGTCGGCCCTTTCCTCGTCGAATGAGGTGCAGGATATATCATATACATCTCTATGCAAAGCAAAAACTATAGAAGCAATCAAAAGACAAACCGAGGGTTGTAGCATCTGCCAGTTATTGCTAAAGGAGTCACTCCCGGTGAAGGGATCTCGGTCCTTTCCTTATCGAATAAGGTGCAGGATGTTCTATAAGGAACACCGCGATGCAAAGCAATAACTGTAGCTACCTGTTTTTGAAAATTCGATTCCACAACATCTTAGGTTTATTTTCTTTCATTAATCACATTAATGAAGTCCCATCAATTAAATCACCTAAACATCACAGATAAATATGACGTACACTTATGCCATTCGCAATCGCCTCGATGTCCCCTCGTGTACCGTTAGGTTAGGTAACTAACGACAGAGCGGGGCAGGGCTAGCGCGAGTGCAAAACATAAGTAATGTCTATATAATATATCATATATATCATACACAGTATTTATCACAGAACATCAAATGATCACATCACAGATATCGCAGCAGAAGAATCATATGAAATATTGGATATACTAGGACGTCCGTGTTTTCAATATGAGCCTGTATAAAACACGGATTCCACGGTCGCGATGAATAGCCAAATCCACACCCCTAGACCCCTATGAGAGCGGCAAGCAACCCTACCAAATCTAGAGTTAGGAGACCCGGACTCGACTTCTCGAGTTGGTCTCCCACTGGACTCCAGAACCCGGTTACTTGTGCCCTCCTCCCTAGGTCTATCCTAGTGCGGAAAAGTAAATAATATACAAAGGTGACATCTTCCGCTACCTGGAAGTGTCCCAATAAAAGAATATTACATACAAAAAATTTTACATGAATGAAAATGAAAAACACTCATCTCACATAAAACCCCCGGCTATTCAAAACGCGACGATCCAATATAACATATCCAACAACACATAACATCACATGTCATCAACGTAAGTAAATGTGTGCATCCCAATTGTCGTTGGCATATAGCAACGAAACCGGCGATATCACATATTACACTTACGGTCACAGAAAAGAAAGTGTAAAACTACAACAGTTGGAATCCGCAACCCCTTTAGACATCGTATGCCTAATCAAATGAATTTCTTAGACATCACATGCCTAACAATTATAAACCCCGCATTTTAGTCTCTATATCGAAAACACATTTCAATATTTAGTTGGGCAATTCAACAAGATTCCCGATAAACTGATCGAATGCTCGTCGCAAACTTTAGTAGACGGCCGCACCCCCGATACCGTCGACGAAGTGCACCAAGGAGGAACACCGCTACCGCGAGCACCCGAACAGATGCTTTCGGCGACGGGGTTCTCCTACAGTCACTTGGTCAGGGCTATGGGGTGTAGCTGCCTATTAAGTTTACCCGGCGAGTATCCGCGTACGCTACGTGATTGCGACGGACTTTTGATCACATCAAAATTCAGTGGCAACCGATCAAGTGAGACTAAAGTGCTATGCTTATAACATTCATATCAGTTATCTCATAACAACTTGTGAATTCCAATTGTTGTATCCCATTCCAGATAAATAGAAAATGTTAAACTTTTCGATCGAACATTCAAACACCCACGTTTTCCCGATACAGATCAACACATGAAATAAGTTTAAAAACATTCACTTCATGCCTCAGTACCAACGGTCCAGCCGTAGAAGGGTCAAGCCAACACCTCACATGTGGCACGCCGTACTGCCCCAAACCCTAAGGTTCAAAGGGCAGTTCAATACGGTCACATAATCGAGTTAAGATTTGTTGTCTTCTAAAGGGTCCATCGCGTTACTTGCATTACTTAGAACGTTATTAAACCACGGAAAGATCCAACACTTGGAAATTTCCCGGCAAGGGAAAAAGTGGGTATTTATATCCGGTCGAACTTTTTAACATATTCAAAAATTATCTGGAAAAACTTATAGACAAAGCTAAACAATCCGATTGAATCATCGATTCCCCAAAGCAACCCAGAAAACTCAACTCTTGAGTGCAAATTAAAAATTCCCAGAAAATACAGCATTAAAATATAGGAATTACTGTGCAGATTTCAAGTGCTGAAGTCACTATATGGCCGCGGAACCGCCGCACAAGCCATGCTTGTGCCGCGGTTCCGCCGCGATTTGGTTGAATCACACGCACGTGCTTCACAGTAATTCATAAAAAAGCCTGCTGATTTTTCTGCATATTTTTAATTCACATAAATCCCAGTTTTTAAAAAATGTACAGATAAGGGTTTCGGATTAGGGTTTCGGGTTCGATCGAGTTTCTAACATCGTCTACGCATCACCTAAGGCTCTAGCTTGGCTCTGATACCACTGTAGGGTTCCTAGGCATACTAAGGAGGTTCCACAAGGCATCAACCATGCCAAACAAAAATTTTCCGGTGCCGAGAAACCCTAAACTAGATCGTTAACTAGAAGGATAGGCGAAAAGCAAGCAAGCAAACGACTTTGCTACTAAGTGAAAGGGATTACAACCTTTGTAGATCCGGTCCACCACTTCTTTAGCTCCGTGTTGACGTCCCTCCACTGCGATCATCGGATCCCGGACTCTAGAAATGGTTTCGTCGGAGAAATGATCGGGCTAGGTCATTGACTTCGAGGCCGAAGATGATCTACGTCGGGGAGACTCAAACTCAAGCTATTCCTTCACTTGGTCAAAAACTTTGTGAAGAGAACACCCTTTACTACATGGCAAGTGGTAGAGGATGAAGAAATAGGAAGTGGGTTCACTTTAGAATTGGATTTCTCACTCTTTTTCTCATGATGCCATTGGAGCTAGCAAGCTTTTTCAAGCTTGATGAAGATGAAGAAGAAGAAAGAATGATTTCCATTAAAAGAATAATATGAACACTTATCCTTTTAATCATAGCACCATGGTTGAGTTAAGCCCTCATGCTTAACTCATGTAGAGAATTAACCATAGCATAAGGTTAAGGGTTGGGTTAGCTAATATCATGAACAAATGACAAAAGAGTTGACTTTGTCAATGTTCATCAAGCTTCATGAAGCTTGATAACTTTGACCAAAGTCACACTCTTTTGTTATATGCTAAGTTAAATCGTAAACCCTAATCTAACCTTGATATGGTTCAAGTCTCATACACACAACTTGTTTGTATCATCAAGCATGATACAAACATGTACACTTGCATATATCACATATAAACAATGTGCACATTCAAGTGAGAAAACAAATCTTAAGTGAACCAATACTAGTTAATATAAAGTAATATATATAATTATACATTAAATCATTAAATCAACACTTGATTTAACGATCCGGTCATATCGCATATAACCGACTAATATCAATAGTAACAACTTATCGAATCAACACTTGATCCGATAACCCGGCTATATCGCATACAACCGATCAATGTCACAAATCGCGAGAATAGAATACAGTATCACATACTGGTATTATCCTCAGTCCCGCACATATCTCATATGCGCTCCTATTTCGTTTCGCTTGAGCCAGGAAACACCTGTGTAAGACTCTAAAGACTCGTCAATACGCCGGCAGCAGGTGATGATCATATCAAACACCCACAAGCCGCAAGCGGTCTGCTAAACGTAACGGCCACCCGGGTATTGAGCGATCAGAAGATCAACGAGCAAGCCCGCTCACACTCCTGTGAATCCAACGAGTAACACTACCGTACAGTCCGGTCTGTTCGTCTGATATGTCGCATATCTCGTCTAGGGGTGGTAAACGTCAGACCCCAATAACTCGATAAGTCGTGTGGATATGAGGCTCATAACGGGTCGAGAAACTACTGGTAACACTTACCTGTAAATCCCAAAAACAGCCTTGGCCAAGGACTTCCTGTTATAGCCAATCGAACACTGCGCAACATCAACTCCCTATATCGGGAGAGACGAAACCCCTCTTATCGCTCATTGCCTCCATGTGATTCGGGACTGTACCCAAAAGCCACCTTTTTGCACGCCCTCTTGGACGTGGTATGATGTAAATCAAAGCACAGTGGGAATCACACAAGACTCTATGACGATCTCGGGTCTACAGACTAACCTGTACCAGTGTCACCAGAGAACTGCCATCTGACGTAAGGTATAATACCATCTGGGAGTTCTCGGCGAGTCCGTCTAATGTACCCAGTCTCCACTGAGCACCCATATATCATCTCCGATGTCAAACACCAATGGATATTGGATCATCCATCGCCCATCTATATGGGTCGAGAAGGTATACGCTAGTCTACTCTGGTATATCGATGCCCCGTCTCGATACACCCACGACTATGGACTTTGAAGGATGTACTTATGGACTACCATGTCCCCACTAGTATTATCTACTTCATAGTCCAGGTAGTCAAGTACACATCCTAAGTGCTTTACCAACATGTAACAGAGAGACAATCAGTGTACACGTTAAGGTAAAGAGTAACCAGATAGCATACTATCATATCGAGCAAAAAAGTCATCCCTATATATATCCAAGCATCCACTACAATATACATCCTATGTACAGTAATGGCCTCTAGGGCATACATATAACTAACAACACACACATGCCACAATAAAAATTTTAGGGTGCTAAGTAATCTTTAACCAAGGATCAAACTAGAATTTTAGGGTAACAAAGAAGTATTACTTACAAAATCAAGTGTCTAACACTAAGTGAAAGTGAATACAATCTTTGTAGACCTTCTTGCTAGACTTCTTGGATCGACTTGAGTTTGCACCAGCTTACTTGAGATCTTCCTTGTCCACGATGATCCACCCGGGGCTCCTTTTCACAAGCTTCAAGCTTCACTTGATCTAGGAAGAAGATGAAGCTAACACTCTAATCTAGTGGGCTATACTAATGTAGAATGGTGATGTGGGTTGTAAGATCACTTAAAAACCTTTCCTTTTTATCTCTTTCACTCACTCAAGAAAAGGTAGTGGGCTTTGAGGAAGAAGAAAGAGGAGAGTGGAAAATGCTAGAGCTCTTTTCTTTTTTGATAAAGATAAAAGATAAATGAGAAGAGATAATATATATTACAGTCTCTCTCACTTACAACCATGGTAAACAAATATCTAGATATTTATCTATTACCCAAATGAAGAACTAAATCATGGTTAATAGTTAGGTGAGGTCAAAGTCAACAAGAAGAGTGTAGAAACTCTTAACCATGAATAAATCCCATTTCATTTTTCTCAATAAATAAAATATATGAATATTTGATACCATATGAGTCTTGTATTCCCATCTCCAATATATCAACAACCATGACAAGTATGTATGCATGTATGTGTGCATATACATCAACATGTGCACATACACTCATTCATGCAAGCATGCAAATAGAAAAGGTTTTAAATGAAAAATCTAATGGTCATTATTAAACCAACACTTGATTTAATAACCCGGTCATGTCTCATACGACCCGACCAATAGAAAACACTAGATTATAATGCGGTATCATATACACGCATTTAATCAAGCACCTGCGTATATCCCCATATGCACCCTACATCTTTTCACCTGAGCTAGATAACCCCATTGTGGGACTCTAAGACAGGTCAATACGCTAGCAGTAGGCAGTGATCATATCACATACCCACAAACTATCAGTGGCACCAGCAGTGCGTAACGTCTTCTAGGTTTTGATCGATCGGAAGAAAAACAAGCGAGCCTGTAAAAATTTCTGTCGAGCCAACCGGCAACACTTACCGTACAGTTCGGTCTCTTAGTCAGATATGCTGCATATCGAGTCTAGGGATGGCAACGTCGACCCCAATAACTCATTAAGTCATGCCGATGAAAGGTTTATAACAGATCGAGAAACTACTGATAACACTTATTAGTAAATCTCAACAGCCCTGGCCAGGGGCTTACTGATATAGCCTACCGCACACAACACAACATCAACCCCCAATACCGGGAGAGACAAAACCCCTCCTATCGCTCATTGCCTCCATGTGTCTCGGGACTGTACCCAAAAGCCACCAGTTTTCACGACTCAGTAGTGCCGTGGTAGGGTGGAAATCAATGTATAGTGGTAGAACACATGAGACTCTATGACGATCTCGGGTCTACAGACGAACCTGTACCAGTGTCACCTGAGAATTGCTATCCGACGATAGATATAATACCATATAGGACTTCTCGGTGAGTCCGTCCAGTGTACCCAGTCTCCACTGAGCTCCCGCATATGATCTCGATGTTAAACATCAATGGATATGGGAACATCCATCTCCCATCCCATGGGTCTAGTGTCTTATACGCTAGTCTACACTGGAATATCGATGCCCCGTCTCGATATACCCATGACTAGGGACATTTCAGGATTTGCTTATAAACTACACATGTCCCACTAGTATGATCTGCATCATAATCACAGTAGTCAAGAAAACATCCTCAGGGCTTTATCGACATGTACAAATGAATAAAAGCATGATCAAATGAACATGTCAGATAAAGAGTAACCAGATAGCATACAATCATGTCGAGCAAGAATGTCCTCTGTATATATATACATGTATAAATACATCCACTATCATATAATGGCCTCTAGGGCATAGATATATCAAACAGTTGAGACCGGGCCTCCTAACTCTAAAATTGGTAGGGTTGCTTGTCGCTCTCGTAGGGGTCTAGGGATGTGGGTTTGGCTAATCATCACTACCGTGGAATCCGTCTTTTATACAGGCTTAATCTAAAACACGGAAATCCCAGTATATCCAATATTTCATATGTTGATTTTTCTACTGCGATATTCTATGATGTGATCACTTTATATGATGAGATATATATTGTATATAGTATATGCGATATATTTGTTAGTGTATATGCCCTAGAGGCCATTACTGTATCACACTAGTTTGTATATTACTTGATGGAAGCTTGGGATATTCACAGTTGTATATACAATCTTGCTCGAAATGGTAGTATGCTACTTGGTTTGTCTCTGCTTTAATATGTGCATGTGTTTCTTTTAGCATATCGCTGATATACATATTAGTAGAGCCTTTAGAATTATTGCTTGATTACCAGCGTTGTGATGGCGCTCACACTAGTGGGGGCTGGGTAATCCATAAGCACATCCTTATACTGGTCCCTAGTCGTTGGACTATCGAGACAGGGCATCGATACTCCGGAGTAGACTAGCGTATGCGCTTCTCATCCCAGCGTGGGAGACGGTCTGTCCCACAGCTGTAAGTACGTCATACTTGAGATAGTATGCGGGTGCTCGTTAGGTTACGAGTACACTGGACAGGACTCGTCGGGAACTGTTGGTTGGTATTATACCTATCGTCAGTTATCAGTTCCCAGGTGACATGAGTACAGCTTAGTCCGCTGACTTGACACTGTCACTTCGCCTCGAGTGTGTTCCCACTGCACTTTGATTACTACCCTACCACGGCTCAAAGGAGTCGTGCAAACAGGTAGTTTTTAGGTGCAGTCCCGAAGCACTTGGATGCAGTGACGGTTAGACAGGATTCGTCTCTCCCGGTATTGGGGGTTGACATCGCGCTGTGTCCAGGAGAGCCATTACACAAGTAGTCCCTGGCCAGGGCAAGCGAGATATACTGGTAGGTTTCCAGTGTTATCTCAGGGTGTTCTGTGCAACACTCCGACACGACTTGTACCGCTATTAAGGGACTGACGTTCACCGCCCCCCTAGGCCCGCCATGCGATGTATCAGACAAACAGACCGGACTGTACGGAGACTGTCACATACAGGCTCAGTAGGAGTTCAGATGGGGTTCACCTCGTCAGTTTTCTTATCGGCATCTACCTGGGGACCGTTACGTACAGCTAGTGCCGCTTGCGGTCTGTGGTTAAACCCACTGCCAGCGTAGTGTCGAGTCTTTAGAGTCCCACACAGAGAGCTATTCGCCTTTAGGCAAAATGAGTAGAGGTCGCATGGTTTTGCGACAGGGTTCATTCACATCCGCGCACTTGGGCACGTTTGCTGTCCGGACAGCTTATACTAGCGTGCTTTGGTTTAAGCCAAATCCTAGTATATGATTTGGGATTGGTTTTATCTCTTTGTATTCGTGTTCCTCGGATCACGAATGCGGGTGCGTATGCACAGTTGATTGAGTCATAAGAAGAGGACTTTTATTAGGGTTAATGACCATTGTCATTTTATTAACCCTAATGCTTATGTGTGTATTATGGTTAATTGATATTAGTTTAATATAATTGTGCATGATTAGGGTTGTTGACCATTTGACATTCTTGACTTGTTGACCTAGGTTGACACTTTGACCATCATCATTTCATTTGGAAGATGCTCTTTGATCCTTGCAATTTGCATTAAAAATGAAATGATAATGGTCATGTCTTGATTAAGCCATGACAATTATCTCACTAATTATCAATTTACAATAATTCACACATATATGTGAGAATGCTTCATAATTCTCTCATTCTATCATATACTTTCTCTCTCTTGCTCTTCCTCTTCCTCAAGCTCTCCCCTCTCATGTGTTGAGAAACACATGAGCTTGAGAAAAACCTCTTCTTGATAATCTCTACTCTCATCTAGGGTTCTAGGATTAGCACTTCTACCACCCTAGGTACTTCTAGCTTGAAGTTGAAGCCAAAGGTTGAGGCTCTCGGGTGGATCCTTCTTCGACGTGAGAAGACGACAAAGGTGATCCATTTTACTACTCCAAGGAGCAAGGAGAGAAGGACATAAAGCCCTAGGTATAACCATTCTACCCTTTAGCTAGTTTCTAGTTAGCTTTAGCTAGTTTTTGTTTAGCAAAGATCCTCCTTTGTCTAGTCCATGTTGCCTAGCATGATAAAAATCCGATTTTTATTCCGTTTTCCGCCTCCCCACAAGCACCGGGTTGGGCAACGTGGACTTATAGTGGTATCAGAGCCTAACTAAATATAAACTAGCTAGGTAGTAAAGTGTATAGAAGTTCGATCGGAAAAATCGCAAAACTACGACATGCAAAACCCTAAGTTTCTGTTAAAATTTTTTCTACTCTAAAAATAAAAAGTCATACTCCAAAAATCATCTCAGGGTTTTGTGAAGAAGCCCACCAAAAATGGTCGAGTGATCCCTTCAAAGCGCGGCAGTTCCGCGGCAAAAGTATACCCATTGCCGCGGAACCGCGGCCGTTTTGACTCGGTTCATGACCGAGTTTGGTGCAGTGTTCTTAGGTTGTGGTTTTGGGATTTTTAAGATGGTTTATTTCAGCCCAGATTTTCCAGAAAAGAAATTTGTATTTGGGGGCCTATAAATCCGTATTTTTGATCGAACTTCACTATACTTTGACTAATCGGTTATATCTGTGATGTTTATATGTATTCAACGTCGGCTAATCGCTATATGTCGATTAGTGGGGGTTATACATATCTGTGATCTGTGTTTGATGTTGGTATGTGTATATGAATGCGTTGGATTGTCGCGGGTGAATAGCCGGGGTGGATGTGAGATGAGTGTTTCTTTTTCTTTCATTCATTGTAATATGTAAATTGATGTAATATTATTTGTTTGGCCGCACAACCGGGTCGGGGTTGTAGCCGTCATTGTATAATTCTTTTTACTGTTTTTGCTCCTAGGATAGACCCATGGAGGGGGTGCACAAACTACTGGGTATCTCGAAGTGCCGAGTGGCCTACTCACGGTGTTGAGGGAGGTTGCTTCGCTTCGGGTACTTGGCGGGTAGTTTGCCGCACCCGTAGGGGTCTTAGGTGGGGTTTTGGCTATTCACCGCGACCGTGTAATCCTCTTTTCGTTGCAGGCTCGAACGGATTGCGGATTCCTAGTATATCCAATGTATTCATCTATGATCTGTAATGTCTATCATTGCTTTATATCTATATACTATAACTATTAGGCGTTGCTTATGTTTTACAGCCGCGCTAGCCCAGCCCCCGCTCTGTCGTTAGTTAAGTAACCTAACGGGTGATGACGGGGCCCCGTGGAGAATGCGAATGGCATAAGCGTACGTCATATTTTGGTTGTTTTCTGCAATGATAGGATTAAATGATGGGATGCATTAAAAGAACTAATGCAAGAAAATAAACCAAGTAAAAGTCGATTGGAACACTTTGAAAACTACTCGGTTCTTTTCAAAACTAAACTTTTAAACGCGGAGCTTGAACCACTCCTTTTAAAAGCTATCCCGTTCCATCGATTATATCAAGTTCACTACATTCACGGTTTCGCCAAAACCATTCGTAGCCCTCCGTCATTCCACATGAATGGTCAAAAAGTATTCAAGCTATGTATTTTGGCCAAAATCAAGGCATAGTGATTGGTAGCTATTGGGTATTCATGTGCAGCATAGATAGATGCGTTGGTTTGGGACAGTCGTGCTGCCATTTTGGCCAAAGTCAAGGGTAGGTACGGGTGGGTCCAAATTAACCAGGAGAATGACGGGTAGAACTTGACATGTGACTTATGATATTTTGGCCAAAGTCAAGGTCATAAGAGCATGGGGCAAAAATCCACATCGGGAGTTTCATAAGTACTGAAACTTGCTAGCGCTGCATACCATTTGGAGTGTGATGATTCTGGTAAGATTCCTTCGGTTTTATCACGCGATGATATTTGGATCCCGATCCTACTGTGAGTATATGCTACTCCTCGGGAAAACTCTCACTTAACAATCAATGCTATAAACCTAGTAGGTGTCTAGAAAGGTGTTAGCGGGGCTACGCCCCCAGGGAAAAGAGGTTCTTAAATTAAGGAACTTCGCGAAAGCTTGGAAAACCTCCCTCGAAGTACCGACACTGGCCTGGCTGAACGGTTAAGCAAGTATTTTACGGTGAGATTGATCTCGACTAATTCTTTCTTTACGGTTTGAGAAGGGATTCGAGAGACAGTGGGAGCCATCCAGTTTAGACAAATTAAAAACCACTCTAAACTTGCAAGTGCATCATGCTAAAGTGTTTCTTTTCTCTCTCCTAATTGCAGCGACCATTCAACATGACCGGACTTAAGTTATTACTAGATAAAAACATACTGACAGGGCCAAACTACAAAGATTGGCTCAGGAATGTCCAGATGGCAATCACTTACGACAAGTTGGGGTATGTCCTTACCACCAAAGCTCCCCCTGTCCCAGGTCCCACCTCCAGCGTCGCGGATAAAGAAATCCGTAATACATAGGAGATCGATTGCGCGAAGGCCAAATGCCTCATGCTTGCCTCGATGGACAACGAACATCAGAGGAGGCATGAGAATATGGACCTAGAGTCCATATTTCTCCATACAAAAGAACTGTATGGAGAGCAGTCTCGTATCGCAAGATACGAAGTTTCGAAGAAGCTATTTTCGGCAAGATTGGCCGTCGGATCATCGGTAGCGGAACACGTGCTTAAGATGATTGGCTACATAGAGGAGCTCGCGGACCTTGGGACCACGTTGGAGAATGAACTCTATACTGATTTGATTCTCCAGTCCCTTCCTTCCACTTACGCCCAGTTTATCCTTAACTTCAACATGCAAGGAAAGGAGGTTGAACTTTCCGAACTTCTGAACATGTTGAGGAGTGCTGAGGGCACCCTACAGAAGGGTAGGGAGACATCCACTTTGTTTGTAGGAGGATCTTCCTCTTCTAGATCCAGGGCGAAAGCCAAGGGTAAGAAGAAGAAAGCCCCCGCCAAACCAAGAGGCGGTGTCAGTAAAGTGGATACGAAAGGAAAAGGAAAGGCAACAAAGGTAGCGGGAAAGCTAGTGGGGAAGGAAGAATGCTTCCACTGTCACAAAAGTGGTCACTGGAAACAGGATTGCAAGGATTGGAAGGCCAGAACACAGGATTTGAAGCGAGTTGCGGCTTCAGCTTCAGGTGTGTATGTTATTGAAAACTGTCTATCAATAAACTCTACATCCTGGGTATTGGATACCGGATCAGGATCTCATATCTATAATTCTTTGCAGGCGTTGAGAAAGCGTAGAGTTTTGAAGGCAGGTGACATGACCCTCAGAGTTGCAAACGGTGCTAGTATGGATGCTGAGACCGTGGGGGACTATCACCTGGGATTGTCGGATGGACAATTTGGTTTTGCGTAGTTGTTATTATGTACCAAATGCAACCTGTAATATCATTTCTGTATCTTTATTATCTAAAGAAGGTTATGAATTTACATTTGTAAGAAATGTAGTGAACATTCACCTTAATCAAGTTTTGATTGGGTCAGGTACATTGAACAACGGTATATACGTTTTAAACCAACCACAGATTTTCAATGTCCAGAATACACACAAAAGAAAGTCTCCAGAAATCAATAAAACTTTCTTATGGCATTGTAGACTGGGTCACATCAATGAGAGAAGGTTGACTAAGTTACATTCAGAAGGATATTTGGATCCGTTCGAATATCAATCGTATGCAACTTGTCAATCTTGTCTCAAGGGAAAGATGACAAAGACTCCGTTCACTGGACACGGAGTAAGAGCGAGCGAGCTCTTGGGACTCGTACACAGCGACGTGTGCGGTCCAATGTCTACACATGCGCGAAGCGGTTATTCTTACTTCATTACTTTTACGGATGACTTTTCAAGGTACGGTTATGTCTTCTTAATGAAACATAAATCCGAGGCTTTTGAAAAATTCCAGGAATACAAGAATGAAGTAGAAAAACAAACAGGCAAAAGTATCAAGACACTAAGATCTGATCGAGGTGGAGAATACTTGAGTGCCGAGTTCCTGGGTTACTTAAAAAAGAATGGAATTCTCTCTCAGCTTACTCCTCCATACACTCCGCAACATAACGGTGTATCGGAGAGACGGAACCGAACCCTATTGGATATGGTACGGTCCATGATGAGTAATGTTGAGTTGCCGCGATCGTTCTGGGGATATGCGCTAGAATCAGCCGCATGCCTTTTGAACCGAGTTCCAACTAAGACTGTGCCTACTACACCATATCAGATATGGTGTGGGAAGAGACCCTATCTTAATCACATTAAGACATGGGGATGTCCAGCTTTTGTAAAAAAACAGCATGCGGACAAGCTCGAGGCACGCTCAGTACAGTGCAAGTTTGTGGGATATCCAAAGAACTCCAAGGGATATTTCTTCTATTGCGAAGAGGAACAAAAGGTCTTTGTTTCTCGCCATCCCCACTTTCTAGAACACCAGTTCATAGAAAAAGAACTAAGTGGGAGCGCAATAGAACTGGAAGAAATTCCAGAACCACGAGCTATTACTGAAAGCTTAGTAGAACCAGAGGGTTCGAAAGATCAGGACATTCCCACGCCACCCCGCAGGAGTAGTAGGCAGTCTCATCCGCCCAAGAGATACTACGGTTTTCTCATTGACGGGGATAGAGAGGATTGCATCATAGATTATGATGAGCCTACTAGCTTCCAGCAAGCCATTCAGAGCGTCGACTCGGTAAAATGGCTGGATGCAATGCGGACCGAAATGGAGTCCATGTACACCAACAAAGTATGGACGTTGGACATTGCTCCAGATGGGGTGAAACCCGTAGAATGCAAGTGGATCTTCAAAAGGAAGATTGGTGTAGATGGACAGGTTGAGACCTATAAAGCTAGACTGGTTGCAAAGGGTTTTCGTCAGCGACTTGGTTTGGACTATGACGAAACCTTTTCTCCAGTAGCTATGCTGAAATCCATTCGGATCCTTCTTGCCATTGCTGCCTACCACGATTATGAGATTTAGCAGATGGACGTAAAGACCGCTTTTCTAAATGGACATTTAGAGGAGTGTGTCTATATGGACCAGCCAGAGGGTTTCATTCAGAGTGGGAGCAGCGGAAAGGTGTGCAAGTTGCTTAAGTCCATTTATGGACTAAAGCAGGCATCGCGGAGTTGGAACATCCGTTTTGATGAGACGGTCAAGGAATTTGGCTTTATCAAAAATCCAGATGAACCATGCATCTATTGTAGATTTGTAGCGAGAACTGTAGTATTCCTCGTTTTATACGTGGATGACATTCTCTTAATAGGAAATGACTTTCCTATGCTACAATCTGTCAAGGGGTTCTTGTCACACAGGTTCTCCATGAAAGACCTGGGTGATGCCTCATACATTCTGGGTATCCGGATCTACCGTGACAGATCCAAGAGGATATTAGGACTTTCACAGTCCAGGTACATCGACACCATACTGAAGAGATTCAGTATGGATGATTCCAAGCGCGGTAATCTACTGGCTTGTCATGGGATCACCCTCTCCAAAGAGATGTCTCCCAAGACTGATTTGGAGAGGGATCGCATGTCTATTATACCCTACGCTTCTGCGGTAGGCTCTATAATGTATGCGATGTTGTATACCAGACCAGATGTGGCTTATGCACCGAGTGTGGTAAGCAGGTATTAGTCAAACCCTGGGGAGAAACATTGGATAGCGGTAAAGAACATTCTCAAGTACCTGAGAAGGACTAAGGAGATGTTCTTGGTGTATGGCGGAAAAGACCTCCAGATTGAGGCCTTTGCTGACTCCAGCTTCCAGAGTGACAAGGATGATTCCATGTCCATGTCGGGTTTTGTCTTTACCCTCAATGGAGAAGCGATGTGTTGGAAGAGCTCCAAACAGGAAACCGTTGCTGACTCGACTATGGAAGCGGAATACATCGCTGCATCTGATGCCGCAAAAGAAGCTGTCTGGATGAGGAAGTTCTTGAAAGAACTTCCGGTGGTTCCGTCCATTGATGACCCAATACCTCTATATTGCGACAACAACGGGGCTATAGCTTTAGCGAAGGAACCCAGGTCCCATCAGAAATCCAGACACATCTTAAGGCGGTATCACCTGATCAGGGAGATCGTGGATCGCCAGGAGATCGAGGTTCGGAGGGTTGCTTCAGAAGATAACACTGCGGATCCATTCACCAAGGCCTTGCCCCAGACTCAGTTCGAGCGGCAGATCGAGATGATAGGTCTTCGATACGCCAATACATGGCCTTAGTGCAAGTGGGAGATTGTTAGTGTATATGCCCTAGAGGCCATTACTGTATCATACTAGTTTGTATATTACTTGATGGAAGCTTGGGATATTCACAGTTGTATATACAATCTTGCTTGAAATGGTAGTATACTACTTGGTTTGTCTCTGCTTTAATATGTTCATGTGTTTCTTTTAGCATATCGCTGATATACATATTAGTAGAGCCCTTAGGATTATTGCTTGATTACCAGCGTTGTGATGGCGCTCACACTCGTGGGGGCTGGGTAATCCATAAGCACATCTTTATACTGGTCCCTAGTCGTTGGACTATCGAGACAGGGCATCGATACTCCGGAGTAGACTAGCGTATGCGCTTCTCATCCCAGCGTGGGAGACGGTCTGTCCCACAGCCGTAAGTACGTCGTACTTGAGATAGTATGCGGGTGCTCGTTAGGTTACGAGTACACTGGACAGGACTCGTCGGGAACTGTTGGTTGGTATTATACCTATCGTCAGTTATCAGTTCCCAGGTGACATGAGTACAGCTTAGTCCGCTGACTTGACACTGTCACTTCGCCTCGAGTGTGTTCCCACTGCACTTTGATTACTACCCTACCACGGCTCAAAGGAGTCGTGCAAACAGGTAGTTTTTGGGTGCAGTCCCGAAGCACTTGGAGGCAGTGACGGTTAGACAGGATTCGTCTCTCCCGGAATTGGGGGTTGACATCGCGCTGTGTCCAGGAGAGCCATTACACAAGTAGTCCCTGGCCAGGGCAAGCGAGATATACTGGTAGGTTTCCAGTGTTATCTCAGGGTGTTCTGGGCTACACTCCGACACGACTTGTACCGCTATTAGAGGACTGACGTTCACCACCCCCTAGGCCCGCCATGCGATGTATCAGACGAACAGACCGGACTGTACGGAGACTGTCACATACAGGCTCAGTAGGTGTTCAGATGGGGTTTACCTCGTCAGTCTTCTTATCGGCATCTACCTGAGGACCGTTACGTACAGCTAGTGCCGCTTGCTGTTTGTGGTTAAACCCACTGCCAGCGTAGTGTCGAGTCTTTAGAGTCCCACACAGAGAGCTATTCGCCTTTAGGCAAAATGAGTAGAGGTCGCATGGTTTTGCGACAGGGTTCGTTCACATCCGCGCACTTGTGCACGTTTGCTGTCCGGACAGCTTATACTAGCGGGCTTTGGTTTAAACCAGATCCTAGTATATGATTTGGGATTGGTTTTATCTCTTTGTATTCGTGTTCCTCGGATCACGAATGCGGGTGCGTATGCACAGTTGATTGAGTCAGAGGAAGAGGACTTTGATTAGGGTTAATGACCATTGTCTTTTTATTAACCCTAATGCTTATGTGTGTATTTTGGTTAATTGATATTAGTTTAATATAATTGTGCATGGTTAGGGTTGTTGACCATTTGACATTCTTGACTTGTTGACCTAGGTTGACACTTTGACCATCATCATTTCATTTGGAAGATGCTCTTTGATCCTTGCAATTTGCATTAAAAATGAAATGATAATGGTCATGTCTTGATTAAGCCATGACAATTATCTCACTAATTATCAATTTACAATAATTCACACATATATGTGAGAATGTTTCATAATTCTCTCATTCTATCATATACTTTCTCTCTCTTGCTCTTCCTCTTCCTCAAGCTCTCCCCTCTCATGTGTTGAGAAACACTTGAGCTTGAGAAAAACCTCTTCTTGATAATCTCTACTCTCATCTAGGGTTCTAGGATTAGCACCTCTAGCACCCTAGTTACTTCTAGCTTGAAGTTGAAGCCAAAGGTTGAGGCTCTCGGGTGGATCCTTCTTCGACGTGAGAAGACGACAAAGGTGATCCCTTTATACCACTCCAAGGAGCAAGGAGAGAAGGACATAAAGCCTTAGGTATAACCATTCTACCCTTTAGCTAGTTTCTAGTTAGCTTTAGCTAGTTTTTGTTTAGCAAAGATCCTCCTTTGCCTAGTCCATGTTGCCTAGCATGATAAAAATCCGATTTTTATTCCGTTTTCCGCCTCCCCACAAGCACCGGGTTGGGCAACGTGGACTTACAATATTATATAGACATTGCTTATGTTTAACACTCGCACTAGCCCTGCCCCGCTCTATCGTTAGTTACATAACCTAAAGGTGCATGACGGGATATCGAGGCGAATGCGGATGGCATAAGCGTACGTTGTATTTATCTGTGATGCTTAGGTAACTTAAATGATGGGACATTAATTAATGAGATTAAAGAAAGAAAATAAAAGAAACCTAAAAGATGTTGTAGAAACTTGTTTTAAAAACTGGTAGCTCTAGTTCTTGCTTTGCATAGCGGTATTCCTTGTAGAATATCCAGCACCTTATTCGATAAGGAAAGAGCCGAGATCCCTTCACCGGGAGTGACCACTTTAGCAAAACTAGCAGATGCTACAACCCACACGGTTTGTCTTTTGATTGCTTTTATAGTTTTTGCTTTTTATAGTGGTATTTGTGAAATATCCTGCACCTTATTCGATAAGGAAAGAGCCGAGACCCCTTCACCGGGAGTGACCTCTATAGCAAACTAGTAAAAGCCCCAAAAACACTCCTTTAAAAAATCACTCGATTCTACAATGAGATCAAGTTCATTACGCAAAGGGTTTTCTTAAAAACCTGTCGTAGCCCTCCGTCATTTCAGATAAGTACTTCATAGTATTCGTGCTACGTTTGTTGGTTTTTGTCAAGGCGTAGTGTGCGGTAGCTATTTATGCTTATCTGCAAAAGCATATGATGCGAATGGGTTAGGGTAGTCATGCGACTTTGTTGTCTTTTGAAGGGTTACGCTAGCGCCCCGGCCAACTTCCATGGCCAAATGCAGAACAAAATTTTTACAACAAATAGGAACTTGGCGCTAGGATAACACAAAACGGATCTTTACCATAAACCTAGTTAGCATGTTAGGGTTCTATCTAATATGATAGAAAGTATACCTAAAGAAAACAAGTCCTTCGGGTCTTCGATCCTCTCTTTAAGCTCCTCGATGGATGTATGGATCGTGCTTGAACTTCGGCCTCCTTGTGTCAACGATGATCCACCCGAGAGTTCCAACCTTGAGCTCCAACCTCTAAAATGAAGTAACTGGGGTACTTTGTGTGCTAAACTACGTAACCTAGAGTGAGTAGAGAATGATTTTGGTGGAAAAGTCTCACTAGCCCTTGATTCTCAACTCATGAGACACTAGGGTTATGAGAGGGAAGAAGGAGAGAAAATAAGTGTAGAGAATATTGAAGAGAATGAGCTTGAGGAAAGAGAAAACTAAGTTTTTATTATGATAATTGAGATGGCTACTTTGATTTCACCATAAGCATGTCACAATTAATACTAAGCAAAAATATCTAATGCCCAAAAAAAATATCTATGTAAACCAAAGTCAACCAAGTCAAATAGTCAAACCAATTAGCCATGGCACATTTATCATTAATAAAAATTAGTAAACAATTTCCTCCATCTCATAATGGTTTTAATCAAGTCATTGGTCAAAACTCTAATGAGGTGTCTCTTTCTATGCCCCTCACATCCGTATATACATACCCGCATTCGTGTTCCGAGAAACATGAATACAATGAGACGAAACTAATCCAATAATCAAATACTAGGATCCGACTTAAACCAAAGCCCACCAGTATGGTCCGCTCGAACACCACACGCGCACAAATACACGTATGTGATCGAACCCTGTCGTAAAACCATACGACCTCTACTCTTTTCGCCCGAAGCTGGGAAACCTTCTGTGTGGGTCTTTAAAGACTCGACAGTACTCTGGTGGTGGGTTTAACCACAAACACGTCAGCGACACTAGTTGTGTGTAATGGCTACCCAGGTATTGTCAGTTATGTATATGCCATAGAGGCCATTGTTGTACATGTGATGTATATTATAATGGATGCTTGGATATATAGAGAGAGGACTTTCTTGCTCGATATGATAGTATGCTATCTGGTTTCACTTTATCTTAACGTGTTAACAAATACTGTTTTGTGATCACAAGTTGATGAAGCCCTTGGGATATGTACTTGACTACTAGGACTATGATGAGATCAAACTAGTGGGTATATGGTAGTCAATGAGTACATCCTATAACTGTTCCTAGTCGAGGGTGTATCGAGACAGGGCATCGATACTCCAAAGTAGACTAGCGTACACGCATCTTGACCCATATGATGGTCGATGGATGATCCCATATCCATTGGTGTTGGACATCAAAGATGGTGTACGGGTGCTCAGTGGAGACTGGGTACACTGAACGGACTCACCGAGAACTCCTGGATGGTATTATACCTATCGTCAGATAGCAGTTCTCCGGTGACACTGGTACAGGTTAGTCTGTAGACCCGAGATCGTCATAGAGTCTTGTGTGATTCCCACTGTGCTTTGATTTCCACCTTACCACGTCCAAGAGGGCGTGTAAAATGGTGGCTTTTGGGTACAGTCCCGAATCACATGGAGGCAACGAGCGATAGGAGGGGTTTCGTCTCTCCCGATATTGGGAGTTGATATTGCGCTGTGTTCTATTGGCTATAACTGGAAGTCATTGGCCAGGGATGATATGGAGATTTACTAGTAAGAGTTATCAGTAGTTTCTCGACCCGTTATGAACCTTACATCGACACGACTTATCGGTTACTGGGGTCTGACGTTTACCACCCCAAGACTAGATATGCAACATATCAGACGAAGAGATCGGACTGTACGGGAGTGTTACTGATTGGATTTGCTGGAGAATGTACATGCTTGCTTGTTGATCTTCTGATTGCTCAATACATGGGCGGCTGTTACGTTTAGCTGACCGCTTGCAGCTTGTGGGTGTTTGATATGATCATCACCTGCTGCCGGCGTATTGACGATTCTTTAGAGTCCTACACAGAGCTTTCCTGGCTTAGGCAAAACGGAGTAGGAGCACATATGTGATATGTGCGGGGCCGAGAATAATACGATATGAGATACCGTATTCTATTCTCGCGATATGAGATATCGGCCTGGTATATTTGATATTGCCGGGTCATCGGATCAAGTGTTGATTCGATGAATTGGTACATGTTATATTAGTCGGTTATATGCAATATAGCTGGATTGTCGGATCAAGAGTTGATTCGATAATTTAATGTGTAATTATATATGTGATATATTACATTCTGTTAACTAATATAAGCTCTCTTTATTGATTCATTTTCTCACTGGATAATACATTGATGTATATGCGATATATGTTAATTGTATTATTTTCTTTTGTTACAAAATATATTGTATATGTGATATATAATATTGTAACAAGTTAGGGTTACAAATGCAATATGGTTGTTAAGTTTAAACAAAGTTAGGTTTTGGATTTAGGTTAGCTTTTGGGTTAGCTTTTTCATGAAGCTTGATGAAGCTTTCCTTTTTGTTTTCTAGCTTGATATTTTATGAAGATATTTTGTTAACCAAACCCAAACCCTTAACTCTAGTTTATTCTCTATATGAGTTAAGGCCTTCATTTACTAACTCATGGTTGTCATCTGTAACCATAATAATAATTCATTATTCATCACAAAAGTTTTCTTCTTGTTCTTCCTCCTTGAAAGAGCTTTCTAGATTTTTGTGAAGTAATGATTTAAAGTGAGAAATTGAAAACAAAAGAGTGCAAAATTCCTACTTCATCATCCTCATCTATTCTATCCACTTAGATTAGGGTGTTCACTTCACTAATATTTGATTAGAGAAGTGAGAGCTTGAGTTTGAGATTCTTCAAGGTAGATCATCTTCGAAAAGGATGATTTCAAGCAAGCATGGATCATTCGACTTATGGAGCCTCTCTTGATTCCGGGAGTTCATGGATCGCAGTGAAAGGACTACTACTCGGAGCTTATGAAGCGAAGGAACGGACTACAAAGGTTGTAATCCTTCTCTCTTAGATGTAAAGTTGTTTACATGCAAGTTAACCCTAATTCTCTAGTTAAGATCTTGGTTAGGGTTTGTTTAGCACCCCAAAAATTTTAAAGTAGCATGATTGATGCTTGCCAAAACCTTCACACGGTGCTATGCTAACCCTACAGTGGTATCAGAGCCAAGCTAGAGAATTAGGCGTTGTCTAGACGAAGTTAGAAGTCCAATCGAACCCCGAAACACCGAGAATTGACCCCTTGCTGGAAAAATTTTCAATAGTTGAAATTTTTCATATTAAAAATACTCAAAAAATCATGCAGGGAATTTTGTGGACCCACCTGAAGAAAGAGTCCCTAATCGCTACAGTGACCATGTAACCGCGGCCAAAACCTGGTTTTGGCGGCGGTTCCGCAGCGCCACTATGAAGGCTTGGGACGGGCACTTCAGCGATGGTCTATAGCTGCTAGGGCATGCTACTGGGAATTTTTATTTCTGCTCAAGTGTTGAGCTCACTGGGGTATTTTGGGAATTCGTTATGTCTGTCGAATTATCTAACTGCGCCTAGTTATCTGTGATGTTTATGTGTTGCTGTGATATGTTATATTGAATCATTGTGTATAGAATAGCCAGGGTTTTTTTTATATGAGATGAGAGTTTTCTTTTTCATTCATGTAAAATTTATTTTTACGTAATATTTTTTTATTGGGGCACTTCTGGGTTGAGGTTGATGTCACCATTGTATATTATTTACTTTTCTGCATTAGGATAGACCAAAGGCGGAGAGCACAAGTAACCGGGTTCTAGGGCCCAGTGGGAGGCCATCTCGAGGAGTCAAGATCGGGTCTCCTAACCCTAGAATTGGCAGGGTTACTTGCCTCTCTCGTAAGGGTCTAGGGATGTGGCTTTGGCTATTCATCGCGAATGTGGAATCCTTTTTTATATAGACTCAAAATAAAACATGGATGGCTTAGTATATCCAATATTTCATATGTTGACTTCTGCTGCAATGTTCTGTGATGAGATCATATTACTGCCTGAGACGAATGCTTATACTATATGTTGATATTTAAATATTGCTGCTTTCGTTTCTTCTGTGATGCTTGGGAAGCTTAAATGATGGGTTTTATTAATGAGATTAATAAAAGAAAAGAAACCTAAAAGATGTTGTAGAATCAAATTTTTCAAAAAGGGTATCTACAGTTATTGCTTTGCATAGCGGTATTCCTTGTAGAATATCCAGCACCTTATTCGATAAGGAAAGAGCCGAGATCCCTTCACTGGGAGTGACCTCTTTAGCAAAACTGGCAGATGCTACAAACTCACGGTTTAGTTTTTGATTGCTTCTATAGTTTTTCCTTTGCACAGCGGTATTTATGAAATATCCTGCTCCTTATTCGATGAGGAAAGAGCCGAGATCCCTTCACCGGGAGTGACCTCTTTAGCAAAACTAGAAAAGCCTCAAAAACACTCCTTTTCAAAATCACTTATTTCTACAACGATATCATGTTCATTACGCAATAGGTTTTCTGAAAAACGTGCGTAGCCCTCCGACATTTCAGATAGATACTACTTAGTATTCATGCTACGTTTGTTGGCCTGCGTCAAGGTATAGTGTGCGGTAGCTAACTAGTGCTTATCTGTAATATGAGATGTGATTGGATTAGGGTAGTCGTACGACTTTATTAGCCTGCCTCAAGGGTCGTGCGGGTGGGTTTAATTCAATCAAGAAATGTACGGGTTGAACTTGACTAGCGGACTATGGTTTGTTGGCCTGCGTCAAGGTCATAGGACGCTAGGGGTAAAAGTATTATCAGGAATTTCAAGAGTTGAAATTTGCAATGAGATTGCATACCTCCTATAAGATAGATGGCTCCTGATACCCATTGCGAGTAAGAGTTACTCCTGGGAGAATTTTACACAGGACAATTAGCCAATCAAGTAGGTGTCTAGAAAGGTGTTAACGGGGTTATGCCTCTGGGAAAATGAGGTTTATTTTAATTAGGTCCGTACGAAAGCACGGGAAACCTCCCACAATGTACCAATACTGATCTGGCTGAAAGATTGGCGAACTTGTAAGGTGTAATTAATCCCGGCTAATCTTACCTTTTAGGGTTTGAAGGAAGATTTGATTAAAACAGTGGGAGCCATCCTGATTAGATAAGATAATAACCAATCTAATCTTGCAAGAGCGCACACTAAAGTGTTTTTCTTCTCTCTCACTCCAGGTAGCGACCATGTCAGGCCTTAATCAAGATAATAATATGGATGTATTGACTGAACCCGCTTGTTATACTGAGCAAGGGAACGTTGGTTCCGTTTTTTCTTATAATTGTTATAAGACTGAACAGGAAATAGGGGAATACCAGAATTCACACGCCGCCCAAACAAAGAAAAAACATGTTGATGTATCTTCTTCGGATGTGTTAGTTACCAAGAATTGTTTCTCAGTTCACTCTACGTCCAGGGCATTAGATACCGGATCAGGATCCCACATATGCAATATATTGCATGGGCTAAAGAAATGTAGAGAACTGGGAATGGGTGATCATTCCGTAGGAGTAGGGAATGGTGCAAATGTTGCAGCCAAAGCAGTTGGTGAATATCACCTTGTATTACCAAGTGATAATACATTGATTCTGAACGAATGCTATTATATACCAAACATGATATGCAACATTATATCAGTTTCTTTATTAAGTAAAGAAGGATATAATTTTGTAATACAGGATAATGTTATGAATATCTTCCTAAATTAAAAGTTGATTGGATCAGGCTCGTTAAATAATGGCATATACGTTCTAAATCAAAACACGGTTCTTAATATACAGAACACACACAAGAGGAAAAGTTCAGAAATGAACGAATCCATCTTGTGGCATTGTAGACTTGGTCATATCAATACGACCCGACTTGCTAAGTTATATAAAGATGGTTATTTAAATATGTTCGAATTATCATCTTATGAAACTTGCCATTCATGTCTCAAAGGCAAAATGACAAAAAACTCCGTTTAGTGGACACGGAGAAAGAGTTACGGAATTCTGGGACTGATACATAGTGATGTATGCGGTCCCATGTCTACACATGCCAGGAATAGTTGCTCGTACTTCATTACATTCACTGATGATCTCTCAAGATACGGACATGTGTTCCTGTTGAAACACAAGTCTGAAGCTTTTGAGAAATTCAGAGAATATAAGAACGAAGTAAAAAACCAAACGGGTAAAAGTATTAAGATCCTTCGATCTGATCGAGGAGGAGAATACTTGAGCAATGAGTTCCTAAATTTTCTAAAAGAGAATGGGATTCTTTCTCAGCTTACTCCTCCTTATACACCACAGCACAACGGTGTATCGGAGCGGAGGAATCGCACCCTATTACATATGGTGCGCTCTATGATAAGCACTGCTGAGTTGCCTATTTCCTTCTGGGGGTATGCACTGGAAATAGCTGCAGACCTATTGAATATGGATCCCACCAAATCTGTGCCAACCACTCTATATGAGATATGGAAAGGAAAGAGACCATATCTTAATTATGCTAAGATATGGGGTTGTCCGGCATATGTAAAAACACAAAATCCGGACAAGCTCGGGGCAAGGTCTTTTCTGTGTAAGTTTATTGGATATCCTAAACATTCACGCGGGTATATCTTCTACCACACCGAGGAACAAAAGGTGTTTGTATCTCGGAATGCCACCTTTTTAGAAAAGGAATTTCTTGAAAAAAAATTAGTGGCAATGAGGTAGAACTAGAAGAAGTTCCAGCTACACAAACTGCAACAGAAGATTTGGTGGAACCAGAAGATTCAGTAGTTCCCGAAGAACCCCCGCCTCTCCGCCGATCTCGTAGGGTTCCTCATCCACCTAAGAGATACTACGGTTTTCTCATCGATGGTGAGAGCGAGGATTGCATCATGGAAGATGATGACCCGACTAGTTTCGAGCAGGCCATCACGAGTGGTGACTCTGTGAAATGGCTGGAGGCAATACGATCTGAGATAGAATCTATGTACATCAACAAAGTATGGACTTTGGAAATTGCTCCTGAAGGGGTAAAACCCATTGGGAGAAAATGGATCTTTAAGAAGAAACTAGGTGTAGATGGAAAAGTTGAGACTTTCAAAGCTAGACTTGTTGCAAAAGGTTTTCGTCAACAACCAGATATGGATTATGACGAAACCTTTTCTCCAGTGGTTATGCTTAAGTCCATCCAGATCTTACTTGCCATTGCTTCATACCATGACTACGAAATCTGGCAAATGGATGTTAAGACCGCCTTTCTGAATGGTGATTTAGAAGAGTGTGTGTACATGACTCAGCCAGAGGGTTTCATAGACAGTGGGAGCAGCGGAAAGGTGTGCAAGCTGCTTAAATCTATCTACGGGTTAAAGCAGGCATCGCGGAGTTGGAACATCTGTTTTGATGTTGTAGTCAAAGAGTTTGACTTCATCAAAATCATAGATGAACCTTGTATATACAAGAATGTGGCAGAGAGTAAGGTTGTCTTCTTCGTATTGTACGTGGATTACATACTCTTGATAGGAAATGATATTCCTATGCTGCACTCGGTTAAGCTCTTCTTATCATATAGATTCTCAATGAAAAATTTAGGTGATGCCTCCTGCATTTTGGGAATTAAGATCTATAGAGATAGATCTAGACGGATACTGGGATTGTCCCAATCCAGGTACATTGACACCATACTAAAGAGGTTTAGTATGGAAGAATCCAAGCGTGGGAATTTACCCACGATCTCTGGACTCACTCTCTCCAAAGAGATGTCTCCCAAGACTGATTTGGAAAGAGCTCGTATGCAAGGGATACCCTATGCTTCAGCAGTAGGCTCTATCATGTACGCGATGCTATGTACCAGACCCGATGTCGCATACTCACTAAATGTAGTAAGTAGGTATGAAGCAGATCCTGGAGAGAATCACTGGACAGCTGTGAAGAACATTCTTAAGTACTTGAGAAGGACTAAAGAGATGTTCTTGGTGTATGGTAACAGAGAACTCCAGGTGGAGTCTTCTACCGATTCGAGCTTCCAAAGTGATAAGGATGACTCTAAGTCACACTCGGGTTTTGTCTTTACCCTCAATAGAGGGAAGGTTTGTTGGAAGAGTTCCAAACAGGAAACCGTGGCAGACTCGACGATGGAGGCTGAATACATCGCTGCCAACGATGCTGCCAAAGAGGCTGTCTGGATAAAGAAGTTCGTCACTGAACTTTGTGAGGTTCCATCCATTGAGTATCCAATACCTCTGTATTGTGATAACAATGGAGCTGTGGCTGTGGCCAAGGAACCCAGGTCCTATCAGAAGTCCAGATATATTCTGAGGCGGTATCACCAGATCCGGGAGATAGTTGATCGCTGGGTGATCGAGGTTAGGAGAGTTGATATGAAGGACAACACTGCGGATCCACTCATAAAGGCCATTCCTCAGATACAATTTAAGAGACTCTTCGGGATGTTGGGTATGAGATACTACAACAGCTGGCCTTAGTGCAAGTAGGAGATTGTTAGTTATGTATATGCCCTAGAGGCCATTGTTGTACATGTGATGTATATTATAATGGATGCTTGGATATATATAGAGAGGACTTTCTTGCTCGATATGATAGTATGCTATCTGGTTTCACTTTATCTTAACGTGTTAACAAATACTGTTTTGTGATCACATGTTGATGAAGCCCTTGGGATATGTACTTGACTACTAAGACTATGATGAGATCATACTAGTGGGGCCAGGGTAGTCAATGAGTAAATCCTATAACTGTTCATAGTCGAGGGTGTATCGAGACAGGGCATCGATACTCCAGAGTAGACTAGCGTACACGCATCTTGACCCATATGATGGGCGATGGATGATCCCATATCCATTGATGTAGGACATCAAAGATGGTGTACGGGTGCTCAGTGGAGACTGGGTACACTGAACGGACTTCCCGAGAACTCCTGGATGGTATTATAGCTATCGTTAGATAGCAGTTCTCCGGTGACACTGGTACAGGTTAGTCTGTAGACCCGAGATCGTCATAGAGTCTTATTTGATTCCTACTGTGCTTTGATTTCCACCTTACCACGTCCAAGAGGGCGTGCAAAACGGTGGCTTTTGGGTACAGTCCCGAATCACATGGAGGCAATGAAAAATAGGAGGGGTTTCTTCTCTCCCGGTATTGAGAGTTTATGTTGCGCTGTGTTCGATTGGCTATAACTGGAAGTCCCTGGCCAGGGCTGATATGGAGATTTACTGGTAAGAGTTATCAGTAGTTTCTCGACCCGTTATGAGCCTTACATCGACACGACTTATCGGTTACTAGGGTCTGACGTTTACCACCCCTAGACTAGATATGCAACATATCACACGAAGAGATCGGACTGTACGGGAGTGTTACTGATTGGATTTGCAGGAGAATGTACTGGCTTGCTTGTTGATCTTCTGCTTGCTCAATATATGGGTGCCTGTTACGTTTAGCTGACCGCTTGCAGCTTGTGGGTGTTTGATATGATCATCACCTGCTGCCGGCATATTGACGATTCTTTAGAGTACTACACATAGGTTTTCTGGCTCAGGCAAAACGGAGTAGGAGCACATATGTGATATGTGTGGGACAAAGAATAATACGATATGAGATACCGTATTCTATTCTCGCGATATGAGATATCGGCCGGGTATATTTGATATGGCCGGGTCATCGGATCAAGTGTTGATTCGATGAATTGGTACATGTTATATTAGTCGGTTATATGCAATATAGCCGGATTGTCGGATCAAGAGTTGATTCGATAATTTAATGTTTAATTATATATGTGATATATTACATTACGTTAACTAATATAAGCTCGCTTTATTGATTCATTTTCTCACTGGGTAATACATTGATGTATATGCGATATATGTTAATTGTATTATTTTCTTTTGTTACAAAATATATTGTATATGTGATATATAATATTGTAACAAGTTAGGGTTACAAATGCAACATTTTTGTTAAGTTTAAAAAAAGTTAGGTTTTGGATTTGGGTTAGCTTTTGCATGAAGCTTCATGAAGCTTTCCTTTTTGTTTTCTAGCTTGATATTTTGTGAAGATATTTTGTTAACCCAACCCAAACCCTTAATTCTAGTTTATTCTCTACATGAGTTTAGGCCTTCATTTATTAACTCATGGTTTTCATTTGTAACCATAACAATAATTTATTATTCATCACAAAAGCTTTCTTCTTCTTCTTCCTCCTTGAAAAAGCTTTCTAGCTTTTTGTGAAGTAATGATTTAAAGTGAGAAATTGAAAACAAAAGAGTGAAAAATTCCTATTTCATCATCCTCATCTATTCTATCCACTTATATTAGGGTGTTTACTTCACTAGTACTTGATTAGAGAAGTGAGAGCTAGAGTTTGAGATTCTTCAAGGTAGATCATCTTCGAAAAAGAAGACTTCAAGCAAGCATGGATCATACGAATTGTGGAGCCTCTCTTGAGTCCGGGAGTTCATGGATCGCGGCGAAGGGACTACTACTCGGAGCTTATGAAGCGAAGGAACGGACTACAAAGGTTGTAATCCCTCTCTCTTAGATATAAAGTTGTTTACATGCAAGTTAACCCTAATTCTCTAGTTAGGATCTTGGTTAGGGTTTGTTTAGCACCGCAAAAATTTTAAAGTAGCATGATTGATGCTTGCCAAAACCTTCACAAGGTGCTATGCTAACCCTACAGGTATTTGTCGATAAGAAGGTCGACGAGCAAGCTCATCCAAACTCCTGTTGAGCCTGTATATGGCAATCTCCGTACAGTTCGTTCTGTTCGTCTAAGAGTATCGTATATCGGGCCTAGGGCGCTAGTAAATGTCAGATAACTAAGAGCGGTATAAATCATGTCGGAGTGTAGCCTAGAATACCCTGAGAAACTACTCGAACACCTACCAGTAAATCTCACTTGCCCTGGCAAGGGACTTTGTGTAATGGCTCTCTAAACACAGAGCGATATCAACCCCCCAAACCGGGAGAGACGAATCCTATCTAACCGCCACTACCTCCAAGTGCTTCGGGACTGCACCCAACTACTACCTGTTTGCATGACTCAATAGAGCCGTGGTAGGGTAGAAATCTAAGAACGGTGGGAACACGCTTGATGCGAAGTGGCAGTGTCAAGTCAACAGACTAAGTTGTACTCATGTCACCTGGGAACTGCTACCTGACGATAGGTATACTACAAACCAGCAGTTCCCGACGAGTCCGTCTAGTGTAACTCGTAACCCAATGAGCACCTGCATACTATCTCCAGTACGACGTACCGATGGCTGTGGGACAGACCATCTTCCCTGCTGGGATATGAAATGTATACACTAGTCTACTCTGGAGTATCGATACCCTATCTTAATAATCTTATGACTAGAGACCTGTATAAGGATGTGCTTATAGACTACCCAGCCCCCACTAGTGTGATCGCCATCACAACGCTGGTAGTCAAGCAAAGATTCTAAAGGATCCATTAATATGTATTAGCGATATGTTAAAAGAAACATATACACATATTAAGATAGATACAACATATGTAGCATACTACTATATCGAGCAAGACTGTCGTCAATCCGTGTATATATCCCAAGCTTCCAAAATGTAATATACAAACTAGTACTACACAATAATGGCCTCTAGGGCATACATATCCACAATCTCCCACTTGCACTAAAGGCCAGTAATTGGTGTACCGTATACCCAACGTCTGCACTAAGGCCAGCAGCTGGCGTAACGCATACCCAATAGCTCAAAAAGCTGCTCAAACTGTGCTTGAGGGAGGGCCTTTGTGAATGGATCCGTCGTGTTATCTTTATTGTCCACTCTCCGTACCTCGATCTCTTGGCGAACAATGATCTCCCTGATCATGTGATACCGCCTTAAGATGTGTCTGGATTTCTGATGGGACCGTGGTTCCTTTGCTAAAGCTATAGCCCCATTGTTATCGCAATACAACGGTATTGGGTCAATAATGGACGGAACTACCTGAAGTTCGCTAATGAACTTCTTTATCCAGACCGCCTCTTATGCGGCATCGTTTGCAGCAATGTATTCAGCCTCCATCGTCGAGTCTGCGACGGTGTTCTGTTTAGAACTCCTCCAATACACCGCCCCTTCGTTGAGGGTAAACACAAAACCCGAGACAGACTTGATGTCATCCTTGTCACTCTGGAAGATTGAATCGGTAAAGGACTCGACCCTGAGGTCTCCATTATCGTAAACTAGGAACATCTCCTTGTAGGGTTGCTATGCACGCGCACAAGGGTCTACGAGGCATCAACCATGCCCGATTAAAAAATTAGCCGTGCCGAACAACCCGAATACGGATCTTTAAACTAGAGATTAGGCGAAAACTAACATGTTAACAACTTTAACACTAAGTGAGAGGGATTACAACCTTTGTAGATCCAGTCCTTCACTTCATATGCTCCGTGTTGTGGTCCCTTCGCTGCGATCATCGGGTTCCGGACTCTCGAGATGTTCCACGAAGAGAAAGATGCAACCTTTGCTTCCGATCTTCGATACAAAGATGATCTACCTTGAAGTTTCGTTAACACAAGCTAACACTCATGAAATGATGTGAACACCCTCATCTAAATGGCAAGGGAAGATGAGGATGATGAAGTAGGATTTTTGCTCTCTTTATTTATCTTTTTCTCATATTTATTCATCACTTGGAAAAAGCTAGTAAGCTTTTTCCATGAAGAAAGATCAAGGAAGAAGATGAAGAATTATAATAGAATCCTTTTGTGATGAATAGAAAAAGAATTAATATCATGAATAATGCAACCATGGTCAAGCAAACTCATGTAGAGAATTAACTAGGGTTAGGGTTTGGGTTAGGTTAAAGATGAGTCACACACAAATATCTTTCACAAAACAAAACCAAAACCTTCTAGAATCATCTAGAAAGCTTAACCCTAATCCAAACCCTAATCATGTTTAAACTCCACTAAACATATTGCATTAGTTATCATATCATGTTACAATATTATATATCACATATATAATATTTATCGTAACAAAATAAAATAATACAATTAACATATATCGCATATATATCAATGTATTACCCGAGTAAGAAAAAGAATCTTTTAGTGAGCAAATGTTAGATAATGTAATTTAATATTTCATATATATTATTATACATTAAATTATCGAATCAACACTTGATCCGACAATCCGGCTATATCGCATATAACCGACTAATATATATCCGTACCGATTCATCGAATCAACATTTGATCCGATGACCCGGCTGATATCAAATATCACGAGAATATAATACGGTATCACATATCGCATTATCCTCGGTCCCGCACATATCACATATGTGCTCCTACTCCGTTTTGCCTGAGCCAAGAAACCTATGTGTAGGACTCTAAAGAATCGTCAATACGCCGGCAGTAGGTGATGATCATATCAAACACCCACAAGCTGCAAGCGGTCAGCTAAACGTAACAGCTACCCAGGTATTGAGCGCTCAGAAGATCAACAAGCAAGCCTGTACACTCTCCTGTGAATCCAAACAGTAACACTCCCGTACAGTCCGGTCTCGTCGTCTGATATGTTGCATATCTCGCCTAGGGGTGGTAAACGTCAGACCCCAGTAGCTCGATAAGTCGTGTCGATATGAGGTCTATAACTATTCGAGAAACTACTGCTAACACTTACCAGTAAATCTCAGCAACCCTGGCCAGGGATTTCCGGTTATAGCCAATCGAACACAGCACAACATCAACTCCCTATACCGGGAGAGACGAATCCCCTCCTATCGCTCATTGCCTCCATGTGATTCGGGACTGTACCCAAAAGCCACCTTTTTGCACGCCCTCTTGGACGTGGTATGATGGAAATCAAAGCACAGTGGGAATCACACAAGACTCTATGACGATCTCGGGTCAGCAGACTACTCTGTACCAGTGTCACCGGAGAACTGCCATCTGACGTGAGGTATAATACCATCTGGGAGTTCTCGGCGAGTCTGTCCAGTGTACCCAGTCTCCACTGAGCACCCGTACACCATCCTTGATGTCAAACACCGATGGATATAGGATCATCCATCGCCCATCATATGGGTCAAGATGCATATACGCTAGTCTACTCTGGTGCATCGATGCCCTGTCTCGATACACCCACGACTAGGAACAATTATAGGATGTACTCGTCGACTAACGTGGCCCCACTAGTATGATCTCATCATAGTCCCAGTAGTCGAGTACATATCCTAAGGGCTTTATCAACATGTAATATAGAGACAATCAGAGTACATGTTAAGATAAAGTACAACCAGATAGCATACTATCATGTCGAGCAAGAAAGTCCTCCCTATATATGTCCTAACATCCACTACAATATACATCGTATGTACAGTAATGGCCTCTAGGGCATACATATAACTAACACTCCTTAGTCCTTCTCAGTTACTTGAGAATGTTCTTCACCGCCGTCCAGTGGTTTTCACCTGGGTCTGACTGATACCGGCTCACCACGCTTAGCGCGTAAGCTACATCTGGTCTTGTACATAGCATCACATACATTATAGATCCTACCACCGAAGCGTAGGGTATAGTGCTCATGTGAACCCTCTCCTCGTCAGTCTTGGAATACATCTTCTTGGAGAGGGTGATTCCGTGCAATGCGGGTATATTACCGCGCTTGGAATCTTCCATACTAAATCTCTTTAGGACGGTCTCTATGTACCTGGACTGCAAAAGTCCCAATAATCTCTTGGATCTATCTCTGTAGATCTTGATCCCCAAAATGCACGAGGCATCACCTAGGTCCTTCATGGAGAACTGTTGTGACAAGAATAGATTGACCGATTGTAGCATAGTAATGCCATTTCCTATCAAAATAATGTCGTCCACGTACAAGAATAGGAATAAGACAGTTCGTCCTACAATCTTCTTATAAATACAAGGCTCATCCTCGTTCTTGATGAAGTAAAAGTCCTTGACTGTCTCATCAAAATAGATGTTCCAGCTCTGCGGTGCTTGCTTCAATCCATAAATGGATTTGAGCAACTTGCATACCTTCCCGCTTCTCCCACTGTCTACAAAACCTTCTAGCTGATCCATACAAACGCACTCTTCCCAACTGCCGTTTAGAAAAGTCATTTTTACTTCCATCTGCCAGATCTCATAGTCATGGAAGGCGGCAATGGCAAGTAGGATACGGATGGATTTGAGCATATTCACAGGAGAAAAGGTTTTGTCCAATCCTCTCGATCCCCGTCTATGAGAAAACCGTAGTATCTCTCAGGCGGATGAGAAATCCAACCAAATCTGCAGAGTGGCTGAGGTTCGTCTGGGATTACTAAATCTAGCGGTTCCTTCAAATCATCAGTTACATTTTGTGGTTCATGGATTTCACCCAGTTCTACCGTACTCCCACTAGTTTCTTTTGCAAGAAACTCCCTTTCTAAAATGGTAGCATGGCGATATACAAACACTTTCTGTTCCTCAGTGTAGTAGAACAGATATCGTGGTGAATCCTTAGGATATCCCACAAATTAACATAGAACTGAACGTCCCTGAAGCTTGTCCAGTTTCTGTGTTTTCACATAGGCTGGACAACCCCATATCTTAATAAATTTAAGACATGGTTTCTTACTACTCCATATTTCATACGGAGTTTTAGGCACATATTCGGATGGAACTTGATTCAAAAGGTATGCTGTTGTCTGAAGCGCATGTCCCCAGAATGAAAGAGGCAACTTAGCACTAATCATCATAGAGCGAACCATATCTAATAGGGTACGATTCTTCAGCTCCGATACACCGTTGTACAGTGGTGTATAAGGAGGAGTAAGCTGAGAGAGAATTCCATTCTCTTTTAAGTAATCTAGGAATTCCGTGCTCAAGTACTCCCCTCCCCTATCATATCGGAGGATCTTGATACTTTTGCCAGCCTGGTTCTCTACTTCATTTCTGAATTCTTTGAATTTCTCAAAAGCTTCAGATTTGTGTTTCATAAGATACACATATCCGAATCTAGAGAGATCGTCAGTGAATGTGATGAAATACGAGAACCCACCCTTGCATGTATAGACATCGGACCACACACATCACTGTGTATGAGTCCCAAGAGCTCTACTGCTCTTTCTCCATGTCCAGTGAACGGAGATTTTGTCATCTTTGTTTTGAGACAAGACTCGCAAGTTTCATAAGATGAAAATTTGAACGTATTCAAGCGTCCATCTTTATGTAACTTACTTAGTCTTTCCTCTCCGATAAGACCAAGTCTATAATTCCATAAGTAGGATTCGCTCATATCTGAACTCTTCCTCTTGCGTGTGTTTTCTACATTGAGAACTGTATTCTAATTTAGAACATAGATACCATTACACAGTGTATCTTCTGCAACCAGTACCTTATTAAGGTAAATGTTCATGATATTTCTATCAAGAACAAAGTTATATCCATCTTTGTCAAGTAAAGAAACCGATATGATGTTGCAAACCATGGAAGGTACATAGTAGCAATTATTCAAAATTATAGTATTGCCATTTGGCAACACTAGGTGATATTCACCGACGGCTGCAGCATTAACTTATGCTCCGTTCCCTACCCTGAGAGATATATCTCCAGGTCCAACTATCCTACTTTTTCTCAGTCCTTGCAATAAATTACAGATATGAGACCCTGATCCGGTATCTAGTACCCAGGAGGTAGGACTGACCGAAAAGCAGTTCTCAATTACAAGAACACCTGAAGTAGATGCAATAGTATGCTTCTTCTTCATTAGGGTCTCCTTGGAATCCATACAATCCTCTTTCCCTTGCTCACACTTATGACTGTTATCGTAAAGTAGAGTTGAACCGACGTTCCTTATCCCCGAATAAGAATTCGGATCGGTCAAGCGATACATTTTATTATCTTGATTAGGACGTGAAATGGTTGCTACCTGGAGAGAGAGAAAAGAAACACTCAGCGTGCGCTCTTGCAAGATTAGATTGGTTATTAATTTATCTAACCAGAATGGCTCCCACTGTTTCCTCAAATTCTTCTTCAAATCCAAAAAGAAGAACTAGTCAGGATTTAATCATACGTCACAATACTTGGTTAACCTTTCAACCAGGCTAGTGTTGGTACTTCAAGGGAGGTTTTCCAACTCTTTCGCGAAGTTCCTTAATTATAGAGCCTCTTTCCCCTGGAGGCTTAGCCCAGCTAACACCGTTCTGGACAACTACTTGGTTTATAGCATTGATTGTTAAGTAAAATAATCTCCCGAAAGTAATCCAACTGATCAGTGGGATCGGGATCCAACTATCATTGTGTAATGACAAAGATGGAATCCACTCTAGTCAATACATTCTAGAAGGTAAGCTAAATCTGCAAGTTTCCTGTATATTTGAAACTCCCGATGTGGTTTTTACCCCTAGGACCCAAGTGACCTTGACGAATAATCAACAAATCAAAAGGTCCTAGTCATGTTCAACTCGCCGTTATCCTGGATTGCATTAGACCCACCCGCATGATCCTTGACGAATAATTAACAAAATCACGCGACCGTCGTAACCAATCACATCTATTAGTGCAACAAAGAATTTTTACTCAGCTACCGTTTACTGTGCGTTGACCAATAATCAACAAACACAGCACGAATACTAAGTAGTAATTATCTGAAACGAAGGAGGGCTACGGCTGGGTTTTTGGCGAAAAACCCGTTAACGTAATGAACTTGATATCGTTGAAAGAACCCAAGTGCTTTTACAAATATATATAGTGGTGAAAACTTTTGCTAAAGAGGTCACTCCCTATGAAGGGATCTCGGCTCTTTCCTCGTCAAATGAGGTGCAGGATAGTCCAAAATGAATACTACGATGCAAAGCAAAAATAATCGACTATAGTCAAGTTATTGTTAGATATAGTGCCCTCAAAGTCAATTATTGGATCGCAGGCAAGTGATTGCAATGATTGAGGGAGGACCTATGCCGATAGGACAGTGTTACACGAGATGATAGTATGATATCTGGTTTATCTTTATCATCGTATAAATGCTTTAGGTGATATTAAAGATCACTATTACACGTTGATAGAGCCCTTATGATTTTTGCTTGACTACCAGCAGTATGATGGCGATCATATACGTGAGAGTTGGGTAGTCTATAAGCACATCCTTAAAGTGTCCCTAGTCGTGGGAGTTTCGAGACTGGGCATCGATACTCCGATATAGACTAGTGTATACGATCGAGACACCGACGAGGGGCGGTGGCTGGTCTCACAAGCCATTGGTGTCAGTTGGTTCACCTAAGACGTATACAGGTGCTCATTGGGTTTTGAGTACACCGGACGGACTCGCCGGGAACCTTCTAGTTGGTATTATACCTAGCATCAGATAGCAGTTCTATGGTGACATGTGTACAGGTTAGTCTATTGACCTGAGATAGTTATTTGTCTCGTGTGAGTTCCCACTGTGCTTTGATTACTACCCTACCACGGCTTAAAGGAGTCGTGCAAGCAGGTTTTAGTTGGGTACAGTCCCAAGCCACATGGAGGCAGTGAGCAGAACGGCAGGGGTTTCGTCTCTCCCGGTATTGGGTGTGAGATCGCGCTGTATCTAGGAGAGCCATTACACCAAGTCCTTAGCCAAGGTAGGAGATTTCCTGGTAGGTATTCCAGTAGTATCTCAGGGTGTTCTGGGCTACACTCCGACACGACTTGTACTCTTTTGGGGGTCTGATGTTTACCAGCCCCCTAGGCCCGACAAGCGATTCTCATAGAAGAACGGACCGGACTGTACGAATATTGTCACTGACTGGGTCAGTAAGGTTTCAGGATGAGTTCGCTCATCGGACTCCCTTTTGGTCAATAAATGGGTAGCCGTTACGTACAGCTAGTACCACTGACATGCTTGTAGTTAATCCCACTGCCAGCGTATTGACGAGTCTTTAGAGTCCCCCACAGAATGTTTCCCAAGTTCGAGCGAAACATTGTAGAGGCCGTATGGTTTTATGGCAGGGTTCGATCATATACGTGCACTTGTGCACGGATCATGATCGGACGGATCATACTAGTAGGATTTAGTTTAATCCGGATCCTAGTATTATTTGTTGGATTACTTCATCTCATTGCATTCGCATTCAGTCGGAATGCGGATGCAGGTATCTATATACAGGTGAGGGGTGTTCTTGTGATCCGTCGCGAGTTTACTTTAGTTGATGCCATATCTTTTTATTGGATTAAATATTTTGGTTTAAATGTTTAATGGAGGAAAATGCGAGTGCAAGTTTTGTCCACATGCATCTTTTCATGCCACATGTACATGGTGACTCATGGTCTTGGTTAGTGTAGCCATTTAATGTGACATGGATTGATTTTGTGGCTAATTATGATTAGTGGGGATATTTTGGAGAGAGAGGGGCAACCATGTGTGGCTTCGGGCTTTTGCTTTTTGATATATATATATATATATATATATATATATATATATATATATATATATATATATATATATATATATATCAAAAGATCACAGAATATAACAAAGAGCCATCTTCTTCTTCTCTTGAGCTCACAAGTTCTTCCTCCATGGCTTCTTCTTCTACCTCCACTCTATCCATCTCATGTGTTGAGAATCCTAGAGTGTTATGAGACAAAGTTATCACACACATTCTCTACTTCACCTTGAACATGTCGGCTTGCAAATTTCATGTCCGGGTTGCTTCGGTTTGAAGTGGGAGCCCGTAAGAAGACTTCTTGACATGATGCCCTTTCGACGAGAAGACCGGAGATCAAGCAAGATCGGAGATACCGCGAGGAGCTAGGGATGGTGGCTAAAGACCGAAGGACACAGATCGATATAGCCATTTTTAACTTCTTGTAGATTGCTAGTTTAGTGTTAATGGTACGATCCGGGTAAAAGTCTGCGTTAGCGCCAGTTTCGTAAAAAGTTTTTGTTTCCGCGTTTGATCTCGGATTGACGGCCGGGGCGATACCGTAGACTTACATGGTATCAGAGCCATGCCATTAACCTTTACTAGCTTGTTTTAACTTGTTTAAAGCATCGATCGAACGAAATTTCCAAAACCGCGATTCCATTTCATGAAGTTTCTGTCGAATTTTTTTTGTGGTCTAAAAATTATTTTGGGTATTTCAGAAGATCATGCAGGCTTTTCTATGACCATTGTAGAAATTTGGTAGAGTGATCCCACAGGAACGCCGCGGAACCGTGGCCTTACCTACGTTTTGGCCGCGGTTCCATTCTCCGTTCCGGGGATTCATTGTACCATTTTTCTTTAGGTGGTCTTTCACTTGGAATTGTGGTTTCTGGAATATTTAATTTTGGCCCAGATTATTTTGAGTGCTGGATTTGTACTTGGGGCCCACTCTGGAAAATTTTGTCAATCGAAATTTTAAATAAGTTAGTTCACAGTACTTACATTCCTATCTGCGACCGTGAATGTCATTCGAGCGGTAAATCTTGTCTAATTGCTATAGCTCTTTTAGACGGGTTTGTGAATATGACATTCACATTGATGTTCTGTGTTGTGCTGTGGTGTTGCGGATTTGTCGTGGTGGATAGCTTGGTACAATATTAGTACAGTTTAGTTTTATTTATACATTTGATATCGCGGGGCGAGCGTCCGACTTATGGACTGCCGTCACTTCCTGTTTGTATATTATTCTTTTGGGGCACGACCGGGTTGAGGTCGATGTCACCGTTGTACATATTTTCTTTTTTGTACTAGGATTACCCTGTGGTGGAATGCACGGGTAGCCGGGTTCTAGAGGGCAACGGGCCCGCATCTCATGGCTTTGAGACGGAGGGGGCTTCACTCTAGAATTGGCAGGCTATTCGCCACACTCGTAGGGGGTATAGGTTGACCAAAGGAGGGGTGCACAAGTTACCGGATTCCGTGAAGTGCTGGATGGCCCATTCACTTTGCTGAAGAGGGCTACCTTGCTTATGGTTTTGGCGGGTAACTTGCCGCGCCTGTAGGGGTCTAGGTTTTCATTACACAGGCAATCCACACAACCAGGGGAACGTCGGGTTTCACTTGCGGCTCAATGAAAACTCCGGGCTCCCAGATTATCTATATTGTTCTATGATGCTTATTACTTTCTGTGATGTTAAATTTATCACGCCTGGAACGATTATTATATATTGTTATATATATATATATATATATATATATATATATATATATATATATATATATACTAGTAGATGTTGTATATGTTTTACACTCGCGCTAGTCCAGTCCTCGCTCTGTCGTTAGTTAAGTAACCTAACGGGTGATGAAGGGACCCAGTGACGAATGCCGATGGCATATACATACATTTTATTTTTGTTCTTTATTGGTGTGATTAATTGATGAGACTACGTTGATTCAGATCAATGCAAGGAAAGCAAAGCTGTTCGACGTTGTTGGAACAATTTTCAAAAAGCTGTTATTACAAGGACGTTTTCTTTTGTTTTGCATAGTGATATTCGGTTATGAATATCCAGCACCTCATTCGACAAGGCAAGGGCTGAGATCCCTTGATCGCGAGTGACCCCTTGGGCAGAAGTTTGCGTCAGGGTAATAACTTCACTATAGTCAATTACTTTTTGCTTTGCATCACGGTATTCAGTTGGAATATTCTGCACCTCATTCTACGAGGAAAGAGCCGAGATCCCTTCACCGGGAGTGACCTCTTTAGCAAAGGTTTTCGCTACTATATATTTGTAAAAAGCTATCATGTTCCTTCAACGATATCAAGTTCATTACGTTAAAGGTTTTTTGCCAAAAACCATTCGTAGCCCTCCGTCATTTCAGGCGGGTGGCACTTAGTATTCATGCTATGTTTGTTGGCCTTCGTCAAGGCATAGTGTATGGTAGCTATTTGTTAATTTTCTGTTGCATATATAGATGCGTTAGTTTGGGACAGTCATACTACTATTTTGGCCTTCGTCAAGGGTATGTACGGGTGGGTTCAAATTAACCTGGACAATGACGGGTAGAACTTGACATGTGACTTATGATATGTTGGCCTTCGTCAAGGTCATAAGAGCATGGGGTAAAAATCACATCGGAAGTTTCAAACATACAGGAGACTTGCCAGGCATGCGCATACCTTCTGGAGTGTGATAACGTGAGTGGATTCCATCACGTTATCATGCGATGATAGTTGGATCCCGATTCCCACTGATGAGTTGGTTTACTTCTCGGGTGATACCGACTAATTCTTCTTTCAGGTTTGGAAGAGAATTTGAGGATACACTGGGTGACATCCCGATTAGATAAAGTGATTAACCATTCTGATCCAGGTTAGAGTGCACGCAGAGTGTTTCTTTTCTCTCTCTTTGACAGCGACCATGGCCCGACCCTGGACTATAACTCAGTGACCAAGTTAATCGAATTTTCTTAAAACACTGGCTTTTGGATTGTCTAAGTTGCATACATCATTGCCAATCCTTCTTTTAACCTTCGCATTTCTCCAGAATACCCCACCTTAGTATGATGCATATTCAGTTAATAGTTTAGTTTATAGTTTAAATATGTTGTTGATATTTTTCTTTTGGTCATCGAATACAAATTTGCAATGTTTTCATTAGGTAAAAGCCTAAAATTCTAATTATAAAAAAGAATTATAGAACTAGTGTCAATTTAATTACCCTAAGAGTTTACGACATATCGGTCTCAATTTACGTTATCTATAGAGGAAAAACCCTTAGATTTTGGTCCTTCAACGAGACATGGTCTAGAGCGTAAATATATGTTTTTCTTTGGTTTGGGAGGAGATTGGTGTAGCCTTGGATGTTAGGGTCTTTAGGTCTTAAGTTTTGGGATTTTAAGGGATATATAGTTTTGGTAAACTGTCCTTAGAGTTCTGGAAGGAAATGAGTGGATAATGAGATTTAAGTATTTGGGCATAGAGTTTTAACGCAAGGGTGAGGCATTGTCAAAAATACTATGATAGCAGGATCTTATCGAGGAGGAAATTTCAGCAATGGGGGTTGAAATGAGATGAGTGAGGCTACATTTTCTTCTTTTCTAAATTCTCTCACCTATGTATGAAACAGCTGAAATAGTATTAGATGCTTATCCTAATCCAAACCTCATGAATGAAATTTTGTTGATATGTTTGTCGTCCACACCAAATTTTTGGCCTATTCTATCAATTATCAAGGAAATATATTGGCTTCATGAAGTTGTTTTTAGGCTAAATTGCACAAATGTACCTATCAACTTTACCGTAAACGCAAGAAAAATTTACCCTAAACTTGAAATTTCGAACCTTTAATAACGAAACGTAAACGTAAAACATATTCATGTTAAATGTTCAAGTTAAAACCAATATATGATACTCGATGATAATATGAAACTTTCATATTCTCATCGATACTCATATATGAAACTCAAAGCGCCACTTAGTCCCCGTCTATCGGTTAACATACGTTCGATGTTCGTCGTGACATAGAACTATACGAAAGTTGTTAAATATCAGACGGTATAGCTCGGTACAAATAACCGTCGTGTAGTCTATGTGACGAGAAGATTCAATCGTATGATAACAGATAGATTTGTCCCGTGTGGACAAGATAGGAATGTATAAAGCAAACACCTGCATTCACTTGTGTTTTCATCCGTTTTGAGATATTTCGTCGGTACTTTTCCGCTGGTTCTCCGTGTACAAAGATAAATTAGATGTTTATTTCAACGTTGTTTCACAGCTTTGAAATGATTATCTATTCTATTACAGTGTACTCGGAGAACAGTGGGGAGGTGCTGCCAAAATTTACTCGAAACGGTTGAAAGCACAAGCGAATGGGTGTCTGCTCTATACATTCTTAATGGTATAGAAGCCTTACTTCCGACAGCCGAAACACACACATAGAACACGAATACACAACAAATGCATCATTAGAGACTGATTCAACATGTTCAAGTTAAAACCAATATATGATACTCGATGATAATATGAAACTTACATATTCTCATCGATACTCATATATGAAACTCAAAGCGCCACTTAGTCCCCGTCTATCGGTTAACATACGTTCGATATTCGTCGTGACATAGAACTATACGAAGGTTGTTAAATATCGGACGTTATAGCTCGGTACTAACAACCGTCGTGTAGTCTATGTGATGAGAAAATTCAATCGTATGATAACTGATAGATTTGTCCCATGTGGACAAGTTAGGAATGTATAAAGAAAACACCTGCATTCACTTGTATTTTCATCCGTTTCGAGATATTTCGTCGGTACATTTCCGCTGGTTCTCCGTGTACAAAGATAAATTAGATGTTTATTTCAACGTTGTTTCACAACTTTGAAATGATTATCTATTCTATTACAGTGTACTCGGAGAACAGCGGGGAGGTGCTGCCGACATTTACTCGAAACGGTTGAAAGCACAAGCGAATGGGTGTCTGCTCTATACATTCTTAATGGGATAGAAGCCTTACCCCCGACAGCCGAAATATACATATACAACATGAATACACAACAAACTTATCATTAGAGAATGATTCAAGATGTTCAAGTTAAAACCAATATATGATACTCGATAATAATATGAAACTTTCATATTTTCATCGATACTCATATATGAAACTCAAAGCGCCACTTAGTCCCCGTCTATCGGTTAACATACGTTCGATATTCGTCGTGACATAAAACTATACGAAAGTTATTAAATATCGGACGGTATAGCTCAGTACTAACAACCGTCATGTAGTCTATGTGACGAGAAGATTCAATCGTATGATAACCGATAGATTTGTCCCATGTGGACAAGTTAGGAATGTATAAAGCAAACACCTGCATTCACTTGTGTTTTCATCTGTTTCGAGATATTTCGTCGGTACTTTTCCGCTGGTTCTCCGTGTACAAAGATCGATTAGATGTTCATTTCAACGTTATTCCACAGCTTTGAAATGATTATCTATTTTATTACAGTGTACTCGGAGAACAGCGAGGAGGTGCTGCCGAAATTTTCTCGAAACGGTTGAAAACACAAGCGAATGGGTGTCTGCTCTATACATTCTTAATAGGATAGAAGCCTTACCCCCGACAACCGAACACACACACAACACGAATACACAACAAACGCACACACAGCACATACACACTGACAACCCTACACTTAAGCGAAATCATAAATTGAAACACACATATATAAAATACAACTCATACATGGGTATCCTCAAATCTAACTTTGATTATCGATAATTTATTGTTTTCAACGACAAACGCACACACAAATTATATACACGGATTTTCTCCTTTGTTAGTAACCATCCCGTTCTTAGATTTCTCAATATAGTCATCATAACCTACAATTTATATGTTATACAGTCTAATATGGCCCATGAGTACGTCAGAGTTAAGAACTGGATGTATGTGGATTGGCAACAACGTATGCAACCTAAGTTTGTCGCAGGAGTTGCTGCTTTTATTGAATTTGCACGCGCACATAATAAGATCATGATAGAGAAGACTCTCTGCCCGTGCGATAGATGTGGGAATAAGTACTGGCAGAAGGTAGAATTTGTAGAGCTTCATATCATTAAACATGGTTTTACTAGACTTTATACAACTTGGCTATATCACGGGGAAAGAGAAGAACACAGTAATACGGCAGAAGAAGAAGGAGAAGACGATAATGCGGCAGGAGAAGAAAGAGAAGACGGTAATGCGACAGAAGAAGAAGACGGCAATTTCTTTCCATCAGAAGAAATGGAGGATATGGTAGAGGCTGCCCTAGGTGAATCTATTCGTACCGAAGATGACATTCCTTTCGGTCAAGGACCGCGTGCGGATAAGTATGAAAATTTTATGAATGATGCTAGAAAACCAATTTATGAGAATGCAAAGTATTCCACCCTCTCATGGTTCGTCCAACTTTTCCAGATTAAGTGTCTAAATGGATGGAGCAACAAGTTATTCACAATGCTTTTTTAGTTCTTGAAAGATTCTATGTCCCCGGGAAATAACGTGCCCGACAGCTGGTACGGAGCCCAGAAAATGATGTCTGATTTGGGTCTCAAGTGTGAGAAGATTCAAGCATGTCCTAAAAATTGCGTGTTATACCGGAAAGAGAATTAAGATTTGAAAGAGTGTCCAACATGCGGAGAGGTCAGGTATAAGCCGAAAGATTCTGATAAGAAGCCCGATATACCTGTCAAGATAGCACGATACTTTCCCATAACACAGAGGCTGCAGAGGCTATTCAGGTGCAAGAAAACATCCGAGACAATGATTTGGCATCACCGTGCTCCTCCAAGTGAAGATGGAAAAATGAGTCATCCAAGAGATTCACTGGCATGGAAGGATTTCAATAGGAGGCACACAATATTCAGTAGCGATCCTCGCAATGTCAGGCTCGGACTGGCAAGTGATGGCTTCTGCCCATTCAACTATATGGTTGGAAGCCACAGCACATGGCCCGTTGTAATGATAGTTTATAATCTGTCGTCTTGGTTGGCTATGGAGCAATCATACTTTATAATGCCTCTTCTTATCGACGTACCAAACTCACCGGGAAACAATATCAACGTTTATCTCCGACCTCTGATCGAGGAGTTAAAATCTTTATTCATTGATGGTGTAGAGACTTACGATGCAAACACAAATACAACCTTCATACTGTGTGCGGCTTTAATGTGGACAATTAATGACTTTCCTGTGTATGGAATGCTATTAGGTTGGTCCGTACATGGTCACAAAAGCATGTCCTCATTGCCATCAACATACAATATCGAAATTCTTGAATTTTAACAGGAAGGTTTGTAATTGCAGCCATCGACGGTTCCTGCCTCTAGACCACCCCTACAGGTTAGACGTTGTTCACTTTGATGGTCATCAGGAGCTTCTTGGACCTCAAGCCCCATTGTCCGGAGAAGACGTGACTGTTCAGTGGGATAGTTACAATAATGTGACCTTCGGGATGGATCCGACAAAATAGGTCAAACCACCATTCTGGAACAAGTTAAGCATTTTCGTCGAGCTTTCGCACTGGTCAACAAATTTAGTGCGTTATTGTCTGGACGTCATGCACATAGAGAAGGAAGTATCCGAGCACGTACTCAACTTGCTTCTTTGTAAAGACGGGAAATCGAAAGACAGCCTCAATGCTCGGATGGATCTACAGGACTGGGAAATTAGAAGTGAATTGCATTCTAAACCGGTAGCGGGTAAACCAGGCAAGTTTGTACTTCTCAATGCCGCTTATCATATGTCACAACCGGAGAAGAAAAGATTTCTGCAGGTGTTGCATGATTTGAAAGTTCCCACAGGTTTCTCAGGATCATTCAGCAAGAAGATAAAAATTATGAAAGGCAAGATCGATGGGCTGAAAAGTCATGATCACCATGTTATTATGGAGAACCTTCTCCCATTAGCCCTCAGGACTTCCCTCCCTGAATCGGTCGGTCTAGTAATCAATGACCTATGTTGTTTTTTCAGAGAATTATACGCTAAACACTGGATGCTGTGACGCTGGAGAAACTAGAAAATTCTATTGCGTTGATACTTTGCAAGTTTGAGCGTATTTTCCCACCATCATTCTTCGATATCATAATACACTCGATGGTTCATCTTGCAACTGAGGCTAAGTTAGCCGGACCAGTACAATATCGATGGATATATCCCGTCGAGAGGTACGTGCAATTTTCGTTTCGCGCAATTTGTAAAATTATTGTTGTCCTGTATGCTCGTATTTATTTATTTAACATATTTTTCTTTAGGTACCTCTACACTCTTAAAAAGTATATACGTAATAGAAATCGACCAGAGGGTTCTATCATGCAAGGTTATCTTCTAGATGAAGCAACCACATTTTGTTCCCGCTATCTGGACGAGAATATTGAGACAAGACTTAACCGGCCTCGAAGAATTCAGGACGGGCCATATGGTAAAGCCGATTATAAGAGGGTAGACACTATATTTATCAACAAGATATACCAGTTTATCCTCCTCAATAGCGCATGTCTTGAAAAAATTAGAGAGTAAGTTTATTTGGATTAATTGTTATATTTGTGTTTGTGTGTGTATGAAATGATATAATATTAATGTCATAATTTATTGTCGAGAACAGAATTCATTTTAACGAGGGCATCCTGATTGGAACGATGAACGATTGGAAAAATATCATCGGGATAATTTTTGCGATTGGGTTGCAGATCATGTAAGTTATTCGAATAACATGTTATTGCTATCAGTTTTAATCTAAACTTATATCGTTATGTATTTGTCGTAAAATTTGTTTTGTTAGATTCACGATCCGAACTTGTCTGCATCATTAGAGAGTGATTCAAGATGTTTAGCTCAGTTTCCAAGTATGGAGGTTGCATATTATAAAGGATTCGGTGTCCTTGGATACAAATTCGAAATTAAGGACATAGAAACATCTAGAACCACTCAGAATAGTGGGATTGCGACGGTAGGATCGGATGGTGTGATTTATTATGGATACTTAAATTGTATACTCGGCAACCAATATCCCGGACGATCAGAACCCTTTTATATATTTCAGTGTACATGGTACGATACACGAACCGATACGGATAAGTGGAGAAGCAATTTCGGGACTTGGAAAGATGAATATGGATTGACCAGTGTGAACACACTTCGATTTTACGGTCAAGAAGATCCGTTTATCTTTCCGAACCAAACATTCCAAATATACTACTCACATTATTTGAAGCATCCGGGATGGAGTGTCGTATGTCGTTGGAAACCCAGGGATATTTACGATGTCCCAGAATTCGATGACAACGATGAAGATGAAGAAGAGAGAAGACTTAGAGTGCTCCGACCGTCTGTTTCGAAAGACGGGTTGTCTTCGGCTGATCATGAAGTTACGTGGGTTAGAAATGATATGGATGATGAAATCCAAGTAGATATGTCTAATGCGTCCACGAAACAAAAAAGGTTATCAGTAATGTTATATTATTACTTCACATTTTATGATCTATACATATATGGCATGCATATGTAATGATTGTCTAATGCGTCCACGAACCGTTTTATCTAGATTTGATGACGACGACGGGAGCAGCGAGGGGCGGCAGGAGATCCAGCGCGGCACCAGCAGAGGCAGAGGCAGAGGCAGAGCAGTTCTGCCGCCCGGAGAGCTGCGTAGGGAGCTTCAGAGGGCCGGTCTTGCACCCCGATCGGAGACCCCTTCGGATGCCTCCTTCCATGTGGACTTTGCCACACCTCCAGGTATATTGCACGCATATTCATTTTGAATGTAATATTATAGATATACATGCATATTCATGTCAAAATTACTTACATAGTCAATGTTTGATTGTCTAGTTGTTGGTGGTGCGTCCACATCAGGGACAGAGGCCACTTCCGCACCTCCAGGTATGTTGCAGGCATATTCATTTTGAATGTAATATTATAGATATACATGCATATTCATGTCAAAATTACTTACATAGTCAATGTTTGATTGTCTAGCTGTTGGTGCGTCCACATCAGGGACAGAGGCCACCCTCGCACCTCCAGGTATGTTTATATACCATATAGTGCATGTATATTGATTTAGAATGCTATATCATAAATATACATACATTCTTTTTGCTCTTACGTACTTACATCAGGGGCAAAGCCCACCACCGCACCTGTGGGTATGTTTATATATCCTATAGTGTATACATGTTGATTTAGAATGTTATATTATTGATATACACATTCTTTTTGCTATTACTTATATAGTCAATGTTTGATTGTATAATTATAAGTGGTGCGTCCACGTCTGGTGCAGGGGCCACTCCCGTCACTTCCATACCCTCTGCTTAATCTGCAGGTTTGTATGAATAAATATAAAATATTTATTCATTTTACATATCCTTTAAGAATAAACATGAACTTCGTAATTTTATCGATGTTTATTTTCTAGTTGGAGGGGATGCGTCCACGTCCGGGTCACCGGCTGTTCCTCACCGGAGGAACTATCGTCCCGCTCGTGCTGCTGCCCGGGCCCAGGCTCGTGCTTCTGTCGCCGGAGGTATATATCACACTTCAATTTTCGTTAAACCTTGATTTCTTAATACTACCTTGTCTTAATATTGATTGTCTTGATATTTCTTGTAGACGCACGGCATCCCCATCTCGAGAGGGAGACTCGAGGCCCGAATCGGTCCCAAGGGCTGAGGCCCGACAGAGCTAGGGAGGAGGCAGCATTCCCCCTCTTCTTTACCCCTGATTATCGCTATACCGGCGATTATGCCGAGAGGTTTGTTCTCTCATGGGAACTGAATAAAATACGAATAAAGCAGCAAGAAAAACCCCCAAAATGGAGCATCACGTGTCCACACGTGACCGGGCCTCACGTGCAGACACGTGACCTTTTATGAGCAAAGTTTATCTGCGCCTGAAAGCCTAATTGGTAAGGTTACATGTCCATACGTGACCGGGCCTCATGTGCAGACACGTGACCTTTTATGAGCAAAGTCTATATGCGCCTGAAAGCCTAATTGGTAAGGTCACGTGTCCACACGTGATCGGGCTTTATGTGCAGACACGTGACCTTTTATGAGCAAAGTCTATCCGCGCCTGAAAGCCTAATTGATGGGGTCACGTGCCAACACGTGATGGGTTCCTAAGCCCTCTGAACTAATAGAATTAAATTCTAATTAGATGCTTAATCAGTGGGGTCACGTGCCAACACGTGATGGACTCTTAAACCCGCTGAACTAATAGAATTAAATCCTAATTAAAAGGAATCAAAAGCCCTAATTGGAAAAATATTTCCCTAGATCTTTCCAAACAGAAAAGATTGCACTCTGTAAAACGGAGCACCGTTGGATTAAAAATTCAATGGTGATTAAAAATCACCAATTTATAGAAAGATTCTATACAAGGAAATATTTTCTTAAAATTTGTCAGGAACAACAAATAAAATATCTTTTGGATTAAAAATCCAATAGTGAATAATTCATCGAATGATCTAAAATATCATGTTGGTTATAAAATCAATCAAAATCTCTCAATGAAAGATCGGCTGAACAAACTGATTCTTTTCTTTCTCTTATAAATAGGACCCAAGAAGAGAAGAGAAAGAAGGATACAGCAACAGAGAGAGAATACAGAAGAGAAAAAAAGAGAAGAGAAATTAATTCTCCAGAGAGAAAAGAAGATCTCTTCAGAGAAAAAAACTCTAGGTAAGAGAAGGAAGGAGATCATTCTATAAGCTCCCACAAAACAAAAGAGAATTTAATTCTCAAACCAAGAGTTTAACTCTTCTAAAAAGAACTTAGTTTTTTCTCTGGTTGAAGATCTGCAGAAGCAGATCTCCCCACAAGTTGAGAATTTAATTCTCATCGGGGAGATTCTGCCATGCAGATCCAAAACTTAGAGGGAGAACTAGGTTTAAAGAATTTAATTCTTTCAAACATATAGGAATTTAATTCCTCTAAATAAAATTAAGGTTTAACCCTATCAAATGAATTTAATTCTTAAACAAGGGATTTAACTCTCTATGCACGTAAAAGAGATCAGTACCCAACATGATCATGTGGTAACACGTGACCCCCTTTCTTTGAACCAGAAAAAGAGATTTCCCAAAGTATTTAACACTTATTTAAAAGGGAAAAGGGAAAACAATAAAGACAGTTTATCTTTTAGGGTGTATCACGTGCTCCCACGTGACCCTTAAAAAGCTCCTCAAAACAAAAGGGAGTAAAGCCAAGGCAGTTTCACATTTTGGGCGTCTCACGTGTTCCCACGTGACCCCTGGCAATTATCAAACAAAAGAGGATTCTACCCAAAGGCAATCCCGCCTAAAGGATGCCTTACGTGTCCCCACGTGACCTTTGACAAATACCATTTTAAAAAGAAAATGGGGTAAAACTGAAGGATTAATATCCAACGCATGGATACCCATCACGTGCCCACACGTGATGGTCATAAAGGCCAAGTGTTTAACACTTATATGCATATTTTGAGAGTAAAATAAAAGAAGCAAGGCCCAATCTTCAGGCGCCTCACGTGACCCCACGTGAGCGCTTCAGTTTTAGTGTTTAACACTACTTTAAGCGCCTCACGTGGGAGCATGCGAGCGCCGAATGTACTCTAGTGTTTAACACTATATTCGAACCAATCTTAGCCCAAATTAGCTAAGTCTTCCAGAGGCAAGATCTCTTGAAATTGAACCCCAATTATACTCTTATCTTCCAAAATTGATCATCCCACATGACATTCAAAGTAATTCCCAGAACCTTTCAACCAATATTGGTTCAAGGGTACATCTCTTCACTCCTCTGATATTTGTCGTTGTAATCCTTCAACGTCTTCAGAGAGGTGACGTGTCCCGACAACCAGACATTCCACGGACTGTGGGGTCCTTAAACTCATGGACTATGATGTACTTAAACTTTACGGACTGTGGGGTCCTTAAACTCATGGACTATGATGTCCTTAAACTTTACAGACTATGATGTCTCTAAACTACCATGGACTGTGAGGTCCTTAAACTCATAGACTATGATGTCTTTAAACTATGGACTATGATGTCCTTAAACTCCATGGACTATGATGTCCTTAAACTTATGGACCGCAAAGTCCCTAAACTAAAACAATAGAGCCCAAATGCTCTTTTTTTGGATCTAAATGATCCTGTTAAGTTGATCTTAGTCTAAAATTAGACTAACGTATCCTTAACAAACGTTTATGTTGATCTTAGTCTCAAATGAGATTAACGATCCTTAAACCCAACCCAAAACCCAAATCTAAGAAAATACGGATTTGGACTAATCTACGCCCTACGGGCGACAACATAAATTAGTCTCCGTATACAATTCATGGGCAACCAAAAATAAAATAAACATATACGACACGAAGTGACCATCTAGAGAAGGAGAAAGTGGTTACCGCAATGCGGTAGCGTAATTAACTGCAGGGGCTTGCGCCTGCAGGGAAGAGCGTCCCCACAATCAAAAACCCCTCACAATGAGGGGGGATCTGACGAAGTCTGCTACAACGGCCGCATCCGTCTAAACCTCCGATACATGGTGCCATAAATCAACTTGGCATCTTCGGAGAGGTGGACGGATAAAACCAAATAGCATCTGCCCCCAAATTCAGGCCAGACGTCCCAACGTCCCGGTCGCGTCTTTCGGCGGCGAACAGATTCTGGCATGCCCGGTGGGACCTTTTTCTCTTTCCACTCCACACTTCGTGTGTCGTGTTTCGCAAACGAATCGCGGTTTGCTATGGTTGCCCCTGGATTCGAGGTACTAAGATTTGGTGTCTTGCTCCGTGCAGAAAACAGAAGATCAATGGTTTCAAACTGCACCAACTGCAACATCTCCCACTTCGTCCTCGCCGGAGGAGTGACCTACGGGCCTCAGGCGGCCTCCGTTTTCAAGATGCCAGTGGACCAGGTGACGCAAGCCACCACTGGGATGTTCTTTGGGACCATGCTCCCACCAATGAGCTTCAACGCCTCATTGTCGTCGCAAGAAGCTCCCAAGAAGTCGGTCTTTGATCGACTTACAACTACCGTGGCCCCTCTCAATGGGTCGTCCAAGTCCAGTGCCTCAGTTTTCAACAGACTGGGCCAAAGCTCAAGTGGGCCCGTGAAGAAGCCCACGATACCTGAAGCGGCCATCCCAAAGCGGATAGTCATTCATGTTCCTGAAGTCATCAGAGCGGCTTCCCCTGCTAAAGAGTCGGTATTTGCAAGACTAACCGTTTCAGCTCCCGTTCCAGGTGAAGTAATCAAAACTGCTCCCCCTACGCGAAAGTCTGCCTTCGATAGATTGGCCATCCCCACTCAACGGACGTCAGTTTTCAAGAGGCTAACACTGGCAGCAACCCTCCGCCAGAACAGGGGCATGACGAAGCCACCCCCATAACTGAGCCGGTCCCGTCAGCATGACATGCTCTCCGTAGTCAACGGCGCCGAGTAAGGAAGGCTGGGGGCAGCTCTCCTTCTTTACTGACTCCGCCAGCTCCGATGGTGGAAATTGATGCTGCCGTTCTAACTGGGAATAGCTTTGAACCACTTAGGAGGGTACGCAAGAACTCTCCGAAGGCCGTGCTAAAAAGATCTCCTCCATCTATGGAGAACGCTACAAAGATGAAGCCAGAGCAGCCCCCTCAGCGGCTGTCCTCTAAAATTCATAAAGTTTGGCGACAGGTCCAAGACTCGGTGATCAACCAAGACTACTCCCGCCAATCGAAGAAGATGAAAGTTCGGCAAGAGAAGGACCACCCTATCATACCACAAGGGATGTCATCTATTTGGGTGCTCGCTGCAATGGTTGCCTCAACTTCGACCGCCCACAAAAGAAGGAGGCCGGAGAAAGTCTCCATGTCCGCGACGAATCTTAAAAACACTGAATCTAAACGCCCCAAGTCTGGGGGCATGGTGGTGCACACTGTTTATATGGCATTCGGGAAAAAGGATAGCCGTATCTCTACGGGTCATCGACCACTCACCAGATCCGTAACAAAGGCCCAGGAGCAACAACAAAAACTCCAGGAAATGTTAACACAGATGGACGTACTCACTGGGCCAAAAGAATGCCCGGAATTGTCGTCAGAGCAACGCCATGAACAAGAAACCGATGCTGAGTTCCTCCGCAGAATCCTCGAAAAGAAGGACAAAGAGGCAGCGGAACAAGCTGGCAACATAAAACGAATGGCGCTTTTATTCCAAGACATGGTCGGGATGATGTTACAGCCGGATCCTCCAGCTGAAAACCCCCCGATTATCCTTGAAGACGACCGAGGGGAGACGTCAAACCTTCTTCCTGCTTGTTCAGCAGCCAAAGAAGAGACCATTGTAGGGTTAGCATAGCACCGTGTGAAGGTTTTGGAAAGCATCAATCATGCTACTTTAAAATTTTTGGGGTGCTAAACAAACCCTAACCAACATCTTAACTAGAGAATTAGGGTTAACTATACATGTAAACAACTTTACATCTAAAAGAGAGGGATTACAACCTTTGTAGTCTGTTCCTTCGCTTCATAAGCTCCGAGTAGTGGTCTTTTTGCCGCGATCCATGATCTTCCGGACTCAAGAGAGGCTCCACAAGTCGAATGATCCATTCTTGCTTGAAGTCTTCCTTTTCGAAGATGATCTACCTTGAAGAATCTCAAGATCAAGCTTTCACTTCTCTAATCAAGTATTAGTGAAGTGAACACCCTAATCTAAGTGGCTAGAATAGATGAGGATGATGAAGTAGGAATTTTGCTCTCTTTTGTTTTCATTTTCTCACTTTAAATCATCACAAGTCAAAAAGCTAGAAAGCTTTTTCAAGGAGGAAGAAGAAGAAGAAAGCTTTTGTGATGAATAATGAATTATTGTTGTGGTTACAATTGCAACCCTTGGTTAAGAATGAAAGGCTTAACCATTGTAGAGAATAAACCATAGGTAAAGGGTTTGGGTTGGGTTAACAAATATCTACACAAAATATCAAGCTAGATGACAAAAGAAAGCTTCATGAAAAAGCTAACCCAAATCCAAACCCTAACTTGGTTTAAACTTAACAACCATGTTGCATTTGTAACCCTAACATGTTACAATATTATATATCACATATATAATATATTTTTGTAACAAAAGAAAATAATACAATTAACATATATCGCATATATATCAATGTATTATCCGGTGAGAAAATGAATCAATAAAGCGAGCTTATATCAGTTAACGTAATGTAATATATCACATATATAATTATACATTAAATTATCGAATCAATTCTTGATCCGACAATCCGGCTATATTGCATATAACCGACTAATATAACATGTACTCATTCATCGAATCAACACTTGATCCGATGACCCGGCTATATCACATATACCCGGCCGATATCTCATATCGCGAGAATATAATACGGTATCTCATATCGTATCATTCTCGGTCCCGTACATATCACATATGTGCTCCTACTCCGTTTTGTCTGAGCTAGGAAACCTCTGTGTAGGACTCTAAAGAATCATCAATACGCCGGCAGCAGGTGATGATCATATCAAACACCCACAAGATGCAAGCGGTCAGCTAAACGTAACAACCACCCATGTATTTAGCAATCAGAAGATCAACAAGCAAGCCTATACATTCTCCTGCAAATCCAATCAGTAACACTCCCGTACAGTCCGATCTCTTCGTCTGATATGTTGCATATCTAGTCTTGGGGTGGTAAACGTTAACCGATAAGTCGTGTCGATGTAAGGCTCATAACGGGTTGAGAAACTACTGATAACACTTACCAGTAAATCTCCATATCAGCCCTAGCCAGGGACTTCCAGTTATAACCAATCGAACACAGCACAACATCAACTCCTATACCGGGAGAGACGAAACCCTTCCTATCGCTCATTGCCTCCATGTGATTCGGGACTGTACCCAAAAGCCACCGTTTTGCACGCCCTCTTGGACGTGGTAAGGTGGAAATCAAAGCACAGTGGGAATCACACAAGACTCTATGACGATCTCGGGTCTACAGACTAACCTGTACCAGTGTCACCGGAGAACTGTTATCCGACGATAGGTATAATACCATCCAGGAGTTCTCGGCGAGTCCGTTCAGTATACCCAGTCTCCACTGAGCACCCGTACACCATCTTTGATATCCAACACCAATGGATATGGGATCATCCATCACCCATCATATGGGTCAAGATGCGTGTACGCTAGTCTACTCTGGAGTATCGATGCCCACCTTTCTTCAAAAACCTGCTATTTCTCAGCCCCTGCACACAATTGCAGATGTGAGATCCTAACCCGGTATCTAATACCCAGGAAGCAGAGTTGATTGAAAAACAGTTTTCTGTTACAAGCACACCTAAAGTGGAAGCATCACCATGCTTCTTCTTCTTGAGGCCGGCCAGGTATCCAACGCAGTTTCTCTTCCAGTGCCCAGTCTAGTGGCAGTGGAAGCATTCCCCTCGTCCTGTCGCAGCAGCCCCTATCATATCCTTTCCCGGTGCCTTTTTCACTCCACCTCTCGGCTTGATGGGATTCTTCTTCTTCTTTCCCTTGGCCTTGGCTTTTGGGACGGAAGAGGAAGATGTCCCAGCAATTAGAGCGGGAGTTTTCGCTTCCTTTAGCATGCTCTCTACACTCGTCAACATATTGAGGAGTTCAGGTAATGACTTCTTCATGTTGTGCATGTTGAAGTTTATAATGAACTGAGTAAAGGCAGAGGGAAGGGACTGTAGAACAATATCAACATACTGTTCGTTCTCCATGGTCCAACCCAGGTCCTCTAGTTCTTCGATAAGTCCAATTATCTTCAATACATGGTCACCTACAGACATGCCAGCAGCCATCCGCATCTGAAACAACTTTCAAGATGCCTCGTATCGGAGAGTACGAGATTGCTCTCCATACAACTCCTTTGTATGGAGAAAGATGGATTGTACATCCATCTTCTCGTGCTGCTTTTGATGTTCATTGTTCATAGAAGCAAGCGCGAGGCACTTGGCTAATGCACGGTCTATATCCCATGTCTTGCGAATTTCTTTATCCGCAACTGAAGAATCAGGGCCTGGGCTAGGAGGGGCTGGAGTAGTCAGGACGTATCCGACCTTATCATAGGTCAGGGCAATATTTATGTTCCTCAGCCAATCTTTGTAATTTTGTCCCGTGAGTTTATTCTTGTCTAATAAAAGCTTAAGTCCCTTCATAGGTATCTGCCATTAGGAAAGAGAAAAGAAGACACTCAGCGATTGCTCTTGCATGATTAGATTGGTTATTAATCTTATCTAATCGATATCTCCCACTGCTTTTTATCAAATTTTCCTTCAAACCTTAAAAAGAAAATTAGCCAGGATTAATTGCAATCTACAAGTTCGCTAACCGGTCGGCCAAGCCAGCGTCGGTACTCCGAGGGAGGTTCCCCATGCTTTCGCACGGACCTAATTAAAATAAACCTCGTTTTCCTATAGGCGTAACCCCGTTGACACATTTCTAGACACCAACTGGATTAGCTAATTGTAAAGTGCAAAACTCTCCCGGGAGTAACTTTTACTCACAGTGGGATCGGGATCCAACTATCAAATAGAAGGTATGCAATCTCATTGCAAATTTCAACTCTTGAAATTCTCGATATGGTTTTTACCCCTAGTGTCTTATGACCTTAACTATGGTCAATAAATCATAAACACTAGTCAAGTTCTACCCGCCATTTCGTGATTGATTTAGACCCACCCGCATGACCCATAATTATGGTCAACAAAGTCATACGAATGTCCTAATCGATCGCATCAAATGCTTTATAGAAAGATATCACTTAGCTACTACACCACGCCTTAACTGTAGTCAACAAACGTGGCACGAATACTAAGTACCCTGCTTCCTAAAATGGCGGAGGACTACGGATGGTTTTTATGAAAACCCTTAACGTTTTGAACTTGATATCATTGTAGAATCTAGTGAAAGGAGTGGTTTAAGCTCCAGTTTAAAAGTCGAATGGTTTTGTAGTATCTTTCTAATTTTGCTAAAGAGGTCACTCCCGGTGAAGGGATCTCAGCTCTTTCCTCATCGAATGAGGTGCTGGATATTCATGAATACCACGATGCAAAGCAAAAGTTAGATCAACTATAAAAAAAATCGAGTGCTTTATAACATTTGCTAGTTTCGCTAAAGGGGTCACTCCCGGTGAAGGGATCTCGGCCCTTTCCTTATCGAATGGGGGGTTGGATATTCATCAAGGAATACCACTATGCAAAGCAAAAACTAGAGTTACCCATTTTAAAAAGTTTGATTCTACAACATGTTTAGGTTTCTTTTTCTTAACATTAATCACATTAATGTTGTCCCATCATTTATGTTTCCTAAACATCACAGAAAAGAAACGAAAATAGAACGTACGCTTATGCCATCCGCATTCGCCACGGGGCCCCGTCATGCATCGTCAGATTACTTAACTAACAGCAGAGCAGGGGCTGGACTAGCGCGGGTGCAAAATAGCAACGTTTATTATATATCTCATATATAAATAGCCATTCGTCGCACGCATTTATAAACATTCCAGATCACAGATGAATACATTGGATATATTAGGAATTCCGTACTTCATTTAAGCCCTTAATGAAAGACGGGTTCCACGGTCGTGATGAATAGCCAAACCCCACCCTAGACCCCTACGGGTGCGGCAAACTACCCGCCAAATTCCCAAAGTGAATCAACCTCCCTCAACAAAGTGAATAGGTCACTCGGCACTTTGAGAACCCGGTAACTTGTGCACCCCACCTTGGGTCTATCCTAGGAGCAAAAACAGTAAAAATAAAATATACAAAGGTGGCTACAACCTCAAACCGGATGTGCCCCGCAAAATAATATTACATTTCTTTTTACAAATTACATAAATGAAAGAAAAACGCTCTTCTTACATCCCCGGCCATTCATCACGACGATCCAACATATTCATATACACATACCATCACATGATATCAATATCGATGTGTGCAACCCCGACTAATCGACATATAGCAATTAGTCGACGTTTCCAAACACACATACACATCACTAAGCTTGTAAAGTAACCGCAACATTAAAATTCCGCACGAGATTAGCAAACTAAACCATTTTCCAACACTCGAAAAAATCCAGTGAGCTGGTGTTCAAAAACCGATCGTTTTGAGCCAATCCAGGAGTCGAAATGAACTCGAAACTCGCCCGAACTTCGCGGAGGCGAAGAACATGAAATATACTGTCGAAAGGGAGGTCCTCGGGGGGTACCCAGCCCCAGGGAACACCTCGAGGTGGCCCCAAAGGGTTGGCAGACCCGAGAGCACCCTATTCGGGTGCTCTCGGGTCACCCACCCCCAAGGCCACCTTGAGGGGGTCTTGGGGTGTGGGTCCGGCCTCTGGTCCTCCCCGGGGTATCCCCGGGGCACGAGCGCTCTACCCCGCGGCTTCTCGGTTCAAACCGTGAGCCCGCGGAGTGTGCAAACAACTCAAAACTTCGATTTTCAAAACTGTTTTTTCGGCAGTTTTTGCCCGATAAAAATGGCGGAATTCTAACGTTGCTACAAGCTATTTAAGGTTTAAGATAGGCTTTGATATCATGTTAGTGTATATTGCACACTCTCACAACACTTGTGAGAAGGCGGAAGCGATAAACAAAAATTACTTGCATGCAACACCCACATAAACCAAGATCTTGTACTTAAACCTTAACTAGAAAAAACTATCTAGAGACCTAATCTACTATGATAGTGTTATACCTAGGAAGCGGTCCTTCGGGTCTTTTTTTGAATATGACTCCTAGACTCCTTGTGGTCGCAAAGAGCTCGGTCTCCGGTTACCTCAAGATCCAAGATGATCCACCCGAGAGCTATCGAACAAGATACAAACTCCTCACAAGAGTTTAACTAAGAGATTAAAATTGCTAGAAGTGATCACTTAGATGATGTAGAGATCAAGTATTGGATTATAATTTTGCTCTAAGTTTTTTATTCACAACTCATGTGAAGGTTAAAGCAAAGAGGATGAAGAAGGAGAGAATGAGGAGAGAGAATGTCAAAGTGATGAATGAAAAAATCAAGCATGGAAAAAATGATATGGCTCAGATGAAAATAATTGAAGCATGCATTAAAAAAATGCACCATACTTCAATAGTAACTCTAAATGAATAAAAAATGAAAGAAGCCATTCCTTCATCCATGCTTAGACTTTTTCAAATTCAACCTCATTTATTTATTTTCATAAAATAAATATGTAATTATGAGGCGTCTCCTTCTAGAAGGTATTCTTGTAACAATTACAAGAATACCCCTCCACCGTATACCGTATAAGTATACCCGTATCCGAATTCCGAAAAATACGAATACAAATAATCCAATAATATAATACTGGTATCCAGCTTAAACCAAAGCCTACCAGTATTATCCTTCCGATCATTATTCCTGTAACAATTACACGAACATGATCGAAACCTTGCCGTAACAACTTACGGCCTCTACATCTTTTGCCTGAACCAGGAAACCCTCTGTGTGGGACTTTAAAGACTCGACAGTACGCTGACAGTGAGTTTAACCACAAGCACGTCAGCGGCACTAGCTGTGCGTAACGGCTATCCAGGTACATGACGAAAAGGTGGCCGACGAGCGAACTCATCACAACCCTAACGATCCTGTAAGCAACACTTACCGTACAGTCCGGTCTCTTCGTCTGATACGTCGCATATGAAGTCTAGGGGTGGTAAATGTCAGACCCCAGTAACTTTATAAGTCATGCTGATTTATGGCCCATAATGATTCGAGAAACTACTGATAACTCTTATCAGTAAATCTCGAGAACCCTGGCCAGAGATTTGTTGTTATGGCCGATCAAGTATAGCACGACATCAACTCCCTATACCGGGAGAAACGAAACCCCTCCTATCGCGCACTGCCTCTATGTGATTCGGGACTGTACCCAAAATCCACATGTTTGCACGACTCGGTAGAGCCGTGGTAGGGAGAAAATCAAAGCACAGTGGGAATCACACAAGACACTATGACGATCTCGGGTCTACAGACTAACTTGTACAAGTGTCACCAGAGAACTGCTATCTGACAATATGTATATATACCATCTAGGAGTTCTCGACGAGTCCTACTCGGTGTACCCATTCTCCAATGAGCACCTGTGTACAATCTTTGATGTCAAACACCAATGGTTGTGGGATCAACCATTGCCCCCAGGGTCAAGAAACGTACACACTAGTCTACTCTAGTAATATCGATGCCCTGTCTCGATATACCATCGACTAGGAACTGTTAAAGGATATGCTTATAGACTGCCCAGGCCCCACTAGTATGATCTACATCATAATCCTGGCAGTCAAGCATAATCCTAAGGGCTTCATCAACATGTATATAAAGATATGAAATACAACACATCACACGTTAAGATGAAAATAAACCGGATAGCATACTATCATTTCGAGAAAAAATTGTTTCTATACATATACATGCCTAGCATCCTATACAATACATGCCTCTAGGGCATATATATCTAACACTGGCAATTCGCAATTTAAGGGGGAATCGGCTGATATTGGATGTTCAGCAAGAAAGTCGGCGATAGCCTGGCCTTTTACTGCCTTGAGGGGTCAATATATTATCGAGAACTCCATCAAGAGGAGGGCCCATTTGGCAAGCCTTCCTGTTGGTATGGCTCTTGACATCAAATACTTGAGAGGATCCACCTTTGATATGAGATGGACCTCATGTGCCAATGCATAATGTCGAAGCTTCGTGATCGCGAAGATTAATGCCAGGCAATGTTTTTTCGATGGGGGAGTAATTGTTTTCTGCCCCCAGGAGGACTTGACTCAAATAATATAGACCTCTCTCCTTTCCCTGATTGTTCTCCTGTGCTCATAGTGCGCCTAAAGAACCTTCAAGGGCTGTTGTGTACAGGATGAGGGGTTTTCCCTTGACCGAAGCGGTCAGTACTAGTGGATTCTGCAGGTATTGCTTGATTTCGTCCAGTGCACTTTGGCATTTACAATCCTACACAAACGGAGTCCCCTTCTTCATTAAATGGCTGTATGTGCGGCATTTGCCGGAGAGGTTAGCTATGAACCGTCGGACATACGCGAGCTTTCTTTGGAGAGAGCGCAGTTGCTTGAGAGTTCTTGGCGAAGGTATTTCCATAATCGCCTTGATCTTTGATGGGTCTATTTCGATGCCTCGATGTCGTATGATGAATCCCAGGAATTTTCCTAAGAAGACTCCAAACGTGCATTTCAGAGGGTTCATCTTCAGATTATATTTCCGAAGACGTTGGAACACTATCTTCAAATACTCCCAGTGCTCCTCGTACGATTTGCTTTTCACCATGAGGTCGTCGATATAACATTCGACAATCTCGTGTATGAGGTCATCAAAGATCTTTGTCATGGCCCTCTGGTAGGTAGCGCCTGTATTCTTCAAACCGAAGGGCATCATCTTATAGCAGAATATGCCCAACGGGGTCCGGAAGGCGGTATGCTTTTGGTCTTCTGGGTGCATCTTTATTTGATTATACCCTGAAGATCCATCCATGAAGGAGAAGACCTCATAAGTAGATGTGTTATCAATCATCAGCTCGGTAACCGGTACTGGAAAGTCATCCTTTGGGCAAGCTTTATTGAGATCGCGAAAGTCCACGCAGATGCGTACTGTCCCATTTTTCTTCATCACTGGGACAATGTTGGCGATCCATTCGGGATATTGAACTTCTTGGATGAAGCCAGAGTCGATTAGCATCTTGACTTCGGCATTGATACCCATCCCAAGCTCGAGCCGCATTCTTCTTGGTGTTTGTTTGACTAGTTTAGCGTCCGGTGATATCGATAGTTTATGCACCGCTATTTCTGGATCTAGTCTCGGCATCTCAGAATAGTTCGATGCGAAGCAGTCTTTATATTGCATAAGCACGTCTTTTAGTGTAGCCACCCGCTCTTTAGTCAGCAATGTAGGGTGTTTTTCGTCAACCCATTGAGATGGGAATACGCGCGCGCTTGTCAGGCGCATTAAAGATTCCCCCTGCCTAGGGTAGGCCGGGGTTTAATGATTGTGGGGATCCGAATCTCCAGCAGCCGCGGACTAAGTTGTCGTTAATTGCCCCTCGCCTTTGGAGCGAGGGAACCTCCGATTGATGAGTTACACTGGTCATGCGAACTCAATGTGCAGTGTCGTGTTTTGAAGGGGTTTTGGATGTAACCCGTCAATCGGAGGTTCCCTCGCTCCAAAGGCGAAGGGAAATTAACGGTAGCTTAGTCCGCAGCTGCCGGAGATTCGGATCCCCACAATCGTTAAACCCCGGCCTACCCTAGGCAGGGGGAATCTGTAATGCGCCTGACAAGCGCGCACGTATTCCCATCTCAATGGGGTGACGAAAAACACCCTACAAGAAACTCACTGACGAATGTCGGCCTCGGTTCATTTTCTGTCCCCAAGTCGATTTTCTTCAGATTGTCTGCTGTGGTGTGTATCCCATCTTCCAGCTCTTTTGGCGCCAGTGGAAATTCTGAGATCACCTCGTCCTCATCTTCATTTGCAAAGCACTGGGAGAGGTCATCCATATTCTCATGCTCCCCTTCCTTTGAGAATGTTATCATGTGGCAGGTACGAGTTCGTTTCCAAGACCAATGTTGATCTGGTTTTACTCTCGCTATATAGGTTGCTTTTGGCTCTTGCTTTTGTGGTGGGGTTACCCTCCAACTGTCGGATAGGGCGAACCTGCCTTGCTGATATTGGTCTTCAACCCAATCTTTGAAAGTGAAGCAATCTTCAAGAGGATGTCCTATTGCTCGGTGGTAGGCGTAATAAGCCGGATGATGGATTTCGTTTATTTGCTCAGGGTGCCGAAACTCTGTGAGTGTCATCATTTGATGCTTCATGTCAAGGTTGAATATTTTCCTTGTCTTGTCTTGAGGGAAAGAATATTCCCGACCCATTTTTTTCATAAAAGACGGATTCCAGCTGACTTTTTCTCGATCGCGTGGCTTCTTGGATCCATTTCGCTGTTTTTGAACGTCATTTCCGTCCTTCACCTTACTGTTGCTTCTACGTCGGGCCTTTTTCTTGCCGCGAGAGCACACAGCGGGCTGAGGATGAAGGGCATCGTCGTCGTCTTTTTCCGTGGACTACTGAATGAGAAGTTGCGTCCTGGCTTTCTCGTAAATGGCCATTTCGCGGCTGTGGTCATCCCGAACCTTTTGGCCCGCTTCCCTTATTAGCTTGTCAATTTGTTCTTCAAATGATGGGCTTGGTATTCTCACGGCGGGATCTCGCTCTGGTTCGACATCAACGCTATCTGGAAATGCTTTCGCTTCTCCACCGGAGTTATTTATGACATGGCAGCGATGAAATCGCTCCCATTTCTTAGACCGAACGTATCCAAGCCCCGTCGTCTCTATCCTCCCGTTTCTTGGAACTCCGTATTGGTCTCCTGATCTTGGCACAGTCCAGACGATGCTTCCGGGCTTTCTTTCTGCCCAATGAGTGCGACCATCCTTGTCAACATCTCCTGAAGCTTTTGTTGTTGCTCATGAGCTTTTGTCACCGATCGTGTAAGTGGCCGATGATCCGTGGAAGTACGGCTTTCCTCTTTCCCGGAAGCCATATACACCGTGTGTACTACTATGCCCCCAGCCCTGGGTGCTTGGGTTCATTGCCTTTAAAATTTGTTGCATGCATGGGGATCTTCTCCGGCCTTCTCCTCTTATGGGAGGTCGAAGTTAAGGGGGCCGTTGCAGCAGGCACCCATGTAGACGATACCTTTAGTTGTATGACAGAGGGATGGTCCTCCTCCTGCCGAGTCTTCTTTTTCTCTAGTCGGCGAGAGTAATTTTTGCAATTACTGAGTCTTGGACTTTCCGCTAGACCCTTTGGATTTTGGAGGACAGCCGCTGAGGGGGTTGCTCCGACTTCACCTGTGTCATGCTTTCAGCAGGCGAAGGAGACTTCTTTAGTACATCGGTTGGAGAATTCTTGCACACCCTCCTGAGCAGATCGAAGTTTTTCCTAGTTGGAACGACATCGTCAATTTCCACCATTGGTGCTGGGGGGGTAAGTCCATTGGGGGTACTGCCCCCAGCCTTCCTTACTCGGCGCCAGTGGCGACGTCGAGTATGTCATGCAGATGGGACCACCTCTGTTGTGGAAAAGACTTTGTTATGCCCCCTGCTTTGATGAGAGGCTGTTGTCGGTGTCAGCCTGTCGAAGACTGACGTCCGCTGAGAGGGAATGGTCAATCTGTCGAAGGCAGACTTTCTAGAAGCGGAAGCATTTTAACGACCTCGCCTGTAGCAGGAGTTGGAACGGCCAGTCTTGCGAAAACCGATCCTCTAGCAGGAGAAGCTCCTTTGACGACTTCACCTGTCAGAGCCAGAATGGCTATCCGCTTCGGGATAACCCCTTCAGGTATTGCGAGCCTTTTTGCAGGCCCACTGGAGCTGTGGCTCATCCTGTCGAAGGCTGAGGTGGTAGACCTGGACGACCCGTTGAGAGGGGCCATGGTAGTTGCAAGCCGATCGAAGACCGGCTTCTTTGGAGCCTCTTGTGATAGCATTGAAGCATTGAAGCTTGTTGGCAGGAGTATGGTCCCGAAGAACAATCCAGTGGTGGCTTGAGTCACCTGCTCCACTGGCATTGCAAAGATGGAGGCCGCTTGGGGCCCATATGTCACTCCTCCAGTCGGGGCGGAGCGAGAGTTGTTGTTGCAGGTGCAGTTGGAAGCCATCGATTTCTCTTTTCTCTGCACAGGAGCAAGACACCAAATATTAGTACCTCGAATCCAGGGGCAACCATATTAAACCACGATTTGTTCGCAAACACGACACACGAAGTGTGGAGTGGAAAGAGGAAAAGGTCCCACCGGACGTGCCAGAATCTGTTTACCGCCGAAAACGGGAGATGAGACCGCAAAGGTAGTCTTTCCTGAATTTGGGGGCATATGCTATTTGGATTTATCTTTCCACCTCTCCGAAGATGCCAAGCTGATTTATGACACCGTGTATCGAAGGTTTGGATGGATGTGGTTATTGTAGCAGACTTTGTCAGATTCCCTCTCGTTTGCAAGGGGTTTTTGATTGTGGGGACGCTCTTCCCTGCAGCCGCAAGCCCCTGCAGTTAATTACGTTACCGCGTAGCGATAACCACTTTCTTCTGCTCCAGAATGTCACTTCATGTCGTGTGTGTTTGTTTTATTTTTGGTTGCCCGTGGATTGTATATGGAGACTAATTTATGTTGTCGCTCGTAGGGCATGGATTAGTCCAAATCCGTATATTCTTAGATTTGGGTTTGGTTTGAGTTAAGGATCGCTAATCTCATTCGAGATTAATATCAACTTAAATGTTTGTTAAGGATACGTTAGTCCGATCTTGGACTAAGATCTACTTAACGGGGGTTTTGGATCATTTTTTATCCAACAAAAGAGCATTTTGGCTATATCGTTTTAGTTTGGGGACGTTACAGTCCGTAGATTACCATTTTTGGGATGAGGGTTTAGTTTAAAGACGTTATGGTCCATAACTTAGTTTAAGGACGTTTTGCTCCATATCTAGTTTAAAGACGTTGCGGTCCGTTGGGATGTGCCCGTCAATTTGGGAGTGTACCAAAGAGTATCGGGACCCACCACCTCTCTGAAGACGCTGAAGAATTACAACGACATTTATCAGAGGTGTGAGGAGATATACCCTTGAACCAATATCCGTTGGAAGATCAGTAGTCGTATTTGGGATTAAGACCAATTTGAAAAATGATGAGAACATGGGCTCAATTGATCTGAATTAGGGACTTTTGGTCAACTTGGGCTCAGTCCACTCAGTCTTTGAATAAAGTGTTAAACACTTATTTGGGCTCAGTCCCTTTTCTGTGCAAACGGTGCTGGGCATTGATATGGGTTCTGACGCTCACCCATTACTTTACCCTTTTTTTGTTTTTTATGGAGTGTTAAACACACTTTATGGCGCCCACGTGTGGAGCACGTGAGGCACTTGGTGCTAGGCGCCAGGCGTTGGACAATGGTTGATGAGTGCAGAGCACCTTATGCTGAATAGCGCTCACGTGAGGGGCACGTGGGGCGCTTGACGCTGAGCGCCAACCACTGAGTGCTAAGCACTCTTTATTAAGCAGCGTCCATATGAGGGGCATGTGAGGCGCTTGGCGCTGAGCGCCACCACTGAGTGCTAAGCACTCTTTATTGAGCAGCGCCCACGTGAGGCGCTCAGCACTGAGCGCCAACCACTGAGTGCTAAGCACTCTTTATTGAGCAGCGCCCACATGAGAACCACGTGAGGCACTTGGCGCTGATTTTTCTTCGTGCATTATGTTCTGAAGAGTTCAATTCTCTGTTCATCTCTAGATCTTTGATCCCCAAGAACAAATTCATCCCCATGAGAATTAAATTCTCATTTGTGGGAGACTTGTCTCATGGATCTCAGATCCAGGGAAAGAACTATATTCTTTTTATGAGGGTTAAACCCTTGGATATGCAGATGAGATGCTCCGATCTCTGTTTTTTTATTTACCTCAAAAAAATGTGTTCTTCTTTCTTCCTTCTTAAATCTTTCTGCTTTGTTTTTCTCGAAGCTTATGGGGGTCTCTCTCTGTACAAGACTTGAAGTCTTGGGTCCTTTATATAGTAGAGACAAGTCTGTTGATTTAGTTTAAGAAATCTCTCATTGAGAGATCCTTAATTGATTTGGGGATTTTATCCACCGTTGGATCTTTGATCCAAGGACTTCTGTTTTGCAGAAGATATTTTTCTTGTTTTTAACAAGATTGGGGAAATATTTTCCCATACAGAGCTTATTCTGTGGCTTGGTGATTTTTTAATCACCATTGGATTTTTAATCCAACGGTACTCTGTTTTACAGAGAATAATCTTTCTCGTTTAGAAAGATTTGAGGAATATTTCCTCAACAGAATTTAATTCTGTATTTTGATAATTTGTCATCCCCGTTGGATCTTTGATCTAATGGCAGAGAACTTTTAGTTCTGGCGCCAGCGCCCTCGTGCGGGGCACGTGAGGCACTGCCTCAGAGTTTTTTAACTCTTGGCGCTGGCGCCCTCGTGCAAGGCACGTGAGGCGCTGCCTCAGAGTTTTTAACTCTTGGCGCTGGCTTTCAAATTTCAAACAGAGCTTTGCTCTTGTGTTGGGAAAACAACCGCGTTTTCAAAAATGAACAGTGGCTTAATTTTCGAAAATAGAAATCGGCAAGTTTTGTGATTCGAAACTTTAATTTCGTCTAAACAAACCATAGTCTTTTGGTATAGCTCTGATACCACTGTTGGGATGTTAGGCTCACCTAATACGGTTTTAAAACGCGGCGGAAGCGGTAATTTAAAAAATATAGAGAGCAATAGCAATCCAACCCAAGAATCAAACCAAAACAGTAAACTTGATACAAAACTAGTAACCTAAAACAAAAAAGTTGGCGAGCTACAACCTTTATAGCGTGTTAGCCACCTCTCCTTGGACTCCGACTAGTCTCTATGAAATCCGGAACAACCTTGCTCGATAATCTTCTGGCCGAAGATGATCCACCTTGAGATAAATCCAATACAAGCTTTAGTTTCAAATTGATCTCATCAAAATGAAGCAACCCACTAATTAAACTTGCTAAGGATGATTAGCAGGAGACGTAGAATAATTAGCTCACTAAATTCTTCTCTTTTCCTTCATTTTTTACTTGAGAAAAACTCAAGAGAAGTAGCCATGAAGATGAGAGTAAGTAGATAAGGCTTAAGATGAGAACAAGATCATATATAATGAGTCATCAAAAAGAAAAACCCAAAGAACTCTACAAGCATCCAAATGCTATGACCCATTCTCTTTTTAAAATAAATAAAAGTATAAGAATATTCTCATCTAAACCATATAAGTCTCATACACACATCTCAAATGTATCACAATATTTATATCAAATATAAATATTAATAAAGAGAAGAAAATAATAAAGTGAGAATGATGTTAATTAATATATAAATATATAAATATACATTTAATTATTAAATAAACACTTGATTTAATAATCCAATTATATCATATATATACCGGCTAATATCAATAAACACCCGATTAAAATACGTATATCACATACACATATTTAATCGAACTTTTACACGCATCTTCATATGTGCCCTACATCATTTCTCCTGCGCTGGAAAACCTCTGTATGAGACTCTAAAGACTCGACAATACGCTGGCAGTAGATTAGGATCATATCCATAGCCCACAAGCACGTCAACGATACTAGCTGCACGTAACGACTACCCAGGTATTGATCAAAAGAAGGTCAACGAGAAAGCTAATCTGAATCCTGCATAGTCTATCAGTGACAATCGCTGTACAGTCTGGTCTCTTCGTCTAAGAGTATCGTATATCAGGTTTAGGGTTTGAAATCCGTCAGACCTCAATAACTCGATAAGTCGTGCGGCAGCTGACTCATAACCAATCAAAGATACAACTGATAAGGCTTATCAATTATCTCCACTGCGGTGGCCACCGACTTGTGGTTGTAGTCATGTCCTACCCAGTGCGATATTAACTCCCTATACCGGGAAAGACGAATCCCTCAATCGCTTACTGCCTCCACGTGCTTCGGGACTATACCCAACAAAAACCTGTTTGCACGACTCCTTTGAGCCGTGTTAGGGTAGAAGTTTAAGTATAGTGGGAACACACATGAGACACTATGGCGATCTCAGGTCCTAGGGACTACCTGTACACATGTCACCAGAGAATTGCTATCCGACATTGGCATATTACCAACTATAAGTTCTCAGTGAGTCCATCCAGTGTAATTCATCCAATGAGCATCTGTATACAATCCTCGATGTCAATTACCAATAGCTGCAGGATCAGCTATCTCCCTCTAACCGGGTCAGAAAACATACACACTAGTCTAAACTGGAATTCTGATGCCTAGTCTCGATACCCCTATGACTAGAGACATTTAAGGATGTGCTTATCGACTACACAGGCCCCACTAGTATGATCTCTATCATCGTCCTGGTGGTCAAGCAAAATCCTGAGGGTTTTATCTCATATCTAAACGATATGTGATAATAAATAAACATATCACATGAAAGATGAAAACAAACCAGATAGCATACTATCAACTCAAATAAGATTGGTCTCCCGTATCAATCCTCCTTTAATTACAATAATTACCTTGAGGGCACCTATATCCAACAAATCACACCTTGTTCTCCCAGCTCTTTGGGTAGGCAAACAGTAAACAGTTTGACGAGAGCATACCCCTTGTCCTTACCTCTTCCTTTCCAGAGGAAGTTTCTTCGGATCTTATCAATTCGCTTTTCAATTATCCTTGGAAGCTCAAACACCACCAGATAATACGAAGGAATGGCCGACGGAACGACGTTTAACAATGTCATCCGTCCCCCGATAGAAAGTAGGTATCCTTTCCCACCGTCTAACCTTTTCACCACCCAATCACTGGCTCCCAGTCGGAGATTTTTAATTTCCATGTTCTAAGCGGTAGGCCCGGGTACTTAATAGGAAAAGTTTCCTTCTGGCAGCCAAAAATCCGGGCAAAGTCATCTCCGTCACCTTCTTTGTCCCCTAAAAAGGTTATCGAGCTTTTATGGTAATTAATTTTAAAGCCAGACCAATTTGCAAAGAGGCAAAGCAGTCCTTTCATTCTCCAAGCTTGAACTATGTCTCTTTTCCCGAAGAGCAAGATGTCATCAGCATATTGTAGGTTTATGATAGAAGTACTTCTAGTCTCCAGTCCTTCAATCAAGCTTGCTCTAGTGGCCAATTTAATCATGTTATTAAGTCCGTCAACTACTAACGTAAAAATTAGAGGGGAGAGTGGGTCTCCTTGGCATAATCCTTTTTTACATTCGAAGTGGTGCGACGACGTACCATTCACAATAATTGCTATCTTAGCGGTGTTCAACCATTCCTTAATCCAGGATCTCCATTTTCCCCCAAAGTCGCGCCTCCTCAAGATTTCCAGAATACATCCCCAGTCAACCCTGTCATAAGCTTTCTCGAAGTTGAGCTTAAGCAGATACCCTTTAGAATTTCTTCTTTTACAGTCCTGAATGACTTCCTGCGCCGCCACAAACCCCTCCGTGATACATTTTCCAGGTATGAAGCCCGTCTGATAGGCGTCGATCATCATGTTCAACAACTTCCTAAGCCTATTAGCCAATAACTTAGAGGTGATCTTTACAATGCAGTTTACAAGGCTAATAGGTCTGTACTCGCTAACAGTGGATACCCCTTCCTTTTTAGGTATTAGGAAGATATTTGCATAATTGAATCTATGCAGCTCACCTCTTCCATTATACCATTGTTGAATAAATAGGCAAACGTCTTCCCAAACTGCTTTCTAAAAGAATTGGAAGAAGAGCATTGGAACGCCGTCCGGACCAACGGCTTTGTCTGCACCTAAACCAAAGATTTCGTTCTTAATTTCATTGACAGAGAAGGGGATTTCAAGATCCTCTAAAATTCATTGACCGAGAAGGGGATTTCAAGATATCACGTCATCGGGCTCCCAAAAATTCAAATTCGCTTCCGGTTTGTTCGGTTCAACTGATGCGAAAAGCAATTTGTAATGTTCCTTAACATGATTTTGAATCCTATTGACATCCTCTATCTTGATACCGTCTATTTTCAATTTAGATATAAGACTTCTTCTTTGTCTTCCATTTGCCATTTGGTGGAAGAATTTAGTGTTCAAATCCCCCTCCTTTAGCCATTGTACCCGTGATCTCTGTTTCCACATAATCTCTTCCTTAACATAAATATCATTCAGGGACTCCCTTAAGGAACACATGTCCTCCCACTCCCAACTGGATAGACCATCTGTATCCTCTTTCCTTTTCAGAAAGTCGATTGACACTAAGAGGTCATTCTTACGCTTCTTCATATCTCCAAACTTTTCTTTTGCCCATTTGAACAGGCAACCCCTCAAATGAGCTAATTTAGCCGTCAGAATACCTCCCACAGAAAGAAAAGGGGAATTGACATGGCAATTCCAACAATGTTTAACCAAGTTTTTACAGGAAGGTTCCTCCAACCACATCTTTTCGAAACGAAAGGACTTCCTGGGGAAGACCGCCGTCTCTCCATTGAACAAGTTAAGAGGCACATGATCTGAAGTCGGGCTCTTAAGTGAGACAGAGTGAGCCAAAGGAAACCTGGATTTCCAATCTAAAGAGACGAAAATCCTGTCGAGCTTAGCTAGACAGGGGTTCTCCTGACGATAAAATTGCATGCATGCCAACAAATATGTTTCAAACTTTCATAGCAGTGGGACCTATAATATAAGCCGGATTTTTCCATGACTGTTCAGACACATCCTAATATAGATATGATGTTTACAAAGTTGATGGAATTCCCTATCGATAAATCCTTTCATCTTTATAGCCGTTGGATCTAATTTAGGATGCATGTAAAGAATGAGAAATTTTCTTAATAGCTGTACTCATATATCCCAATCTGGATATAATGGCAGCTAGGTTATCAAGATTTGTTTCTAAATCCTATCAACAAAAAACCAGCCTTAGCCATAGTCACATAATTCGTGAATTGTTCGCCGAATTCGCGAATAATTCGCGCATTTTTTATCAGCCGATTTAATCTCCGAATTAATCGGTGGGCCGAATAATTCGCGAATTATTTCGGAATAATTCGCGAATTATTCCCGAATTATGTGAAAAAAATAATTCAAAAAACAGCAAATAATTCATAAAATCAAAACCTAGCGTCTCATATATTAATTTTTTGCTCGAAATCCTTCACGAATATTTCCCGAACACTTACCGAATTTTTCACGAATACCTGTCGATTTTTTCCGAATAGTTCTCCGAATCCGAATTTTCGATCTCGCCGAATTATAGCCGAAAGAAGAATTTGTGACTATGGTCTTAACTCTTTCTTTCCATGTATTGTGTGTGGAAGGATCCTATTGGCCTGGGCCTAAAGCTCTAGACTTAGGAAAATCACACAGCACTCCATTAGTGAAAAAATGTCATTTTTGGACGATCTAAATTACCCATATTGATATTCATGATTCCGTGGGAACACCAGGTGAGATTTCGAATATGACAAGTCATAGATCTAACGTCCGCAGAATCAACGGTGTTTAGCTTATCAGGAAACCGTTAGATTTTGCAACCATTAGGTCTTATGAGCAAACATTCTGGAAATTCTTACTTCTTTTGCACAAAACTGTCTCAGAACCTGAGCATTTTCAGCTCTAATTTCTCAACCGCTCGTTCAAGTTTTAGTGCATGCTCGTAATTGATTTTTCCATTAAATATGCCTTAAAGTAAAAGGTGAATAACTTTAAAAGTTCAGTTCGGAATTTTTCATATATTTTTTTATTACCACATTTTTTCCTTGAATAATGTTAACTTTTTAGATATCTTCACTTATGACATATCTGTTCCACGCGACAGGACCGTATTCTACGGACAGCACGAGTGCTACAGTTCCAGTGCAAATATGGAAGGAACAGTTAAATGGTCTCGCAACCTATCAGAAACCGATATTGCCGACTTATTAATAAAGCCGTTGTTTATCAGTCGACCGTTTAGACCCCATTCAACATACTTTCAAAAGGCGCATGTTTTAAGTTAAAACTATGCTCGTTGCATCGCTGGAACAACCTGTTAAGAGTTGATGGTCTTCTCTTTTATGTTGGTTGCATATCTTGCTCTTGTGATTTTTTCCCATGTGGTGGTTCTCATGTCATACCATACCTTCTAGCAGATTGACAGAAAGCTAGACCGTCATTCGTACTACAGGAGGGAAAATTTAGTTTGTAACTGGACCATCAATCATATGCTTTGAACTAAACTAACTGTAAATTTTAAACATTGGTGATGTTTTTGGCATTGATATAATAATGTTCTCTCTGATATATATGTGAGGTTGCTGCCAAGAGTCTTCATGAAACATGATCAAGCTGTGAAATATGCAAGGTTCCTTGAGTTATTAATGTTTTGCTATAAAAACGCGAAGTATATAGATTTTGATACTCATGTGAATCAGTTCCAAGACAGCAGCACCAAGTTAGATTATGATGGTTTTGATTTAGGTGAACTTCTGCTCACCATATGACTGCAACTGTTCTTGTGGGGTACAAATTTGACCAATCTATGCAATTATGCCATGCAAAATTTTGATAAAACTCTCCCTTAAAATTGAACTCAAAGAGGATCAACCTCAACAAAGTTAACAACTAATAGTGATTAGGTCAGTATGGTGACCCATCAACAACAACAACCAAAGCTTAACTTCTCCTCTTATACAAGCTCTGAAAGTTCCAAATTAAAATATAATATATGAATAATTATTTTGGAAGTAAAATCCACATTAAAGCTTTTTTCCCATGACTTGCAAAGCTCTCTCCTCTTATTGCTCAATTCGGCCTAACATACCTTTCAAGCATGTATAGCATAGTTTTGTAACAACCTATCCTCCATAGCTCTTGCTCGATTTAGCTCTTGAAGGTCTCAGTCCACATTTGCTTCCAAGCATGAGCATCCCTTTGCACATTCAACCACCCAACAAACTGATGTGTGTGTGTGTGTGTATAGAAGAACCTGTTCATCCTCACAACTCACTAACATTTACTTCTCGATCTGAAGAAACGGGCGGAAAAATGGCCGCCTCTTCCTCATGTGTCTACCTCTTGCTTGCTTGTGTCGTTGCAGCATTCTTATCATTTCCTGCAGAAGCTGCCATAAGAAAGTATCAGTTCCGTGTGAGTACATATAATGGACATCATGCATCTAATAAATATCCTTTTTTGTGACTAATTTTGGATGTTTAATTCAGGTTGTGGTGAAGAATGTGAGCAGGCTGTGCCATGTGAAACCGATAGTTACGGTGAATGGAAGGTTCCCTGGACCCACCATCTATGCTCGAGAAGGCGATCGTGTTATCACCAACGTTACCAACCACGCCCAATACAACATGTCTATTCATTGGTATATATAACTACACTTGGATCGAATAATTTGATCAATATACAGCTCATTATTCGCTTTTTACCAAGTACATGCATTTTGATGTATAGGCACGGGTTGAAGCAAATTCGTAACGGATGGGCTGATGGCCCAGCCTACATTACGCAATGCCCGATCAAGAGTGGCAGCTCGTATAGCTACAACATCAATGTTGCAGGGCAGAGGGGGACTTTGTGGTGGCATGCTCATATTTTGTGGCTACGTGCCACTGTTTATGGTGCGATCTTGATCATGCCAAAGCAAGGAGTTCCTTTCCCATTCCCTCAGCCTCATGGTGAAACCGTGCTCGTCCTAGGTGAGAACGAGCTGACGAAAAATTTATAATTAATGTTGGTTTAGTGTTGTTGCACTTGTGCATTAATGTGATTGTTTGGTGTTTGTTCAGGAGAGTGGTGGAATGCTGATGTTGAGGAGGTAGTGAAGCAAGGCAATGCTCTTGGGTTGCCACCCAACATGTCTGATGCTCATACTATTAACGGCAAACCTGGGCCGCTCTTCCCCTGTTCAGAGAAACGTAAGTATATATTCAAACAAACTCAAAATCTTAAATCTCAAGTGATTATACATCATATATCTTTGCTGTTCTTTCAGATACCTTTGTGAAGGAAGTAGAACGGGGAAAGACATACCTCCTAAGAATCGTCAATGCTGCACTCAACGACGAGCTCTTCTTTGCCATCGCCGGTCACGACATGACAGTTGTAGAGATCGACGCTGTCTATTGCAAACCTTTCACCACCAATTCACTCCTCATTGCTCCTGGTCAAACAACAAATGTTCTTGTCACGGCCAACCAATCCCCAGGCAGATATTTTATGGCAGCAAGTCCATTTATGGATGCGCCAATCGCAGTTGACAACAAAACCGCCACGGCCATTCTTCAATACAAAGGCATTCCTACCACTGTCATACCAAGCCTGCCTCAACTGCCAGCACCAAACAATACTGCACTCGTAGACGCTTACCTCGACAAACTTCGGAGCCTAAACACTCCCCAATTCCCAGCGAAAGTTCCTCTTAATGTGGATCGACATCTATTCTATACCATTGGGCTAGGAATGAACCCATGCACAACTTGCCTTAATGGCACAAGAGTTGTTGCATCTCTTAACAACATCACCTTTGTGATTCCTAAGATTGGGCTGCTACAAGCTCATTATTTCGACATCAAGGGAGTGTTCAAATTGGATTTCCCCGATAAGCCTCCAACACCATTCAACTACACAGGAGCACCTCTCACAGCAAATCTTGGAACCTCACTTGGAACAAGACTTAGCAAGGTGGCTTTCAATTCAACAGTCGAGTTGGTGCTTCAAGACACGAATCTCTTAAGTGTTGAGTCTCATCCCTTTCACCTCCATGGCTACAACTTCTTTGTTGTCGGGAGAGGAGTCGGTAACTTTGATCCAGCAAAAGACCCTGCTAAGTTTAACTTGGTTGATCCACCAGAGAGGAACACGGTAGGAGTTCCAACAGGCGGTTGGACAGCGATAAGGTTCAGAGCAGACAATCCAGGTGAAACAACGAACTTACATATATAACAATCTACATTAGTTAAACATTGTACATTAAAGAAAATGCTCATATCCAATTGTGTATTCAGGTGTTTGGTTCATGCATTGCCATCTGGAGCTGCACACTTCTTGGGGGCTGAAGATGGCTTTCGTGGTCGAGAATGGAAACGGACCCAATGAATCTGTATTGCCTCCTCCCAAGGATCTTCCACCATGCTTGTAGAGTCTAGAGGATGATACTGAGATTGCCTGCAAGAGGTTTCTTCAACTAGACGATGAGATGATTCCGTGATTGTTTTGAGGTTCTGTAGCACAGACCTCTGGTTTGAATAAGTTGCCCTGCAAAATCATCGGCTGATAGGAATGGAGAGAATGGTTTTGCAATTGTACTATTATTCAGCTATATTCACTGATTTGAGTAACAATTTCATTTTATCCCCAACCCTCAAACAAAAAAAAAATAGTAATAATAATAGTTTTACTTCTTGCATTCATGAATCCTGGTTACTTGTCAATAGATATTAATCCCTCGAAACACTAATTGAACCTCCAACAGATAGCCCGGAATCAATGTTGTGCAAAACGAGTGCAGGAAAACAAAGGAAAGTCCTTGTAGGGTTCAGGACATTTAGCAGCAAAAGAATCAAGGCTATATTTTTCTTTCAAAAAAGAAAAGGAAAAAGAAGAAATAAAATTGGAAAATTGGAACCAAAAACTTAAAAGTGAGATCCCCCCCCCCCCACTGATTTATAAGCCTCAGAATCTTAATGTGTTAAGAGGTCTTACGTTCAAATGTCATCAGGTTTATTTATGAAATATTTTATTTAACCCATTATGTTGAGATGGATGACAATAGGACTCACAATGCTCTAAGGCCCAAGTAATTTGAAAATACAATTCCGGAATTTGAAAATTCATGTTAGTCCCAAGTTATTTAAAATTGGAATTTGCTTAATACTGTTAGTCGAAACTAACATTTCATAATGCAAGAATTTGGATTTTAGAATTCATCATTCAACTTATAGTACAAAAATGAGAAAACCAATCAATCTTTAAATCACCATGTACTCCTAAGTTTTCTAAAATGTCATCTATACATAATAGATCAAAATTTAAATAAACCGTCACATCCGGCATCGCCACTACCAGTTGCCGCAACCATTAACCGGACATTGACCGCCGCCGCCTTCCGGCCGACCCTCCCCACCGTCCCCGCCGCCACCGTCATCCGACCGTTCCCGCCCCCGCCGTCATCCGACCGTCCCGCCGCCGCCGGCCGGCTGTCTCCGCTGCGGCCGCCGTCGCTGTCTGTAGCCATCGGCCTACCGTCCCAGCCATCGCCGTCCCCGTTCGCCGTCGCCTCCGCCGCCTCCGACCGTCGACCGACCATCCTTGTCGCCGCCACCGGTCATCCACTTCCATTGATCAACGTCCATCAAACCTCCGTCAGTTGAATACCAGCTAACATTCACTATTAAATATATTATCCTAAATTACATATGGATTTTGAAATCAAATTACTAGTATTTTGAATATAAAAGAATTTTATCAAAATGACTCATTTCATTTACAAATTCTGGATTGAAAAATTATCTGGAACTAACACCCCAAGATAGATAAAAGATAAGTGCATTTGTAAGAAATTAGAGATAAGTTCCATGGATGATCAATTAAGCAAGAACCGATTGAGAAGGTTTGGACATGTGCAATGAAAATCATAAATGCTTCATGCAGGAGTGGCAAAATTAATTTAAAGATGCAACAAGGTCTGAGGGAAGACTTAAACAAGCGTAGATCGAGGCAGTAAAAAAGATTTGTTACTTATCCACTTAATTGAGGAGATGGCCCTTAATAAAACATATTGAGATAAAAGGATTCAAATGGAACATATTGAGATAAAAGGATTCATATGGTTGACCCCAAAAGGTTACGATAAAGGGTTATTCTTGTTGTTGTCGTATTCAATCTTTACTAGTGAGCTAGAATTTCCATTAAAGGCCTTTCCAGATCTAAAGGCCACATGAAGAGTATTAAATGCTCTCTCAGCTTGATATACATTGCTATCCGACAACCGAACAAGTTAAGCTTTTGGCTAAGTGGTTCTTAGGCAATGTGCAAGGAAATAAAGTATTGAATCGTCTTGACTCAAATATGTAAACATATAACATCCCTAAGACAATTTATCTACTGAAGAAATGATGATTTTATAAGTATTAAATTAGTCTCTACCATTTAATACAATGATTAACAACTTACCAAGAACAAACAAAATGATAGTAAGAAACAACAAATGCAATATGCAATATTGTAAATTAATTGAAAAAATAACTTATTAAAAATACAACATTGGCATGGCATGTTTGAAGATAAGAAAGTATAACACTATAAAATAAGGAAAGATAAACTAAAAGTTTAAGAGTTTAAAAAATGATTTATAAATTATAATAATTTTATCTGCGATAATTATTATACTTGTATGTGTAATATGCAAACCCAGAAACAGCAGATTTTGCAGTCGGTGAGATGCTTGCAGGTATTAAGATGAAAACTAAGAATGATTAAAACCAAATATTTTGCTTTTGTACCTTGACATGAATCTCGACACGATAATAGCATTGATAGAGAAGAGTCCTCAATGCCGATCGAGCACCAGAAACTCTTGGCCAGGAAGAAGCAGGCTTACCCAAAAAAAAAAATTACTGTGCTGCTTTTGCATTTTGTCCGAAGACTCCCAACAATAATATGATTGGTGATTTCATCCCAGATTTATATTGCTAAAGAAGATGGTCAACAATAAAGGTTCCATGCCTGTAAAAATTCATCAATGCAAAGAAAAAACATGGTTATGGGCCCAACTTGGAGATCAGGTCAGTCTAAGGTTAATGAATGCTCAACATAAGATCTACAAAATAAACAAAATTTTGATAAATCATGGCATCACCAAAGAACATTCATGCACATGAATTTAGCCTATATTTATAATAAGTAATACCCTGACTTTATAAGCAATCCTGTGGCATCAACACAAGAATCACCAGCATAAGACACTTAAATAACAGAAAATATCGCTAGGATTCAATAACCATGCATCAATGTCAAATGAATATGCAACCATCAATAACATTTAGCACATATAACTAACAAATTATACACAGGTTGATTGTCCAGGATTTCTACCTTAGAAGAGGTTGCTCTCACGAGTCCCACCTAAATCTCCCAGTTGATTTCCTTCAACTAATCAGACTAAAAATGACCAGCATTAATATGCGTTTAAATAAAGAGATGGTAAAATATTGATATAACAGTAAGCAATCTTGGTTTACTTTCTTAAATAATTTCGTACACACAACACATTAAGACATATTCCTATTGAACAACACATCAATAATCCAAAATCACTAGGGGAGCTAAAACCTCTGTTGAGAAGAATATTAATTGCATGCATACAGATTTAAGAGAGAATAAGCCAAAGGAGGAAACATAGATATACCTGAGACTTCATCCGATATAGTATTCAGCTAGTGAGGTTCTCTGAAAGGTCCTAGTCCTTTGAATGAAGTTCAACTGTTTGCCCTGTGGCTCGTGCTCCAGCCAAACTAACTTAATAAAAATGAAGCACCACAAAGCACAGCAAAACAACCTCCCTCAATTACTCATTAGTAATGCAGCGCACAACCGCATCCAGTAACAATAATAGTCACAATAATAAATAATGCAGCCTGCAAACCAGAGTATAAACATAATCCACCTTTTTTCCCCAGGAAACACCAAGTTCTATTCATGGCACATGGATCAATGATCATACACCCTTAACATAACTGGACACTTTGTCACAAAACAGCACATAGGAATGAAAAGTTACCTTTTGTAAGAACAGTTTAGAAGTATCTGAGATTGAGATTGAAGGAAAATTATATGTAACGTAATTTTTAAGATGCATAATGGAAAAAAGCAACACAAGCCCAATGATAAACTTAACAAAACAAAAGTTATGCACAATGCGACGATTCGGGCATTATTCGTCAAATAACTCACAAAAACAATGGATGAAACAAAATGCTAATCTCAATCTGAAACAATGAGCAACAGGCAAAGTGCGCTGAAGATTCAAACACTCTTCATATGGATCTTTTTCACTATTGGTCAAATAGAGATTCCCAAGTAAACACCTTGTCCTCATCCCTTTCATGATCATCCTCTATAAAATTTAGTTGTGCGTCTAAACATGCTCTACCGTCAAGGAACAACTGAGCTGTAATTTCTTCCCATCTTTTCTTCAAACAATAACGAGCACAAAAAAGAGCCATCAGCTTAAGCACTTGCCCATTCTTGATAACAGACCTAACAAAACGTTGCTCATAATAATTTCCTGCAAATCCTTTTATTTTCACTGATTTCAAATGGTGGTCTAAGCAGTCGAAAGATCCTTCTTCCTCCCAAAAGTTGTTAGCTACAAGATTTGTTGAAATTGCATTCGTACTCTGAAGTAAACAAGTATGTAAAAAGGTCAGGCAAGATGATACGATTATAATGTAAAAATAGAGTTAGGCTAAGAAAAAAATGCCATGCGCAAGAACTTACCAAAAGATCCAGAGTTTCTAAACGGGGAAAGCATCTTAGCAAGCCAATAAGTGTTTTGGACTGATAGTCATCATGGAAATTTACTCTAATAGCTAGTGCTCTTAGGCTTTGTATTTGAGTTCTCAAGTAGACGGGCTGTCCAAGCTGAATTACAATGAAAAACTATGTAAGGATCAATATATATTGATGTAGAGTAAGAATTTTGGCAAGTGCACCGCCACTATAGTAAACTATTCTCTAATTGATCAGATTATAATTTAAAAAACTATAGAAATTAGCATAATTGTACCTTAACTGAGTTAGATATCTTATCTTCTATTGATGATTATAAGAACAACACTATTACAAGCTATTAACCATTGTCATAATCTAAGACCAACCATCTAGAAATTTTTCATTTTTAATTAGGGGAAAATAGATTTATGTCCCTAGGTTCCAAAAGCAATAGGTTTTAGTCCCGGGCAAAAAAAGAAACCTTATCAGAAAAAACCTTGACTTATAGATTTCTTTGTTTTAGTCCCTATAGTACATGAACTAATGTTTTATGCCAATAATGTCATTTCAGATAAAATACTACATTTACCATTTAAAATACTATGGTTATCTTATAAATTACCACATTTTATCTTACAAAGTACTACATTTATAATTATCACTACCTCTGCTTCACATACTAGTTTTTTCTCCTCTTGTACGCTTATTAAGAAGTGTACAACTCTTTCCAAAAATCTAAGATGTAATAGATGTAAAATCCCCAATTTAACCCTATGATAGTCTTCCTATTGGCAATTTTAGAGTTAGGTTTGGAACTCCATATTTGAAGTGCATTGGATACAGAAGCAAAGAGTAGACATGTTTCTTAACATTCTAAAAGGACAAACAATTTGAACTAGTATTGTGAAATGGAGGGAGTATATAAATAGACGGCAAGATGAGCACCCGAAAGCAAGTCTGCCCAAGCCGAAGCATCTTGGCATTTGCATTTACAATTCCTAATCTCCTCAGCTTCGAGGTGTCGACAATCTCCAAACTCATCCAATCCGTAAAGAACTCATCAAGCAACAAGAGCTCAAGATTCGGCGCATCCTCGATCAACAACTTGCTAGCATAAACACTATGCACTGTCAGCTTCCTGAGACACAGCGAGCTGATGTGCATGAACTCCATGTCCCAGCAATCCAGCAACTCCAAGCTTTCAAGAACACGGCAACTTGATAAAATGTGTGACAGGCTGTTGTCTGTTATATTGGCTCTCGCCAGCCTCAGCTCTCTCAAGTTGGGGGGCATGGGGCGAGGCTCGTCGAGCTTGACGTCGGTCAGCTGCAGGGAAGAAAGAGATCGGCAGGCGCTGGCGAGGGGAGGGAGCTTGTAGTACAAGGCCAGGTTCTGGATCCCGTTTCGGGCTAGGGTTCCGATCCAGCGGTCGAGGGTGCGGTCGAAGCGGCGCCAGTTCTGGTAAGGGGCGTGGAAGAGGTCGGAGGTGTGGTGGGAGGTGCTGAGGTGGGTGGAGATGGAGGAGGAGAGGCGGAAGCTGAGGATGGGGCCGCGGTGGCTGGAGAGGATCTTGTTGATGGATTTGATGCGCCAGTTGCCCTCGCTGCGCCTCGGATTCTTCGTCGTTTTCTTCGAGAACGATAGGGTTTGGCGGCGACTGAGGGTGCGGGCGTCGATGTGGAGAGGGGAGATGGAGGAGAGATGTCGCCATCGAGAGGAGAGGACGGTGGTTCTCGCGGAGTCTTGGATTGGGAGAAGGGAGAGGATCGATGTGAGGATGCAATCTGGGACTTTGCTGATGTGATCGGCGGCAACTACTTCTTCTTCTTCTTCTTCTTGTATAGGATCTGATTTTATTGATGAAGCCTCCATTTCCTTCCTCTTCCTCTTGTTTCTCTTGTCCGCCATTGTTAGGGTTTTGGAGGAGGAAATGCCAAGAGAGGAAGTTCCAAGATTTGGTTTAAAGCTTAAACAGAACAGCGGTTTCATGGTGCAAACACTTGCAAACTGCAGTTTAGTAAAGAGATTAATGCAGAAAAGAGACAGGAGGAGATTTCCTCCGGCGTAGAAAAAATATAATCTCCATCATTTTTTCCAACAATCGACATCCATCATCATCGTTATCATCTAAGATGTGCGTTCACTAAATTTTATATGATTCCACAACCTTTTCACCGTTGATTTAGTGGGTTCAAAATTAACGGTCTACCGACAATAGAACTTTTTACATTGCTAACATCACATGAAATTTGGTGTACCCACATCTTAGATGATAACGATGAAGATGATGAGGGCCGATCGTCGAAAAAATTGGTGGAGGGAATTGGAGGAAATCCCTTCCTATGGCCTCTTTTCCACGTCATAGGAGGAAATCCCTTCCTGGCCTCTTTTCTCCATTATTCTATTTAGTAAAATTGAGGTTTCATATAATATAAATTATATAGGTCTTTAAGTCCGACAACAAGATTTAAGAAACCTTGGTTTAACTTGCATTCCTCTCGAGAAGAGAAAAATAAAAGAGACGGCACGAAATCTTACGAGAGGTTTGCCTCTTTTGGAGTTTAAATAAATGGGAATTTGAATCTCCGAAACTTTTGGAAAACCCAGGTTGGGAAACTCTATTCCAATTACAGAGCATAGAACTTACAAATGCATTCATTGAATTTGACAATTCATAAAAACTCATTCATTATTTTGTAACTGAAATTGTTGAAAATATTCCTTGAGGGGGTGAATAGGAATATACTACCGATATGCTCAAATAAAAAATTCTAAACACTTGCTAATCGAAGTATCACAATTGTAAAGCTTAACAAGCGATATACCAATAGAGAATAGTGGTTAAGCAAACTACAATTGTGAAATAAGCAATATATATCACTACTAGAAAACGTAACTATTAGGAACCGCATATTGACGGCCGTTCATTTTTGAACGGTCGCTAATAACTTATCAGAGACAATATACAATATATGGTCGCCAATACACGGTTGCTAATAACATTAACGACCGCTTATTTTTTATTAGCGATCGTATTAAATGATCGCTAATAATTTTTGCACATTTAACCCGCGATCGGTCTTCTATTTCCCCATTCTTCCCCAATGCTTTCCCCAATTCCTGAGCTCCTTCTTTGCTAGGTGAATTCCTCTCCATTCTTCTCCAAATTCTCAAAAAATAAAAATCAATTTTATTGTCTAACTTTTTTTGTATGTATTGTTCTTATTGTTGTAGGTGACTGATATTGTCTTGGTTGTTCGAAATCCGACGAAAATGTTAGGGTTTTTACCTTTCAAATTATAATTTTTTCAATCAGGTTATTATTTGTGACGTGGATTATAAAATTGTTATGTAATTGTTATTTTAGATTATTAAATTGTGATGTGGATGTTAGGCTATGAATTTTTTGAATTAAATGTGAATGTTAGGATTGTAGAATTTGAAGAATTTATAATCTCTAAAAAAACCCTAATTACAAATTATAAACCTAATTACAAAAATTAAGGTATTGAAGAATCTATAAACCCTAAAAAACTCAAATGACAACTTATAAATTCTTATCAACAAATTAAGATAATCTTAAGTTTAAAATATTGAAACCATAATTAGAGACCGGAAAAACGTAACTAAAAAACTTCAACGTTAACACTAATTATAATATAACATTAATTACACTAATTAAGAAACCTTAGTTTTAATATTTCAAAAAATATAAAATAATATTTTTGGAATTTAAATAATAAAATAATGAATTTCATGGACATTATATGAATATAGATTTGAGTTTTCGTAGAATGGTATAGTTATATGCCTATGTTTTTTGAAAATAATTGAATTTAAAAACGAAATATTAATTATGGAAGCATTTATTTAAATTGGGCTTTTTATAAATTGATATATAATTAATTTCATACAAGTTTAATTTTAAACTTAATTAGTGTTTTACTAATTGTGCATTAAACTTAGCTTATTTTGTTAACAAATTACATTGTGTTCCATGTTTTGTTCTATTTCTATTTTTTGGTTTTGTGTATTTATTTTGAAAAGAAAAGAAAATAAGAAAAGAAAAAAAAATGAAAAAGAAATGGGGGACAAGGAGGTATGGCATGAGTGTACGGAAACGGTGACGTGGCGGGCCGCAACGTATTTACTAAGAAATAAATACGTTAAGCATAATTAAGCAATATATATATATAATGCATAAGAATGACAAGAGATATAAAATAAACAGCAACTTTTATTAACATTCATATTTACAATACAACTGTTTTGAAAAAAAAAGATATAATGATATAAAACAATACCTAAACAGTGGCATACAAACTGAAATAAATACAAAGTGAGCTAGAAGTTCAGCTGGGCAGTGAACTGGTCCAAGTCCTCCTGCCTCGGCTCGATCTCCTGAGAGTCTGATCATCCCGACGAACATTCTAAAAAAGGAAATAGACAAGAATATCGTCAGCGAACTAGCGCTCGGTAAGTCCCAAAAGAAAGAATAGAATATAACAAGTGATGAGAATTGAACTGGTAAGTTGTACAGGTGTATGTTTGTTATTCTAACGTAGTTGTTTGTAGCTTGATACAGAAGGTATTTGTGTATACGAGAGGAGTCCATCTTACCCCGTGGACTGTGGTAATATGCAGTACAAGGCCCCATCAAAACCCATGGGACAACGGCACGAAAGTTCATGTATGTGTCTTTTAGTAACCATCTCGTACCACGTTAATACGTTACGTACCAATCTACCTCGTTAACCCCACTTAATGTGTTGTATAGATTATATTTATAAGTCTTGTCGAAAGCATGGATACAAGTTGTTCAAGTAGTCAGCTTCAGGATGTAATCTTGTAGTCATGAAGTCATGTCAAGTTATAGCCATAGTTCGGTCAAATCAAGCCATGTATTCAGGTTTGATATTGAAGTTTGAATTCAGATATTCAAGTTCTTGTTCAAGTATACATGTTAGAGTTTGGATTCATATTTGAATTGGATTCTGATTTGAGTTTGAATTTAAGTTTGATTTAGACTCAGACTTGAGTCGGACACTTGTAACTGATTTAGATCTTGAATTAGATTCGGGAGTTATCGATAACTGCTGCACATGGACGGCAGGATTTGTGTCTTTTTCTAAGACAATTACCATTGATAACTCCGTTAAGTTTTCTATCTTAAATAGGTAAGCACTCACTTTCTCCGGCTCCCTGGAGCTCAAGAGAATTGATCCCGCTTAAACCTATATTTACTAAAGTCCTTAAATATTGTTTTATATAACTCGAGAGAGTTTTATGAAAATATTTTTAATATAATTAAAAACAAATCTCGAGAAATTATTTATATTATTTAGGGTTTGTATGGATGTAAATTTTAAGGATTTGAGATATTTTAGTGATAATTATATAGCTTGGAAAGTTCATGATATTTTATTGTAAAACTTGTCTCTTATTGATATCTTGATGGTATTTTGGTGAAAACTTGTAATTATTTCATTGTAAAAAATGTAAGTTTATTATATTTTGAAAATATGTAGATTTGTAATATTTATATAATTATTTAAAAAAATTAAATTTTTAATTAAGTAGAAAAATTCATTTTTCTTAAAAACTGTATTAAAAATCTTTCGAGACCGAATGCTCCGTGAGGAAGTCTGCATCTCGCTCTACTAGCCCAAGTATGTGTGATAATCCGCACCATCCAATAACGGGTCCCCTATAGAGAGTTGTAGATGTATATTTGCAAAGGAATTTAAAATACAATTTAAAAAAAATCTGATTTTATAGTAAATGGTATTTTCTTGTAATATTGTATTCGTAACAAAAATTCATAAAAGAATATATCGTGCTATAGAACTATGTATGTATGTGAGGGGTAAGTCGTTAATCCGTGAAGTTTTCTAAATGTATGTTTTAACAAAATACGAAAAGAGTTGTTATCTAAAGTTCATGGTATTTTAATGAAAAGGTTAAATTGTGATTGTTTTACAAAAGATTCTTGGTTAAAATTTATTCTAAACATGAGTATTAAGTTTATAAGTGAAGTGGTATAATTTATTTGATCAAAAGCTAAAAGAAAATGGAGTTATATGCTTTAGAAAAAGGAATATCGGTAATAACTCCATTTTTTACCGATTTTAATTAAAAAGAAATTAAAGTAATAGAAAGGAAAATTGGGAGGGACTTACAAGTTATTTAGGTTAAGGAAAGGTAGGAGAAAAGAGGGTTGTCGCCGCGCTGTCGCGGGAGCTCCGGAATTGCTTCGATTCTTCACCGGAAATTGACCGCTTGCTAACTCTACTTGTACTTAGAAATTTTAAGAGTTTTGGCTAGAAATTTCATAATGATGAAGGGTTAGAGCATGTGGTAGTATTTATAGCGTAGAATTAGGGTTTGGAATTAAAATGGTGAATTAAAATGCATTAAAAAGATGATAAATTGGGGATTGAAGGGACTATATTTAATTGCGGGCAATCAAACAGTGCAGAGTAGTTAGGGGTAGGAGAAGGGTTGTGTGCAAAGCCCGGGGATAAATAGCCAGAGTTCAACCATCGCTGCCGGCCTAAGGGGCATTTGGCCGGTCGATTTAGGGGGTGGAGCCGTTGGATTGATGCCACGTATTCATGTCTGTATTTAAATCCTTGTGCACATGTTTGATTTTTCTGTCTTTTCATTTTTGTGTGTATTGCACGTGTAAACTTTTGGGCTTCCAAAAAGTTTAAAAAGAAAATCAGAATAAAAAATAATATGTCTGATGGGGTCCGAACACAGGGCTACGTCACAGCAATGCAAAGGCTTTACCAGTGAACTACAAGTTGTTTCTTGCTATTATTTAACAAAATTAACTTATAACCCAATCTCAGGCAGTATAACTCGTTTCTGTGCATTAACTGGAAAATTCCGTACAGTAAATTCAGAGTCGTTACAATGAGAGAGAGTGAGAGAGAGAGAGAGAGAGAATTAATTCAACCATTCATTGTTCCAGCATCTTTTTCATTTCTTCACCTCTATCTTTCTTCATCTTCTCCTTCTTCATTTCTCCATCTCCTCTACCCCTACAAATCACCACCAAAACCATCTCAAAACCCCATACGACCTTCACATAAAATGTTCCTCATCTCATCCTACACCTTATGGCATGTTCAAGATTTCGTTTGGGGAGTTTTGGCTATATAGGAATTTTCTTGGGTTGCTTCTTGAGGTAAAATTTCCACATTTAGATTAGTTTTCAAGTTTCCTAACCTCACAAACTAGTTTAGAGTTAAAAAGTGCATGTTTAGTGAACTTGGAATTTTCTAGGACGATCTTTAGTGAATGTTATGAGTGGTGGTGATGTAATTAAGGCTCAGTTAGTGACCACAACCATGTTAGTGATAGAATCATTGACCAAACATGAGTTTAGAAGTTTCACACATGAACTTAGAATTTTTCGATATCGGTTTTGATTGAGTATTGATGTTCAAATGAAATCTGAGATGACTTGTGAACTTTGAAAATTTATTAGCAGATATAATAAGATGTGCAGACTTGTAGAAAGTTACCCTAAAAACCCAAGCCCAAACCACCATGTATTGGTCGCCAATTTAATCGAATTGGCCGCAAATTGCAGGTCCATCGGGGAGTTAGGGCATGGGGTTTGGTCTATAGCTCAATCACTAGATAACTAAACCTATCCTATATGCAAAGGGGGCTAATTTCACTTTAAGAAAAATCTGGGAGCATTTTACTAAGTTCTGCTTATGTTTTCCGAAATTTGAAAACTTAGTTTTTGAGATTTGACTCGATCATTTGACGTTCATACGTCAACGTTAGAGGTTATTTTTTTGTTCTAGCACGTGTTGACTATATGTTCTAATCTATGTGTGCTTCGCTTGTCGTATCGATTTTCGATTTGGATTTCATGCGATACGATATGCTTTGAATTGCAGGTACGAGCGCGTGGACTTTCGGGACGATGAAGGAGGACAAGGAATCCGTCGGGATCGACTAGAGCAAGGCGTTATAGGTGAGTAGATGTGTATTTATGGGGGATGTCGGGTGGATGGCGTATAGCACCCGCAATCGTAGTACTAAGATACTAGATATATAGTTTTATATAGATATATTAGGTATATATACCTAGCTATTAGGGTCCTAGGATACTATATGTAATAGTAGTATACGTGTAGGAGGGTAAATCTCTAGTTCTAGTTTTTCTTAGCCTTTGAGTTATGTGTATATACGCTTATATATGTATGTATGTATGTGTGTGTGTATGTATGTGTATGTATGTGTATGTATAACATGAGGATAATTACAATATGATATAATGAGATGATGATATGATCGGATATGATGTCATGAGTCGATATGATTGGATATGATGATATGAGGCGATGTTATATGATATGATAAATGATGACATGAGACGATATATGATGATATGAGATGAGATGATGTACGTGACTATAGATCTGTACTATTGATTAATGATATCGTATAATGGATTATACCGTATGTGATATGATGAGGATGGATCGCCGACTTATATATCGACTCGAGAAATATTGTTTTTAAATCACTTAAGTAGATATTAGGATATATTTAAAGTTATACCTATTTTCAAAACTAACGAATCGTTACGCACTTTTAAATGATAATTTCAAGGGATGCTACGACTTTTCAAATGGTATTTCTTTTCAAAATATCGTAGCCCCCTATTTTCTAAAAACAACGATTCGTATTATTTTAAAACTATAATTGTATGGCCCCTATGTAGTTGCGTATTTTATACTGTTCGCGTTTACAATTTCTTTATTATGTTCACGCTCGCATTACGATTTTTTATTTCTGCATACGCTCGCATTATTTTTCGTTTACGATATATATATATACTGCGTTCATACCCTTATCGTTATGTATGACTTCATCTGTTAGGACACCTGTATATCCCCTAGAGGCCATTACTGTATCATACTAGTTTGTATATTACTTAATGGAAGCTTGGGATATTCACCTTGTATAAACAATCTTACTCAATATAGTAGTATGCTACTTGGTTTGTTTCTACTTCAATGTGTACATGTGTTTATTTTAGTATATCACCTATACACATTAGTGGAGCCCTTAGGATCTTTGCTTGATTACCAGCGTTGTGATGGCAGTCACACTAGTGGGGGTTGGGTAATCTATAAGCACATCCTTATGCAGGTCCCTAGCCGCAAGACTATCGAAACAGGGCATCGATACTCCGGAGTAGACTAGCGTATGCGCTTCTCATCCCGGTGTGGGAAACGGTCTGTCCCACAGCCGTCAGTACGTCGTACTTGAGATAGTATGCGGGTGCTCGTTGGGTTACGAGTATACTGGACAGGACTCGTCGGGAACTGTTGGTTGGTACTATACCTATCATCAGTTATCAGTTCCCAGGTGACATGAGTACAGCTTAGTCCGCTGACTTGACACTGTCACTTCGCCTCGAGTGTGTTCCCATTGCACTTAGATTACTACCCTATCACGGCTCAAAGGAGTCGTGCAAACAGGTAGTAGTTGGGTGCAGTCCCGAAGCACTTGGAGGCAGTGACGGTTAGACAGGATTCGTCTCTCCCGGTATTGGGGGTTGACATCGCGCTGTGTCTAGGAGAGCCATTACACAAGTATTCCCTGGCCAGGGCAAGCGAGATATACTGGTAGGTTTCCAGTGTTATCTCAGGGTGTTCTGGGCTTCACTCCGACACGACTTGTACCGCTATTAGGGGACTGACGTTTACCGCCCCCTAGGCCCGCCATGCGATGTATCAGACGAATAGACCGGACTGTATAGAGATTGTCACATTCAGACTCAGTAGGAGTTCAGATGGGTTTCACCTCGTCAGTCTTCTTGTCGGCATCTACCTGGGGACCGTTACGCACAGCTAGTGCCGCTTGCGGTCTGTGGTTAAACCCACTGTCAGCGTAGTGTCGAGTCTTTAGAGTCCCACACAAAAAGCTATTCGCCTTTAGGCAAAAGAGTAGAGGTCGCATGGTTTTGCGACAGGTCGCATGGTTTTGCGACAGGGTTCGGTCACATCCGTGCACTTGTGCACGTACAGTGTCCGGACAGTTAACACTAGCGGGCTTTGGTTTAAGCCAGATCCTAGTGTACGTTTTGGGATTGGTTTTATCTCGTTTGTATTCGTGTTCCTCGGAACGCGGATGCGCGTGTGTATGCACAGTTGACAGAGAGACAGAGGCAGAGTATTCTCATTGGGGTTGTTGACTGTTGATAGTTGACTGTTGACCATTGACTTTTGCTTAACCCTAATGAGAATAAGATATATGATTAACATTAATATTAATTAAGTATTACAGTGACATGGTTGTTGAGGGGTTGACTTTGTTGACTTGTTGACTTTGTTGACCTGTTGACTAGGTTGGACTAGTTGACCATCATCATGACAATGGCTATCATTCCATGGCAAAGACTTTTGCTTGCTTGTTTATTTATGCAAAATGAGTGCATGAAATGATATAGCCATTTTGACTTAAACCATCACACAATACTTGATTACTATTTTTGTTATGATGGCTTTTGGATTATGAGAGGTTGGATGAGAAAAGAGAGGCTCATTCTTTCATTTGCTTTCTCTCTCTCGAGCTCTCTCATTCTCAAGCTCTCCCTCTTCCTCTTGCTCTCTCTCTAGCTCAAGGCAAACCATTCTCATGTGTTGAGACTCATTGCCTAGAGATAAAAAGACACCAAAACATTCCTCTACTCATTCTAGTTCACAAGGCCTAGCAAACCAAGTGATCTAGTTTCTTCAAAGTTCGAAGAAGAAGCCAAAGGTAGAAGTTTTCGGGTGGATCCATCTTCGGCGCAAGGAGACGACGAGGTGAAGCCGATCCGTACACCGGGAGGAGTTGAAGACGAAGGAGTTCAAGAAAGGTATAGCCTCCTAACCGAGTAGGTAAACTCATGTTAGGTTGTTAGTTAGTCGTTTAACAAAGATCCGTATTGGTAGTCCATGTTACCACCCTCTTGAAAATCGTTTTTCACCAATTCCGCAACCCCGTAAGTACCGGGGAAGGGTAGCATGGACTTACAGTGGTATCAGAGCCTAGTTAAACACTATCTAACATGTTAGCAAAGTAAGTAGAAGTTCGATCAAAGAAAAAGTCGCGAAACGAACCCGGAAAATGAAGTTTCTGCCGAAATTTTTTTCTGTCCAAAACATGATAAATCTTATCTTAAAAATCGGCTCAGGCTTTTTGTTAAACACCCAAGAAATTTCGTCCACCGAATCGGTCAAAGCGCCGCGGAAATGCGGCGGGAGCATGCTCCCGCCGCGGTTCCGCGGCCGAGTTGACTTGGTCGGGGAAAAAGTTTCTTGCAGAGTGCTTCTGGGGCTGTTTTGGGATTTTTGGGATATGTTTTTTCTGGCCAGATTTTCCAGAAAGAAAAATTAGTTTTTGGGGCTTGAAAATCCGTATTTTGATCGAACTTCTAAAGACTAAGGTTAACGGGTATATATCTGTGATGTGTTATATGTATTGAACGTCCGCTAATCGCTATACATCGATTAGTGGGGGTTATACATATCTGTGATCTGTAATGTTGATGGTATGTGTATATGAATTCTTTGGATTGTCGCGGATGAATAGCCGGGGGTTGTGAGATGAGAGTTTTTCCTTTTATCTTTCAATTCATGTAATATGTAAATTGATGTAATATTATTTTTGGCCGCACAACCGGGTCGAGGTTGTAGCGTCATTGTATAATTTCTTTTTACTGTTTTTGCTCCTAGGATAGACCCAAGGTGGGGTGCACAAACTACCGGGTATCTCGAAGTGCCGAGTGGCCTACTCACGTCGTTGAGGGAGGTTGCTCCACTTCGGATATTTGGCGGGTAGTTTGCCGCACCCGTAGGGGTCTAGGGTGGGGTATTGGCTATTCATCGCGACCGTGTAATCCTCTTTTTGTTACAGGCTCGTACGAATTGCGGATTCCTAGTTTATCCAATGTATTCATCTATGATCTGAAATGGCTATCATTGCAATATATCTATATATGATATTATTTAGGCGTTGCTTATGTTTTGCAGCCGCGCTAGCCCAGCCCCCGCTCTGTCGTTAGTTAAGTAACCTAACGGGTAATGACGGGGCCCCATGGCGAATGCGAATGGCATAAGCGTACGTCATATTTTGGTTGTTTTCTGCAATGGTAGGATTAAATGATGGGACGCATTAAAAGAACTAATGCAAGAAAAATACGCATTAAAAGAACTAATGGAAGAAAAAATAAACCAAGTAAAAGTCGTTGGAACACTTTTAAAAACCACTCGGTTTCTTTTCAAAAGAACTTTTAAACGCGGAGCTTAAGCCATTCCTTTTAAAAGCTATCTCGTTCCATCGATCATATCAAGTTCACTACGTTCACGGTTTTGCCAAAACCATCCGTAGCCCTCCATCGTTTCAGTTAAATATTCGGTAGTATTCAAGCTATGTATTTTGACCTCACGCCAAGGCATAGTGATTGGTAGCTGCCGAATATTTATCTGTTGCATAGATAGAATGCGTTGGTTTGAGACAGTCGTACTACCATTTTGGCCTACGTCAAGGGTAGGTACGGGTGGGTTCAAATTAACCTGGATAATGATGGGAAGAACTTGACATGTGACTTATGACATTTTGACCTCACGCCAAGGTCATAAGAGCATAGGGCAAAAATCCACATCGGGAGTTTCAAAGGAACTGAAACTTGCTAGCACTGCATACCATTTGGAGTGTGATGATTCTGGTAGGATTCCTTCAGTTTTGTCACGCGATGATAGTTGGATCCCGATCCTACTGTGAGTATATGCTACTCCTCGGGAAATTTCTCACTTAACGATCAATGTTATAAACCAAGTAGGTGTCTAGAAAGGTGTTAGCGGGGCTATGCCCTCAGGGAAAAGAGGTTCTTAAATTAAGGAACTTCGCGAAAGCGTTGGAAAACCTCCCTCGAATTACCGACACCAGCCTGGCCGAACGGTTAAGCAAGTATTGTACGGTGAGATTGATCCTGACTAATTCTTCCGTTTTGGTTTGAGGAGGGATTCGAGAGACAGTGGGAGCCATCCTGTTTAGACAAATTAAAAACCACTCTAAACTTGCAAGAGCATCATGCTAAAGTGTTTCTTCTCTTTCTCCTAATTGCATCGACCAATCATCATGACCGGACTTAAGTTATTACTAGATAAAAACATACTGACAGGGCCAAACTACAAAGATTGGCTCAAGAATGTCAAAATGGCAATCACTTATGACAAGTTGGGGTATCTCCTTACCACCAAAGCTCCCCCTGTCCCAGGTCCCACCTCCAGCATCGCGGATAAGGAAATCCGTAAGACTTGGGAGATCGATAGCGCGAAGGCCAAGTGCCTCGTGCTTGCCTCTATGGACAACGAACATTAGAGGAGGCACGAGAATATGGACCTCGAATCCATATTTCTCCATACAAAAGAACTGTATGGAGAGCAATCTCGTATCGCAAGATACGAAGTGTCGAAGAAGCTATTTTCGGCAAGGTTGGCCATCGGATCATCGGTAGCGGAACACGTGCTTAAGATGATTGGCTTCATTGAGGAGCTCGCGGAACTTGGGACCACGTTAGAGAACGAGCTCTATACGGACTTGATTCTCCAGTCTCTTCCTTCCACTTACGCCCAGTTTATCCTGAACTTCAACTTATAAGAAAAAGAAGTTGAACTTTCAGAACTCCTCAGCATGCTGAGGAGTGCAGAGGGCACCTTACAGAAAGGTAGGGAAACATCCACTTTGTTTGTAGGAGGATCTTCCTCTTCTAGATCCAAGGCGAAAGCCAAGGGAAAGAAGAAGAAAGCCCCCGCCAAACCAAGGGGCGGTGTTAGTAAAGTGGATACGAAGGGAAAGACAAAAGCAACAAAGGTAGCGGGAAGGCTTGTGGATAAGGAAGAGTGCTTTTTCTGTCATAAGAGTGGTCACTGAAAGAAAGATTGCAGGGCTTGGAAAGCCAGAACACAGGATCTGAAGCAAGTTGCGGCTTCAGCTTCAGGTGTGTATGTTATTGAAAACTGTCTATCAATAAACTCTACTTCCTGGGTATTGGATACCGGATCAGGATCTCATATCTGTAATTCTTTGCAGGCGTTGAGAAACCGTAGGGTTTTGAAGGCAGGTGACATGACCCTCAAAGTTGCAACGGAGCTAGCATGGATGCTAAGGCCGTGGGGGACTATCACCTGGGGTTGTCAGATGGACACGTTTTGGTTTTGCGTAATTGCTATTTTGTACCCAACGCAACTTGTAATATCATTTCTGTATCTTTGACTTCTAAAGAAGGTTATGAATTTGCGTTTGTAAGTAATGTTGTAAACATTCACCTTAATCAAGTTCTGATTGGGTCAGGTACATTAAGCAATGGTATATACGTATTAAACTAACCACAGATTTTCAATGTCCAGAATACACCCAAAAGAAAGTCTCCGGAAATAAATCAGACTTTCTTATGGCATTGTAGACTGGGTCACATCAATGAGAGAAGGTTGACGAAGTTACATGCAGAAGGATATTTGAATCCGTTCGAATATCAATCGTATGCCACTTGTCAATCCTATCTCAAAGGAAAGATGACAAAGACTCCGTTCACTGGACACGGAGTAAGAGCGAGCGAGCTCTTGGGACTCGTACACAGCGACGTGTGCGGTCCAATGTCTACACATGCGCGAAGCGGTTATTCTTACTTCATTACTTTTACGGATGACTTTTCAAGGTACGGTTATGTCTTCTTAATGAAACATAAGTCCGAAGCCTTTGGAAAATTCCAGGAATATAAGAATGAAGTAGAAAAACAAACCGGCAAAAGTATCAAGACACTAAGATCGGATCGAGGTGGTGAATACTTGAGTGCCGAGTTCCTGGACTATTTAAAAGAGAATGGAATTCTCTCTCAGCTTACTCCTCCATACACTCCGCAACATAACGGTGTATCGGAGAGACGGAACCGAACCCTATTGGATATGGTACGGTCCATGATGAGTAACACTGAGTTACCGCGATCATTCTGAGGATATGCACTAGAATCAGCTGCATACCTTTTGAATCGAGTTCCGACTAAGACTGTGCTACCACACCATATGAGATATGGAGTGGGAAGAAACCCTATCTTCAATATCTGAAGATCTGGGGATGTCCGACTTTTGTCAGAAAGCAGCATGCGGACAAACTCGAGGCACGCTCAGTACTGTGCAAGTTTGTGGGATACCCAAAGAACTCCAGGGGGTATCTCTTCTATTACGCAGAGGAACAAAAGATCATTGTTTCTCGTAATGCCCATTTTCTAGAACACCAGTTCTTAGAAAAGGAAACAAGTGGGAGCGAAATAGAACTGGAAGAAATTCCAGAACCACAAACTATTACTGAAAGCTTAGTAGAACCAGAGGGTTCAAAAGAAAATGACATTCCTACGCCGCTCCGCAGGAGTAGTAGGTAGTCTCATCCGCCCGAGAGATACTACGGTTTTCTCATAGACGGGGATAGAGAGGATTGCATCATAGATTATGATGAGCCGACTAGCTTCCAGCAGGCCATTCAGAGCGTTGACTCGGTAAAATGGCTGGATGCAATATGGACCGAAATGGAGTCCATGTACACCAACAAAGTATGGACGTTGGACGTTGCTCCAGATGGGGTAAAACCCGTAGGATGCAAGTGGATCTTCAAAAGGAAGATTGGTGTAGATGGATAGGTTGAGACCTATAAAGCTAGACTGGTTGCAAAAGGTTTTCGTCAAAGACCTGGTTTGGACTATGACGAGTCTTTTTCTCCAGTAGCTATGCTAAAATCCATTCGGATCCTTCTTGCCATTGCTGCCTTCCACGATTATGAGATTTGGCAGATGGACGTAAAGACCGCTTTTCTAAATGGAAATTTAGAGGAGTGTGTTTATATGGACCAGCCAGAGGGTTTCATTCAGAGTGGGAGCAGCGGAAAGGTGTGCAAGTTGCTTAAGTCCATCTATGGACTAAAGCAGGCATCGCGGAGTTGGAACATCTGTTTTGATGAGACGGTCAAAGAATTTGGCTTTATCAAAAATCCAGATGAACCATGCATCTATAGTAGATTTGTAGCGAGAACTGTAGTATTCCTCGTTTTATACGTGGATGACATTCTCTTAATAGGAAATGACATTCCGATGCTACAATCTGTCAAGGGGTTCTTGTCACATAGGTTCTCCATGAAAGACCTGGGTGATGCCTCATACATTCTGGGGATCTGGATCTATCGTGACAGATCCAAGAGGATACGAGGACTCTCACAGTCCAGGTACATCGACACCATACTGAAAAGATTCAGTATGGAAGATTCCAAGCGCGGTAATCTACCGGCTTGTCACGGGATCACCCTCTCCAAAGAGATGTCTCCCAAGACTGATTTGGAAAGGGATCGCATGTCTATTATACCCTACGCTTATGCGGTAGGCTCTATAATTTATGCGATGTTGTGTACCAGACCAGATGTAGCTTATGCACTGAGTGTGGTAAGCCGGTATCAGTCAAACCCAGGGGAGAAATACTGGATAGCAGTAAAGAACATTCTCAAGTACCTGAGAAGAACTAAGGAGATGTTCTTGATGTATGGCGGAAAACACCTCTAGATCGAGGCCTTTGATGACTCCAGCTTCCAAAGTGACAAGCATGATTCCAAGTCCATGTCGGGTTTTGTCTTTACCCTCAATAGAGGGGCGGTGTGTTGGAAGAGTTCCAAACAGGAAACCGTTGCTGACTCGACGATGGAAGCGGAATATATCGCTGCTGCAGATGCCGCAAAAGAAGCTGTCTGGGTAAGGAAGTTCTTAACTGAACTTCAGGTGGTTCCGTCCATTGTTGATCCAATACCTCTGTATTGCGACAACAACGGGGCTATAGCTTTAGCGAAGGAACCAAGGTCCCATCAGAAGTCCAGACACATCTTGAGGCGGTATCACATGATCAGGGAGATCATGGGTCGCCAGGAGTGTTCCCCTCCGAACGGCGGCCCGGACTTCGCGTCCGTGTGCCTGGGGTTCGGGGCAGATGCTATTTGGTTTTATCCGTCTACCTCTCCGAAGATGCCAAGTTGATTTATGGCACCGTGTATCGGAGGTTTAGACGGATGTGGCCGATGTAGCAGACTTCGTCAGATTCCCCCTCAGGGTGAGGGGTTTTTGATTGTGGGGACACTCTTCCCTGCAGGCGCAAGCCCCTGCAGTTAATTACGCTACCGCATCGCGGTAACAACTTTCTCCTTCTCCAGAATTTCACTTCGTGTCGTGTATGTTTGTTTTGTTTATGGTTGCCCGTGGATTGTATACGGAGACTGAGTGATGTCGTCACCCGTAGGACGTGGATTAGTCCAAATCCATATTTACTTAGATTTGGGTTTGGTGTTTTTAGTTTAAGGATGCTTTAGCCGCGTTGCGGCTAAGACCGACTTAAACGTTCGTCAAGGATACGTTAGTCCTGTTTTAGACTAAGATCAACCTGACGTAGTGATTGATTTAATTATCTGGTTGTCAAGACTCGTCACCTCTCTGACGTCGTTGAAGGATTACAACGACAGGCGTCAGAGGAGTTCAGAGGTGTACCCTTGAACCAGAGTTTATTTGGAGTTTTATCGTTTATTTGAATATCTAAGGACACGTTAACCGTATTTGGGGTTAAGATCAACTTAGACGGGACCGTTTAGATCCAACAAAAGAGCGTTTGGGCCCTATTGTGCCAGTTTAGGGACGTGGCGGTCCATTGCCAGTTTTAGGGACGTGGTGGTCCATGCCAGTTTAGGGACGTGGTGGTCCGATATTAGTTTAGGGACGTTTCGGTCCGATATTAGTTTAGGGACGTTTCGGTCCGATATTAGTTTAGGGACGTTTCGGTCCGATACCAATGTAAGGTCGTTGGGACCCGTCACCTCTTTGACGTCGTTGAGGAATTACAACGAGGGATGTCAAAGGAGTTCGGAGATGTACCCTCGAACCGGTCGTGAATTGGTTTATGAGAGCCATTTAATTTAAGGACTTACAGCCAGGATTGGGTTAAGTCCAATTTTTTTTATTTATCTTAGGCTCTGCCTGACTGAAAGAATCAATCCGAACAGGGCTCTGCCCTTTTATTTTGCAATCTGATTTGGGCCAGGCCCTTTTAAATAATGAGTTGCAGAAACTCAAGAGTTTTCCAAACAGGGCTTTGCCCTTTTATTATTGCAATTTAATTTGGGCCAGGCCCTTTTGAATAATGAGTTGCAGAAACTCAAGAATTTTCAAACAGGGCTTTGCCCTTTTATTATTGCAATTTAATTTGGGCCAGGCCCTTTTAAATAATGAGTTGCAGAAACTCAAGAATTTTCCAAATTTAAGAACAAAAGTGCATAGCACTTTTGATCTAAATTTGGATCAAAGGAAAAACAAGTTCTTCTTGTTTTCCCTGATTTCACAGAACCAAGGGTTCATATCAAGTGCAAGGCACTATTTATTTCTTTTTTTTTTTATTTAATTATTCATTTTTTTTTATCCTTTGTTCTTCAGAGATTTTTCTCTTTCTATTCTTCAAAAAGAAGATTTTACCTCTTTTCTTTGTTCTTGAATAATCTTCAAGAGTTCTTTCTCTTCTCTTTTTTTTCAGAAGTTAATTCTTCTCTTGATGATCCTTTGAATGAGGCCTGAGGTCTTATTTATAGTGCTCACAAATTTGTTGGATTTGTTAACAAAATCTTTCCTGAATAATTTTGGGAATTTTCCCACCATTGGATCTCTGATCCAAGGGTCCCTGTTTTACAGAAGAACAGAAAAGATTCACTTAAATTTTCATTCTGTTGCTGCGCAACTCACCAGCGCGTGACACGTGTCGCGCATCCGTGCGCTTGCGCAGTTGCGATTGCGCAACTGCGCAGACACGTGTCGCGCATCCCTGCGCTTGCGCAGTTGCGATTGCGCAACTGCGCAGACACGTGTCGCGCATCCGTGCGCTTGCGCAGTTAAGTCTTAATTATGTTTTCTGAAGAGCCTTGCTCTGATGGGACGCACTGTCTCGGGCGTTACGCTGCCGAATCAGCTTCTGCCATGTGGCAAATTGCGCGCTGCGCACGGAAACCGAAGCGTTGCTTCGAATTTTGAATTTTCAAAATTTAAGTAGAGCCTTGCTCTGATTGGGGGAAACAGATGCCCCCCCACCGTTGCGCTCACGTGGCGCGCGCGTGAGTGCAGCGGTGGCAAGATCCTGACCGTCGGATCGAGGGGTCAAGTGAACAGGCGCAGGCGCCTATAAATAGGACCCTTGGTCCTTGGTAATTCTTTACCATTCTTAAGAAATTGAATTTCAGAGCCTTGCTCTTACTTGAGAACTTCCAGAGCCTTGCTCTTGCGATTCCTTAAGAACTTCCAAGTTCTATCCTTAGAACCATTCTAGATAAATTAAATTAATTTAATTTAAATTAAATTTAATTAATCAGAGCCTTGCTCTTATAGATCTTTGATCTAAAGGAAACCCCTTTGGGATTTCTTCAACAGAGCCTTGCTCTTATAGATCTTTGATCTAAAGGAAACCCCTTTGGGGTTTTTATTCACAGAGCCTTGCTCTCAAAATTTACAGGGACTCTGTTCTTAGGTTTTAACCCATGAACATAGCCCTGCTTCATAGATCAACTAGAAAACTTTTTAAAAGTTTCCATGGATCTTTAAGATCCCAAAATTTTAATTCTTAGGAGTTATAAATTTTTATTACTACTGCAGAGCTAGGCTCTTTTTTAAGAAGTTTTATTCCTTTGAAACAGGAGTTTAACAAATGTCACTCTGTGGCAGAGCTTTGCTCTGAAAAGAGGAGATCTTCTCCTTGTCTCTAGGGGTCCCCCTCCCAATGAGGATATTCTCTTGGGGGTCTTTTTTATTGACTGATAGTCTCATCTAATGGTGGGATTGTCTCATCAAATGATGCGCCGTCATCTTGATTTTGTGGGTCCCCCTTTGGTCCCCTACCCACTGCATCACAGTGTGGAGCCAGATTTTTATTTATTATTATTATTTTTTTATTATATATATTATTTTTATTAAATGTTAAGCGTCAGGCCACTAATGATATATATATATTTTATGCAGGAAAGATGTCTGACGACCTGTCTTTTCCCTTCGTTCGCTCAGAAGGAGGGTTCCCCCATGCGCCAGTGGATCGGGTGGTGTTTGCTCTTATTAAAGATCGTGATCCTGAGTGCAAACAGCTCCACCTGTGGGGAAGGTGGTATAGCCAAATCATCCAGGGTCGTCGCAGTTTTAGTTCCGCCTCGCCCTCCGAACCTATAGTTACGATCCCCTATGCGGACAAACCCCCGGTGGAGTATGCCGTGGAGGTTAAAAATTGGAATTCCGACGACCTCCTTCAGCCCGCGATCGGCGCCATCCCCGTACAGCCGCCGCCGGCAATAGACATCTTGGGAAGGCGAATCTGTCAGGGTGAAGCACGCCCTTGGGGACAGGCTTACAACATTGGATTGAATCCGTGACCGCTTGCTGGATACCTGCTATGGGCCCGGTATATTTTAGCGGCGAAAAGAGCTCACCTGACGAAGATTGGTTTGTACTCCGCTGTCTACGTCTCGCTTTTCGAGTATCCCACTCCTCCGACGTGGTGGACAAAGGCTTTCATTGAACAATGGAATATCCCCACGCATACTTTCCTGACAGCGGATAGGGAAGTTTCCATTTCTCTGGAGGAATTCGTTGAGCTTTCAGGTTTACCGGCGAGGGGGGAGCATTACGAGGAGCTGCTTCCTCCTGACGAGTACGTCTTTGCCACCAAGCAGGTGGTATTCGATTTAACTCCGGAAAATGCCATCCAGCATCAGCATCCGGGCCTGGTGAGGGTGTTGGAGATTTACGAGGAGCTTCATTTGGAATTGGGTGATCGAGGCGTTAGTTTCGCGGACTTCATTGCTCGTTTTATCCGCCCGGAATTTTTATCAGAGCAAGGTGATAAGTTCGCCCAACTTGCTGACCCTTTTGGTTTCGGCCTGGACCGCCGACCTTCATCAGAAATTGATCAGCGAAGTTTTTACCTTCCCGGCACTGCTAGCGTCCCTTTCTCGGAGATCGCCGTTCCTGGCATGGATGAGGAGACCTTCTTCATAGGGTTCTTAGGTCTGTGGCTGTGCAGCTTCGCGCTTCCCATGCACCCACGCCTCATGCGGTCTTCTGTCTTTTACCCGGCGCATCGAATGGTGGCCGGTCTGCAGTTATCAGTGGGGATCGCCGGGTTGGCTTACCTCTATAATGGACTTAGCGTAGCGGCGGACGCTAATGAGCCTGGGGTACAGCCTTCTAACTTCCCGATGCACTACTTCACTTCTTGGATGGAGCTGCATGTTCGAGGAGTGTTTGGTGCCCACAAAACTCCTCCATTCTTTGAGAGATTCAAACTTCCAAGAATCATGCGATTGGTCGGGGCTTCCATCGTGTTTGCACCTCCGCGGGAGTCTAGGGGACTGCTTCTGCGTTCGCATTTAGTCGGGACGAAGACCTCTTTTGTGGATAAGGTCATCACCATGGGTTCCGAGACCACTAAGTCGGTGGTGCCGCTGCGTTATGACTTTAAAGGCGGTGTTTCCGTGTTGAAGGCTCGGGAAATCCTTCACCTTTATTCTATTCGGCCGGGCTACTTGGTATTTAGGCAGAATGAAACGGCCCTCTTCATGAGGTATAACCCGCATCGATTTGCCCGGCAATCGAGTTATAACCAAGGGGTCCCGTTGGAAGCCTTCTTGGGAACACCTGCAGTCAGTCCAGAGGGGGTACGGAATGCAATGCATCACTTCATCCGGCTCAATACAGGATCCTACTTTTTCATCAGTGAGCCCAGCTGTACCCCTAAGATACTCAATTCGTATGTGGCCTGGTACGCGCACGAAATGGGCCCAATCATCTTGATGGAGAAACGCCTACTGGTTGATCGTAGGGCTGCGCCTCCCGGCGGCGATCGCAAGGCTCCATTGCAGCCCAGGGTTCAGGTTATCCCTCCGACGAAAGAGGCCGGAGCTGATCGACCACGCGTGTTGGCCCCTCCGCGTGGACTGCCACTGCCTACTACGGCGGATGCCCCAACGGCGCCCCGTGCTCCGACAAAGACGGTTAAAGCGGCATCGCCGGAGTCGGGTGCAGGAGTAGACATCGGGACTCGCCGCTCGAAAGTGACTGCCAAAACTGGCAAGCGCAAAGCTGCTCTGAGTGGATCCAAGGCTGGTGGACAGAAGAAGAAGAAGTCCACCTTATCCCTCGACGCGATCCTTAACTTAGAACCCGCGGCTCATCCTGCCGAGACTATATGCGAGTACGGCAGCAATAAGGGTTTCGTGGTGGACCCTGAGGACACCAATCTAGCCGCCGCCATTGCAGCTTCGGAGCGATCGGCGAGGCTCGAAGCAATGTTAAGCAGACTCGCTGAGTCAGGTAATCATCAGCCTCCTTATTTGTCATTTTATCCCACTTTTTATTATTGTCGTTAGCTAATATTTGCCTCATTTTCAACAGGTGTTTCTGCTGAAGAGGCCATTGCTGCCTCTCTGAAGACCTTCCAGGAGGAGGAGAAGAAGCGTGCCCTAGCAAGCGTCGGTATGTTTTACCCCGTTCTCTTTTATAAGGAAAGTTTGTTGTCTTTTTATGATAGTGAACCTGATCTTCTTTTGTTTCTTTGCAGGGGTTGTATTAATCGACGCGAGGGTCCTTCCCAAGCCCGTCATCGAAGTCCCGGCTTCGCTGCAGTTGCCACAAGAGCCTCAGCTTGATAGAGCGACGAGGGATGCCTTGAAGAATCTAGAGGCATCCCTGTATACGGGCGAAGAAGCCTCCCTTAAGGAGGCTCTGGTGGCATCTGTCTCATCGGCTCGAGAGGAGCGGAAGCGGTCAAGACGCGAAGCTAAGGCGCGCAGAGCTGCTTTGACCGCAGGAGCGGGCCCTAGCACTATTCCTCATGCCGACACTTCTTCTGAAGAGGCCCCTGCCGCCCTATCTACTGCTCATAGGCAGGCGGCGCGCACGGTCCGGGATGCAAACGATAAATCCTCTTCAGGTAACCTTTCTTTCAGAACTCTGTTGTAAGAATTATCAAATCGTTGACTCATACGCACTCCTTTTCGCAGGGCCAAGTCCGACTGAGGGGGAGGCGGAGACGACCGTCGAACCCAGGGGAGCGGAGGAAGCGGTACTCGCTGAACCCGAACCGACAGTGGACAACTTTGTTGGGGTCATAGGGCCTGGAGCCGAGATTGAGGAACCTACCGCGGAGAGGGTTATTGATGCCGCACCCGAAGTGGCGGCAGATGAGATGATTGTCTCAACCGAGCCGAAGGCGGTAGAGGGCGAGGTACTTGAGGCTGGGGACCTCCTGGTGCCGATGGACGGGGTAGCTGTAATCGCTGATCCTGAGGGAGAAGCTGGTGAGGCAGCCATGATTCCTGAAGACGAGCTAGGCGCTCCTTCTCAGGAATCTGGCAATGTTCCTATCTTGGCCCTCCCTGTCTATGGTCCCCCCCCCGTTTCCCGGGCTTGCGAGCACAACAACGGTTCCCATCGAGTCAGGTGATGAGGCTACGGGTGGTGGCCTGATGTCAGTGGAGGAAGGAATTGCTTCCGTCTCGGCTGGCAGTTCGTCGGGTAAGTTTCGGGTTACCATCGTTTCCCCCTTTTTTTATATATATCTTGCAATCTCTTCTAACAAGCTTGTCTTTGCAGGTGCGGCCAGTGCCGACGCTCCATTGCTTGAGGGAGCACCGTCAACTACTGCTTTGGCGGTGGTCACTTCCCCGTTTTCCCTCGTGCCGTCACGGATGTTGGAAGGTATGGATTCACGACTCATGCATTAATCTTTCAAAAATGCGGCTTTTGTACTAATGTTACACCATTGTGCCTTTTCAGGAGGGCTCTTTGATCATCTATATCAGGTGTTGCTCCCACACTTCTCCTTCCCCTCCGAGCTTACTTCTCCCTCTAGTGGCGTTGGTGAGTGTACGTTCAATATAGTATCTTCGTTCATCCCCTTTTTCTAGTAATTGAATGATTCTTGACCTTTCCCTTTCTTTATTGCAGTGTCACAAATCGAAGGAGGGGATGCCAGACCTGCCGCGCTACCGGCCCTCCCGGCTCTGCCGTCCGTTGCTGCCGGTATAGCAAACACCCCTCCTTTTTTTTGTAACCCTTAAATATCGCTGGAACCACCGTTTAACTATGTCTTGTTTTGCAGCTATTGTTCCGGCTCCGGTCCCCTTTGAGTCGCGCGTCCTTATACCGGCAGGCCCTTTCTTGAGGCGCCCGTCTTCAAAAGGGGCTGTGATGAGTCTAGGCATGCTGAGCGGGTATATAGAAGAGCTCAGCATGGATGCTCTTCCTTCTGCTGTAGATTTTGCTGTGGATGTTAACCCAATGTTAGCGGTGCTCGTAACTTTTCACAACGAAGGCGTCGTTGAATCTTGGGTTAATCATTGCAGGGAGATCGAGGCCTGTCTATACCGGCTGGAGTTGACGCGTCCTTCTCCCGAAGTTTTGGCTCTGAGCACCCAACGCACAACTTGGCTCGAGCAAAGCACTTCGCACTCCCGCCACTTGGAGCAAGAAGCAGCTCAAAGACTAAGGGAATGCCAAAAGACCTCGAACGAAACGGCTCATCTGCGCGCTGAGGTTGAGGCAAATGCTGCCCAAGTGAAGACTATTTTTGAGGGTCTCTTGGAGCGCATCTCCCATGGGCTAAACTTAAAGCGGAAGCTTGATGTGGCTGAGCGCAATATCCCAAGTCGAGAGGCTGCTTATCAAGTCGTGAGGGAGCAGCTTGCATCGGTCTTGCGGCAACGAGCCCAAGTGGAGGCAGAGTTGACGGTGGTAGCCGAGCAAGAGAAGGTGTGGAAGGACATATGCGAGCGATTGCTACATTTGTGCAAGACGCTTCCTTCCCAATAATTCTCCTTGTATCATTTGTTTTTGTAAAGTATATGTATATGTTTTTTATTCTTTAGCACATCGTATCCTGTACTCAATCAATATTTATGAATAAAAAAATACACATTTTGTAATGTCTTGTGTCATTTCTCCGTCTTTCCTCTCTTTTATTATCGGTACGCCACCTTAATAACCATAATTGACAGACGATTGGGACGAGTATCCCGACCTTCTTAAGAAATAACGATGGCTTAGGCCGCAGGTTCAGATCTGCTGCCTAAGACTTTTCAACCCTATAAGCCGTGAGGGTCTCATAGAGACTTTTCTCCCTACGGATCGAGAGGATCTCGTAAGTGGATTTTCTCCTTGGGAGTCGTGAGGATTCCCAAGTGTGGTTTTCTCTCATAAGTCGAAAGGATCCTATAAGAGAATTTCTCCCTCTTACGAGTCGAGAGGGCCCGTAAGCGGTTGTTTCCCTCTTTGTCGAGAAACGACTTCAGAGAGTGAGACCCGTGAATAGTATGCAAGAGACCATTTAGGATTGACTTGCAGGGTCCCATTGCCCTCTTACGAGTCGATAGGGCTCGCAAGCGGTTGTTTCCCTCTTTGTCAAGAATCAACTTCAGAGAGTGAGACCCGTGAATAGTATGCAAGAGACCATTTAGGATTGACTTGCAGGGTCCCATTTGTTCAGGAAGCAGGTTTTTGAATCCTTACTGCCCAAGATGTGAGTCAAAGAAGCTCTCGTCACGGAGTGTTTGTATCCGTGAGTTGAGAAGTTTTGCGAGGGATTATTTGTTTCCCAAGCGCCAAGGATTATTTGTGTCCTTGGGGTTTGAAACGAGTCGATGGTTCCCACGGAGGCGCTGGTGGCTCTGCGAGTCGACGCGGATCAGAAGGCTCTCGTCAAGGAGTGTTTGTATCCATGAGTTGAGAAGTTTTGCGAGGGATTATTTGTTTCCCAAGCGCCAAGGATTATTTGTGTTCTTGGGGTTTGAAACGAGTCGATGGTTCCCACGGAGGCGCTGGTGGCTCTGCGAGTCGACGCGGATCAGAAGGCTCTCGTCAAGGAGTGTTTGTATCCGTGAGTTGAGAAGTTTTGCGAGGGATTATTTGTTTCCCAAGCGCCAAGGATTATTTGTGTCCTTGGGGTTTGAAACGAGTCGATGGTTCCCACGGAGGCGCTGGTGGCTCTGCGAGTCGACGCGGATCAGAAGGCTCTCGTCAAGGAGTGTTTGTATCCGTGAGTTGAGAAGTTTTGCGAGGGATTATTTGTTTCCCAAGCGCCAAGGATTATTTGTGTCCTTGGGGTTTGAAACGAGTCGAGGGTTCCTACGGAGGCACTGGTGGCTCTGTGAGTCGACGCGGATCAGAAGGCTCTCGTCAAGGAGTGTTTGTATCCGTGAGTTGAGAAGTTTTCGTTGAAGTCACTGGCTTCTTCAGTTGAAATGAACCGTTGAGGCTTGGTTTCGTCGTTTGACGGAATCCGCTGGGGAGGTATGGTTCCTTCTTTGTTTACGCTCTTGGATTGTATACAGGGATCGATGTGATCTTAACTGTAGGGCCGAAGTTTTATCATTTCTTATTTTTTGTTTTATTTTATTCCCGCGATGCTCTATCATTTCAGCTTTTATATCGCGAAGGTCGCGATTGCCCAAACATTTCGGCTATTTTTCGCGGTGCCCAATCATTTCGGCTTTTTATTATTTTACTTTTTACTCGTTGCTCTTTATTACGAGTTGCCCGATCATTTCGGCTATTTTGCATGCATACATTTTACTTGCTGCTTTTTATTGCAAGTTGCCCTATCATTTCGGCTATTTCGTATGCATGAGCGGCCTACTGGCTTTCGCCGTAAACCTGAAATTGGACACCGATTTCGGCATCAGCACCCCTGCAACTGGGATATTACCAGGAGCGAATCATCATTTGCCTCTATCGTTGTTGAACAAAGGAGGCTTAGCGACCAGGGTTAGGATCCCGTCGGCTAAGGCTTTTGACTTCATGAGCCGTAAGGGTCTCGTGAAGGTATTTCTCCCTACAAGTCGTGGGGATCTTGTAAGTGTATTTTCTCCTTAGGAACCGTGAGGGTTCCTAAGTGTTTTGTTCTTCTGTAAGTCGTAAGGATCCTACAGGAAGGTTTTCTCCTCATAAATCGAGGGGATTTATAAGGGTTGTTTACCATACGAACGTATTCCTAGTCATGGATGGACCTTGGTTAGGGAAACGTTTATTCGCGCCCGTGGATTGTATACAAGGGTCAGTATTGAGCCACTTGTAGGGCAATATTGGAAGTTTGCGGGGGTTTGCTTAAGCACAGGTTTAGGTCTCTGTGACTTAAGACTTTCAAATCCTATGAGCCGTGAGGGTCCCATAAGAGAGTTCTCCTTACGAGTCGTGAGGATCTCGCAAGCGTATTTTCTCCTTAGGAATCGTGGGGATTCCTAAGTGTGTTGTTCCCTTGTAAGTCGTAAGGATCTCACGCGGGTGGTTTCTCCTTACAGGGTCGAGAGGGCTCCATAAGGGTTCTTTAACGAAGTTGCGCCCTTTCGGGTTTTCACAACATTCGCCGATAGTCCTGCTGTTTTTACTCACGGAGCCCTTTCGGGTTTTCATCCGTGCCCATTTTGCTTATGGACTTACCGTTTTTTTTTATATATATATTTTTTATTTATTTTTATTCATCTCGTCAGCCCAAGGATGCTGCAGTATTAGTTTAAAGACGTTTCGGTCTGCTATTAGTTTAAGGACATTTCGGTCCGGCGTTAGTTTAAGGACGTTTCGGTCCGTCATGGAGAAGGCTGGCCACTGCTTAGAAAGCTTAAGCTTAGGAAGATAGCGAGCGGACATAGTCGTCGTCATCTATCATTGACCTAAGCCGTGGCTTATTAAGCATAATATTTCTTTAGGAAGCGGCCGTTTATTGGCCTGAAAGGCCTTTCACCGTGCATGTCCATGAGTAGATAGGCTCCACCCTGGTAAACTTTATCTATGATGTACGGGCCTTCATAGTTTGGCTCAAACTTTCCCCGCTTGGCGCGATTGGGGATCATGGGCCTTTTGACCACTAGCATGAGTTCGCCTTGGTGGAATGTCCTCGGGCGGCTCAATCTTTCATATGAGCGCGTCATCTTTACTTTATAGGCTTCCAGATTTTGTTGTGCTAGAAGCCGGATTTCATCAAGGGCGTCAAGCTCTTCAAACCGAAGGTGATCATTTTCTTCGTTCGTCAGCTCGTAGTGGACTGCCACTCGTAGAGAGGGTAATTCTACCTCGAGAGGGAGTACTGCTTCCGTCCCGAACACCAACGCATAGGGCGTTGTGTTCGTGGCCGTCTTGAACGTAGTCCGATACGCCCAAAGAGCCTCTTGCAATCTTTCGTGCCAGTCTCTCTTATTTCGGGACACTGTTTTCTTCATGATCTTCGTCAAGGTCTTGTTGAAGGCCTCAGCTAGACCGTTAGCTCGTGGATTATAAACTGAGGAATATCTCCAGTCTATATTGTGCTGTTGTGCAAAGCGGCTAATTTTATGACTTCGGTAGGCTGGCCCATTATCAGAGATGATCCTTCTTGGGGTTCCAAACCGGTATATGACATGCGTTTTGAAGAAATGGAGGATGTTCTCCGTCTTTACTTCCCTCAACGGAACCGCCTCTGCCCATTTGGAAAAGTAATCAGTCGTCGCCAGGATGAAACGATGTCCCTTTGACGATGCTGGTTCGATGGGGCCGACTATGTCAGTTCCCCACATTTCGAATGGCCAACTAGCCACTGTTGGATGCAGTGGATTGGGATGCTGATGGATGAAGTCCCCATGAATTTGGCATGAATGACATTGCCTCGCATATTCCAGGCAATCCTGCATCATCGTGGGCCAGTAGTAGCCCATCCGCTTTATCTTCAACTTCATCTTAGGGCCTGCTTGGTGGGAACCGCAGAGTCCGTCGTGAACTTCTTGGACGACCCTTCTCGCTTCGTCATGTCCTAAGCATCTCAACCCCAGAGAATCGAATGACCTCTTGTACAAAGTATCATTGACGAAGGCGAAAGACAGAGCTCGTTTTATGAGCTGATGTCTTGTGGACGCCTCTTCAGGTATTCGGTGGAACTTGAAGTAATCTATGAAGACTTCTCTCCAGTCCCCGGTATTTTCCCTGTCTTTTATTTGCAGGGTTGTCTCCTCTTTCGCTCCTTTTTCTTCAGGCGATTTCGGAGATATTTCTGTTGGGGCGAGCACTTGACGGCTTTGTATCACGATTCTAACGTCATCGAGGTTCTCATCAGCCAATTCTTTAGCAAGTTTGGCCAGTGCGTCCGCTTTGCTGTTTTCCGCGCGCGGTATACTTTCCAACGTGTAGGAGGGAATTTGGGTTAGCAGTTGCTGCACTTTTTCACCGTATTTTACCAATTCTAGTTTGCATGTTTGGTAATCACCGTTCACTTGACTGACGACCAGTTGGGAGTCCCCATATATGAGGAGGCTCTCAATTCCCATATCGATGGCGATCTCGAGGCCTGCTATCAGAGCTTCATATTCAGCTTCATTATTCGTTCTCGGCTCTGTTAAGGAGAAGGCGAAGCGCATTATTCCTCCTTGGGGAGTCACAAAGATGAGTCCCACTCCCGATTTGATCGTTGGCATACTTTGTTTATGCTTTTTCATAGAAGACGCCCCATCGAAGTAAAGCTCCCAACGGGTATCACCACTGTCGATTGCGTCAAATGCATGTATGTCCGGCAAATCGCAATTTAAAGGAGAGTCGGCAGGTATGGGATGCTCAGCAAGGAAGTCGGCGATGGCCTGGCCTTTTACTGCCTTGAGAGGTTGATACGTTATCGAAAATTCCATCAAGAGCAGGGCCCATTTAGCGAGTCGTCCTGTCAATATGGCTTTTGACATTAGATATTTGAGGGGGTCCACTTTTGAAATAAGACGGACCTCGTGCGCCAACGCATAGTGCCTAAGCTTTGTTATTGCGAAGATCAACGCCAGACAGTGTTTTTCAATGGGAGAGTAATTGCTTTCTGCCCCCAGCAGAACTCGACTTAAGTAGTAAAGCGCTCTTTCTTTCCCCTGATCGTTCTCTTGTGCCCATAATGCGCCTAAGGAACCTTCGAGGGCGGTTGTATAAAGAATGAGAGGCTTCCCCTTAACCGGAGCAGCCAACACTGGCGGGTTCTGCAGGTATTGCTTGATCTCATCCAGTGCGCCTTGGCATTTTTGATCCCAAACGAATGGGGTTCCCTTCTTCATCAGGTGACTATAAGGACGGCACTTTCCTGAAAGGTTGGCTATAAATCGCCGTATGTATGCGAGTTTCCCTTGGAGAGACCGCAGCTGTTTGAGAGTCCTCGGCGGAGGCATTTCCATGATCGCTTTAATCTTTGACGGATCTATTTCAATACCTCGGTGTCGAACAACGAATCCCAGGAATTTGCCCGAGGAAACCCCGAACGCACATTTAAGAGGATTCATCTTCAAATTGTATTGCCGAAGGCGTTGAAATACAGTCTTCAGATGCTCGAGATGTTCCTCGTATGACTTGCTTTTAACCACGAGATCGTCGATATAGCATTCAACGATTTCGTGTATAAAGTCGTCGAAGATCTTTGTCATGGCCCTTTGATAGGTGGCACCGGCGTTCTTCAAACCGAAGGGCATCACTTTATAACAAAATATACCAAGAGGAGTCCTGAAGGCTGTATGCTTCCGGTCTTCTGGATGCATTTTTATTTGATTATACCCTGACGAGCCGTCCATGAAGGAGAAAACCTCATGAGTGGATGTATTGTCTATCATCAGTTCAGTGACTGGCACTGGGAAATCATCCTTCGGGCAGGCTTTATTAAGATCCCGAAAGTCTACGCATATGCGCACTGTCCCATTTTTCTTCATCACTGGGACGATGTTGGCGATCCATTCAGGGTATTGGACTTCCTGGATGAAGCCAGAGTCTATCAGCTTTTTGACTTCGGCGTTGATGCTCATCTCAAGCTCGAGTCGCATTCTTCTCGGCGCTTGTTTGACTGGTTTGATGTCCGGGGATATCGCCAACTTGTGTACAGCGATTTCTGGATCTAGTCCCGGTATTTCGGAATAGTTCCACGCAAAGCAATCTTTGTGCTGTAGAAGCACATCCTTTAACGCAGCCACCCTTTCTTCAGATAGCAGCTCGCTGATGAATGTCGGTCGCGGGTCATTTTCCGTCCCCAACTCAATTTTCTTGAGATTGTCTGCAGTGGTATGTATTCCATCTTCCAGCTCTTTCGGCGCTGGGGGAAATTCTGAGATTACCTCACCACTGCTGTTTTCGAGGCACCAAGGGAGGCTGTCCAGGTTCTCGGACTCTTCTCTCAATGTCGTTATCATACGACAGGTGTGAATTTTCTGCCAACCCCAATGTGGAACTGGTTTTTCTTTCGCGGCTTCGGGCTCGTGCTTCTGCGGTGGCGCTACCCTCCAGTTATCAGACAACGCGAATTTGCCAAGCTGATATTGATCTTCAACCCAATTCTTGAAGGTGAAGCAATCTTCAAGAGGGTGTCCCATTGCTCGATGGTAAAAGCAATAATTTGAGTTGAACACCTCGCCTGCGTGCTCGGGGTGCTTGGACTCTGGCAACGTAAGCATTTGATGTTTTAGAGCGAGGTCGAATATCTTCCTTGTTTTGTTCCGAGGAAATGAATATGCTCGACCCATTTTCTTCCTGAGGGCTAAGTCAATAATGCTCGACTCTCGGATGCGTGGCTTCTTAGCTCTGCTTTGTGGTTGTCGAGCGCCTCTCTTGCCTTTCGACTTGTTTTTGTTTTCGCGTCGAACCTTTTTTGTAGCAGGTTGACAAGGAGCGGCATCTTCGTTCTTTACTGCCTGTTGAAGGAGGCGCCGTGTCTTAGCTTTCTCATAGATTGCCATTTCACGATCGTGATCATCTCGGGCTTTTTGACTCGCATCCCTTATAAGTTTGCTCATCTGGTCTTCGGACGATGGACTGGGCGGTTTTGTATCAGGAACTTTTGCTGGTTCAGGATTAGCATCCTCCTATTGAGCGTCCGCCTCTTCATCGAAGTCATACATGGCATAACAGCTGTTTACTAGCTCCCGCTTCTTTGGCCGGATGTACCCAAGCCCTTTGGTTTCTACTCTCCCGTTAGGCAGTTTGCATTGGGTCCCGGGAATGTTCCAGACCTTGTCATAGAATTTGGCTTTTCTAACGGTCTGTGTGAAGGACATCCCCTGGCGTTTTAGCAGTTTCTTCAAGCCTTCGGTATAATATCGGGGAAGACGGATAGGCTGAGGCCTGTCGAGCGTGGGATCCGCGCCATGCCAAATTTCTTTTTCTACTTTGTTTTCTTCAGAACGGTAGAATAGGATTGCCTTCTCGCCTTTTCGTCCGGGAGGGATATAGAATGTCTGCAATTCTTCTACGCTGTTGGTGTCGAGTGCATCCAGTTCTTTGTAGTGTTCAAGCGGCACCATGGTTATCTGCAGACTTCGCTCTTCGTCAGCGGAAATCTGTATCGAAGGCCGAGCAGGGAATACAGCATGAACTTCATCCTCTGAATCACTACCGAAGATCAACGAAGGAACGGATGGTCCTGGCCTGGTAGATTGGGATGGACCTGAATAAATTATATCCTCCTCCTCGGTGTCACTACCGAAGACAGGGATGGTGGCATTAGTTTTGTTCTCCGGTTTGTGACACCTTTCCGTGTCTTCGAAGCTCGGCAAGAAGTATTTGGCATCTTCATACTTGTGAACTTCGTTCACGGAAAACGGATTCAACTCTCCAGCCACAGTGTACTCGAGGCCATCCCTGGAATACTTCATGCACTGATGCTGTGTAGAAGGGATGATATTGTACTCGTGTAGCCATGGTCGGCCGAGCAGAGCATTGTAGCACGTCTTGGCGTCTATAACATGGAATTTGATGTCTGTGACGAGCAACCCGAAGCGTAGCGTCAATATCACAGATCCAAGAGTCTTTGAGGATTGAGAGTCGAAACCGGAGATAGTGATCTTGTCTCGGGCGAGGTGTTGTATGCTCATGCAAATTTCTTTTAACACCCGTACATTGAGTAAATTGACGGACGATCCGTTATCGACCAAGATTTACCCTATCTTTATGTCATGGCAATATCCTGAGACATAAAGGGGGCGATTATGTTCACACGTCCCGAGGAGAAGGTCTTCATCACCAAAAGCAACGTCGGCTGTGTGCACTTCTTCCAATTCGTCTTTCATCTTTTCTTCGGCTAAGAAGGCTTGAAACTGGTCCGGATCTTGTAGCGCCTTAATCAAAGAGTCTCTGGCTTCCTTTGATAGTAACAAGGCATCAAGGATACTGAGCTGAGAGGGCAGTTTCCTCAGATGTGCCAGAACGTTGTAATCCACCTTACTTCTCTTCGGCGGGTTCCTGGCGTTTAGCTCTTCCAGAACTTGGTCATCTAAAACGATGTCTTCAGAGACCTTTTCTTTCCCTTTATCTTTTCTATTCGAGGGTCCGAGGTTCTTTTCAGGCAGTGTCCAATTCCGCAGCCGGATATTTTCGCAAACCACTGGCTCCTCTTCTTTTCCCGAAGTTGACTCTTTAAAGAGAGGGGCAAGTTCTAGCTCCTCATCAGAGTCGCTCCCAAATGTAGGCACTTGTGACCTGGTAGTGTTAACCATGTGACAGTTGCCGGCAGTTCTTTCAAGTACTTTGGTCGTGTTTCTTTGCTCCCGACGAATCTTACGCTTTTCCCGTTTAAAGCGTTGTTGATTAGCGACGTATCCTTGCCACCATCTATCGAACGCTTTGCACTCTTGGGTAGAATGTGAGACCTTCTGATGATATAAGCAATAAGAGGGGTGCATTTCTACCGCGCTAGTAACTTTTTCTTCTGAGGGTGGTAGCTTCATGCCCATCGATACGGCCTTAGCGAACTTCTTTTTTATCTTGAATTGGCTTTTGTCAGCGGTGGAGGCACTTTGCTCCAGTGGGATCATCTCAGCTCCTCCCTCAAGTCGCTGGCGCTTGGCCGTCTCGAATATCGCCGTCTCGCGTTCTTGATCAGCTTTACTTTTCAATCGAGCTTCACTAAGAAACGCGTCAATCATTTCTATTGATAATTCCGGAACCCTTGACTCAGTATTTGCCCCCGGCGTTTTGGTGCCAGAAGTCCCTTCATCGTTTGAGGTCGAGTGAGAGATCATATGACAGCTCGCCACGTATTCCTTGGATTCATCTGATGAACTTTCCTCCTCATCTTCTTTTTGAAAGACGTGATCAAGGAAATCTTGGAGCGTAACGGGAGTTCGCGCCTTCTGGTTATATTCATCCAGCGCGTCGATTTGCTTTTGTAAGTCGGTGCGCTTGTCGCCAGGCTTCATGGGCTTCTTAGATTTCTTCTTCTTCTTTTTCGAAGATTTTGACGGCTGGTTATGAACGCTTGAACTACCACCATCGGTCTTCAGAGTCGGACGTGGCTTCAACATCCCCTCTATAACCTGCGGCTCCAAGGGGTTCTTCCACTTGACCGCTGGACAGGTCTGAAGATCATTTAGCATTCTCCTCGTTTTGGCCGATAATACGACTTCCCATGGAGTTTCTTCAACGACGGAGCATGTTGCCCCCGGCGTATTCGTCCCCTTAGAGGTGTGGGGCTGCGGGGGATTTACCTTCCATTTGTCGGATAGCGCAAATTTGCCCTGGCGGTGCTGGTTTTCAAGCCAATTTTTGAACACGTAGCAGTCCTCGATGGGATGGCCCAGCACTCGATGGTAAGGGCAGTAATTAGGCTCGTTAACGTCACTTGGTTGTGACGGACGTTTTGGATCTGGCAGATTTATGAGCCTATTGCGCAATGCCAGCTCAAATAACCTCCTCGTTTTATCACGGGGGAAAGAGTAAGCACGTCCCATCCTGTCCTCAAGGGGTACGTATGGGCGCGTATTATTTGGACGAGCAACCGGCTTCGAGTCGTTCGGTTGTTGTTGGGCATTAGCGACGATGATCGCTTTTCCCTTTCCTTTATCGTTTCGAGAGTCCGACTTCGGGAGAGGGGGTTTATGGCCCATCTGGTCCATCTGCGCCAATTTGTCGATCAAAGCCTGGAAAGAAGTCGGCTTGAAGAACATCATAAACTGCGAAATGGTTGCCTGTGGATCAAGGGTCCCAACAAACATTCCCACCGCAGGGGCTTCTTCTATACGCTGTTCACATTTAGACCATAGATTACGCCACCGTATAGCGTATTGGACCCACGTCTCGCCGGGCTTTACCCTGGCATTAATCAGCGCCGTCATCGGAGTACGCTCACTGGCACTTGCAAAGCGTTGGGTGAAGAGCAGCTCCATCTCTGCAAAGGTTTTAATAGAGTCGTTGGGGAGCTCGGAATACCACTCGAACGCCGTATCTGATAGGCTTCCAACAAACTGGCGCAGCAAAAGCTTGTCGTCGCCGCCGGTGTTACCACAAAGCGCTCTGAACTGGGCGACATGTTGATGGGGATTGCCGGTCCCCTTGTAGACATGAAACTTAGGAATTGTATAACCCGGCGGGTACTTGATTTGGTCATACCAGCCCGGATACGGTCGCCCCGTTTTTACGACGTGGCCGGCTGCTTCGGCCGCGTGATGAACCTTTATTTGCTGGGCTATATATTCGTCCAGATCAGTTTTAGAGATTGTGTCTTCTTTAGCCGTCGATAGAACGGGCTGAGGGTTTGATGTTTCTCCCCTATCATCCCCAAGGACGATCGGGGGTTCTTCAGTCGGGGGCTCTGGTTGTATCATCATCCCTATCATGTCCTGGAAGAGGAGGCCCATACGTTGTATATTGGCTGCTTGTTCAGCAGCCTCTTTGTCTCTCTTTTCCAGTACTCGGCGGAGGAACTCAGCGTCGGTCTCTTCCTCTTGGCGTTCATCTAAGGACGTCTCAGGATTCTCTTTTGGCCCCGTGAGTGCAGCCATTGTAGTCATCATCTCCTGGAGCTTTTGTTGCTGCTCCTGAGACTTAGTCACTGACCGGGTAAGTGGTCGGTGACCCATAGAAGTACGACTTTCTTCCTTCCCCGAAGCCATATAGACCGTATGAACTGTTATGCCCCCTGACTTGGGGCGTTTAGGTTCACCGCTTTTAAGCTTTGTCAGTGTTACGGGAGCTTTTTCTGGCCTCCTCCTTTTATGGACCTTTGAGGTTGAAGGAGCCGTTGAAGCGGGCATTCTAGCATTTGTTTCCCCCTGCTGTTTAATGGGGCGGTTCTTGTCTTTTTCCACCTTTGCCCTTTTCTGGCGACGGAAGTGGTCTGAGTCAATCACGGAGTCTTGAACCCTCCGCCAAACTTTATAAATTTTTGACGACAGCCGTTGAGGGGGCTGTTCCTGTTTCGTCTCCGGAGCTTTTTCCATGGGTGGAGGAGACCTCTTCAATGTAGCAACCGGGGAGTTCTTTCTCACCTTCCTCAGCAATTCAAAGTTGTTCCCAGTTGGAACAGCAGCATTGACCTTCACCACTGGAGCAGGTGGGGTTAGCCCTGAGGGGGAGTTGCCCCCTGCTTTTCTTACTCGCTGCCAATGGCGACGTCGCGCACGACGAGCCGTTGGGACTGGCTCGGAAATCGAGATGGTTTCTTGCTGCCCCCCGTTTGAGCGTGGGGTAACTGCTGATGTCAGCCTATCGAAGACTGATGCCTTCTGACCAGCTGGGGGAGGAGTAGGAACCGTCAATCTTGTGAAGACCGACCCTCTGATAGGAGAAGCCGCTTTAACGACTTCCAAAGCAGCGGCCGTTGCCCTCTTTGGGACAGCCACCTTATAGTTCTGACCCAGCCTGGTGAAAACAGAGGCTGTCAGCTTAGTAGCGGGCGACCCGTTGACAGGGGTCGTGGTAGCAGTGAGCCGGTCGAACACCGACTTCTTGTTCGCTTCTGGTGCGGATATCGGCGCAGAGAAGCTTGTAGGTGGGACCATGGTCCCGAAGAACAAGCCAGTGGTGGCCTGAGTCACCTGGTCTAGCGGCAGAGTCAGGAAGGAAGCCGCCTGGGGCCCATATGCTATACCTCTCGGTGAGGTGGAACGTCCGTTGCAGTGGCATTTCGAGCAGTTGGTGCAGTTGGTGGCCATTGAATGCTTGAGTTCTGTACCAGACAAAAGACCAAATCTTAGCAACTTGAAATCCGAAGGCAATCATTTAACAAACCGCGATTGGTTCGCGAAGACGACACACGAAGTGTGGAGTGGAAAGAGGAAGAGGTCCCACCGGGCGTGCCAGAATCTGTTCCCCTCCGAACGGCGGCCCGGACTTCGCGTCCGTGTGCCTGGGGTTCGGGGCAGATGCTATTTGGTTTTATCCGTCTACCTCTCCGAAGATGCCAAGTTGATTTATGGCACCGTGTATCGGAGGTTTAGACGGATGTGGCCGATGTAGCAGACTTCGTCAGATTCCCCCTCAGGGTGAGGGGTTTTTGATTGTGGGGACACTCTTCCCTGCAGGCGCAAGCCCCTGCAGTTAATTACGCTACCGCATCGCGGTAACAACTTTCTCCTTCTCCAGAATTTCACTTCGTGTCGTGTATGTTTGTTTTGTTTATGGTTGCCCGTGGATTGTATACGGAGACTGAGTGATGTCGTCACCCGTAGGACGTGGATTAGTCCAAATCCATATTTACTTAGATTTGGGTTTGGTGTTTTTAGTTTAAGGATGCTTTAGCCGCGTTGCGGCTAAGACCGACTTAAACGTTCGTCAAGGATACGTTAGTCCTGTTTTAGACTAAGATCAACCTGACGTAGTGATTGATTTAATTATCTGGTTGTCGAGACTCGTCACCTCTCTGACGTCGTTGAAGGATTACAACGACAGGCGTCAGAGGAGTTCAGAGGTGTACCCTTGAACCAGAGTTTATTTGGAGTTTTATCGTTTATTTGAATATCTAAGGACACGTTAACCGTATTTGGGGTTAAGATCAACTTAGACGGGACCGTTTAGATCCAACAAAAGAGCGTTTGGGCCCTATTGTGCCAGTTTAGGGACGTGGCGGTCCATTGCCAGTTTTAGGGACGTGGTGGTCCATCGCCAGTTTAGGGACGTGGTGGTCCGATATTAGTTTAGGGACGTTTCGGTCCGATATTAGTTTAGGAACGTTTCGGTCCGATATTAGTTTAGGGACGTTTCGGTCCGATACCAATGTATGGTCGTTGGGACCCGTCACCTCTTTGACGTCGTTGAGGAATTACAACGAGGGATGTCAAAGGAGTTCGGAGATGTACCCTCGAACCGGTCGTGAATTGGTTTATGAGAGCCATTTAATTTAAGGACTTACAGCCAGGATTGGGTTAAGTCCAATTTTTTTTATTTATCTTAGGCTCTGCCTGACTGAAAGAATCAATCCGAACAGGGCTCTGCCCTTTTATTTTGCAATCTGATTTGGGCCAGGCCCTTTTAAATAATGAGTTGCAGAAACTCAAGAGTTTTCCAAACAGGGCTTTGCCCTTTTATTATTGCAATTTAATTTGGGCCAGGCCCTTTTGAATAATGAGTTGCAGAAACTCAAGAATTTTCAAACAGGGCTTTGCCCTTTTATTATTGCAATTTAATTTGGGCCAGGCCCTTTTAAATAATGAGTTGCAGAAACTCAAGAATTTTCCAAATTTAAGAACAAAAGTGCATAGCACTTTTGATCTAAATTTGGATCAAAGGAAAAAACAAGTTCTTCTTGTTTTCCCTGATTTCACAGAACCAAGGGTTCATATCAAGTGCAAGGCACTATTTATTTCTTTTTTTTTATTTAATTATTCATTTTTTTTTATCCTTTGTTCTTCAGAGATTTTTCTCTTTCTATTCTTCAAAAAGAAGATTTTACCTCTTTTCTTTGTTCTTGAATAATCTTCAAGAGTTCTTTCTCTTCTCTTTTTTTTTCAGAAGTTAATTCTTCTCTTGATGATCCTATGAATGAGGCCTGAGGTCTTATTTATAGTGCTCACAAATTTGTTGGATTTGTTAACAAAATCTTTCCTGAATAATTTTGGGAATTTTCCCACCATTGGATCTCTGATCCAAGGGTCCCTGTTTTACAGAAGAACAGAAAAGATTCACTTAAATTTTCATTCTGTTGCTGCGCAACTCACCAGCGCGTGACACGTGTCGCGCATCCGTGCGCTTGAGCAGTTGCGATTGCGCAACTGCGCAGACACGTGTCGCGCATCCGTGCGCTTGCTCAGTTAAGTCTTAATTATGTTTTCTGAAGAGCCTTGCTCTGATGGGACGCACTGTCTCGGGCGTTACGCTGCCGAATCAGCTTCTGCCATGTGGCAAATTGCGCGCTGCGCACGGAAACCGAAGCGTTGCTTCGAATTTTGAATTTTCAAAATTTAAGTAGAGCCTTGCTCTGATTGGGGGAAACAAGGAGATCGAGGTTCGGAGAGTTTCTACGGAAGACAACACTGCTGATCCACTCACAAAGGCCTTACCCCAGACTCAGTTCGAGCGGCTGATCGAGATGATAGGTCTTCGATACGCCAGTACATGACCTTAGTGCAAGTGGGAGATTGTTAGTGTATATGCCCTAGAAGCCATTACTGTATCATACTAGTTTGTATATTACTTAATGGAAGCTTGGGATATTCACCTTGTATAAACAATCTTGCTCAATATAGTAGTATGCTACTTGGTTTGTTTCTACTTCAATGTGTACATGTGTTTATTTTAGTATATCACATATACACATTAGTGGAGCCTTTAGGATCTTTGCTTGATTACCAGCGTTGTGATGGCAGTCACACTAGTGGGGGCTGGGTAATCTATAAGCACATCCTTATGCAGGTCCTTAGTCGCAGGACTATCGAGACAGGGCATCGATACTCCGGAGTAGACTTGCGTATGCGCTTCTCATCCCAGTGTGGGAAACGGTCTGTCCTACAGCCGTCAGTACGTCGTACTTGAGATAGTATGCGGGTGCTCGTTGGGTTACGAGTACACTGGACAGGACTCGTCGGGAACTGTTGGTTGGTACTATACCTATCGTCAGTTATCAGTTCCCAGGTGACATGAGTACAACTTAGTCTGCTGACTTGATACTGTCACTTCGCCTCGAGTGTGTTCCCACTGCACTTAGATTACTACCCTACCACGGCTCAAAGGAGTCGTGCAAACAGGTAGTAGTTGGGTGCAGTCCCGAAGCACTTGGAGGCAGTGTCGGTTAGACAGGATTTGTCTCTCCCGGTATTGGGGGTTGACATCGCGTTGTGTCTAGGAGAGCCATTACACAAGTAGTCCCTGGCCAGGGCAAGCGAGATATACTGGTAGGTTTCCAGTGTTTTCTCAGGGTGTTCTGGGCTTCACTCCGACACGACTTGTACCGCTATTAGGGGACTAACGTTTACCGCCCCTAGGCCCACCATGCGATGTATCAGACGAACAGACCGGACTGTATAGAGATTGTCACATTCAGACTCAGTAGGAGTTCAGATGGGTTTCACCTCGTCAGTCTTCTTGTCGGCATCTACCTGGGGACCGTTACGCACAGCTAGTGCCGCTTGCGGTCTGTGGTTAAACCCACTGCCAGCATAGTGTCGAGTCTTTAGAGTCCCACACAGAAAGTTATTCGCCTTTAGGCAAAATAGTAGAGGTCGCATGGTTTTGCGACAAGTCGCATGGTTTTGCGACAGGGTTCGGTCATATCCGTGCACTTGTGCACGTACAGTGTCCGGACAGTTAACACTAGCGGGCTTTGGTTTAAGCCAGATCCTAGTGTACGTTTTGGGATTGGTTTTATCTCGTTTGTATTCGTGTTCCTCGGAACGCGGATGCGGGTGTGTATGCACAGTTGACAGAGAGACAGAGGCAGAGTATTCTCATTGGGGTTGTTGACAGTTGACTGTTGACCATTGACTTTTGCTTAACCCTAATGAGAATAAGATATATGATTAACATTAATATTAATTAAGTATTATAGTGACATGGTTGTTGAGGGGCTGACTTTGTTGACTTGTTGACTTTGTTGACCGGTTGACTAGGTTGGACTAGTTGACCATCATCATGACAATGGCTATCATTCCATGGCAAAGACTTTTGCTTGCTTGTTTATTTATGCAAAATGAGTGCATGAAATGATATAGCCATTTTGATTTAAACCATCACACAATACCTGATTACTATTTTTGTTATGATGGCTTTTGGATTATGAGAGGTTGGATGAGAAAAGAGAGGCTCACTCTTTCATTTGCTTTCTCTCTCTTGAGCTCTCTCATTCTCAAGCTCTCCCTCTTCCTCTTGCTCTCTCTAGCTCAAGGCAAACCATTCTCATGTGTTGAGACTCATTGCCTAGAGATAAAAAGACACCAAAACATTCCTCTACTCATTCTAGTTCACAAGGCCTAGCAAGCAAAGTGATCTAGTTTCTTCAAAGTTCGAAGAAGAAGCCAAAGGTAGAAGCTTTCGGGTGGATCCATCTTCGGCGCAAAGAGATGACGAGGTGAAGCCGATCCGTACACCGGGAGGAGTTGAAGATGAAGGAGTTCAAGAAAGGTATAGCCCCCTAACCGAGTAGGTAAACTCATGTTAGGTTGTTAGTTAGTCGTTTAACAAAGATCCGTATTGGTAGTCCATGTTACCACCCTCTTGAAAATCGTTTTTCACCAATTCCGCAACCCCGTAAGTACCGGGGAAGGGTAACATGGACTTACAACCTGCACCATTACCGATGATGTACATGTTGCACGTACACTTACTTGTGGCTCACACACACATCATCGGTAATTGCCATACCACGTACACGTTAGAACTCGCTATGTCACCGTATCACCGTATGACCTGTTAGCATTTAGTTACTGCTTAGTACCCAGTACCATATATTATTGTAGATATTGCACTTCCTTACCAAGTTATACGACACGCTCATATGAACACACTTGCTATACATTACAGTCTTGTTCTGTGCTTGTACATATTGTTTCATCATTGTTACATGCTTATGGGATTCTGTTTTCATGAGATTTCTGGATTTGAGAAACCGTGGATACATTTTAAAAACTTATGATTGTTTTTAAAATGCGATTTCTCTTGATATAATATTTTGACGTCCACCATGAGTTTTCTCGGTGCTAAGCTATGATGATTACCCGATTCGAGAAATGAGGAGTCACCATCTGAGGGTACATGGTGGACCCGGTACGGTACTCCAGGGCAAGAAGATCGTATGAAAGGGGTTGAGCCCGGCAGGGGAACACTACCTACCGGTAACAATATTAGACTCGACGGATATCCAGAGGATACCGACCGGAGTGATATGAGACAGATGGATATGAGGGCCGATCCGATGAGGCGACACCTGAGATATGAGGATTTACGTGTCGATGCTGGACACGGATTTTATGATGATTTCGAGTGTCGATGCTGGACACTCAGGTTTTATGATGATTTGATGTGTCATTGATGGACACACGTTGGATGATACATACATACATACATACATATATATATATATATATATATATATATACATGACATAGATGACATGGTACCATATATTACCACAGGCATGATATTATTATATTATTATACTTATGTATACACGATCACCCTAGATACCACACGGTATGCTTGTTCCCCTCCGAACGACAGACGCGGGACGTGGTGGCCGTCTCGCCTGAAATTCGGGGCAGATGCTAGTTGGTGCTATCCGTCCACCTCTCCGAAGATGCCAATTCGATCCATGGCGCCATATATCGGAGGTCTAGACGGATGTGTCCGATGTAGCAGACTTCGTCAGATTCCCCCTCGTTCGAGGGGTTTTTGATTGTGGGGACGCTCTTCCCTGCAGGCGCAAGCCCCTGCAGTTAATTACGCTACCGCTTTGCGGTAACAACTTTCTCCTTCTCCAGATGGTCACTTCGTGTCGTGTGTTCTTGTTTTATGTTTCATTGCCCGTGGATCGTTTACGGAGACTGAGTTATGTTGTCGCCCGTAGGGCATGGACTAGTCCAAATCCGTATTATCTTAGATTTGGGTTTTGGGGTTTGGTTTGAGGATACGTTAGCCATATTTGAGGCTAAGATCAACTCAAACGTTTGTTAAGGATACATTAGTCTAATTTGAGACTAAGATCAACTTAACGGGATCGTTTAGATCCGACAAAAGAGCATTTGGGCTCCATTGTTCCAGTTTAGGGACATAGTGGTCCATCGTCTATGCGGCCGTCGGGACCCGTCACCTCTCTGACGACATTGAGGGATTTCAACGACGGATGTCAGAGGAGTTCAGAGATGTACCCTCGAGCCAGAATTAATTAGGGGGGATTCATAGTCCAGTCTGCTTGAAGGTTTAAGGACGCGTTAGCCATTTTTGAGGCTAAGATCAACTTAAACAGGACCGTTTAGATCCGACGAAAGAGCATATGGAGGCTCTATTGTTCTAGTTTAAGGACATCGCGGTCCATGGGTAGTTTAAGGACATTGCGGTCCGTGGGTAGTTTTTAAGGACGTTGCGGTCCATTGGTAGTTTAAGGACATTGCGGTCCGTGGGTAGTTTAAAGACATCTCGGTCGATTGGTAGTTTAAAGACATTGCGGTCGAGGTTAAGGACGTCATAGTCCATGGGTTTAAGGACTCCACAGTCCGTTTTGTGCTCTGGATGCTTCACACGGGTTCACTGCCGTGCTAGGCGAGGACCAGGCTCCGCTCTGGATGCTTCACACGGGTTCACTGCCGTGCTCTGCGAGGACCAGGATCCGCTCTGGACGTCTTCCACGGGGTCAAAGAGTGACGTTATCCGCGTTCCACGTAACCAGGAATTTTGCATGATGCGTGGTTTTAAGGACCCCGCAGTCCATATCATGAGTGGTCTTCGGGACCCGTCACCTCTTTGAAGACATTGAGGGATTACAATGCCAAGTATCAAAGGAGTGAAGAGATGTACCCTAGAACCGCGGTGGATTAAATAGTCCCTGGCCCAATTTGGGTCAAGACTGATCAATTATGTTATGAGCCCATTGGCCCAGTTAATCACGAATTGAAGACTTATGGCCAGCTTGGGCTAAGTCCAATCAGGAGAGGCTTGCCTCTATCCCTTTAGCCAATTGGGCCTAAGCCTGGTGTTAAACACTTCAGAGCAATCAGCGTTGAATACTGGGAATGACATCTCGGTTGACAAGTTAGTGCTCAACATTGAGAGATAATTGGTGTTAAACACCAGCAATAAGGCTTTTTCAAATTAGTGTTAAACACTAAAACAAATCAGTGTTGAACACTGCAAATAAGGCTTTTTTAATCAGCATTGAAGGCTAAGGCCCGACAGTGTTTTAACACTGGGCTCGAGAGTTTTAATTTTAGTGTTAAACACTCAGGCAGGAAGGGTCACGTGGCAGCATGTGAGAGCGCCTTCCCTTCATTTGTTCTGCTGAAACTATCGCGTCTTTCATAGCATCACGTGCCATCACGTGATGGGCATTCAAATGCCTTTGTGTTAAGGCTTCTGCTGAGGGTCACGTGGGTCACGTGGGGTGCTGCCTCAAAGGGGCTTTCTGTAGGGGTTTTGGGGGGTCACGTGGTAGCACGTGACCCTGCCTCTATGTAGTTTTTTAGAGGATCTGTTGATCTTTCTTTTCAGGAATTAAATTCCTCTGGCTTTAATTTTCAAAGGAATTAAATTCCTACTTCCCTTTCGATCCTTGAACCTTCTGTAGGAATTAGATTCCTCGTTTATGTGAAGAATTGAATAGGGTTAAACCCTAATAAAAACTTTTTAAGGAATCAAACTTCCGTTTCCCGTCAGATTATGATTAAGGGACTTAAATTCCCATTGTTTCAACAGAACTAAATTCTTAATTAGGGTTAAACCCTGCTCCTTTTTATTTTGAAGGAATTAAATTCCCATAACACAGGGTCAAGCCCTACTTTTATCTTAGAGGAATTAAATTCCTATAGTTCTGTGAGAATTAAATTCTCATGCTTGCATTCTTTCTCTATGTTTTGGATCTGCATGGCAGGATCTCAACCCATTGAGAATTAAATTCTCAACCTTAAGGGGAGATGTGCACTTTGCAGATCCTCTATCAAAGAGAGAAGAAATTTGCTCTTCTGTTTTATATATTAGAGTTAAACTCTATAGAGAATTAAATTCCCTTTTCTTTCAAAAGGCTTTCCCTTTCTTACCTAGGGTTTTTGCAGAAGATCCGAGTCTTTTCAAAGTATCAAAGCTCTCCTCCTTTTTTCTTTTCTCTTCTCTGCGCATGTATATATATCCTTTTTTGTGTCTCTTGGCTCCTATTTATAGGAGAAGCAGCTGAATCAGTTAGTTTTGTGACGAATCTTCATTGAGAGATTTGATTTGCATCCTTCATTCGTTCTGGACCTTTGGATTATTAGGTGAATTTTATCCACCGTTGGATTTCAAATCCAGAAATTCTCCCTTATTATTTTGGTTAGATTTAAGGGGGAAATCTTTCCAAACCCGAGATTTTCCATAAATAAATGACCTCCGAATCTTTAATTTGATTGGATGCATATAGTTGCGTTCCTTTGGAAAGATTTGCATTTCTCTCAGAATTTAATTCTGTTGACAAAAAGGGCTTTGAAAGCCGGTCACGTGTGACCACGTGACCCATGGTCACGTGTGAGCACGTGACCCCCTTCGGAATGAGCCTTTTCCTTTCTTCTGATTGTTGCTTAAGCGTCACGTGCCACCACGTGACTCTTGGTCACGTGTGAGCACGTGACCCTTGTTTGAACTCTCTTTCCTGGGTTCGTCTGGAGAACGAGTCTGCTGTCTCCAGCGTCACGTGCCAACACGTGACCCTGGTCACGTGGAAGCACGTGACCTCTTCTGAAGCTCTTTTTCTTGACTTTGTTCAGCGAATCATTGTGTCCCCTTTTCTGTACTTTATAGGTCACGTGTCAACACGTGACTGCTGGTCACGTGTAAGCACGTGGCCCCCTTTTCGAAGCTTTTCACAGAAGCTTTCCTGATTTTAAATCAGGAAACAAATGCCCCCACAGCGTTGTTCTCACGTGTCAGCACGTGAGTGCAACGCTGTCATCTCTTGCGACCGTTGGATTCATTTAAGGATTTGGGAGATGAAGCGTTTTCACTGTTTTCTATAAATACCGCTGTCTCTTCATAGGGGCCTTTACTTTGCTCATCTTCTTCCTATGAGAATTTCCTCTTTGAGAATTTAATTCTCGTTTCCAGAGCTTAGTTCTCTGTTTTCAAAATTTTCCAGAGTTTAACTCTGTCAACGGATCCCTTTTCCTCAGGTAACAATGTTGAACGGCCAGAGCGCCTTCGTCCTTAAAAGAACTCTTTGGATTTTAAATCCGCGTTAAGGGTTTCACAAAGAACCCAAGTTTTTTCATAAGAACAGGAAACCACCTGACTTTCGAACTGTAGATCTCTTAGGGTTTAGGTGATCTTTAGGGGGACGATGACAGCGTTTCAACTCCCTGGACTTTAATTCCATCAAAATTATCCCTAGGAATTTAATTCCCTTTTTCCTGATAAGGAATTTAATTCTTATGAAGAACTCAGTTTCTTCACCCAGAGGCTCCTTGGGGTCTCTTGGCCCGAGGCTGTTCTTCTGGTAATTAATGAAATGGCGGTTTTGTAATGATTTTCGTGACTTTTATTTCAGGTATCATGGACGCCCATCTGTATCGTCTTGACGAAATCATTTCATACGGGAATATTCGTGCACTGGGCCGCAGTCAGAACCAGGAATTCACTGATGCTCAGTGCGCCGAGATCATGGGCCGCTTCGACGAGTACAATCACAGGCTACTCCCCCGTCGCTCTTCTCTTCTGAGGCTGATCGTGCTGGCGATCCGGGAGGCGCTTCCCCTCTTTTGCGCCGGCATACCGCTCGGGGACTTAGACATTGCTGAGGATAAGGTGCATGCAGTGTACCTTATGGGCTTGATCTCAAAGAGGAGGCGGGATGATCTCATTGATCTCCTTCATCAGCTTTTTCAACAATCAGCCATATTGGGCGCCTACCGGAGGGTAGAGGACATCCGCGGGGATCCCGATGCTTGTGACCGTGAGAGAAAGCATACTCGGGAGGTTCGAAATGCTTGGAAGGTCTTGGATAAAGTTAATTTCAATTTTCTCAATCCATGCCCCGCGTCTGAAGCCTTACCATTGTAAAAGTTTTTCTTTTATTTTGTATCGCCTTCTTGAAGTCTGGATGATAAGCTTTATTATGCCTCTGTGTGTTTGCATATTTTTTTTCTGAAATCTTATTATTCTGTTACTATTGTCGCTCGTGCTTTAATACGCAGGGTACCACTCCATATTCTTTCTTTTAAATGCACAGTAGGTTTGGGCTCACGTGAGATCTTCTGATGGGATTGTTTACAAAATTTTCCATGCCGCCTTTTTAGCGCGCATTATCAGATGCATAAAAGGAGCCTTGGAAATAGTTATTTCTCCTTGATTTTCGATGCCTTTCCTTTTTGGGCCTTGGAAACATCTTTCGCATGCAAGATTTTCCGCGCATAGCACTTAATGCACTTCTTTATATTCTTGAGGCCATAGCCTATTTTCTCTTCACAGAGAAATTCATTTCCATATCGACATGATTTAATTTGAGGAGTATCTGAGCGCTATGGCCTGCAACCGCCCACACGCTCGTCGACAGCCATGGGAAGTGCCTATCGAGGAGATGATCCCCCGCTTTGCCGCTCGGTTGGTGGATCCCCTCCTTACCGACAACGAATGCGACTCAGCCGTGCATGAACTTTCGATCCGTAGGGGGTCTCCTCTCCCGATGGGTTCTCTCTGGCTCCGGATGATTCTCGCGCCTGTGCTTGCCGACATCCCTCCTCACCCAGCAGAGATGACCCTGGCGATGCTTGATGCGGCGGAAGAGAAGCTCGAGGGCTTTCATGAAGCTTGCCTGATTACTCAGGCTTTGAAGGATTGCTCAATTCATATGCTGGGCCAGATCAAGGCCCGGCGAGCTATTATGTCTGCTTTCGCGGACGAACACGGCGCCAATCGGTGGGGAGCGACTCCTCGTGAGAACCGTCGCTTCGATGTGCTGGAGAGAGCAGAGAGAGAGATGGAGAATTTTGTCCTTTGCTTCGTTAACCCCTGTGCCGTTGATCCCACGTTTGGTGACCTTTTTTGTTAGCGTAGAGCATTTTTAAATTAGTCTCTCCTTTTTTACGCCTTATGCAGAACTTCGACGTAGGCTTGGTACTAGTATGTATGTTTCTGCTTGCATAAATAAACTTTGGATTCTTCTCATGAGAACTTTCTTTAATTGCAAATGCTATCATCACTTTCCTGCACATCAGACCTTTTTTGGGCATTATGAATGTTCATGCAATTGCGAACGCTATTATTATTTTTTGAATACTCATATGATTGCGAACGCATGCTTGAAATGTGTCGGAAATCTTTCTTGTTGCCTTTCGCGTCAGGTGATATGAGCGCGTTTTAGATCGACTATTCCCGTCGGCTGAAAGCCCATTTATACGGTCTTGTAAATGTCGTGTTTGCAAGGCCGCGGTCACGAAAGCGAGCTTACGCGTTCACGTAGTGAACATATCGTTATGCGAGAAAAAGGCTCGGCCGTAAATTTTCGGAGAGGGAGCTAGCTTCCAAGTCGCTGAGCGAGCTTCGCGCTACCCTTATCACCAAGGTCAACAAAGTGTATGAACTCTGGCGGGTGTTTCAGGAGTCCATCAAGGAGGTGATGGCTTTTGATAAAGCTGCTACGTTTCCTCGGGAGAGGGTTGAGGCTCACAAGGCCACTGAAAAAGAGCTTGAAGCCCGGCTTGCTTTATATCAGGCCCAGCAAGCTCAGGCGGAGGCTCGTCTTCTGGAGATCCTGCGTCATGAAGCCGTGGCTCAACAACAGAATGACGAGCTGGTGAAATTATTGCACCGCCCGCCGGCTTAAGGACTTGTATCTTTTCTTCTATTTTTTGTACATACTCATGAATAAGGGTATCTTCCTTTTTGTTTCTTTCATGAATTGTATTTTGTATCCATTTTGGTTTATGAATAAAAGGTACAATTTTTCTTCTCAATGGTGTGTCCCCTTTTTGTTGAATGCATTCTGCGGATATTCTATCTTGATCTCCTTGCAGGACAGCGATGGCTCAGGATTCAGGGTTAAGATATGCTTCCTAAGACTTCTGCATTTTACGAGCCACGAGGGTCTCATAAAGAGTTTTTTCTCCCAGCCGTGAGGACTTGTAAGTGCCGGATGCGGTTACCCTTGTCCGTGTTCTACGGAGTCAGGGGTTCCTCTAGATATTGTAGTTTAAAGACGTCGCGGTCAAGGTTAAGGACCTCATAGTCCGTGGATTTAAGGACTCCACAGTCCGATGTTAGTTTTAAGACATCACGGTCAAGGTTAAGGACCTCATAGTCCGTGGATTTAGGGACTCCACAGTCCGACGTTTGGTTGCAGGGACCCGTCACCTCTTTGAAGACGTTGAGGAATTACAACGCCGGGTATCAAAGGAGTGAAGAGATGTACCCTCAAACCGAGGCCAAAATCTGTAAGGAATAGGGGTGGTTGATCGTTAGTTTTAAGACATCGCGGTCGAGGTTAAGGACGTCATAGTCCGTGGATTTTAAGGACTCCACAGTCCGGTGTTCGCTCTGGATGCTTCACACGGGTTCACTGCCGTGCTTGGCGAGGACCAGGCTCCGCTCTGGGCGTTTTCCGTGGGGTCAAAGAGTGACGTTATCCACGTTCCACGTAACCAGGAATCTTGCACTAGATGCTTCACACGGGTTCACTGCCGGGTTAGGCGAGGACTAGGCTCCGCTCTGGGCGTTTTCCGTGGGGTCAAAGAGTGACGTTATCCACGTTCCACGTAACCAGGAATTTTGCACTAGATGCTTCACACGGGTTCACTACCGCGTTAGGCGAGGACTAGGCTCCGCTCTGGATGCTTCGCACGGGTTCACTGTCATGCTCTGCGAGGACCAGGATCCGCTCTGGACGTTTTCCACGGGGTCAAAGAATGACGTTATCCGCTTTCCACGTAACCAGGAAGTTTGCACTAGATGCTTCACACGGGTTCACTGCCGTGTTAGGCGAGTATTAGGCTCCGCTCTGGATGCTTCACATGGGTTCACTGCCATGCTCTGCGAGGACCAGGATCCGCTCTGGACGTTTTCCGCGGGGTCAAAGAGTGACGTTATCCGCTTTCCACGTAACCAGGAAGTTTGCACTAGATGCTTCACACGGGTTCACTGCCGTGTTAGGCGAGGACTAGGCTCCGCTCTGGATGCTTCACATGGGTTCACTGCTATGCTCTGCGAGGACCAGGATCCGCTCTGGACGTTTTCCGCGGGGTCAAAGAGTGACGTTATCCGCTTTCCACGTAACCAGGAAGTTTGCACTAGATGCTTCACACGGGTTCACTGCCGTGTTAGGCGAGGACTAGGCTCCGCTCTGGATGCTTCACATGGGTTCACTGCCATGCTCTGCGAGGACCAGGATCCGCTCTGGACGTTTTCCACGGGGTCAAAGAGTGACGTTATCCGCTTTCCACGTAACCAGGAAGTTTGCACTAGATGCTTCACACGGGTTCACTGCCGCGTTAGGCGAGGACTAGGCTCCGCTCTGGATGCTTCACATGGGTTCACTGCCATGCTCTGCGAGGACCAGGATCCGCTCTGGACGTTTTCCACGGGGTCAAAGAGTGACGTTATCCGCTTTCCACGTAACCAGGAAGTTTGCACTAGATGCTTCACACGGGTTCACTGCCGCGTTAGGCGAGGACTAGGCTCCGCTCTGGATGCTTCACATGGGTTCACTGCCATGCTCTGCGAGGACCAGGATCCGCTCTGGACGTTTTCCGCGGGGTCAAAGAGTGACGTTATCCGCTTTCCACGTAACCAGGAAGTTTGCACTAGATGCTTCACACGGGTTCACTGCCGTGTTAGGCGAGGACTAGGCTCCGCTCTGGATGCTTCACATGGGTTCACTGCCATGCTCTGCGAGGACCAGGATCCGCTCTGGACGTTTTCCACGGGGTCAAAGAGTGACGTTATCCGCTTTCCACGTAACCAGGAAGTTTGCACTAGATGCTTCACACGGGTTCACTGCCGCGTTAGGCGAGGACTAGGCTCCGCTCTGGATGCTTCACATGGGTTCACTGCCATGCTCTGCGAGGACCAGGATCCGCTCTGGACGTTTTCCACGGGGTCAAAGAGTGACGTTATCCGCTTTCCACGTAACCAGGAAGTTTGCACTAGATACTTCACACGGGTTCACTGCCGCGTTAGGCGAGGACTAGGCTCCGCTCTGGATGCTTCACATGGGTTCACTGCCATGCTCTGCGAGGACCAGGATCCGCTCTGGACGTTTTCCGCGGGGTCAAAGAGTGACGTTATCCGCTTTCTACGTAACCAGGAAGTTTGCACTAGATGCTTCACACGGGTTCACTGCCGTGTTAGGCGAGGACTAGGCTCCGCTCTGGATGCTTCACATGGGTTCACTGCCATGCTCTGCGAGGACCAGGATCCACTCTGGACGTTTTCCACGGGGTCAAAGAGTGACGTTATCCGCTTTCCACGTAACCAGGAAGTTTGCACTAGATGCTTCACACGGGTTCACTGCCGCGTTAGGCGAGGACTAGGCTCCGCTCTGGATGCTTCACATGGGTTCACTGCCATGCTCTGCGAGGACCAGGATCCGCTCTGGACGTTTTCCACGGGGTCAAAGAGTGACGTTATCCGCTTTCCACGTAACCAGGATGTTTGCTGATTGTATCCGCATTTCACGGGATGGGGGTTGACTCTTGGCGATATGCGTCGCCGAGCCATGGAACTTGGGGTTGCCGCTGTTCCGTTTCGCTTGATTTTGTGTCGTCGAGACAATGAAGCTAGGAATTTGGCCTTCGCTTCATTTGCTGGCATCGCGTCTGCTGTATCGAGACGAATGCCATGGTGGTGATCACTAAGTTATCTGTGAACCGCCGAGATTTTGCTTGCTTCTTTTTATTGCAAGTTGTCCCATCATTTCGGCTATTTTGTCATGCATGTGTGGCTTGCTAGTTTTTTTTTTTCGCGGCAAGCTCGGATTTTTTTTGGATACCGGTTTCGGCATCAGCACCGCTACAACTGGAATGTTTACCAGGAGCGAATCATCATTTGCCTCTGTCGACGTTTGAACAAAGGTGGCTTAGCAAACAGGGTTAGGGGTCCTGTCGACCAAGGCTTTTGACTTCATGAGCCGTAAGGGTCTCACAAAGGTGTTTCTCCCTACAAGTCGTGAGGATCTTGCAGGTGTGTTTTCTCCTTAAGAATCGTGGGGATTCTTAAGTGCATGTTCTCTTGTAAGTCGTAAGGATCTTACGAAGAGGATTTTCCCCTTATAAGTCGAGAGGACTTGCAAGGGTTGTTCACCATATGGATATATCCCCGGTCACGGGTGGGACTTTGTTAGGGAAATGTTTATTCGCGCCCGTGGATTGTATACAAGGGTCAGTCCGAGCCGCTTGTAGGGCAATGTCGGAGGTTGTGGAGGATTTGCTTAAGAACAGGTTTAGGTTTCTGTAACTCAAGACTTTCAAGTCTTATAAGCCGTGAGGGTCTCATAAGAAAATTCTCCTTACGAGTCGTGAGGATCTCGTAAGTGTATTTTCTCCTTAGGAATCGTGAGGATCCCTAAGTGTGTTGCTCCTTTGTGAGTCGTAAGGATCTCACGCAGGTGATTTCTCCTTACAAGGTCGAGAGGATCCTATAAGTGTCTTTAAACGAGGTTGCGCCTTTTCGGGTTTTCACAAACACTCGCCGGTAGTCCTGCTGTTTTTACTCACGGAGCCCTTTCGGGTTTTCATCCGTGCCCATTTTGCTTTATGGACATACCGTTTTTTTTTTATTATTTTTTATTTTTTTATCATCATCTTGCCAGCCTAAGGATGCTGCGGCAGTAGTTTAGGGACGTTTCGGTCCGTCGTTAGTTTAAGGACGTTTCGGTCCGTCGATAGTTTAAGGACGTTTCGGTCCGTCGTTAGTTTAAGGACGTTTCGGTCCGCCGTTAGTTTAAAGACGTTTCGGTCTGTTGATAGTTTAAGGACGTTTCGGTCCGTTGATAGTTTAAGGACGTTTCGGTCCGTCGTTAGTTTAAAGACGTTTCGGTCTGTCGTTAGTTTAAGGACGTTTCGGTCCGTCGTTAGTTTAAAGACGTTTCGGTCTGTCGTTAGTTTAAGGACGTTTCGGTCCGTCGTTAGTTTGAGGACATTTCGGTCCACCGTTAGTTTAAAGACGTTTCGGTCTGTTGATAGTTTAAGGACGTTTCGGTCCGTTCATAGTTTAAAGACGTTTCGGTCCCTTGTTAGTTTAAGGACGTTTCGGTCCGTCGCTAGTTTAAGGACGTTTCGGTCCGTCGTTAGTTTGAGGACATTTCGGTCCACCGTTAGTTTAAAGACGTTTCGGTCTGTTGATAGTTTAAGGACGTTTCGGTCCGTTCATAGTTTAAAGACGTTTCGGTCCCTTGTTAGTTTAAGGACGTTTCGGTCCGTCGTTAGTTTGAGGACATTTCGGTCCACCGTTAGTTTAAAGACATTTCGGTCTGTTGATTGTTTAAGGACATTTCGGTCCGTTCATAGTTTAAAGACGTTTCGGTCCCTTGTTAGTTTAAGGACGTTTCGGTCCGTCGTTATGGGAGGGCCAGCTACTGCTTGTAAAGTCTGAGCCTAGGAAGATAGCGAGCGGACATAGTCGTCGTCATCTACCGTTGACCCAGGCTATGGCTCACTAAGCATAGTATTTCTTCAAGAAGCGGCCATTTATTGGCCTGAAAGGCCTTTCACCGTGCATGTCCACGAGTAGGTAGGCTCCACCCTGGTAAACCTGGTCTATGATGTACGGGCCTTCATAGTTTGGCTCGAATTTTCCCCGTTTGGCACGATTGGGGATCATAGGTCTTTTGACTACCAGCACGAGTTCGCCTTGGCGGAATGCCCTTGGCCTGGTCAATCTTTCGTACGAGCGCGTCATCTTTGCTTTGTAGGCTTCTAGATGTTGTTGCGCTATGAGTCGGGTTTCGTCGAGGGCATCAAGCTCCTCAAGTCGAAGGTGAGCATTTTCTTCGTCGGTCAGTTCGTGGTGGACTGCCACTCGTAGAGAGGGTAACTCTATCTCGAGGGGGAGTACTGCTTCCGTCCCAAATACCAACGCGTATGGCGTTGTGTTTGTGGCCGTCTTGAATGTAGTTCGATAAGCCCAAAGGGCTTCTTGCAGCCTCTCGTGCCAGTCTCTCTTATTCCGGGAAACGGTCTTTTTTATGATCTTTTTCTGGGTCTTATTGAAGGCCTCGGCCAGACCGTTGGCTCGTGGGTTGTAAACTGAAGAATACCTCCAGTCTATATTGTGCTGCTGCGCGAAGCGGCTAATCTTATGGCTTCTGTAGGCTGGCCCGTTATCGGAGATAATCCGCCGTGGGGTTCCAAACCGATAGATGACGTGCGTTTTGAAGAAGTGGAGGATATTCTCCGTCTTCACTTCCCTCAATGGTATTGCTTCTGCCCATTTGGAGAAGTAATCAGTAGTCGCCAGGATAAAACGATGTCCCCGAGATGATGCCGGCTCAATGGGGCCGACTATGTCCGTTCCCCACATTTCGAATGGCCAGCTGGCCACCGTGGGGTGTAGTGGATTTGGGTGTTGGTGGATGAAGTCTCCATGAATCTGGCACGAGTGGCATTGCCTCGCGTATTCGAGGCAGTCCTGGATCATCGTGGGCCAGTAATAACCCATCCGTTTGATTTTTAACTTCATCTTTGGGCCTGCTTGATGAGAGCCGCAAAGCCCGTCGTGGACTTCCTGAACGACTTTTTCTGCTTCGTCAGGTCCCAAGCATCTCAGCCATAGAGAATCAAGCGATCTCTTGTATAGAGTATCGTTGACGAAAGCGAAAGATAGAGCTCGTTTCATGAGCTGATGTCTCGAGGACGCTTCTTTGGGTATGCGGCGGGACTTAAAGTAGTCTATGAAGACTTCCCTCCAGTCCTCGGCCTTCTCTTGGTCTTTTATTTGTAGGGTTGTCTGCTTAGTTGCTCCCTCTTTATATAGTTCCGGAGGTATTTCTGCGGGGGTGAGCACTCGACGGCTTTGTACCACGATTCTGACATCATCGAGGTTCTCGTCGGCCAGTTCTTTAGCAAGCTTAGCCAATGCGTCTGCTTTGCTATTTTCTGCGCGTGGTATGTTCTCCAAAGTGTAGGAAGGAATTTGGGACAATAGTTGTTGCACCCTTTCGCCGTACTTCACTAGCTCCGGTTTGCACGTTTGGTAGTCACCGTTCACTTGACTAACGACCAGCTGAGAATCCCCGTATATGAGGAGGTCTTCAATTCCCATGTCAATGGCAAGTTCGAGACCTGCTATCAGGGCTTCGTATTCAGCTTCATTGTTTGTCCTCGGCTCTGTTAAGGAGAAGGCGAAGCGCATTATCCCTCCTTGTGGAGTCGCAAAGATGAGGCCTATCCCTGACTTGATCATTGGGATACCTTGCTTTTGTTTCTTTATAGAGGACGCTCCATCGAAATAGAGTTCCCATCGGGCGCTTCCACCGCTAATCGCATCAAATGCATGCTCGTCCGGCAAGTCACAATTCAAAGGAGAATCGGCCGGTATCGGGTGCTCAGCGAGGAAATCGGCAATGGCCTGGCCTTTCACTGCCTTGAGAGGTTGATATGTTATCGAGAACTCCATCAAGAGCAGGGCCCATTTAGCGAGTCGTCCCGTCAATATGGCTTTTGACATCAAGTATTTAAGGGGGTCCACCTTTGAGATGAGGCAGACTTCGTGTGCCAACGCATAGTGCCTGAGCTTTGTTATCGCGAAGATCAATGCCAAGCAATGTTTTTCAATGGGGGAGTAATTGCTTTCTGCCCCGAGTAGGACTCGACTTAAGTAGTAAAGTGCTCTCTCTTTCCCCTGATCGTTCTCTTGCGCCCATAGTGCGCCCAAGGAACCTTCGAGGGCGGTTGTATAAAGAATGAGGGGTTTTCCCTTGACCGGCGCGGCCAATACCGGCGGGTTCTGCAGGTACTGCTTGATCTCGTCTAGCGCACCTTGGCATTTTTGATCCCAGACGAATGGGGTTCCCTTCTTCATCAGGTGACTGTAGGGGCGGCATTTGCCTGAAAGATTTGCGATAAATCGCCGGATGTATGCGAGCTTCCCTTGGAGAGACCGCAACTGTTTGAGGGTTCTTGGCGGAGGCATTTCCATGATCGCTTTAATCTTTGACGGATCTATCTCAATACCTCGGTGTCGGATGACGAATCCCAGGAATTTTCCCGAGGAGACTCCAAACGCGCATTTGAGGGGATTCATCTTCAAATTATATTGCCGAAGGCGTTGAAATACAGTCTCTAGATGCTTTAAGTGATCTTCGTATGACATACTCTTTACTACGAGGTCGTCGATATAGCACTCGACGATGTCATGTATGAGGTCGTCGAAGATCTTTGTCATGGCCCTTTGATAGGTAGCGCCGGCATTCTTTAGACCGAAGGGCATAACCCTGTAGCAAAATACACCCAAAGGGGTCCGGAAAGCGGTGTGCTTCTGGTCTTCGGGATGCATTTTTATCTGATTGTATCCTGAGGAACCGTCCATAAAGGAGAAAATCTCGTGGGTGGACGTGTTATCTATCATTAGCTCGGTTACCGGCACCGGGAAATCATCTTTTGGACAGGCTTTGTTGAGATCCCTGAAATCCACGCATATACGCACCGTCCCATTCTTCTTCATCACCGGGACGATATTGGCGATCCAATCGGGATATTGGACTTCTTGGATAAATCCAGAATCGATCAGCTTCTTGACTTCGGCGTTGATGCTCATCTCAAGCTCGAGTCGCATCCTTCTTGGCGCCTGCTTGACTGGCTTGATATCTGGGGATATTGCTAATTTATGCACAGCGACCTCCGGATCTAAACCTGGCATCTCGGAGTAGTTCCACGCGAAGCAATCTTTATGCCGTAGAAGCACGTTCTTTAACGCGGCCACCCTTTCTTCAGAGAGTAGCTCGCTGACAAATGTTGGTCGCGGGTCCTCTGCCGATCCCAACTCAATCTTTCTGAGGTTATCTGCGGTAGTATGTATACCGTCTTCCAGTTCTTTCGGAGCGGGCGGGAATTCTGAGATAACCTCATCATCGCTGTTCTCGAAGCACCGGGGAGGGTTGTCTATCGTAATCGTATAACAGGTGCGAATCCACTCCCGGGGCCGAGGCGGATCCGGCTCCGCTCTTGCGGCCTTGGGCTCGTGCTTTCGTGGTGGCGTTACCCTCCAGCTGTTGGATAAAGCGAATCTGCCCCGTCGGTACTGGTCCTCGACCCAGTTCTTGAAGGTGAAGCAGTCTTCGGTAGGATGTCCTATGGCTTGGTGATAAGAGCAATAGCTCGAACGAGAAGCTTTGTTGGTTTGCTCAGGGTGTTTAGACTCTGGAAGCACGATCATTTGATGTTTTAAAGCGAGCTTGAGGTGCTTCTCCGTCTTGTTTCGGGGGAAGGAGTACGCTCGACCCCTCTTTCCGCTTCTTGACCTATTCCCGTCTCCGCATCGGGCCTTTCGCATGAGGGGTTGACAAGGATGAACATCCTTGTCTTTTGCAATCTGTTGAAATAGATGTTGCGTCCTGGCCTTCTCATAGATGGACGTTTCGCGGTTGTGGTCTTCCCGACCTTTCTGACCTACTTTCCTGATAGGCTTGTCCATTCGTTCTAGAAATGACGGACTTGGCGCCTCAATCGCGTGGTCTGGTTTTGATGAGGGGTTGGCATCTCCTGACAGGGCGTCCTCTTCTTCATCGAAGGTATATATAGCGTAGCTGTTATGAGCCCGTTCTCGTTTTCCGGTTCTCGCGTATCCAAGCCCGAGTGTCTCCATTTTCCCATTAGGCAATTTGCGTTGGGTTCCAGGGACATCCCAAATCCTGTTGTAGAACCGAGCCTGTTGAACAGTTTGTTTTAAGGGTACCCCTTGGTGCTTCAATAGCTTCTTTAATCCATTTGTATAGCATCTGGGCAGACGGATGGGCTGGAGTCTGTCGCATGTAGCATCTACGCCGTGCCAGATCTCTTTCTCTACTTTCGACTCTGAGGATCGATAGAATAGGATCATCTTCTCACCCTTTCGCCTGGGGGGGACGCAAAACGTTTGCAGCTCTTGCACACTGTGAGCTTGAAGCGTGTCGAGGTCCTTGTAGTGTTCTCGCGGTACTATGGTGATTTGCAAGTTATGGTCATCGCCAGGAGGTGCTTGTATTGAAAGCCGATTGGAGAATACGACATTGACCTCATCTTCTGAATCACTTCCGAAGACCAGTATGGGGGTGGGCGTCCTCCGGTTGTTGCGTTGAGATGGCCCCGTATAAACTATCTCTTCTTCTTCTTCGGTATCGCTTCCGAAAACAGGGATGGTGGCGGCGGCCTTGTTCTCCGAGTCGTGACACCTTTCTGTATCTTCAAAGTCTGGCAAAAAGTATTTCGCATCCTCGTATTTGCGGACTTCGTTCACGGAAAATGGGTTCAGCTCACCCGTTACAGTATACTCGAAACCATCTTTAAAGTACTTCATACACTGATGTTGTGTAGAAGGGACGATATTGTACTCGTGTAACCAAGGACGGCCGAGCAAGGCATTGTAACAGGTCTTGGCGTCAATGACATGGAATTTGATGTCTGTGACGAGAAGCCCGAAGCGTAACGTTAGTATCACGGACCCGAGAGTCCGTGACGATTGTGAGTCGAAACCGGAGATAGTAATTTTGTCCCGAGCGAGATGCTGCACACTCATGCAGATTTCCTTCAACACCCGAACATTAAGGAGATTGACGGAGGATCCATTATCCACCAGGATCTTGCCAATCTTGATGTCATGGCAGTACCCAGAGACATATAGGGGACGGTTATGGTCGCACGTCCCGAGAAGGAGGTCTTCATCACCGAAAGTGACGTCGGCCGTATGCACTTCTTCCAGTTCGTCCTTCATCTTTTGAGTGGCGAGAAAGGCTTGGAATTGCTCAGGTTCTTGTAGTGCCTTAATTAGTGAGTCCCGTGCTTCTTTTGATAATAGGAGGGCGTCGAGAATGCTAAGTTGAGAAGGTAGCTTCCTTAGATGCGCGAGGATGTTATAGTCCACTTTACTCCTCCTAGGAGGGTCTTTGGTAGCCAGTTCTTTCGCGACTTGGTCATCCAAAGTGATATCTTCAGTGACCTTTTCCTTTCCCTTATCTTTTCTGTTCGTAGGCCCGAGATTCTTTTCCGGGAGCGTGCGATTGCGCAGCTGAGTGTTTCCGCAGGCTTCTGATTCCTCATCTTTCCTTAGCGTGGATTCTTCAAAGAGAGGGCCCAGAGTCACTTCTTCGTCAGAGTCGCTCCCAAAGGTGAGGACTTGCGACCCCTCGGCATGAGCCATATAACAGTTGCCAGTAATTCTATTGGGCCCGTCAACGGCGCTTCTTTGCTCCCGACGGCTCTTGCGTTTCATGCGTTTGAAATGTTGCCGACGAGCAACATATCCTTGCCACCATATCTTAAAGGTGTCGCACTCCTCTGTGGGGTGTGAGACTTTCCGATGATATGCGCAGTAATCGGGGTGCTTCTCCGCCCCATTGTGTGTGTTTCCTTCCGAGGGTGGTAGCCTCATTCCCATTGACATGGCTTTGGCGAACCTTTTCCTCGTCTTGAATATCTTCTTGTCCATCTCGGATGCCTTTCGCTCTGGCAGGGGTAGTTCAACTCCTTCGTTCAGTCGCCCGCATTTGGTTCCTCCTGATGCTGCCATTTCACGCTCCTGATCTGCTTTACTTTTTAGACGAATTTCGCCTAGGAAGGCATTGATCATATCAGTTGTCAGCCTCGCACACTCTGGTTCGGGCTCCGCCTTCAGCTTCTTAGTGCTAGGAGTTTTCTCATCATCGGTAAACGAGTGGGAGATCATGTTGCAACTTGCCGCATATCCCTCGGATTCATCCGACGAGTTCTCTCCATCATCGTCCTCTTGAAAGATGTGGCTGAGGAACTCTTGCAGTGTGACAAGAATTCGCGCCTTCTGATTATATTCTTCCAGCGCGTCGATTTGCTTCTGCAGGTTCGTGCGCTCGTCTCCAAGCTTCGCGGGCTTCTTGGATTTCTTCTTCTTTTTCTTCGAAGCTTTTGACGGCTGGGTGTGAGTATTTGGGCCCTTATCAGCAGTCTTCGTAGTTGCGCGGGGCTTCACCGCTCCTTCGATAATTCGAGGTTCAAGAGGGTCCTTCCATTCGATTGCAGGGCACGCGTGAAGGTCTCTCAGCATCCTTTTGGTCTTCGTTGATAGCACGACCTCCCATGGAACTTCTTCGATAAAGGAGCAGGTTGCCCCCGGTGTGTCTGCCTTTTTAGGAGTATGTGGTTGTGGCGGGTTCACCTTCCACTTTTCGGACAGTACAAACTTCCCCTGGAGGTATTGATCTTCGATCCATCCTTTGAAGACGAAGCAATCTTCAATCGGATGGCTTACCGTCTGATGGTAAGGGCAATAGTTGGGGTTATTCACCTCGGTGGGTTGTGGCGGTCGCCTTGGATTCGGGAGGTTGATAAGTCTGTTGCGTATTGCCAGCTCAAATAACCGTTTTGTCTTGTCTCGTGGGAACGAGTAGGGACGCTTCATTTTTTCGTTATAATATCGGCGTCTTTCTTCCAATTGATCTGCCGATTTCGGGGCGTCAGGCTGCTGTTGGGCGTTCGCGACAAAAGTCGCCCTTCCTTTACCCTTGTCATTCCGAGGTTCTGGCTTCGGGGCAGGTGGTCTATGACCCATCTGGTCCATCTGAGCCAACTTGTCGATCAGAGCCTGGAATGTGGTTGGCTTAAAGAACATCATAAACTGGGAGATAGTTGCGTGGGGGTCTAGGGTTCCCACGAACATACCCACTGTGGGTGCTTCCTCAATGCGTTGCTCGCATCTCGACCACAAATTCCGCCAGCGTATAGCGTACTGGACCCAGGTTTCGCCCGGCTTTACCCTGGCGTTAATCAAAGCAGAAATTGGAGTGCGCTCGCTGGCACTTGCGAACCGCTGAGTGAACAACAACTCCATTTCAGCGAACGTTTTGATGGAATCGTTCGGGAGTTCCGAATACCATTCGAACGCTGTTTCTGATAAGCTGCCAATGAACTGACGGAGTAACAGTTTATCGTCACCGCCGGTGTTACCGCAGAGGGCCCGGAACTGGGCGACGTGCTGATGAGGATTGCCGGTCCCCTTATACACATGGAATTTCGGTATCGTATAGCCTTGCGGATATTTGATTTGATCGTACCAGCCTGGATACGGTCGCCCTGTTTTCACGACTTGACCAGCTGCCTCAGTCGCATGATGAACTCGGATTTGCTGGGCTATGTAGTCAGCCAAGTCAGCCTTAGAGATCGTCTCCTCCTTGGCCGTTGAGAAGGCTGGTGGTGGATTTGACGTCTCTCCTCGGCCGTCTTCAAGAACAATCGGCGGATCTTCGGCGGGTAAGTCCTGTTGGATCATCATTCCTATCACATCTTGAAAGAGAAGGCCCATCCGTTGTATGTTGGCCGCTTGTTCAGCAGCCTCTTTGTCCCTTTTCTCCAGTGTCCGGCGAAGGAATTCAGCGTCGGTTTCTTCCTCCCGGCGTGCGTCTGAGGACGCTTCTGGGTTTTCCTTTGGCTCGGTGAGCGCGGCCATAGCATTCATCATTTCTTGGAGCTTTTGTTGCTGCTCCTGGGATTTCGTTACGGATCGGGTTAGCGGTCGGTGGCCTGTAGAAGTGCGGCTCTCCTCCTTTCCAGAGGCCATGTATACGGTGTGGACCATCATGCCCCCAGACTTAGGGTGTCCGGGCTTGTTGCTTTTAGCCGTCGTTGCACGTTAAGGGATCTTCTCGGGCTCCCTCCTTTTATGAGCCATGGAGGTTGAGGGGGCCGTCGAGGTGGGCGTCCAAACAGCCTTTTGGGTTTTCGCCTGGTGACCAGCTTTCGGTTGGATCTTCAGCTTCTTATGCTGGCGGGAGAAGTTTGGATCGATGATTGAGTCCCGGGCCCGCCGCCAAACCTTATAGATTTTGGAAGACAGCCGTTGAGGAGATCGGGGCTGTTCTGATTCTATTTCCACAACCTTTTCTGATGGGGGAGGAGACCTCTTTAGCACTGCGGTAGGGGAATTCCTTCGCACCTTATTTAACATTTCGAAGCTGTTCCTAGTTGGAACAGCAGCATTAACTTCTACCACCGGGGTTGGTGGGGTCAATCCAGAGGGGGAGTTGCCCCCAGCCTTCCTTATTCGGCGCCAATGGCGGCGTCGAGCGCGTCGAGCAGACGGCGTAGAGTCAGATATAAGAATGGTTTCATCTTGCCCCCTGTATGGGTGGGGGGTCGTTGTTGGTGTTAGCCTGTCAAAGACCGATGTCTTTGTGCAGCGGGAGCGGGAGTCGAAGCTGTTAATCTCGTGAAGATCGATTTCTTGACTGGGGAAACCGCCTTGGCGATTTCGGAGGCAGGAGCGGCCGCTTTCTTAGAAGCAGTCTTCTCTGGGATTGTAGGCCCCATGATGAGTTCGCAAGATTTCTGGCCCAATCTAGAGAAGACCGAGGCGTTAACGTTGGGCGATTCGTTGAGAGGGACCGCGGCAGGGGTAAGACGATCAAAGACCGACTTCCTGAGAGTTTCCTTTGTCAGCACCGGCGCCACGAAGCTTGATGAGGGGAGCATAGTCCCAAAGAACAATCCGGTAGTGGCCTGAGTCACCTGGTCCGCCGGTATTGTGAACAACGAAGCAGCTTGGGGTCCATAGGCTATACCTCCCGGCGAGGCAAAGCGTTGGTTGCAATTGCAGCTTGAGCAGTTGGAGGATTTCGCGGAGGTAGCAGCCATCGATCCTTTGTTTTCTGCAATAGGCAAGGCGCCAATTCTTAGTATCTTGAAACCCAAGGGCAACTGTTAGCGAACCGCGATTGGTTCGCGAATCACGACACACGAAGTGTGGAGTGGAAAGAGGAAAAGGTCCCACCGGGCGTGCCAGAATCTGTTCCCCTCCGAACGACAGACGCGGGACGTGGTGGCCGTCTCGCCTGAAATTCGGGGCAGATGCTAGTTGGTGCTATCCGTCCACCTCTCCGAAGATGCCAATTCGATCCATGGCGCCATATATCGGAGGTCTAGACGGATGCGTCCGATGTAGCAGACTTCGTCAGATTCCCCCTCGTTCGAGGGGTTTTTGATTGTGGGGACGCTCTTCCCTGCAGGCGCAAGCCCCTGCAGTTAATTACGCTACCGCTTTGCGGTAACAACTTTCTCCTTCTCCAGATGGTCACTTCGTGTCGTGTGTTCTTGTTTTATGTTTCATTGCCCGTGGATCGTTTACGGAGACTGAGTTATGTTGTCGCCCGTAGGGCATGGACTAGTCCAAATCCGTATTATCTTAGATTTGGGTTTTGGGGTTTGGTTTGAGGATACGTTAGCCATATTTGAGGCTAAGATCAACTCAAACGTTTGTTAAGGATACATTAGTCTAATTTGAGACTAAGATCAACTTAACGGGATCGTTTAGATCCGACAAAAGAGCATTTGGGCTCCATTGTTCCAGTTTAGGGACATAGTGGTCCATCGTCTATGCGGCCGTCGGGACCCGTCACCTCTCTGACGACATTGAGGGATTTCAACGACGGATGTCAGAGGAGTTCAGAGATGTACCCTCGAGCCAGAATTAATTAGGGGGGATTCATAGTCCAGTCTGCTTGAAGGTTTAAGGACGCGTTAGCCATTTTTGAGGCTAAGATCAACTTAAACAGGACCGTTTAGATCCGACGAAAGAGCATATGGAGGCTCTATTGTTCTAGTTTAAGGACATCGCGGTCCATGGGTAGTTTAAGGACATTGCGGTCCGTGGGTAGTTTTTAAGGACGTTGCGGTCCATTGGTAGTTTAAGGACATTGCGGTCCGTGGGTAGTTTAAAGACATCTCGGTCGATTGGTAGTTTAAAGACATTGCGGTCGAGGTTAAGGACGTCATAGTCCATGGGTTTAAGGACTCCACAGTCCGTTTTGTGCTCTGGATGCTTCACACGGGTTCACTGCCGTGCTAGGCGAGGACCAGGCTCCGCTCTGGATGCTTCACACGGGTTCACTGCCGTGCTCTGCGAGGACCAGGATCCGCTCTGGACGTCTTCCACGGGGTCAAAGAGTGACGTTATCCGCGTTCCACGTAACCAGGAATTTTGCATGATGCGTGGTTTTAAGGACCCCGCAGTCCATATCATGAGTGGTCTTCGGGACCCGTCACCTCTTTGAAGACATTGAGGGATTACAATGCCAAGTATCAAAGGAGTGAAGAGATGTACCCTAGAACCGCGGTGGATTAAATAGTCCCTGGCCCAATTTGGGTCAAGACTGATCAATTATGTTATGAGCCCATTGGCCCAGTTAATCACGAATTGAAGACTTATGGCCAGCTTGGGCTAAGTCCAATCAGGAGAGGCTTGCCTCTATCCCTTTAGCCAATTGGGCCTAAGCCTGGTGTTAAACACTTCAGAGCAATCAGCGTTGAATACTGGGAATGACATCTCGGTTGACAAGTTAGTGCTCAACATTGAGAGATAATTGGTGTTAAACACCAGCAATAAGGCTTTTTCAAATTAGTGTTAAACACTAAAACAAATCAGTGTTGAACACTGCAAATAAGGCTTTTTTAATCAGCATTGAAGGCTAAGGCCCGACAGTGTTTTAACACTGGGCTCGAGAGTTTTAATTTTAGTGTTAAACACTCAGGCAGGAAGGGTCACGTGGCAGCATGTGAGAGCGCCTTCCCTTCATTTGTTCTGCTGAAACTATCGCGTCTTTCATAGCATCACGTGCCATCACGTGATGGGCATTCAAATGCCTTTGTGTTAAGGCTTCTGCTGAGGGTCACGTGGGTCACGTGGGGTGCTGCCTCAAAGGGGCTTTCTGTAGGGGTTTTGGGGGGTCACGTGGTAGCACGTGACCCTGCCTCTATGTAGTTTTTTAGAGGATCTGTTGATCTTTCTTTTCAGGAATTAAATTCCTCTGGCTTTAATTTTCAAAGGAATTAAATTCCTACTTCCCTTTCGATCCTTGAACCTTCTGTAGGAATTAGATTCCTCGTTTATGTGAAGAATTGAATAGGGTTAAACCCTAATAAAAACTTTTTAAGGAATCAAACTTCCGTTTCCCGTCAGATTATGATTAAGGGACTTAAATTCCCATTGTTTCAACAGAACTAAATTCTTAATTAGGGTTAAACTCTGCTCCTTTTTATTTTGAAGGAATTAAATTCCCATAACACAGGGTCAAGCCCTACTTTTATCTTAGAGGAATTAAATTCCTATAGTTCTGTGAGAATTAAATTCTCATGCTTGCATTCTTTCTCTATGTTTTGGATCTGCATGGCAGGATCTCAACCCATTGAGAATTAAATTCTCAACCTTAAGGGGAGATGTGCACTTTGCAGATCCTCTATCAAAGAGAGAAGAAATTTGCTCTTCTGTTTTATATATTAGAGTTAAACTCTATAGAGAATTAAATTCCCTTTTCTTTCAAAAGGCTTTCCCTTTCTTACCTAGGGTTTTTGCAGAAGATCCGAGTCTTTTCAAAGTATCAAAGCTCTCCTCCTTTTTTCTTTTCTCTTCTCTGCACATGTATATATATCCTTTTTTGTGTCTCTTGGCTCCTATTTATAGGAGAAGCAGCTGAATCAGTTAGTTTTGTGACGAATCTTCATTGAGAGATTTGATTTGCATCCTTCATTCGTTCTGGACCTTTGGATTATTAGGTGAATTTTATCCACCGTTGGATTTCAAATCCAGAGATTCTCCCTTATTATTTTGGTTAGATTTAAGGGGGAAATCTTTCCAAACCCGAGATTTTCCATAAATAAATGACCTCCGAATCTTTAATTTGATTGGATGCATATAGTTGCGTTCCTTTGGAAAGATTTGCATTTCTCTCAGAATTTAATTCTGTTGACAAAAAGGGCTTTGAAAGCCGGTCACGTGTGACCACGTGACCCATGGTCACGTGTGAGCACGTGACCCCCTTCGGAATGAGCCTTTTCCTTTCTTCTGATTGTTGCTTAAGCGTCACGTGCCACCACGTGACTCTTGGTCACGTGTGAGCACGTGACCCTTGTTTGAACTCTCTTTCCTGGGTTCGTCTGGAGAACGAGTCTGCTGTCTCCAGCGTCACGTGCCAACACGTGACCCTGGTCACGTGGAAGCACGTGACCTCTTCTGAAGCTCTTTTTCTTGACTTTGTTCAGCGAATCATTGTGTCCCCTTTTCTGTACTTTATAGGTCACGTGTCAACACGTGACTGCTGGTCACGTGTAAGCACATGGCCCCCTTTTCGAAGCTTTTCACAGAAGCTTTCCTGATTTTAAATCAGGAAACAATGCTATTATTATATTACAGTATGAATTAGGAGATCATTATACATTCAATTTCTACCTGCTGATGTCTTCTACTCATGAGTTGGCAACCCACCCCCGTTGTGCCATAGTTTTCTTGCATGATCGACCGCTTGGGTCAGTAGCGGCTTGCTGGCGCACTGCTCCTTTCTAGATGATTTGCTTGGTATGTGTGTTACAGTTCAGAGCGTAACCACCATTATTTACTTTTATATTTCTTTGTATCTAGTTAAAAGCTCCATCAACCAGATTATGTATATTTGGCAGTTTGTATATTCTTTCAGAGTTAGAGTCGTGACTTGTATATATTCTTATATTAGATTTGATAATATTTTGGTTTTCTTTATTTCTTTCTGTGATTGATCTTCTCCTTGGGCGTCATATATTTCATTTTGCGTGGTTGTGATTCTGCCAATTGGCGAAGAGCTGGCTCCCGCTTGGGGATTCCATATTATTATTGATTATATATCTATTTTTATCAAAATTTACAAAGGAGGTGCTGCCCAAATTTCAAATGGCGAAAATGTTTTCAAATTTTAGTATATTACACGCTTTCATTTCAAACAAACTTATTTATACATTAAAAGAAACCACTTGATTTCATTTATACCCTTTTCAAAACTTCACCTCCACTATTTTCCTTAAAAAGGGTTAGATTTCTGGGCTTTCGGTTTACTTGGGTTACGGTGGAGTTCTATAGACTTCGCATGATCCAAGTGCCGGTCATGTGCCATTTCCGGGTCTTGACATTAATTAAGGCTACATATTAGTGAATCAAGTCCCTAATTAAAAATGATTAAATAGAAAATTTTAAGAGAAACCCTAAAATTTTGATTAGAAACTTAAGTATGGTTTTATTTTATCATTTAATTAGTAAGTTTAAAATCGAAAGGTCTTAAACTTATTTAAGATCGACCTATAGTTTTCCGTCTTACAATTAGTGTATGTCAAATCTTTTTTCCATCGAATAGGATCACAAATGTTTGTAAGAGTTGAGTTTTCTGTTCAATTTTTTCAAACGTATGTGTAGTATTCGACGAGGGGATTTAACATACGGTAATTGTTGGATTTGTCCAGTTTAGACAAATTACGAATGCAACAATACTCACATCTCACTTCCTCCTGTATTTTCGTCAATTTCAAGAAGTTTTGACGGTGCTTTCCACTTGTTCCCCGTATACAGATTTATATATGAACACGGGGAATATGGGAAAAGTGCTATCGAAATTTTCTAAAAATGGATGAAAACACAGGAGGAAGTGAGATCTGAGTATTGTATTCGTAATGGGAATTAGGACCTTTAGCCGTGACAGCCGTGAAAGTAATTATTAGTCCCGACCTTTTTCCCTGAGTACTTACGTCAACCTTAGATGCTTTGATGCGTCCACATCATGAAATCTAATTTAAGACTTGAAAATTTATTTAATGATAAGCTTGTAATAAACTCATAAAATATGTTAAACTCGTATTATTATCTGTGTGATAACAGATGAGAATTCTTCCGGATAAATCGTTTATGCACATGAGGAAAAAAGACATGTATAGTTTGAAAGACACTTGATTTAAAGATGAACTTAAAGCCCTTTTAGATTACGTAAAGATGAACCCAAAGCGTTGCCGAGACAGACTCTTGTTCTGTCCTTGTAAGAAATGTAGGAATAGAGACCATTTTCGACATGAAGTGATAGAAGAACATGTGTTTGTAGAGGGTTTTTAACCGAACTACATACATTGGAATTACCATAGCGAGGGAATACGTGACGAGGAAATGAGGATGGATGTTCCCTGATGAGAACTGAATAAAACATATGAATAAAGCAATGAGGAAAGCCCCCAAGTGGAGCATCACGTGCTCACACGTGATCAGGCCTCACGTGCAGACACATGACTTTTTATAGGCAAAGTCTATAGGCGCTGAATGAAATAAACAATTGGAGATGCTTAATTGGTGAGGTCATGTGCCAACACGTGATGGGTTCCTGAGCCCTCTGAACTAATAGAATTAAATTCTAATTAGAACCTTTATGCTTAATTGGTGAGGTCACCTGCCAACACGTGATGGGCTCCTGAGCCCTCTGTCTAATAGAATTAAATTTTAATTAAGAAGCTTTATGCTTAATTGGTGAGGTCACGTGCCAACACGTGATGGGTTCCTAAGCCCTCTGAACTAATAGAATTAAATTCTAATTAATAGGAATCAAAAGCCCTAATTGGAAAAATATTTCCCTAGATCTTTCCAAACAAGAAAGATTGCGCTCTGTAAAACAAAACGCCGTTGGATTAACAATCCAATGGTGATTAAAAGATCACCAATTTACAGAAAAATTCTGTACAGGGAAATATCTTCCTAATCTTGTTAAGAACAACAAACAAGATATCTTCTGTAAAAAAGAAGTCTTTGGATTAAAAATCCAACGGTGAAAAAAATTCACCGAGTGATCTAAAAGATCATGTTGGTTATAAAATCAATCAAAATCTCCCAATGAAAGATTGGCTGAACAAACTGATTCTTTTCTTTCTCCTATAAATAGGAGCCAAGAAGAAAAAAAAAGGGGAGACACAGAAGGAAGGAGAGAGAAGAACCCTTTTGAAAGCAAAAAAAAAGAGAAAAGAGAATTTAATTCTCCAGAGAGAAGAAGGTCACTTCAAAGAAGAAAGAAAGTTTAGGTAAGAAGGAAAGAGATCACCCCATAAGCTCCCACAAAACAAAAGAGAATTTAATTCTCAAACCAAGAGTTTAACTCTTCTGAAAAGAACTTAGTTCTTCCTCCAGTTGAGATCTGCAGAAGCAGATCTCCCCACAAGTTGAGAATTTAATTCTCATCGGGGAGATTCTGTTATGTAGATTCAAACCCAGGGGTAAGAATTAAGTTCAAAGAATTTAATTTTTATCAGAACATATAGGAATTTAATTTCTCTAATAAAATTACGGTTTAACCCTATAGAAGAATTTAATTCTTATAAAACAAAAGGGGCTCGAACGTCTCAAAACTCAAGATCTCCATGCACATAAGGAAAAGATTAGTGCTTGAACAAAAAGAGAACAAACTGAGATCGGCTCACGCGATCCCACGTGACCCCCTAAGCAGTGCTTAGCTTTCATAAAGCAGAAAGGGAATAGATCAAAGGCAATAGCGCCAAATTTCGAGCGCCTCACGTGAGCGCCTCAGTGTTTAACACTATTTCAAGTGCCTCACGTGACCCCACGTGAGTGCCTCAAATTCTAAGTGTTTAACACTATTTCAAGCGCCTCACATGACCCCATGTGAGCGCCTCAAATCCTTAGTGTTTAATACTACTTCAAGCGCCTCACGTGACCCCACGTGAGCGCCTCAAATCCTTAGTGTTTAACACTACTTCAAGCGCCTCACGTGACCCCACGTGAGCGCCTTAAATCCTTAGTGTTTAACACTACTTCAAGCGCCTCACGTGACCCCACGAGAGCGCCTTAAATTCTTAGTGTTTAACACTACTTCAAGCGCCTCACGTGACTCCACGTGAGCGCCTCAAATCCTTAGTGTTTAACACTACTTCAAGCGCCTCATGTGACCCCACGTGAGCGCCTCAAACTCTCAGCGTTTAACACCACTTCAAGCACCTCACGTGACCTCACGTGAGCGCCTCAGGCTCTCAGCATTTAATGCTACTTCAAGCGCCTCACGTGACCCCACGTGAGCGCTCCAAATCTTCAGTATTTAAACAATACTTTAAGACCTCACGTGGGAGCACGTGAGTGCCGAACATATGCTAGTGTTTTAGGCCAACCTTAGCCCAAGTTAGCTAAGTCTCCCAAAGCCAAAACTCTTTTTCAACCGAGCCTCAATTATACTCAGGTCTTTCAAAATTGATCTCAGATGGCATTCAAAGTAATGTTATCCTATTCCTTCTCAATCTGACATTTGGTTCAAGGGTACATCTCTCCACACCTTTGATACATGTCGTTGTAATTATTCAATGTCTTCAGAGAGGTGGTGGGTCCCGACAACCAACAACTTTTTTGGTACATTTCCAAACCCATGGATACACCCCCATTAGACCGTAAAGTCTTTAAACTAACTACGGACCGCAACGTCCCTAAACTAAACTCTATGGACTATGAGGTCCTTAAGCTCATGGACTATGATGTCCTTAAACTTATGGACCGCAACTTTCCTAAACTAAACCCTACAGACTATGATGTCTCTAAACTATGGACTATGATGTCCTTAAACTCCACGGACTATGATGTCCTTAAACTTATGGACCGTAACGTCCTTAAACTAAAACGATAGAGCCCAAATGCTCTTTCGCTGGATCTAAATGATCCTAAAACCCTGTTAAGTAGATCTTAGTCTAAAATTAGACTAACGTATCATTAACAACCATTTAAGTTGATCTTAATCTCAAACGAGATTAACGATCCTTAAATCAATCCAACTACAGATCCCTCAACTGACATTGGTTCAAAGGTACATCTCCTCACACCTCTGATATGTGTCGTTGTAACTCTTCAACGTCTTCAGGGAGGTGGCGGGTTCCGACAATCAATAAACCCAATAGACCGCAACGTCCCTAAACTAAAACAATAGAGTCCAAATGCTCTTTTGTTGGATCTAAATGATCTTTTTAAGTAGATCTTAGTTTAAAATTAGACTAACGTATCCTTAACAAACGTTTAAGTTGATCTTAGTCTCAAATGAGATTAACGATCCTTAAACCCAACCCCAAAACCAAATCTAAGAAAATACGGATTTGGACTAATCGACGCCCTACGGGCGACAACATAAATTAGTCTTCGTATACAATCCACGGGCAACCAAAAGAAAACAAAACAAACACACACGACATGAAGTGACCATCTGGAGAAGGAAAAAGTGGTTACCGCGATGCGTAAGCGTAATTAACTGCAGGGGCTTGCGCTTGCAGGAAAGAGCGTCTCCACAATCAAAAACCCCTCACAATGAGGGGGAATCTGACGAAGTCTGCTACAACGGCCGCATCCGTCTAAACCTCCGATATACGGTGCCATAAATCAACTTGGCATTTTCGGAGAGGTGTACGGATAAAAACAAATAGCATCTGCCCCCAAATTCAGGCAAGACGACCTACGCGGTTCCGTCTCTATATTCGGCGGAGCACAATGGATAATGAGACTGCAGCTTTGCAAGCTGAATTGCCGATGGATGACAGGATAGATGACACGCATGAGATGTTGGAAGATTTATTTGCTAGAGAGGAAATGAATGATGTTGAACTGTCTGAAGGCACTAGTAAAGTAGAGGAATTGCAGAAACTTCTGGAGAAAAATGAACAAGATCTGTACTGTACAGAATTTAGTAGGCTGTCATTTGTAATAAGACTCTTCCATCTGAAGATGATCAGTGAGATGGCTAACAAGCACTTTGACATGTTTCTTGATCTCCTACGCAAGGTAATTCCTGAAGGAAAGGAAAGCATTCCAGGGAATCATTACTAGGCAAAAAAATTGTTAAGACACTCGGTTTCTCATATGAGAAGATCAATGCATGTCTCAACGACTGTGTGCTATATCGTAAGGATTATGCGTCTCTTGATGAATGTCTCACTTGCAACTTGTCTAGGTGGAAAAATGTTAAGCAAAATTCAATCGCAGAAATGTACGATGTCAGCGAAAAGAGCAAGAAAACTTCAGCCAAAGTCCTTCGTTATTTCCCCCTGGCTAAGAAATTGAAAATTTTATATATTTCAAAAGACATAGCGAAGAGCATGTGATAACATTTCGATCGTCGGGTCAAAGACGGGAAGCTGAGACATCCGGCTGATGCAGATGCATGGAAGCAATTAGACAGTGTTGATCATTTTGGGGATGAGCCGAGGAATGCACGTCTAGGTTTAGCAACTGACGGTTTCATGCCTTACGGACTCATGATCTCTAGTTGGTCCACATGGCCAGTATTGCTTATACCTTACAATCTACATCCCTGGATGTGTATGAAGCAACTGTATATGATTCTTTCTTTATTAATTCGTAGAAAATATTCACTTAGCCAAAACATCGACGTCTATATGGAACATTTAATTGAAGAGCTGATAGAACTCTGGGAACATGGAGTAGAGACAAATGATGCATACGTTGAGGAGAAGTTCAGAATGCGAGCAGCTGTTATTTGGACAATCAACGATTTTCCAGCATACGACATGTTATCTAGATGGCCTACCTACGTGAAGCATGCATATCCATCATGTGGTCTTGATTACGGTGCCATACAGCTTATGCATGGTAAGTTTTGCTACTGGTTTCATCGTAGGTGGCTATCGGCGAATCATCCGTACAGAAAGTTGGCAGAAAAGTTTGATGGAACATCGGAAAAGGGTGAAGCACCGAAATAGTTGTCAGGGATAGAAATTTTTGAGCAGATTTCATCGTGTGAATTCCAGCAAGGTTCTAATCGTTTTAACTTAGATGGTTCCTTTAATAAACAAGAAAACGGAAACGATCCAAAGATAATGAATTGTTGAGTGTGTGGAAGAAGAAACGTATATTATGGAATCTTCCTTACTGGAAACATCTGTTGATTCGACATAATATTGATGTCATGCATGTAGAGAACAATGTATTTGATAATATTCCTGGCACATTGTTACAGGACGATTCTAAGTCCAATGATAAGTTGAGTGCTCATGAGTGCTTGGAGGAGCTTGGAATTCGACAGGAATTGCATCCGGTACTTCATGATGATGGTGTCTATGAATTACCAATTTTGAGCCACATAATGTCGAAATTGGATGTGAAAATATTTTATGAGGTGCTAAAGAGCGTCAAATCCCAGATGGCTACTCTAACATAACTAAGAATGTGCAAGTCGAACCACCAAAACTTTTGAATCTTAAAACTCATGATTGTTATATCCATTGCATCAATTGCTTCCAGTGGCTCTTCAACATAATTTGCCATCCAATGTCACCAAGATTTTGATAGAGTATTGTGACTTTTTCAATAAACTTTGTTCTAAAGTGACAGGTGTTGCTAAATTCGAGGAGATGCAAAAGAGTATTGTTGAAACTCTTGTTTACCGCCGAAGACCATACTGAGACGTTGGAGACGTTTAGCCTGAATTCGGGAGCAGATACTATATAGAACATATCCACCCACCTCTCTGAAGATACCAAGTTGATTTATGGCACCGTATATCGGAGGTTTGGATAGATACGACTGGTGTAGCTGACTTATCAGATTCCTTCTCGATGATGATGGATTTTTTATTGTGGGGATTCTCTTCATTGTAGGCGCAAGCCCCTTCAGTTAATTAAATTATCACAAAACAATAACAACTTTCACCTGCTCCAGTAGATTACTTTGTGTCGCGTTATATATTATTTATTATGGGGTTGCCCTTGGATTGCATATGTAGACTAATCTTGTCATGCCCATAAGGTGCGTATTAGTCCAAACCCGTAAATCATATTTTTGAGTGAAAATAGACGTAGATCTTATATAAATGAGTGTTAGTTATATGTATGCCTTAGAGGCCATTGCTATACATAGGATGTATATTGTAGTGGATGCTGGGACATATATAGGGAGAACTTTCTTGCTCGACATGATAGTTTGCTATCTGGTTACTCTTTACCTTAACGTGTATATTGATTGTCTCTCTGTTACATGTTGGTAAAGCCCTTAGAATGTGTACTTGACTACCTGGACTATGATGCGGATCATACTAGTGGGGACACGGTAGTCCATAAGTACATCCTTCAAAGTCCCTAGTCGTGGGTGTATCGAGACGGGGCATCGATATACCAGAGTAGACTAGCGTATACCTTCTCGACCCATACAGATGGGCGATGGATGATCCCATATCCATTGGTGTTTGACATCAGAGATGATATACGGGTGCTCAGTGGAGACTGGGTACACTGGACGGACTCTCCGAGAACTCCCAGATGGTATTATACCTTACGTCAGATGGCAGTTCTCTGGTGACACTGGTACAGGTTAGTCTGTAGACCCGAGATCGTCATAGAGTCTTGTGTGATTCCCACTGTGCTTTGATTTCCATCTTACCACGGCTCTACTGAGTCGTGCAAACAGGTGGTTTTTGGGTACAGTCCCGATTCACATTGAGGCAATGAGCGATAGGAGGGGATTCGTCTCTCCCGGTATTGGGGGTGGATGTTGCGCTATGCTCGACTGGCCATAACAGGAAATTCCTGGCCAGGGTTGCAGTGATATACTGGTAAGAGTTATCAGTAGTTTCACGAATGTTATGGACGTTACGTCGGCATGACTTATCAAGCTACTGGGGTCTGACGTTTACCACCCCTAGGCGAGATATGCGACATATCAGACGAACATACCGGACTGTACGGTAAGTGTTACTGGTTGGATTCACAGGAGTGTGAGCGGGCTTGCTCGTCGATCTTCTGATCGCTCAATACCCGGGTGGCCGTTACGTTTAGCAGACCGCTTGCGGCTTATGGGTGTTTGATATGATCATCATCTGCTGCCGGCGTATTGACGAGTCTTTAGAGTCCTACACAGAGGTTTCCTGGCTCAAGCGAAACGAAATAGGAGCGCATATGAGATATGTGCGGGACCGAGAATAATGCGTGTATGTGATACCGTATTCTATTCTCGCGATGAATGTATCGAATGGTTGTATGCGATATAACCTAGTCATCGAATCAAGGATTGATTCGATAAGCCGATACATTAAATATTAGTCGGTTATATGCGATATGACCGGATCGTTAAATCAAGTATTGATTTAATGATTTAATGCATAATTATATATTTGATATATTACTTTGCATTAACTAGTATTGGTTCATTTTAAAAAGGATTTTCTCACTTGATGTGCACATTGTATATGTGATATATTTTTGTGTGCACTTGATTGTATCATGTTTGATGATACATGCTAACTTGAGTTTGTGTAAAGATTAAACCATGGTTGTGTAATGGTTAGGGTTTTCATTTTCTTATTCATTTATTTATTTATTTTGTTTATTTATTTTTGGAAAGGATAAAGAGAAAATGGTGGCTTTCTTTGTTTGTTGTTGAAGCTTCATGAAGTTTTGACTAAGTGACCATTTTGTCTCATGCTTAACCCTAAACCATTAAAACTAACCATGGTCTATTCTCTACACCTAACCAAGGTTAGGATATGATAAGTATTCATATTATTTTTCTTTTTGAAGAATACTTATCATATTCTATCATCTTCTTCTTCTTCTTCAAGATAAAGAAAGCTTGCAACCATCAATGGTGACTTGATGAAAAGAGTGAGAAATCCAATTCTAAAGTGAACCCACTTCCTATTTCTTCATCCTCTACCTCTTGCCAAGTAGTATAAGGTGTTTTCTTCACAAGTTTCATGACTTGGTGAAGTGGGAGCTTGATCTTGTGTTGCCTCGACGTAGATCATCTTCGGCATCGAAGTCGACGACCTAGCCCGATCATTCTTTCGATGAAGCCGACGCAAGAGCCCGGGATCCGATGATCGCAGCGAGGAGCTTCATCGCGGAGCTATGGAGGTGGAGGACTGGATCTACAAAGGTTGTATTTCCGTTCACTTAGTTAAGTTGTTAACTAGTTGTTGTTTTCGCCTAAATTCTAGTCAACGATCCGTATTAGGGTTTCTCGGCACTTGTAAAGTTTGAAATTGGCATGGTTGATGCCTTGTGAGACCTCATTAGTGTGCCTAGGAACCCTACAATGAGGTTCATAAGTTCAGGGGGATTTAAGAATCGTTAATCTAGTCTTAGATTAAGATCGACTTAAAATATATTTAAGGACATTAATCTTGTTTTAGATTAAGTTTGACTTAAAATATGTATGATCAAGGTTGATTTTCCTTTGAAAATCAAAGAAGTTTGAAACTTCAGGGAGTTAGTCCAATCTTAGACTAAATGTCGGGCTATGTTTCCAAATAGTGCTAAGCACTAGACCATACATTTTGTTTTGGGCTTTAGATAACCCAACAGTGCTAAATACTGAGCCCAGAAGCTTAAGCTTTATCATAGGTTCCGCTTCACGTGCTCTCGCGTGAGAAGCCTGGTTTTCTTGGTGTTCACGTGTCTTCCACGTGGGTAGTGCTAAGCACTGGTTCATATGATGCTCACGTGAATGACGCGTGAAGTATAATTTTCATAATTGGTCACGTGTCTTCCACGTAAGTAGTGTTAAGAACTAGAGTCTCAGCGCTCACGTGTCTTCCATATGAGGTCTATCTTCGGGGCTCCTTTGAGCACTCACGCGATTCTCATGTGAGACTTCATTCTTCATTTTCTAAAGTTCTCACATGACTTCCACGTGATCCTTTCCATGTTCATACGGAGATTAACTCTAAAAATTAGAGTTAAACTCTAAAAGTCTTGCAGATCTTGCAAGAAACCAAGTTTCTCCTTTTTATTAGAACTAAGTTCTTATCGAGATAAAACCCTATTATATTTTGAAGGAACTATGTTCCTGGACTATCATTTCCATCTTTTTTGTTTTATTCTTCCATGTTCTCTCTTTTATGTCCAGGGGGTAAAACGCCATAGTTCTCCTCTGGATCTTTGATCTGAAGAACAAGATTTTCCCGATGAGAATTAAATTCTCACCTTGTAGGAGATTTATCTTGTGGATCTTAAATCCTGAAGAAGAACTAAGTTCATATAAGAGGGTTAAACCCTTATATCGTATATGAAATAGGCAAAAGAGGGAGATATTCTTATCTCTGTCTTTACCTAGTGATCAAACGAAGAATGATCTTCTGCGATATGAGAATTAAATTCTCTGCTGTCGTTGTGGAAGCTTAAGGAGGTGATCTCGCAGAAGATTAGAGGGATTCTCGTATATCTTGAAGTTTATGGAGGTATTCTCTTTGTAGCCTCTCTCTCCTTTGAGACTTGAAATCTCGGGTCCTGTTGGATATAGTGCCTTAAGGCAATTATTGTAATTGCAAATGGGCGATTATGATAATTGAAAGATGACCTATACAGCTAGAACAGTCTTACTCAAGATGATAGTATACTATCTGTTTTATCTTTATCATTATGGGTAATACAAAATGATAAAGCCCGTAGAATCATTTCTTGACTACCAGTATTATGATGGTGATCATATACGTAGGTGCTGGGTGGTCTATAAGCACATCCTTAAATATCCCTAGTCGAGAGAATATCGAGACTGGGCATCGATACTCCAGAGTAGGCTAGTGTATACGCTTCGAGACCCCGACGAGGGGCAGTGGAAAAGTCTCGCAAGCCATTGGTGTTGAGTCACCTAAGATAGTATACAGGTGCTCACTGGAGGTGAGTACACCGGACGGACTTGCTGAGAACTTCTAGATGGTATTATACCTATCGTCACATGGAAGTTCTCTTGTGGTATAAGTACAGGTTAGTCCTTTGACCTGAGTTTTCATTTGTCTCATTTGAGTTCCCACTGTACTTAGATTACTACCCTACCTCGGCTCAAAAGAGTCGTGCAAACAGGTTTTAGTTGGGTACAGTCCCGAGTTACATGAAGGCAGTGAACAATCGTCAGGGATTTGTCTCTCCCGGTATTGGGAGTTGATATCGTGCTATGTTAGGTCAGCTGTCACTATAAAATCCTTAGCCAAGGCGAATGAGATTTATTGATGTGATATCAGTAGTTTCTCAGTGGGTGGTGAGTTTCAGACTGGCACGACTTATCGGGTTAGTACCCTCTAGACCTGGCTTGTGATTATCTCAGACGAAAAGACCGGATTGTACGGAGATTATCAGAGACCTGCTCAGTAGGGGTATGGATGTGTTTGCTCGTCGAACTTTATTTCACTCAATACCTAGATAGCCGTTAGGTACAGCTAGTGCCGCTGACATGCTTGTGGTTAAACCCACCGCCAGTGTATTAACGAGTCTTTAGAGTCCCACACAGAGAGTTTTCCTGGTTCAGTCAAAATGATATAGTGGCCGTATATTGATACGTGCAGGGTTCCGATTAGGTATGTGTGCTAACCACATAGACTTTAATCTGGCGGATGATAATACTATCCGGTTTAGGATTAAGCCGGATTATTAAATCAAGTTTTAATTTAATAATTTACATATATATATATTTTGATATGTATATTCTAGTATTATGCTCATTGTATTTTCTATCTCTTGGGTATTCGTATTTTGATACGAATATGGGTATGTATCTGCATAGACGTATTCTTATATTCATACAAGAATATTTCTAGAAAGAGGACACATCATTTCAAGGTTTTTCTTTTTAAAGAAATTATGAAATGAGGTGGAGGAAAGAAATGGTGGAAATGGTGGAGTGTATGACCAAATGAATTAATTATTTATTTGGTTATACTATTCAAGTATGGTTGCAATTTTAAAATGGAAAATTCTTTGAATAAAAGAGAAAATGCATGCTTGAATTTGAGGAGGGTTATTCATTCTAACATTTGAGTTTCTCTTTCCTTATGAGCTCCTCCACCTTCTTCATTATTTTTTATTCTCTTATGAGTTGAGAATCATGAAAATAAAAAGAGAAAGAAAAATACTAGAATACTAAACCACATCCTAAGTATCTTAAATTAGCAACCTAGGATTTTTAGTTACTTCATTTTGATGAAGTTGAAACTTGAACTTGGTTCTCTCGAATGGATCATCTTCGGCAAAAGAAGACTGGTTTGCAAGCGTGATCCGGCACTCTTGAGAGCTTGCCAGAGTCCATCATTGGAGCTTTTGAATAAAGCTTGAGGATGTGACTATTCTACACATAGTAGATTAGTATAGCTCACTAGGTTTTTTGTTTACAAGTGCTAACTCTGTAGTTTTGATTCATGGTTGTTTCCCCAATCAGAGCAAGGCTCTGTTTAAATTTCAAAAAAATTCAAATTTTGAAGCAACGCTTCAAATACTGTGCGCTGCGCGCAACGCGCCATGTGTCAGAAGTTGATACAACAGCGCAACGCCTAAGGCGGTGCGTCCAATCAGAGTAGGGCTCTTTTAAAAACTAAAAGTAAAAGAAACAACTTTCAGTTGTGCAAGCGTTACGCTGCGCGACACGTGTCTGCGCAGCTGCGCAAGCGCAGCACCGTGCGACACGTGTCTGCGCAAGCGCTGCGCCGCGCGACACGTGTCTGCGTAGTTGCGCAAGCGCGGAGAAACAACTTTCAGTTGTGCAAGCGCTACGCTGCGCGACACGTGTCTGCGCAGCTGCGCAAGCGCAGCACCGTGCGACACGTGTCTGCGCAAGCGCTGCGCCGTGCGACACGTGTCTGCGTAGTTGCGCAAGCGCGGCTGCGCAAGCGCTGCGCCGCGCGACACGTGGCACGCGCTAAGGGAGTTGCGCAAAACAGAATAAATCTTTTCTGTTCTTGTTAAAAACAAGAAGATTTTCTTCTGTAAAACAGAGACCTTTGGATCAAAGATCCAACAGTGGGGAAAATTCCCCAAATCACTCAGAGAAAGATCTTTTTAACAAATTTAACTAATTTATGGGCACTATAAAAGGGACCCCAGACCTCAATTCAAAGAAGGGAAGATTTTTAAAAAAGAGAGAAAGAGGACTCTGAAGAACTCCTCAAGAATAAAAAAGGTAAAAACCTTTGAAAGAAGAGAAATTTCTCTTATGAACAGATCAGTGATTTAAGAACAAGATCATGGATCTTCAATAAAAAAAATAAACAAATAAAATAAAAATAAAAATAGTGCCTTGCACTTGTTATGAACCTTTGGTTCTCTGAAATAAGGAAAAACTTGTTTAGATCAAAGGATCAAAAAGTGCTTTGCACTTCTGTTTTGAATCTAAAAAGATTCTTAGTGCTTTGCACAAATGCAGTGCATTTCTTAAAGGGCCAGGCCCAAATCAAAAAGCAAGCAGGCCTAATTAAATTGATGCTCTGCATCATTTATAAATGGGCAGAGCCCAAACAAAATAATAAAAATGCTATGCATTTTAAAAGGGACAGAGCCCAAACAAAGTAGATGCCTTGCATCATTCATAAATGAGCAGAGCCCAGAATAAATTGATGCTCTGCATCTTTTATGGGCAGAGCCCAAACAAAAAAATAGAAAATAATGCAATGCATTATTTAAAAATGGGCCAAGCCCTAGCACAGGTCTAACAGACCAAAAACAAATAAAAGCGTTGAATATTTTTCAACTGGACTTAGCCCAATCATGGTTGTAAGTCCTCAAACTAAATTGACTGAGCAAGATTGCTCTCTTAAATCAATTTATCTCCAGTTCGAGGGTACATCTCCGAACTCCTCTGACACCCGTCGTTGTAATCCTTCAATGACGTCAGAGAGGTGACGGGTCCCGATGACCACATACGTATACGGACTGCGGGGTCCTTAAACTCGTGGACCGAAACGTCCTTAAACTAGTGTCGGACCGAAACGTCCTTAAACTAACGATGGACCGAAACGTCCTTAAACTAATATTCATCCCAAAATGGGATTGATGGACCGAAACGTCCTTAAATTAATATTGGACCGAAACGTCCTTAAACTAATGTCGGACCGAAACGTCCCTAAACTAATAACGGACCACCACGTCCTTAAACTGGAATATGGACCACCACGTCCCTAAACTGGAGCATGGACCGCAATGTCCCTAAACTACCTATGGACCACTATGTCCCTAAACTGGAACAATAGAGCCTCCAAATGCTCTTTTGCCGGATCTAAACGGTCCCGTTTAAGTTGATCTTAGCCCCAATTACGGCTAACGTATCCTTAGACATTTAAATGAACTATAAAACTCCAAATCAACCTTGGTTCAAGGGTACATCTCTGAACTCCTCTGACATCTGCCGTTGTAATCCTTCAACGACATTAGAGAGGTGACGAGTCCCGGTGGCCAGATATTAAATCGATCATCACGTTAAGTTAATCTTAGTCCAAAACAGGACTAACGTATCCTTGACGAACGTTTAAGTTGATCTTAGTCGCAACGCGACTAATGCACCCTTAAATTAAAAACACCAAACCCAAATCTAAGTAAATACGGATTTGGACTAATCCACGTCCTACGGGCGACGGCATTACTCAGTCTCCGTATACAATCCACGGGCAACCACAAACAAAACAAACACATACGACACGAAGTGAAATTCTGGAGAAGGAGAAAGTTGTTACCGCGATGCGGTAGCGTAATTAACTGCAGGGGCTTGCGCCTGCAGGGAAGAGTGTCCCCACAATCAAAAACCCCTCACCCTGAGGGGGAATCTGACGAAGTCTGCTACATCGGCCGCATCCGTCTAAACCTCCGATACACGGTGCCATAAATCAACTTGGCATCTTCGGAGAGGTAGACGGATAAAACCACATAGCATCTGCCCCGAATCTCAGGCGAGACAGCCCATGTCTCGGCCGCCGTTCGGAGGGGAACAGATTCTGGCACGCCCGGTGGGACCTTTTCCTCTTTCCACTCCACACTTCGTGTGTCGTCTTCGCGAACCAATCGCGGTTTGTTAATGGTTGCCTTCGGATTTCAAGTTACTAAGATTTGGTCTTTTGCATGGCGCAGAACTCAAACATCAATGGCCTCTAACTGCACCAACTGCTCGAAGTGCCACTGCAGCGGACGCTCCACCTCCCTTGGAGGTGTAGCATATGGGCCCCAAGCGGCTTCCTTCCTCGCTCTGCCGGTAGGCCAGGTGACCCAAGCTACCACTGGCCTGTTCTTCGGGACCATGGTCCCATCTACAAGATTCTCTATGTCAATACCTGCACCGGAAGTGAACAAGAAGTCGGCCTTCGACCGGCTCACTGCCACGACGGCCCCTGTCAACGGGTCGCCAACTACCAAACCGACAGCCTCTGTTTTCACCAGGCTAGATCAGAACTCTAAACTGGCTGTCCCAAGGGAGGCAATGACTGCTGCTCCAGAAGTCGTCAAGGCGGCTTCCCCTGTCAAAAAGTCAGTCTTTTCAAGGCTGTCTATTCCGGCTCCGGCCCCTGCTCGAGGATCTGTCTTCGATAGGTTGGATATCACCCCTCAAAAGACAACCTCAGTCTTTAAGAGGTGAACACCGGCGGCACCTCATTCAGACAGGGGGCAAAAAGAAGATGTCTCAATCTCCGAGCCGGTCCTAACGGCTCGTCATGCTCGACGTCGCCATTGGCAACGAGTAAGGAAGGTAGGGGGCAACTCCCCCTCAGGGCTAACTCCACCGGCTCCAATGGTGGAAGTCAACGCTGCTGTTCCAACTGGGAACAGCTTTGAACTGCAGAGGAGGGTACGGAAGAACTCTCCAACCGCTACGCTGAAGAGATCTCTTCCACCTGCGGAGAGAGTTCCAGAAACGAAACGAGAACAGCCCCCTCAACGGTTGTCTTCAAAAATTTATAAAGTTTGGCGGAGGGTTCAAGACTCTGTGATTGACCCAGGTCACTCTCGTCACCAGAAAAAGGCGAAAGCGGAAAAAGACAAGGACTGTCCCATTAAACAGCAGGGGACAGCAGCTGCTAGGCTGCCCCCTTCAACGGTTCCTTCAACCTCAATGGCCCACAAAAGAAGGAGGCCAGAGAAAACTCCCGTGTCAGCGGCAAAAGTTAAAAATGGTGAACCTAAACGCCCCAAGTCAGGCGGCATAACAGTTCATACGGTTTACATGGCATCGGGAAAAGAAGATAGCCGCATGTCAACAGGTCATAGACCGCACACGAGGTCAGTGACCAAGGCTCAGGAGCAGCAGCAGAAGCTCCAAGAAATGATGAACGCTATGGCCGCACTTACAGGGCCAAAAGAAACCCCGGAAACATCCTCGGACGAGCGTCAAGAACAAGAAACGGACGCCGAATTCCTTCGGCGCGTACTAGAGAAGAAAGATAAAGAAGCTGCGGAGCAGGCAGCCAACATAAAGAAAATGGCCCTCCTGTTTCAGGATATGGTGGGTATGATGATTCAACAAGATCCACCTGCTGAAGATTCCCCGATCATTCTTGAAGACGATAGGGGAGAGACGTCGAATCCTCCACCGGCTCTATCCACAGCTAAAGAGGATACCATCTCAAAAGCTGATTTGGATGAATACATCGCCCATCAAATACGGGTTCATCATGCGACCGAAGCGGCCGGCCAGGTCGTAAAAACGGGGCGACCATATCCAAGTTGGTACAATCAAATCCAGTACCCACCCGGTTATACGATTCTCAAGTTCCATGTCTACAAGGGGACGGACAATCCACACCAGCATGTTGCCCAGTTCAGGGCACTCTGCGGCAATACCGGCGGTGATGACAAGCTTTTACTGCGCTAGTTTGTTGGAAGTTTATCGGATACGGCGTTCGAGTGGTACTCTGAGCTCCCAAACGACTCTATTAAAACCTTCGCGGAGATGGAGCTGTTGTTTACTCAACGTTTTGTAAGTGCCAGTGAGCATACCTCGATGACGGCACTGATTAACGCCAGGGTAAAGCCAGGTGAGACGTGGGTTCAGTACGCTATACGATGGCGGAACTTATGGTCGAAGTGTGAGCAGCGCATCGAAGAAGCTCCCGCGGTGGGTATGTTTGTGGGAACCCTTGATCCGCAAGCAACCATCTCACAATTTATGATGTTTTTCAAGCCAACTACCTTCCAGGCCTTGATTGACAAACTAGCGCAAATGGATCAAATGGGCCATAAACCCCCTCTTCCAAGGCCGGACTCCCGAAATGACAAAGGGAAGGGAAAAGCGATTGTCGTCGCTAATGCTCAACAACAACCGAGCGACTCGAAGCCGGTTGCTCGTCAAAATAATATGCGCCCGTACGTACCCCTTGAGGATAGGATGGGACGTCCTTATTCCTTTCCCCGCAATAAAACGAGGAGGTTATTCGAGCTGGCGTTGCGCAACAGACTCATAAATCTGCCGGATCCAAAACGTCCGTTGCAACCAAGTGACGTCAACGAGCCCAACTACTGTCCTTATCATCGAGTACTAGGCCATCCGATCGAAGATTACTACGTTTTCAAGAATTGGCTTGAAAAACAGTACCGACAGGGCAAGTTCGCGTTATCTGACAAATGGAAGGTGAATCCCCCGCAGCCCCACACCTCTAAGGGGATGAATACGCCGGGGGCAACATGCTCCGTCATTGAAGAAACTCCTTGGGAGGTTGTATTATCAGCCAAGACAAAGAGGATGCTAAATGATCTTCAGGCATGTCCAACGATCAAGTGGAAGAACCCGTTGGAACCACAGGTCATTGAAGGGATGTTGAAGCTACGTCCAACTCCAAAGACCGATGGTGGTGGCTCAAGCACTCGCAACCAGCTGTCAAAATCTTCGAAAAAGAAGAAGAAGAAATCTAAGAAACCCGTGAAGCTTGGCGACAAGCGCACGGACTTACAAAAGCAAATTGACGCGCTGGATGAATACAACCAAAAGGCGCGGACTCCCATTACGCTCCAAGAGTTCCTCAATCACTTCTTTCAAGAAGAAGATGAGGGAGAAAGTTCATCGGATGAATCCGAAGAATATGTAGCAAGCTGTCATATGATCTCCCATTCGATCACGAACGATGAGGAGACTTCTGGCACTAAAACGCTGGGGGCAGATACCGAATCAAAAATTCCGGAGCTATCAGTCAAAATGATTGATGCGTTCCTTAACGAAGCTCGACTGAAAAGTAAAGCTGATCGAGAACGCGAGATGGCTATATTTGAAAGGGCCAAGCGCCAGCAACTTGATGAAAGAGCTGAGACGATCCCGCTGGAGCAAAATACCTTCGCTGCCGACAAAAGCCAATTCAAGATAAAGAAAAGGTTTGCTAAGGCCATATCAATGGGCACGAAGCTACCATCCTCTGAAGGAAAAATTACTGGTGAAATAGAAATGTACCCCTCCTATTGCTTATATCATCAGAAGGTTTCGCACCCCACTCAAGAATGCAAAGCTTTCGATAAATGGCGGCAAGGATATGTTGCTCGTCGACAACGCTTTAAGCGGGAAAAACGTAAAACTCGTCGAGAGCAAAGAAATACGACCGAAGAGCTTGAAAGAACTACCGGCGATTGTCACGTGGTTAAAACTGGCGGGTCACAAGTGCCTACATTCGGGAGCGATTCTGATGAGGAGCTGGAACTCGCCCCTCTCTTTAAAGAGTCAACTTCGGGAAAAGAAGAAGAGCCAAAGGTTTGCGAAAATATCCAGCTACGCAATCAGACGCTACCTGAAAAGAATCTCGGACCCTTAAACAAGAAAGATAAAGGGAAAGAAAAGGTCTCTGAGGATATTACTCTAGATGACCAAGTTGCGGAAGAGCTAACCGCCAAGAATCCGCCGAAGAGAAATAAGGTGGATTACAACGTCTTAGCGCATCTGAGGAAGCTACCCTCACAGCTCAACATTCTTGACGCTCTCTTACTATCAAAAGAGGTGAGAGATTCGTTGATTAAGGCACTACAAGATCCGGAAAAATTCCAAGCCTTCCTGGCCGAGGAAAAGATGAAAGATGGGTTGGAGGAAGTGCACACAGCCGATGTCACTTTAGGCGACGAGGACCTTCTCCTTGGGACGTGCGAACACAATCGCCCCCTCTATGTCTCAGGATACTGCCACGATATTAAGATAGGCAAAATCCTGATCGACAATGGATCTTCCGTTAATCTCCTCAACGTGCGGGTGTTAAAAGAAATCTGCATGAGCGTCCAGCACCTTGCTCGGGATAAGATCACCATCTCCGGGTTCGACTCCCAATCGTCAAAAACTCTTGGGTCTGTGATACCGACGTTACGCTTCGGGCTACTCGTCACAGACATTAAGTTCCACGTCATAGACGCCAAGATATGCTACAACGCTTTGCTCGGCCGACCGTGGTTACACGAGTACAACATCATCCCTTCTATACAACATCAGTGTATGAAATATTTTAAGGATGGCTTTGAGTATACCGTGACGGGAGAACTAAACCCATTCTCTGTGAACGAGGTCCGCAAATACGAAGATGCCAAATACTTCTTACCGGATTTTGAAGATACGGAGAAGTGTCACAAGCCGGAGAATAAAGCTAATGCCACCATACCTGTTTTCGGCAGTGACACCGAGGAGGAAGAGGAGATAGTGTATTCGGGTCCGCCCCAACACAACAAGCCAGGACCGTCCGCCCCTACGTTGATCTTTGGTAGCGACTCAGAAGATGAGATCCATGCTGTATTCTCTGCTCGATCTTCGATACGGATGTTCCCTGATGAAGAGCAAAGTCTGCAAGTCGCCATGGTGCCGCTTGGACACCATAAAGAACTAGATGCACTTAATACCTACAATGTAGAAGAGCTACAAACATTCTACGTCCCTCCCAGGCGAGAAAGCGAGAAAGCAATTTTGTTCTACCGCTCTGAAGAAACCAAAGTAGAAAAGGAAATTTGGCATGGTGTGGATTCTACGCTCGACAGGCTTCAGCCTATCCGCCTCCCCAGATACTATACGGAAGGTTTGAAAAAGCTGCTGAAACGCCAGGGGATACCCTTCAAGCAGACCGTTCGAAAAGCCAAGTTCTATGATAAAGTCTGGAACGTGCCCGGGACTCAGCGTAAACTGCCTAATGGGAGAATGAAAACAATTGGGCTTGGATACGTCCGGTCAAAGAAACGGGAGCTACTAAACAGCTGCTATGTCGTGTATGACTTCGATGAAGAAGCGGATGCTCAATGGGAGGACGCTCATCCTGAGCCAGTAAAAGTTCCAGATGCAAAAGAGCCCAGTCCGTCGTTCGAAGAACAAATGGACAAGCTTTTAAGGGAAGCGGGTCAAAAAGTCCGGGACGATCATAACCGCGAAATGGTCATCTACGAGAAAGCCAAAACGCAACGCCTTCTCCAACAAGCCATGAAAGATGAAAAGGCTGCTCCTTGTCAACCTGTTATAAAGAAGGCTCGGCGCAAAAGCAGAAATAAGACGAAAGACCAAAAAGGCGCTCAACAACAACAAAGCAGGGCTAAGAAGCCACGCAAACGGGAGTCGAGCGCTATTGATCTATCCCTTATGAAGAAAATGGGTCGAGCATACTCGTTTCCGCGGGACAAGACGAAGAAGATACTTGACCTTGCTCTAAAACATCTGATGCTTACACTGCCGGAGTCCAAACACCCCGAACAAGCAGGCGAAGTCTCACACCCAGACTATTGCTCTTATCACCGAGTGGTAGGGCACCCTCTCGAGGACTGCTTCACCTTCAAGAATTGGGTCGAAAATCAGTATCAGCTTGGCAAGTTCGCTCTGTCCGACAACTGGAGGGTAGCACCGCCACAAAAGCACGAGCCCAAGGCTACGAAAGAAGAACCAGTTCCACATTGGGATTGGAAACGAATTCGCACCTGTCATATGATTACAATATTAAAAGAAGAGCCCGAGGACATAGATGAGCTCTCTTGGTGCTTCGAAAACAGCAGCGACGAGATAATCTCAGAATTCCCACCCGCGCCAAAAGAGCTGGATGATGGAATCCATACCACTGCAGATAACCTCAAGAAGATTGAGTTGGGGACGGTAAACGATCCACGACCGACATTCATCAGCGAGTTACTATCCGAAGAAAGGGTAGCCGCGTTAAAAGACGTGCTTCTACAACATAAAGATTGCTTTGCGTGGAACTATTCCGAAATGCCGGGATTAGATCCAGAAATTGCTGTGCATAGGTTGGCAATATCTCCGGACGTCAAGCCAGTCAAACAGGCACCGAGAAGAATGCGGCTCGAGCTTGAAATGAGCATCAACGCTGAGGTCAAAAAGTTAATCGACTCTGGCTTCATTCAGGAAGTTCAATACCCTGAATGGATCGCCAACATCGTCCCGGTGATGAAGAAAAATGGGATAGTGCGTATATGCGTAGACTTTCGGGATCTTAATAAAGCTTGCACGAAGGACGATTTCCCGGTGCCAGTCACCGAGCTGATGATAGACAACACGTCCACTCATGAGGTTTTCTCCTTTATGGACGGCTCGTCAGGGTATAATCAGATAAAGATGGATCCCGAAGACCAGAAGCACACCGCCTTCAGGACTCCTCTGGGAATATTCTGTTACAAGGTGATGCCCTTTGGTCTAAAGAACGCCGGTGCCACCTACCAAAGGGCCATGACAAAGATCTTCGATGACCTTATACACGAAATCATCGAATGCTATATCGACGATCTCGTGGTTAAAAGCAAATCATACGAGGAACATCTCGAGCATCTGAAGACCGTATTTCAACGCCTTCGACAATATAAGTTGAAAATGAACCCGCTCAAGTGTGCATTCGGAGTTTCCTCAGGCAAATTCTTGGGATTCATTGTTCGACACCGAGGTATTGAAATAGATCCGTCAAAGATCAAAGCGATCATGGAAATGCCTCCGCCGAGAACTCTCAAACAGTTGCGATCTCTCCAAGGGAAGCTCACATACATACGGCGATTTATAGCCAACCTTTCAGGCAAGTGCCGTCCCTATAGCCACCTGATGAAGAAGGGAACCCCATTTGTCTGGGATCATAAATGCCAAGGCGCACTGGACGAGATCAAGCAGTACCTGCAGAACCCTCCAGTATTGGCTGCTCCAGTTAAGGGAAAGCCTCTCATTCTTTATACAACCGCCCTCGAAGATTCTTTAGGCGCATTATGGGCACAAGAGAACGATCGAGGGAAAGAAAGAGCACTCTACTACTTAAGTCAAGTTCTACTGGGGGCAGAAAGCAACTACTCCCCCATTGAAAAATATTGCCTGGCGTTGATCTTTGCGATAACAAAGCTCAGGCACTATGCGTTGGCGCATGAAGTCCGTCTCATTTCAAAGGTGGACCCCCTTAAATACTTGATGTCAAAGGCTATATTGACGGGTCGACTCGCTAAATGGGCTCTACTTCTGATGGAGTTCTCGATAACATATCAACCTCTCAAGGCAGTGAAAGGCCAGGCCATCGCCGACTTCCTCGCTGAGCATCCGATACCGGCCGACTCCCCTTTAAACTGCGATCTTCCAGACGAACATGCGTTTGATGCGATCGACGGTGATGATACCCGATGGGAGCTTTATTTCGATGGCGCATCTTCCGTGAAGAAGCGCAAACAAAGTACCCCTATAATCAAATCGGGCGTAGGGCTCATCTTTGTAACTCCACGAGGAGGGATAATGCGCTTTGCTTTCTCCCTAACAGAGCCGAGGACAAACAATGAAGCCGAATACGAAGCTCTGATAGCAGGCCTCGAGATCGCCATCGACATGGGAATTGAAAATCTCCTTATATATGGAGATTCCCAACTGGTCGTCAGTCAAGTAAACGGCGACTACCAAACGTGCAAGCCAGAATTGGTGAAATACGGTGAAAAGGTGCAACAACTGTTGACCCAAATTCCCTCTTATACTTTGGATAACATACCGCGTGCGGAAAATAGCAAAGCAGACGCGTTGGCCTAACTTGCTAAAGAACTGGCTGACGAGAACCTCGATGACGTTAGAATCACGGTACAGAGCCGTCGAGTTCTTGCCCCAGCAGAAATATCTCCGGAATCATCCGAAGAGAAGGAAGCGACTGAGCGAATGGCTCTACAAATAAAAGACCCGGAAAAGGCCGAGGATTAGAGGGAAGTCTTCATAGACTACTTTAAGTCCCACCGATTGCCCGAAGAAGCGTCCACAAGACATCAGCTCATGAAACGAGCTCTGTCTTTCGCCTTCGTCAATGATACTCTGTACAAAAGGTCATTTGATTCTCTGTGGCTGAGATGCTTAGGACCTGACGAAGCGAAAAGGGTCGTCCGGGAAGTTCATGACGGACTCTGCGGTTCTCACCAAGCGGGCCCAAAGATGAAGTTGAAGATCAAACGGATGGGATACTATTGGCCCACGATGATTCAAGATTGCCTCGAATATGCGAAGCAATGCCACTCATGCCAAATTCATGGGGATTTCATCCATCAGCATCCAAATCCACTACACCCAACGGTGGCTAGCTGGCCATTCGAAATGTGGGGGACTGATATAGTCGGCCCCATCGAACCAGCATCGTCTAGAGGACATCGTTTCATCCTAGCGATGACTGACTACTTCTCTAAATGGGCAGAAGCAGTACCGTTAAAAGAGGTGAAGACGGAAAATATCCTCCACTTCTTCAAGACGCACGTCATATATCGGTTTGGAACTTCGCGACAGATCATCTCCGATAACGGGCCAGCTTACAGAAGCCACAAGATCAGTCGCTTCGCGTAACAGCATAATATAGACTGGAGATATTCCTCGGTTTACAATCCACGAGCCAACAGACTAGCTGAAGCCTTCAACAAGACCTTAACAAAGATCATAAAGAAAACGGTGTCCCGAAATAAGAAAGACTGGCACGAAAGACTGCAAGAAGCTCTTTGGGCATATCGAACTACGTTCAAGACGGCCACGAACACAACGCCGTACGCGTTGGTGTTCGGTACAGAAGCAATACTCCCCCTCGAGATAGAGTTACCCTCTCTACAAGTGGCAGTCCACTACGAGCTGACGGACGAAGAAAATGCACACCTTCGGCTTGAGGAGCTTGACGCCCTTGATGAAACCCGGCTCATAGCGCAACAAAATCTGGAAGCCTATAAAGCAAAGATGACGCGCTCATATGAAAGACTGACTCGGCCGAGGACATTTCGCCAAGGCGAACTCGTGCTAATGGTCAAAAGGCCTATGATCCCCAATCGTGCCAAGCGAGGAAAATTCGAGCCAAACTATGAAGGCCCATACATCATAGATAAGGTCTACCAGGGTGGGGCCTATCTACTCATGGACATGCACGGTGAAAGGCCTTTAAGGCCGATAAACGGTCGCTTCCTAAAGAGATACTACGCTTAATGAGCCACAGCCTAGGTCAATGATAGATGACGACGACTATGTCCGCTCGCTATCTTCCTAAACTCAAACTCTATTAGCAGTAACCAGCCTTCTCAAAGTCGGACCGAAATGTCCTTAAACTAATAGCAGACCGAAACGTCTTTAAACTACTACCGCAGCATCTTTAGGTTGACGAGATATAAAAAAAACATATAAAAATAAAATAAAATAAACGGTATGTCCATAAGCAAAAAGGGCACGGATGAAAACCCGAAAGGGCTCCGTGAGTAAAAACAGCAGGGCTACCGGCGAGTGTTCGTGAAAACCCGAAAGGGCGCGACCTCGTAAAAAAAAGAGAAAAAGAAAATAAAAAGAATAAAAAAACGGTATGTCCATAAGCAAAATGGGCACGGATGAAAACCCGAAAGGGCTCTGTGAGTAAAAACAGCAGGACTACCGGTGAGTGTTTGTGAAAACCTGAAAGGGCGCAACCTCGTTAAAGGACACTTATAGGGTCCTCTCGACCTTGTAAGGAGAAACCATCTGCGTGAGATCCTTACGACTCACAAAGGTGCAACACACTTAGGGATCCCCACGATTCCTAAGGAGAAAATACACTTGCGAGATCCTCACGACTCGTAAGGAGAACTCTCTTATGGGACCCTCACGGCTCATAAGAGTTGAAAGTCTTAAGTTACAGAGACCTAAACCTGTGCTTAAGCAACCCCCACAACCTTCGATATTGTCCTACAAGTGGCTCAATACTGACCCTTGTATACAATCCACGGGCGCGAATAAACATTTCCCTAACCAAGTCTCATCCGTGACTGGGGATATGTTCGCATGGTGAACAACCCTTGTAAATCCTCTCGATTTATGAGGAGAAAACCCTCCTGTAGGATCCTTATGACTTACAGAGGAAATGAACACTTAGGAATCCTCACGATTCCTAAAGAGAAAATACACCTACAAGATCCTCACGACTTGTAGGAAGAAATACCTTTGTGAGACACTTACGGCTCATGAAGTCAAAAGCCTTAGTCGGCGGGACCCTAACCCTGTTCACTAAGCCACCTTTGTTCGACACCGACGGAGGCAAATGATGATTCGCTCCTGGCAATATCCCAGTTGTAGCGGTGTTGATGCCGAAATCGACGTCTAATTTCTGGTTTACGGCGAAAAGCCAATAGGCCGCACATGCAAAATAGCCGAAATGATAGGGCAACTTGCAATAAAAAGCAGCAAGTAAAAATAAACTAAATAGCCGAAATGATTAGGCACCGCGAAAAATAGCCGAAATGATTGGGCAATCGCGACCTTCGCGATATAAAAGCTGAAATGATAGAGCATCGCGGAAATAAAAAAAAAGTAAATGATAAAACTTTGGCCCTACAGTTAAGATCACATCGATCCCTATACACGATCCAAGGGCGTAAACAAAGAGGGAACCATACTTTCCCAGCAGGCTCCGCCAGAAGACGAAGCTAAATCTCGACGGCTCAGTCAAACTCCGAAGAAACCAGTATCTTCATCAAATTCCTCGATTCACGGATACAAACACTCCTTGACGAGAGCCTCCTGATCCGTGTCGACTCGCAGAGCCACCAGTGCCTCCATGGGAATCCTCGACTCGTTTCAAACCCCAAGGAAACAAATAATCCTTGGCGCTTGGGAAACAAATAATCCCTAGCAAACTCCTCGACTCACGGATACAAACACTCCTTGACGAGAGCCTCCTGATCCGCGTCGACTCGCAGAGCCACCCGTGCCTCCGTGGGAATCCTCGACTCGTTTCAAACCCCAAGGAAACAAGTAATCCTTGGCGCTTGGGAAACAAATAATCCCTAGCAAACTCCTCGACTCACGGATACAAACACTCCTTGACGAGAGCGTCCTGATCCGCGTCGACTCGCAGAGCCACCAGTGCCTCCATGGGAATCCTCGACTCGTTTCAAACCCCAAGGAAACAAATAATCCTTGGCGCTTGGGAAACAAATAATCCCTAGTAAACTCCTCGACTCACGGATACAAACACTCCTTGACGAGAGCCTCCTGATCCGCGTCGACTCGCAGAGCCACCAGTGCCTCCGTGGGAATCCTTGACTCGTTTCAAACCCCAAGGAAACAAATAATCCTTGGCGCTTGGGAAATAAATAATCCCTAGCAAACCCCTCAACTCACGGATACAAACACTCCTTGATGAGAGCCTCCTGATTCGCGTCGACTCGCAGAGCCACCAGTGCCTCCGTGGGAATCCTCGACTCGTTTCAAACCCCAAGGAAACAAATAATCCTTGGCGCTTGGGAAACAAATAATCCCTAGCAAACTCCTCGACTCACGGATACAAACACTTCTTGACGAGAGCCTCCTGATTTGCGTCGGCTCGCAGAGAAACTAGTGTCTCCGCGGGAAATTCCCGATTCGTCTCAACATGCAAATGAAGCCTCAGGAAGCAGGGACTAAAAAACTTGCTTCCTGAGCAATGGGACCCTACAAGTCAATCCAAAATGGTCTCTTGCATACTATTCACGGGTCTCACTCTCCAAAGTCGAATTTCGACGAGGAGGGAAACAACCGCTTGTGGGTCCTCTCGACTCGTAAGAAGGGAAAATTCTCTTATAGGATCCTTACGACTTATAAGAGAAAACCAAACTTAGGAATCCTCACGATTCCTAAGGAGAAAACCCACCTACGAGATCCTCTCGATCCGTAGGGAGAAAAATCTCTATGAGACCCTCATGGCTTATAGAGTTGAAAAGTCTTAGGCAGCAGATCTGAACCTGCGGCCTAAGCCATCGCTATTTCTTAAGAAAGTCGGGATACTCGTCATGGTCACTAAGGTGGCATGCTGATAATGAAAGAAAGAAAAGACGGAGAAAATGACATATTACAAAAAAGGTGTATCTTTTATTCATAAACTTGATTGGATACAGGATACATTATGTCAAAGAATAAAAAATAGGTATATATATACATTCTTTTATTTACAAGTACAAACGATACAAGGAGGGTTACTGAGAAGGAAGCCTCTTGAATAGCTCTATCAAATGCTCGCGTACTTCCTTCCACGCCTTCTCTTGATTAGCCGCCACCGCCAATTCAGCCTCTACTTGAGCCCGCTGCTGCATGAAGGAGGCAAGCTGTTCCCCAACGACCTGCTGAGCTGCTTCACGGCCTCGGGCATCACGCTCGGCGGCATCAAGCTTCCGCTTCAGGGCTAGCCCATTAGAAATACGCTCCAGAAGGCCTTCAAAGACAGCTTTCACCTCGGCAGCATTCGTCCTGACTTCAGCGCGCAAGCGAGCAGCTGCGCTTGAAGATTCCTGACGTTCCTTCAACCGTAAAGCTGCTTCTTGCTCCAAATGACGGAAATAAGAAGTGCTTTGCTCGAGCCAGGCTGTCCGTTGGGTGCTTATGGCCAAAACTTCAGGAGAAGGACGCGTCGACTTCAGCCGATGTAGGCAGGCCTCGACCTCCCTGCAGTGGTTAACCCAAGATTCGACGACGCCTTCATTGTGAAAGTTTACGAGCGCCGCCAACATTGGGTTAACTTCCACAGAGAAATCTGCGGCAGAAGGGAGAGCGTCCGCGTTAAGCTCTTCGATATACCCGCTCAGCATGCCCAAACTCATCACGGCACCCTTTGAAGATGGACGTTTCAAGAAAGGGCCTGCCGGTGAAAGGACACGAGACTCAAGAGGGATCGGAGCCGGAACGATAGCTGCAAAATAAAACATTGTTAGACGATGGTTCAAGAGATGTTAAAGAATCGTCAAAAAGGAAATTTACTATACCAGCTGCAACAGATGGTAAAGCTGGAAGGGCCGGTGGCGTGGCAGGTCTTGCGTCCCCTCCTTCAATTCGTGACACTACAATAAGGAAGAGGAAAAGTCAGAAATCATCCCATTGCTAAAAAGGGGGGGAAATAAAGACATCGAAATGAAAGTATGCTCACCGGCACCACTAGAAGGAGAAGCGAATTCAGATGGGAAGGAGAAGTGTGGGAGCAACACTTGGTATAGATGATCAAAGAGCACTCCTGAAAGGACACAGTGGTATAACGTTAGTACATAAGCTACACGTTTAAAAGACTAACTCATGAGTCGTAAATCCATACCTTCCAGCATCCGCGATGGCATGAGGGAAGGCTGGGAGATGACCACCGCCAGAGCAGTAGTTGACGGTGCTCCTTCGAGCAATGGAGCATCGGCACTGGCCGCGCCTGCGTTTAAAACAAAGACAGAATTGTTAGAAAAGATCGCAAGATATGTAAAAAAGAGGGAATGATGGTAACTCAAAGTTTACCCGACGAGCTGCCAGCCGAAACTGAGGCAATTCCCTCCTCCATCACATGAGGCCACCACCCGTAACCTCATCACCCGACTCGATGGGGACCGTCGTCGTGCTCGCGCGACCAGGAGACGGCAGAAGATCGTAGATGGGGAGGGCAATGATTGGAGCGTTGCCGGACTCTTGGAAGGAAGCGGCTGACTCTTCCCCAAGAGTCGTACCCATCTCACCCGCTACTTCCTCGGGCTCCGCTGTCTCCATCGGCTCATCTACCGTCACCACGAGGTCGCCAGCCTCAAGTGCCTCGTCCGCCATCACCCCGGACTCAGTTGTAATGATCGTTTCATCTGCCACCACTTCAGGCTCGGCATCAACGACCTTCTCGGCTATAGGCCCCTCAACCTCCGCACCAGGCTCCATGGCCTCAACGATGTTGCCCACTGTCGGCTCAAGTTCGGCAGGAACCGCCTCCTCTGTTCCCCTGGGTTCAACGGTCTCCGCCTCACCCTCGGTTGGACTCGGCCCTGCAAAATAATAGATATAAGAACCGTCGACATTATAACTCTCACAATAAAAATTCTGAAGGAAATGTTACCTGAAGTGGACTTATCATTTGCGCTTCGAACGGCGCGCGCCACTTGTCGGCGAGCAGTGGATAGGGCGACAGGGGCCTCTCCGGAAGGAGTATCTGTCTGAGGGACGGTGCTTGGGCCCGCTCCCAAAGCCAAAGCAGTCCAGCGCGCCTTCACTTCGCGCCTCAGCCGCTTTCTCTCCTCCTGGGCCGTTGAGACGGACCTCACCAGAGCCTCTCTCATTGAGGCGTCTTCGTCCGTGAGTAGGGATGCTTCCAAATTTTTCAAGGCATCCCTCGTCGTTTTGTCAAGTCGAGGCTCTTGCAACAGCCCCGACGAGACCAGGACGTCAGTAACAGGCTTGGGAAGGATCCCCACATTAACTGATATAGCCCCTACAAAGAAACAAAGGAAGAAGGTTAGGTTGACCATCAGAAGAGATAACAAATTTTTCTGATGAAAGAAAAGGGGGTGGAACGTACCAACGCCTGCTAGAGCACGTTTGTCCTCCTCCTCTTGGAAGGTTTTCAAAGAGGCAGCAATAGCCTCTTCGGTAGAGACACCTGTTGAAAATGGGAAAATTATTAGTCAAGAATAATAATAAAAAATGCGATGAAATGATGAGGAAAGCGGCTAATGATCACCTAACTCCGTGAGTTTGCTCAACATCGCTTCGAGCCTTGCTGATCGCTCAGAAGCTGCAATAGCGGCCGCCAAATTGGTGTCTGCAGGGTCTACCAAGAAGCCCTTATTGCTGCCATATTCACTTATTCCTTTGTTAAGAGGGGCCTGAGGCTATAAATTGAGGATCGCGTCGAGAGAAAGGATCGACTTCTTCTTCTTTTGCCCGCCAGCTCTAGATGCACCTGGAATTGATTTGCGCTTGGCAGTCACCTTGGGGCGGCGGGTCCCGATATCCGCTCCTACGCCGGACTCTGGCGACATTACACTAACCGTCTTCGTAGGAACACGGGGCTCCTGTGGTGCATTCACCGTAGCAGACAGCGGCAATCCATGCGGGGGACTCAACACGCGTGGTCGGTCGACTCCGGCATCTTTCAACGGAGGAATGACTGGGATCCTTGGTTGCAAGGGGGCCTTGCGATCACCGCCAAGAGGCGCACCCTTACGGTCAACCAGTATACGCTTCTCCGTTAAGATAAATGGGCCCATCGCATGCGCATACCAAGCCACGTACGTGTTAAGCATCTTAGGGACACAGCTGGGTTCACTAATGAAGAAATAGGAACCCGTGTTAAGCCGTGTGAAATGATGCATTGCGTTCTTCATCCCCTCTCGGCTGACCACAGGCTTTTCCAAGAAAGCTTCCATCGGGATCCCTTGGTTATAGCTCGATTGCTGAGCAAACCGGTGCGGGTTGTACCTCATGAAAAATGCGGTCTCATTCTGCCTAAACACTAGATAGCCCGGCCGAATGGAGTAGAGGTGGAGGATTTCCCGAGCCTTCAATACGGAAGCCCCGTCCTTGAAATCATCGCGCAGTGGCACTATTGACTTAGCAGTCTCTGAGCCTATGGTTATAACCTTATCCACAAAGGAAATCTTCGCTCCGACCAGATGTGGACGAATGAGCAGCCCCCTAGACTCCCGTGGGGGTGCAAACACAATTGAAGCGCCGACCAACCGCATGACTCTCGGGAGTCTGCATTTCTCGAAGAACGGAGGGATCTTATGGACACCGAACACCCCTTGCACATGCATTTCCATCCAAGAGGTGAAATAATGCGTCGGGAAGTTAGCGGGCTGTATCCCTGGCTCACTAGCGTCCGCCGCTACGCTAAGTCCTTTATAAAGGTAGGCCAGCCCGGCGATTCCTACCGATAACTGTAAACCAGCCACCATCCGATGCGCTGGGTAAAAGACGGAGGGCCGCATGTGACGCGGGTGCATGGGGAGCGCAAAGCTGCATAGCCACAAACCCAAGAACCCAATAAAAAAGGTCTCCTCATCCATGCCCGGGACGACAATTTCTAAGAAAGGGACGACGACAGCGCCGGGGAGATAAAAATCCCTTTGATCATTCTCCGATACAGGTCGGCGGACTAAGCCGAAACCGAAAGGGTCATCGAGCTGGGCAAACTTCTCACTCCGCTCTGATAGGAGCTCCGGGCGAATGAAGCGGGCAATAAAATCTGCGAAACTGACGCCCCGGTCGCCCAATTCCAGATGGAGTCCTTCGTAGATCTCCAACATCTTCACCAGGCCCGGATACTGATGCTGAACGGCGTTTTCCGGAGTTAGGTCAAACACCAGCGGCTTGGTGACAAAGACGTATTCGTCAGGAGGTAGCAACTCCTCGTAATGCTCCCCCCTCATCGGTAAACCCGAGAGCTCGGCAAACTCCTCCAAGGAAATTGAGACCTCCCTATCCGCCATCAGGAAAGTGTGGGTGGAGATATTCCATTGTTCAATGAAGGCTTTGATCCACCACGTTGGAGGAGAGGGATACTCGAAGAGCGAGACGTAGATGGCCGAATACAACCCAATCTTCATCAGATGAGTCCTTTTCGCCGATAAGATGTATCGGGCCCACTGCAAGTATCCGGCGGGCGGTCGCGGCACCAATCCAATATTATAGGCCTGTCCCCAAGGGCGTGCTTCACCCTGACAGATTCGCCTTCCTACAATATCTATTGCCGGCGGAGGCTGCACGGGAATAGCACCAATTGCGGGTTGGAGGAGGTCATCCGAATTCCAATTTTTAACCTCAACGGCATACTTCGCCGGGGGTTCGTCCGCATAGGGGATCGGAGTTATGGGTTCAGACGGCGTGGCAAAACTGAAACTGCGGCGACCCTGGATGATCTGGCTGTACCACCTCCCCCACAGGTGGAGTTTTTTGCACTCGGGGTCATGATCCTTAATAAGAGCGAGCGCCACCCGGTCCACTGGCGAATGAGGGAACCCTCCTTCCGAGCGAACAAAGGGGAAAGACAAGTCGTCAGACATGTTTCCTGTGGAAAGACAAAAATAACCGTTTAGTGTTCTAACGCTTGGCATTTTAAAATCTTACTCCACACTGTGATGCAGTGGGTAGGGGACCAAAGGGGGACCCACAAAATCTGGATGACGGTGCATCATTTAATAAGACAATCCCATAATTAGATGAGACTGTCAATTCATGGAAAAAGATCCACAAAGAATATCCTCATTAATGGGAAATCCCTAGAGACAAGGAGAAAATCTCCTCTTTTAGAGCAAAGCTCTGTCACAGAGTGACATTTGTCAAACTCTGGTCTCAGGGGAACAAGATTCCTCAAAAGAGCATAGCTCTTTGGTAATAATGGAAAGATCCATCAAATTTTTTTTAACATACTTAAAAGAATTAAAATGTTGGAATATTGAAAAATCCATGGAAACTTATGAAAAATTCTTCATTTTTCAGATCTAAAAAGATCTACATTTGATCCAAGAGCAAAGCTCTGTTCATGGGTTAAAACCCATGGACAAGATCTCTATAGATCTGTAAGTTTTTGAGAGCAAGGCTCTGGTGATAAAACTCTAAAGGGGTTTTTTCTTTAGATCAAAGATCTATAAGAGCAAGGCTCTGTTAATTAAATTTAATTTAATTTAAATTACCTAGAGTGATTCTAAGTTCTGAACTTTGAAGTTCTTGGGGAAAGAACAAGAGCAAGGCTCTGAAAAATTCTTAGGCAAGAGCAAGGCTCTGAGAATCAAAATTCTTAAAAGTTGTAAGAATTTTCTAAGGACAAAGGGTCCTATTTATAGGCGCCTGCGCCCCTTCAACTTATCAGTTGATCCAAAGGCTGAGGTTTTGCCACCGCTGCACTCACGTGCGCGCCACGTGAGCGCAACGGTGGGGGGGCATTTGTTTCCCCAATCAGAGCAAGGCTCTGTTTAAATTTCAAAAAAATTCAAATTTTGAAGCAACGCTTCAAATACTGTGCGCTGCGCGCAACGCGCCATGTGTCAGAAGTTGATACGACAGCGCAACGCCCAAGGCGGTGCGTCCAATCAGAGCAGGGCTCTTTTAAAAACTAAAAGTAAAAGAAACAACTTTCAGTTGCGCAAGCGCTGCACCGCACGACCCGTGTCTGCGCAGCTGGCAAGCGCTGCACTGCGTGACACGTGTCTGCGCAGTTGAGCAAGCGCAGCTGCGCAAGCGCTGCACTGCGAGACACGTGTCTACGCAGCTGCGCAAGCGCAGCTGCGCAAGCGCTGCGCGACACGTGTCATGCGCTAAGGGAGTTGCGCAAAACAGAATAAATCTTTTCTGTTCTTGTTAAAAACAAGAATATTTTCTTCTGTAAAACAGAGACCTTTAGATCAAAGATCCAACAGTGGGGAAAATTCCCCAAATCACTCAGAGAAAGATCTTTTTAACAAATTTAACTAATTTATGGGCACTATAAAAGGGACCCCAGACCTCAATTCAAAAAAAGGGAAGATTTTTAAAAAGAGAGAAAGAGGACTCTGAAGAACTCCTCAAGAATAAAAAAGGTAAAAACCTTTGAAAGAAGAGAAATTTCTCTTATGAACATATCAGTGATTTAAGAACAAGATCATGGATCTTCAATAAAAAAAATAAACAAATAAAATAAAAATAAAAATAGTGCCTTGCACTTGTTATGAACCTTTGGTTCTCTGAAACAAGGAAAAACTTGTTTAGATCAAAGGATCAAAAAGTGCTTTGCACTTCTGTTTTGAATCTAAAAAGATTCTTAGTGCTTTGCACAAATGCAGTGCATTTCTTAAAGGGCCAGGCCCAAATCAAAAAGACCAAGCAAGCCTAATTAAATTGATGCTCTGCATCATTTATAAATGGGCAGAGCCCAAACAAAATAATAAAAATGCTATGCATTTTAAAAGGGGCAGAGCCCAAACAAAGTAGATGCCTTGCATCATTCATAAATGAGCAGAGCCCAGAATAAATTGATGCTCTGCATCTTTTATGGGCAGAGCCCAAACAAAAAAAATAGAAAATAATGCAATGCATTATTTAAAAATGGGCCAAGCCCTAGCACAGGTCTAGCAGACCAAAAACAAATAAAAGCGTTGAATATTTTTCAACTGGACTTAGCCCAATCATGGTCGTAAGTCCTCAAACTAAATTGACTGAGCAAGATTGCTCTCTTAAATCAATTTATCTCCGGTTCGAGGGTACATCTCCGAACTCCTCTGACACCCGTCGTTGTAATCCTTCAATGACGTCAGAGAGGTGACGGGTCCCGACGACCACATACGTATACGGACTGCGGGGTCCTTAAACTCGTGGACCGAAACGTCCCTAAACTAATGTTGGACCGAAACGTCCCTAAACTAATTTTGGACCGAAACGTCCCTAAACTAATTTTGGACCGAAACGTCCTTAAACTAATAACGGACCGAAACGTCCTTAAACTAATAACGGACCGAAACGTCTTTAAACTGGAATATGGACCACCACGTCCTTAAACTGTAACATGGACCACCATGTCCCTAAACTGGAATACGGACCACCACGTTTTTAAACTGGAATATAGACCACCACGTCCTTAAACTGGAACATGAACCACCATGTCCCTAAATTGGAATACGGACCACCACGTCTTTAAACTGGAATATAGACCGCCACGTCCTTAAACTGGAATATGGACCACCACGTCCCTAAACTGGAACAATAGAGCCTCCAAATGCTCTTTTACCGGATCTAAACGATCCCGTTTAAGTCGATCTTGGCCCCAAACACGGCTAACGTATCCTTAAACATTCAAATGGACTATAAAATTCCAAATCAACTCTGGTTCGAGGGTACATCTCTGAGCTCCTCTGACACCTGTCGTTGTAATCCTTCAACGACGTCAGAGAGGTGATGAGTCCCGACGGCCGTATATCACTACGTTAAGTCGATCTTAGTCCCAAATAAGACTAATGTATCCTTAACGAACGTTTAAGTCGATCTTAGCCTAAAATTGGCTAACGTATCCTTAAACTAAAACACCAAACCCAAATCTAAGTAAATATGGATTTGGACTAATCCACGTCCTGCGGGCGACGACATCACTTAGTCTCCATATACAATCCACGGGCAACCACAAACAAAACAAACACACACGACACGAAGTGAAATTCTGGAGAAGGAGAAAGTTGTTACCGCGATGCGGTAGCATAATTGACTGCAGGGGCTTGCGCCTGCAGGGAAGAGCGTCCCCACAATCAAAAACCCCTCAAGCGAGGGGGAATCTGACGAAGTCTGCTACATCGGCCGCATCCGTCTAAACCTCCGATGCACGGCGCCATAAATCAACCTGGCATCTTCGGAGAGGTGGACGGATAAAACCAAATAGCATCTACCCCGAATCTCAGGCAAGACGCCCTAACGTCTCGGCCGCCATTCGGAGGGGAACAATGGTTTTGAAACTTTAGCAAACTAGAATTTTTTAAAATCCATATTGATATCTTCTAAAATTAGCTTGCTGGTATGCATAAGTTCCCAACAGTGGTATCAGAGTCAGGTTAAAGGCTAGACTTGTTTGCACAAATTTAGAGTTTCGATCGACAGAATTTTTTGATTCACATTTCCAAAATTTTGCTTGCTGTTCGAATTTCAAATTTGGTCAAACAATTTTTCAGGTTGTATCAAAAATATTTGTCGGCAAAATTAGAGCCAAGAAAAAAATCTGGACATCTAAGCTCAAAATTTGGCCACGGAACCGTAGCGAAATGCGTACATATGTGGCTGAACCGCGCTCAAATTTTGGCTACAGTGCCTCAAATTTTTTCTGGGGCTCTAATACATTGAAATGTGATTTTTGGAATATTTAGTTTTGATCCAGATTTGTTTATGTACTGGTTTGTATTTGGGGCCAATACGGAAAGTTTTAATTGATCAAAATTTTAAATTCGTGTTTTTCTGTACATTTGTTTCTGCGACTGTGAATATTATAGCGCGGTATAATCCGACCGGTTGCTATATGTACAATCAGACGGGTTTACAAACATGATATTCGCGTTGATGTTCTGTGTTGCTCTGTGATTATGGTTGTATTGGATTATCGCGATGGATAGCCCAGTGTACGTAGTATTAGATAGCTCTGTGATGTAATGTATATTCATATTGCGTGGCGAGCGTCCGACATGTGGACTGCCGTCATTGCGGCTTGTATTATTCTTTGGGGTGCATCCTGGTTGTAGACATAGTCACCGTTGTATATTCATATTTTCATTACATGCACTAGAATTACCCAGTGGCGGAGTGCTCGGGTAGCCGGGTTCTAGAGGGTAACGGACCACCACCTCATGGCGTTAAGACCGGGGTGCCTTACTCTAGAATTGGTGGGCGATTCGCCGCACTCGTAGGGAGTATAGGATTAATCCGTGGAGGGGTGCCCTAGTCACCGGATTTTGAAAGTGCTGGATGGCCCACTCACTTCGTTGATTGGGTTTGCCTCGCTTCTAAGATTGACGGGTGGCTTGCAGCACTGATAGGGGTCTAGGATCCGATACTACGGGTTATCCACACGAGCGGAAAATTACATTTCATATTTAGCTCCATTGAAATGTACTTTTCCTAGTTTATCTGCATTTCCATATTGTGTTTTCTTCTGCTGTGATTCTGTGTTTGCTATATCATCATGCGTGAGATGAATGTTTTTTTATATATATATATTAGACGCTATATATGTTTTGCATCCGTGCTAGTCCTGTCCCCGCCCTGTCGTAAGTTAAGTAACATTACGGTGAAGACTCGGGATCCTGTGGCGAATGCGGATGGTATATATGTGCGTGCCTATTTTCGTTTCTTTTGGAATGATATGAATAATTGATGGGAATGTGTTATATGTTTAATGCAAAGAAAAAATAAACCTAAATGATATTGTCGGAACCAATTATAAAACTACTCGATTTTCTTCAAAACCATAGTTATATTCTTTTGCTTTGCATTGAGCTATTCGCTTAGGAATATCCTGCACCTCATTCAATAAGGAAAGAGCCTTGATCCCTTCACAGGGAGTTCGCTCTTAAAAAAAGGTTTATGTTACTAGTTTTAAATACGGAGCCTAACCACTCCTTTTCAAAACTACTCGATTCCTTCAAAGATATCAAGTTCATTACGTTTAAGGTTTTTCGGTAAAAACCAGTCGTAGCCCTTCGTCATTTCCTTCGAGTAATACTTAGTATTCGTGCTACGTTTGTTGACTCTGTCAAGGCGTAGCGTGTGGTAGCTAGGTATTTCTTGTTTGTAGCATGCGACGAGATTGGTTAGGATGGTCGTATAACCTTGTTGACTCTGTCAAGAGTCGTGCGGGTGGATCTAATGCAATCAAAATAATGACGGGTTGAACTTGACTAGCGACTTATGGTTTGTTGACTCTGTCAAAGTCATAAGCCGTTAGGGGTAAAAACTAGATCGGGAGTTTCAAATATAAAGGAAACTTGCTAAGTTTGCACATACATTTTGGAGTGTGGTAATTTTGGTCGGCTTTCGTCAAAGTTATCGCATAATGATAGTTGGGTCCCGATTCCCACTGATGAGTAAGCATTACTCCTTGGGAGATTTTTACTTCACAATTAGCTAAACTATTAAGTGTCTAGAAAGTGTTAACGAGGTTACGCCTCTGTGGAAACGAGGTTATTTAATTGGGTCCGAGCGAAAGCACGGGAACCTCCCTCGGAGTACCAACACTGGACTAGCTGAACAGTTAGCGAACTTGTAAGGTGTATATGATCTCGACTAGTTCTCCTTTTAGAGTTTGAAGGAGAATTCGAGGAAACATTGGGAGCCATCCTGATTAGATAAAGTGATTAACCAATCTAATTTAGGTTAGAGTGCACGCTAAGTGTTTCTTTTCTCTCTAGTTTGCGACCATGACTTACCTTAATCTAAAACTCATGAACCAAGTTAACCGAACATCCTTATACACTTTGGCTTTTGGATTGTCATGATTCACGACAAAGTTGCATATATTCCTGCTACTCCTACTTTCCCTTTGCCCTTCTCCAGAACACTCTGTATCACTACAGAGATCTATATTGTTTGGAAAGGCTATATCGTATAGTTACATACGAACTCGAAGAAACTTGTTTCAGTTCGAGAATAGCCACGGGTTCTAGAGAAATTGAACAGGATTATTCGGTTGTCTCATGAATCTGGATAATGGAAAATGCATTACTAGGAATATCCGGACACTCTATTGAAACATTTTCATGTTTTAGTTTTTTGTGTAGTTATTATTGAAAACTTTTTTCCTAATTAATTCAGACTCCAGAGTATGTATTTACCAGACTTGATTCTCACATCTGTATGGCATTACAGATGCTGAGTAAGAGTAGAATATTGGGAAATTGGGTGATTAGATACTCAATATTAGAATTTTTTGTAATTGGTGATATTTGAGGAAATCATATGGGTTTTGCCTTACGACAAATATTTGGTTCTAAATAACCGTTGTTATGCACCAATTTTTAAAATTGAATATCTGTATTTTTATTTTATAAAGTGAGATGTAAATTTTGAAAATTGTGTTCCAAACATTTACCTTTATCTGTTGAGGATAAGATAAGGTATATTGAATAACGATATAGACATTCTTAATCAAAATGCAAATTTTCAATTTATAACACACAGATTATGAGTTAGTATACTCATGGGACTTATACATCATAATGTATGTTGTCTGGTGTTCTTTAGTATAAGGGGTTGGTACTCTTATTTCATTCAGGTTTACCTATGTTTTCTCTGGTTTTAGACACGCATTCGTTGTAATGTAAGGTCCAAAGATTTTGAGAAGTTTATAGGTATAAGAATATAGTAGAGAACTATACGGTGGAAGTATCAGGATTCTTCAAAGTGATCGAAGATGTGGATACTTATGCTGGGTATTCTATTATAGTAATATTGAGAATATGATTCTCTTACAGATTACTCATCCGTGGGTGCGCTCCTTGATAAGTAATGCTACATGACCTTTTTTCATATGGGATGTGCACTGGATGAGGTTGCATTACAATTGAATATGGTTCCATCTAAATTAGTACCTTTAATTCTATATGAACATAGAATGGTTGCATATCTTGAGAATGTTAAGATATGGAGTTATCCGTTTTCTGTTTAAAAACTGAATCCAGACAAACTCAAGGGACATTTCTGTAATGGCAGTTTATGGGTTATTCCAGACTTTTTAGTAAAGGTTTAACTTCTATCATTTCAAGATCAAAAGTTGATTTGTTCTTGACTCGCCACCCTTTTATAAAAGGAATCTTTTTCCAAAAGAAACAAGTGGGAGTATGGTAGAACTGGAAGTGATTCCAGAACTACAAATGGTTATTAAAAATTTAGTAGAACCTGGAGATTCATTTGGATTCGATAATCCATTAGCCACTCCGTAGATTTGGTGGGTTACCTCAGCCACCCAAGAGGTACTTCAGTTTCCTCAAAGACGGTGACAGCGAGGTTTTGATAACCCAAACTTATCACTACTGTTGTCCTTGACTATGAGATCTGGCAGGTGGATGACTATAATGTCATTCTAAATTGAATTTAGAAGTGCGCGTATATATGAATCTGCCAGAGGGTTGTTGTAGTCAATGGGAGCAGCGGAAGCATGGTGGGCAAGTTGCTTATGTCTATTTATAGACTAAAGTAAGGAGAGCGGAATGGATCATCTAGTTTGATGTAAAATTCATAAAGTTTGACTTCTTCAGAACAACAGATGGACCTGGTAAGAAGACAATAGGGAGTGATGCCCTCGTATTTGGATAACGTGATCCTGATGGGAAGTGATGTTCCTATATTACGATCGGTTATACTATGGTTGTCACAAGGTGTTTTCTTCACCTAGGATATGGATAGTATATCAAGGATTTTGGTAACTAGATCTAAATTTGGGAAGTGTCCCAATCAGGGTATTTGGACACCATTCTAAAAGTAGTTTACAATGGACGACTCCTGGCGTGGAAGTATACCCGCAGGTGATGGAGTTTCCTTCTCTAAAGAGATGTCTTCTCGACTGATGAGGACAGAGACTGGCATGAATGACATATCATTTGCTTAAGTAATTGAGTCAATTATGCAATGTCATGAACCATACCAGATGTTGCTTTTTTCACTTGCTGTAATAAGTGGATATTAATCCAATCGTGGAGAAACAAAAGGAAGCAGTTAAGAACATATGATGATGTTTTTGGAGTATGGTAACAGCAGCCTCTCACAGAAGGCAATTACCAATTTAGGCTTCCAAGGTGACATAGATGATAGAGTGGTTGTCAGAATTATAAGCTTACCCTCTTCTGAGGGGCAGTATGTTGGAATGGATTCCATACAGGATACTGAGGTAGACATGGCACAGGATGACTCAATGGAGGATACAGCCCAAGAAGTTTGTTGGATAAAGATGTTCATTTATGAACTTGGTCCCATCAAGTATCCAGACAAATTCTTGATGTAGGGTATCGCTCAGTTCGGGAGACCGTTGGTCTCTGCGAAATTGAGATTTGAAGAGATAAAGTTAGAAGTATTGTAGTGGATCCACTCATTGAGACTAATTCGAACATGTAAGTTTCTCAAAACGAGTTTTGAGAAACTGACTAGTAGAGAAGTTGGGTATTCGATAGCACATAAGCTATGAGAATGCGATACCGCAATAATTGGCCTTAAGTGCAAGTGAGAGATTGTTGGATATAGCATCCCCAAGGAAATTATTATAATTGAAAGTGGGCGATTATGATAATTGAAAGATGACCTATACAGATAGAACAGTCTTACTCGAGATGATAATATGTTATCTGGTGATAAAGTCCGTAGGATCATTGTTTGCCTACCAGCATTATGATGGCGATCATATACGTGGGAGCTGGATGGTCCATAAGCACATCCTTAAATGTCCCTAGTCGAGTGAGTATCGAGACTGGGCATTGATACTCTGGAGTAGGCTAGTGTATACGCTTCGAGACCCCGATGAGGGGCATTGGTAAGGTCTCACAAGCCGGTGTTGAGTCCCCTAAGATAGTATACAGGTGCTCATTGGAGGTGAGTATACCGGACAGACTTGCCGAGAACTTCTAGATGGTATTATATCTATCGTCACATGAAGTTCTCTTATGACATGAGTACAGCTTAGTCTTTTGACCTGAGATTTTCATTTGTCATGTGAGTTCCCACTGTACTTAGATTACTACCCTACCATGGCTCAAAAGAGTCGTGCAAACAGGTTTTAGTTGGGTACAGTCCCGAGCCACATGGAGGCAGTGAGCGGATCGTCGGGGATTCGTCTCTCCCGGTATTGGGGGTTGATGTCACGCCGTGTTAGTTCAGCTGTCACCATAAAATCCTTGGCCAAGGTGGATAAGATTTACTGATGTGATATCAGTAGTTTCTCAGTGGGTGATGAGTTTTAGACTGGCACGACTTATCGGGTTAGTAGGGGTTCGACGTTATCCACCCCCTAAATCTGGTATGTGATTATCTCAGACGAAAAGACCGGATTGTACGGAGATTTTCACAGACATGCTCAGTATGGGTATGGATGAGTTTGCTCGCCGGCCTTCCTTTCCCTTAATACCTGGGTAGCCGCTAAGTACAGGTAGTGCCGCCGACGTGCTTGTGGTTAAACCCACTGCCAGCGTATTGATGAGTGTTTAGAGTCCCATACAGAGGGTTTTCTCGGTTCAGGAAAAATAATGCAGTGGTCGTATATTGATACGTGCAGGGTTTCAATTAGGTATGTGTGCTAGCCACATAGAATTTAATCGGGCGAATGATAACACTAGCTCACTTAGGATTAAGCCGGATTATTAAATCAAGTTTTGATTTAATAATTTACATATATATATATATATATATATATTTCGATGTGTATATTCTAGTATTATGTTCATTATATTTTTCTATCTCTTGGGTATTCATATTTTGATATGAATACGAGTATGTATTTGCGTGGACGTATTCTTGTATTCATATAAGAATACTTCTAGAAGGAGGACATCTCATTTCAAGGTTTTTCTTTTTAAAGAAATTATGAAATGAGGTGGAGGAAAGAAACGGTGGAGGGTATGGCCAAATGAATTAATTATTCATTTGGTTATACTATTCAAGCATGGTTGCAATTATAAAATGGAAAATTCTTTTAACAAAAGAGAAAATGCATGCTTGAATTTGAGGAGAGTTATTCATTCTACCATTTGAGTTTCTCTTTCCTTAAGAGCTCCTCCTCCTTCTTCTTCATTATTTTTTTTATCCTCTTATGAGTTGAAAATCATGAAAATAAAAAGAGAAAGAAAAATACTAGAACACTAAACTACATCCTAAGTATCCTAGATTAGCAACCTAAGATCTTTTGTCACACCCCGCTTCCCCTTGTACGGAAGTGGTGACGTGGCAAGCCCGTAATATATTTATTAAGAAATAAATACGTTAAGCGTAATTAAGCAATATATGTTTAAAATGCATAAGAATTGACAAGAGATATAAAATAAACAACAACTTTTATTAACATTCATCCTTACATTACAACTACTTTGAAAAGGAAAGATACAATGATATAAAGTAATGCCTAAACAGTGGAATACAAACTGAAATAAGTACAAGATGAACTAGAAGTCCTGCTGGGCAGTGAACCGGTCCAAGTCCTCCTGGCTCGGCTCGATCTCCTGAGAGTCCGGTCATCCTGACGAACATTCTAAAGAAAGAATTAGACAGGAATGTCGTCAGCGAACTAGCGCTCGGTAAGTCCCAAAAGAAAGAAAGGAATATAGCAAGTAATGAGAATTAAACTGGTAAGATGTACAGGTATAAGATTGCTATTCTAACGTAGTTGTTTGTAGCTTGGTACAGAAAGTATTTGTGTATATGAGAGAAGTCCATCTTACCCCGTGGACTATGGTAACATGTGGCACAAGGCCCCGCCAAAACCCACGGGACAACGGCATAAGAGTTCATGTAGGTGTCTTTTAGTGATCATTTCGTGCCACGTTAATACATTCCGTACCAATCTACCCCGTTAACCCCATAATGTATTGTATAGATTATATTTACAAGTCTTGCCGAAACCATGGATACAAGTTGTTCAAGTAGTCAGGTCCAGGATATAATTTTGTAGTCATGTCAAGTTATAACCATGGTTCGGTCAAGTCAAGTCTTGTATTCAGGTTTGATATTCAGGTTCATGTTCAAGTATACATATTAGAGTTTGGATTCATATTTGAATTAGATTCTGATTTGAGTTTGAATTCACGTTTGATTTAGACTCAGATAGAGTGAGACACTTGTAACTGATTTGCATCCTGAATTAGATTCGGGAGTCATCGGTAACTGTTGAACATGAACGGCAGGATTTGTGTCTTTTTCCAGAATAATTACCATTGATAACTTCGTTAAGTTTCTTTTACCTTAAATAGGCAAGCACTCACTTTTTCCGACTCCCTGGAGCTCAAGAGAATTGATCCCGCTTAAACCTATATTTAATAAAATCCTTAAATATAGTTTTATATAACTCGAGGGGGTTTTATGAAAAATATTTTTAATATAGTTTCAAAATAATCTCGAGAAATTATTTATATTATTTAGGGTTTCCATGAATGTGAATTTTAGGGACTTGAGGTTTTTTAGTGATAATAGCTTAGATTGGAAAGTTCATGGTATTTTATTTTAAAACTTGTCTTTTGTTGGTATCTTGATGGTATTTTGGTGAAACTTGAAATTTTTTAATTTGAAAAAATGTAATTTTATTATATTTTGAAAATTTATGAATTGGTAATATTTATATAATTATTAAAAATTAAATTTTTAATTAAGTAGAAAAAATGCATTTTTTCTTAAAAACCATATTTAAAATCTTTCGAGACCGAATGCTCTGTGAGGAGGTCTGCATTTCGCTCTACTAGCATAAGAATGTGCGATAATCCGCACCATCCAATAGCGGGTCCCTTGTAGAGGCTTATTTGGAAAGGAATTCTAAAAAACAATTCCAAAGAAAACCGTTTTTATAGTAAATGGTATTTTAATGTATCTTGTGTTGTAACTAAAATTCATACAAGGGTATATCGTGCTATAAAACCATGTGTGTATGTGAGAGGTATGTCATTACCTCATGAATTTTCCTAGAGGTATGTTTAAGCAAAACATTAAAAGATGATATATACAAACTTCATGGTATTTTAATGTAAATGTTGAGTTAAAGTTATTTTGAGGATATTTTTGATTAAAAATTGGTTCTTAGCATTGGTTTTATGTTAACAAGTATGGTGTAGGAATATGAATGAAAAATATGTAAGAAAAAGTGAACTTTCTAGAGTTTAGAAGAAGATGTCGATATTAACTCTACTTCCGACATATATTTTGAAAAGAGATTTTCAAAGAAGAAGAAGAAGGATTGGGATGGACTTACACTATAGGATGCTTAAAGAAAGGTGTAGGAAGGGAGGGTTGTCGTCGTAGCATCGCGGGGTCGCCGGAACTTGCTTTGATCCTCGCCGGAACTTGATCGCTTGCTAACTCCTCTTCCGCTTCACTTGTATTTGAGAAATTTTGAGAATTTTGGTTATAATTTTCAGAATGATGAAGGGCTAGGGCATGGGGTAGTATTTATGGGTGGAATTAGGGTTTTGGAATTATAATGGTAAATTAAAATACATTAAAATGATAATAAATGGGGAATTGAAGGGTCTCTGTTTGATTTCAGAGCAATCAAACAGTGCAGGGGAGTTAGGGGTAGAGGAAGGGTCGTGTGTGCAAAGCCCGGGCCTCATTGGGCTCGGGGGTGTTAGGAATATATATGCCCTAGATGCCATTATTGTACATTGATGTATATTATGGTGGATGCTTGGAAATATATATAGAGGACTTTCTTGCTCGACATGATAGTATGCTATCTGGTTGCCTTTATCTTAACATGTTCACTGGTATTATTATACTGTCTCTCATATACATATTGATAAAGCCCTTAGGATGTTGGCTTGACTAAGAGGACTATGATGCGGATCATACTACTGGGACCTGGGTAGTCCACAAGCACATCCTTCAATTGTCCCTAGTCGAGGGGATATCGAGACAGGGCATCGATATTCCAGAGTAGACTAGTGTGTATGTTTCTTGACCCTGTATGGGGGTGATAGTTGATCACATAGCCATTGGTGTTTGACATCAAAGATTGTACACAGGTGCTCATTAGAGAATGGGTACACCGAACAGGACTCGCCGAGAACTTCTAGATGGTACTATACCTATCGTCAGATAGCAGTTCTCTGGTGACACTGGTACAGGTTAGTCTGTAGACCCGAGATCGTCTTAGAGTCTTGTGTGGTTCCCACTGTGCTTTGATTTCCTCCCTACCACGGCTCAAAGGAGTCGTGCAAACATGTTGATTTTGGGTACAGTCCCGAGTCACATGAAGGCAATAAGCGATAGGAGGGGTTCTTCTCTCTCGGTATAGGGAGTTGATGTTGCGCTATACTCGATTGGCTATAACAGGAAGTCCTTGGCCAGGGCTGTTGATGAGATTTACAGGTAAGAGTTATCAGTAGTTTCTCGTACCCTTATAGGCCACACATCGGCATGACTTATCAAGTTATTGGGGTCTGACGATTCCACCCCCAGACTCGATATGCGACATATCAGACGAAGAGACTGGACTGTACGGTAAGTGTTACTTATAGGCTTCATGGGAGTTTGAACAAGCTTGCTTGTTGATCTTCTATTCGCTCAATACTTGGATAGCCGTTACGTCCAGCTAGTACCGCTGACAGCTTGTGGGTGACTGATATGATCATCATCTACTGCTGGCGTATTGACGAGTCTTTAGAGTCCCACATAGAGGTTTCCTGGTTCAAGCGAAACAAAGTAGGGCACATATGCTGATATGTGTGGATGCCTGATTAAATATGAGTATGTGATACCGTATTCTAATCTGGTGGTTATTTGATATCAAATAGGTTATATGTGATATAACCGGATTATTGAATCAAGTATTGATTTGATAATGTGATATACAGATAAATGATATTATTCGGTTATATATGATATAACCGGATTATTAAATCAAGTGTTGATTTAATAATTTGATGTGTATTTATATTTGATATAATTATACATTAACTAATATTATAGCTCACTAATTTTTTTCTTATCTTAATATATATATATATATATATATATATATATATATATATATATTATTTAAGAAGCATGGCATGGATTTTCTATTTTATGAATATAGAAAAGAGGTGAAAAATAAGGAGATATTTTGGGTTTGAGGAATGGTGTGGAGCATGGCTTTTTATTATTGTTTATTACTCTTGACCCGCTATTGAAGCATGGTTACAATTTTTAATTGACGAAAATTGTATGCTTCAATAAGTGAGGGGATATGAGAGCCATTCTTCACTTGATATTTTTTCTTGAGTTCATTTTGTGCTTGAGCTCTTTTCTCTCTAGCTCTCTCCATTTTCTCATCCTTGATCTTCCAAGCTCAAACTCTCACATAAGTTGTGAACCCCTGAGCTTGTGAGCATCCTAAGTGAGCAAACAAAACCCCTACTTCACCAACCTACACTTGATTAGCACTCAAGTATAGCGTGTTTTCTTCACTAAAGAGTTTAGTGAAGAGATAACTTGGATTAGCGGAGCTTCGGGTGGATCATTTTCGGCACGAAGATAGCAAAGGAAGCTCGTTCAAACTTCGAGTGGAGCTACGAGGAGTCCTAGGAACTACAACCCGGAGCTTGAGAAATGAAGGACACGGTCTTCAAAGGTCGTTGCCTCCTTCACATAGCTAAAGTTTTTGTTATATCATAGTTAAACCCTAATCATCTAGTTAGGATTCTAGGATAGTCTAGCTTAGCACCCTAATTTTTTTAAAATAGCATGCTAGATGCTTGTGAAAACCCAGTGGTGCTGCTAGGGTAGACTTTCATAGTATCAGAGCCAAGGCTAGAAGATTAGACGATATTTGTAAAACTATGAAAATTAAACAACCTCGAAACTGTAACCCGATAACCATGGTTTCTATCGATTTTAAAATGGTCTCTGAAAAGTTTTTAAATAAGTGCAGAATGTTACATGTGATGTAACTAAAACACCAGAGAAATTCGAGGCCAAAATTCCAAAAATGACCCGGCGAGATTGCCAATATGGCCGGCCTGGCCGGTCCCCTATCATTGTTTTGGCCTCAATTTTGTTTGGTGTTCAGATGTGATGGTTTTGAGGTTTCAGGTCATGTTTGATTAGCCTAGTTTACATGTGATGTTAACTTTTCTATTGGGGCTAATACGGAGTGTTTCGTAGTCGTAATTTTTACATCGTTTCAGGTTTAAGTTTGATATGTGATACAATAGTTGGAATCCACATTAATTTAGTTTTGTGAAAACTAGTTTGTTTGTAAATCTAGCATGTTAATATTTATTGATCGATTGCCACGAAGTTTCGATTCGGATCGAAATTCCATCGCAATCGCGTATCGTACGCGAATACTCGCCAGATAACTTTACTAGGTAGGCACGCCCCATAGCCCCGACCAAGTGACATTAGGAGAACCCCGTTGCTAAAAGCATCCACTCGAGTGCTCGCGGCCACGGTGTTCCGCTTAAGTGCACTTGGTCGACGGCATCGAGGGTGCGGCCATCTACTAAAGTTCCTGATGAGTATTCGATCGGGTAGTCGGGAATCTTGTTGAATTACCCGACTAAGTTATTGAAAAGTGTTTTCGATATGAGACTAAAATGCAAGGTTTATAGATTAGGCATGAAATTCGGCATATGAGATATTCCGGGTTTATGATGTTTAAAGAAATGCGGATTCTAATTATTGTAGTTTTTCATTTCTTTTCTGCGACCGTAAGTGTAACATGTGGTGTATCCCCGATCTCGTTACTATATATCAACGAAATTTGGGATACGCATATTTACTTACGTTGATGACATGTGATGTTATGTGTTGCTGTGATATGTTATATTGGATCGTCGTGAATGAATAGCCGGGGGGTTTTGCGTAAGATGAGAGTTTTTCTATTTTCATTCATGTAAAGTTTGTATATAATATTCTTTTATTGGGACACTTCCGGGTTGAGGATGATGTCACCATTGATGTATATTATTTACTTTTCCGCATTAGGATAGACCCAAGACGGGGAGCACAAGTAACCGGGTTCTGGAGTCCAGTGGGAGACCATCTCGAGAATTCGAGACCGGGTCTCCTAACTCTAGAATTGGTAGGGTTGCTTGCCGCTCTCGTAGGGGTCTAGAGATGTGGGTTTGGCTATTCATCACAACCGTGGAATCCGTGTTTATCATTACTGGCTTAATTTAAAATACGGACCTCCTAGTATATCCAATATTTCATATGTTGACTTCTGCTGCTTTGTTCTGTGATATGATCATATAACTGCGTGAGACGAATGCTATATTATATATATGATATATAATAAATGTTATTTATGTTTTGCACCCGCGCTAGTCCAACCCCCGCCCTGCCATTAGTTAAGTAACCTAACGGTGCGTAACGGGGCCCCGTGGCGAATGCGGATGGCATAAGCGTACGTTCTATTTTCGGTTCTTTTCTGTGATGTTTAGGGAAATATAAATGATGGGACTTTATTAATGAGATTAATGAAAAGAAAAGAAACCTAAAGATATTGTGGAATCAAAATTTTAAAAGGTAGCTCTAGTTCTTGCTTTGCATAGTAGTATTCCTTGATGAATATCCAGCACCTCATTCGATGAGGAAAGAGCCGAGATCCCTTCACCGGGAGTGGCCTCTTTAGCAAAACTAGCAAATGCTATAACCCACTTGGTTTTGTTTTAACAGCTTCTTTAGTTCTTATTTTGCAAAGTGGTATTCCTTGATGAATATCCAGCACCTCATTCGATGAGGAAAGAGCCAAGATCCCTTCACCGGGAGTGACTGATTGGTAGAGGTTTTATGCTTACGCTATTTGTGATCAAAGAATATACCGCAATCAATAACGGTGTCGCTTGGTAGCTAGCCGGTTGAGTACGGGTTGGTCCACAGGGAGATGGATTCCTTTTCTTTATGTTTTAACGAGTTAAATCCAAAAGATTTTGGGTTTTATTTTAAGATCTAAGAATGAGATAAAAGTTTATAAAAAGCTTGCTAGGGTTAAGATTAGGTTAGTTTGGAAAATCAATTATTCTCACCGCTTTCTTTGCCCTAATTAAGAACTTTTAGGTGTTAAGGTAATAATTAATAAAGGGGATTAGCACGATCGGGAAGAAACTAGGTTTCTTCCCTTTTGTCCTTGTCCGTCCTTTCTTAACTCTTACCCTAACCTCCATGAAAATCATACACAACCGGTCTTTAACTATGGTATCACCGCTACCTCTTTGGATAGGGTGCCGTATTGAGTGGTGTGTGTATGTATGCATAGAGTCCTACTTTAAAATGTATATCGGGCAAGAAAGGGGTGAGAGATTTTCATCTCTCAAACCTTCCCCAAACCTAACCCCAAGTGAGGAACTACTCACTCATTAGGGAATTAATAACTAGGACAGAAAAGAAATTAACTAGGACAGAAAAGAAATTAAAATAACTACGGCAAGATAAAAAAAAATTACTTCTTTATTGATGCACTCTTTGACGATTACAGGAATTGAAAATTTTAAACTAGATAAAAAGAGGCATCTCAAAAGAGGCACGCTCCAAAAAGAGCTGTAGGATTCTTATTTATAGATAATAAAAACCCTAGGGTTTACATCTGATTCATATCTAGAATTACAAAAATACCCTAAGAAAACCGGGTCAATGCACCGACACGCACCGACAAGCACCGACATGTGCACAACACGGCCGCGGATCCGCGGCCATATGCCTTGTTTGGCCGCGGATCCGCGGCCATCTTGAAGGCTCTTGGGCTCTGTTTCTCAAGTATACTTCATGTTGCTTTTTTCTTGAATTTTCTTCACTTGGTTCTTCAGAATGTCTTCTAGTTTCTTTCAGGTTTCCACAGTGCAGAATTTTGCACATTCTTCACTTGGCATTCTTATTCATTGATCTTCATTTGTTCCTTAACTGTAGGTGGCATCATAAAGATTCTTCTATTTGTTGATCGTAGTCTCACTTTTGTAGCGTTTTTTCATCATTTTCACTGTATTGTTCCGAGAACCTGTAACCTGCAACTATTTAACAGACATGGATCAAACACACCTATTTATTTGTAAAATGATTAAGAATGGGGAATATAATAATGCAAAATTATGATATGAACAAATACCCCCAAACTTATATTTTGCTCGTCCCGAGCAAAACTAGTTTATTCTCGAAAAAACCTAACCACACTTTTGCAGGGAATCGCGATTGCACTGAGCTCGTGCAACAAGTCGTTAAACCTCTAGGTGTCCCTAGTAGGAGGAGTGTTGTCTCCTGAGGGTTTTCAGCGGATACTACTCACAAAATCTGATCAATTTGGCTTATTGACTTTTATTCTTCAATTCAGTTTTCAAGCAAGAAATTCTATTATCTTCGACTCAGAAATTATCAACCCATATTTTTCACGCTTCCTTATTAATTAACTTAAGATTGTATATGTTATGCAAATTTATTAAGCTTTCAACATCTTTAGAATTTTCCTTCTAAGGTTCCATCTCAACTTAGGAATTTTTATCATCTCTACTGAAGGTATAAGCCCTATCTTTCATTCTTATTTTTCATCCAAACCCCAATCATATACCCCCTACGTGTGTGTATGTATCACCCCTACACTTGGAAATTCAATTCAAGCTATAATACTCTTGTCCATCATCCAAAGTAATTTTAGTTGGTGAATTTTAGATGAAATTGCTCACACATCCTTCATGCGACCGTTAATACTTCTTAAGGTACTAACGAACGATTACAAAATGTGTTCGTGCATTTAGGCGTAATTCCTCGTCTTGTAACACCTAAGGCTTTAGCAATGACTCCCAAACCAGTTGGTCAAGGCACTAGGTGATAAAGCACCATCGCTATATTTTTTTTTTACGCAGCCTTAAGTAATTACAAAATCAGTGTTCATTTTTTTTATTTCTTTATTCACACTTATACTTTTATTTAATTTTCCTTCATACTAAGGATTTTAGACAAGAGCATTTCAAGGTATCCTCTACTATTTCAAGTTTCAAGGTGCATGTATGTGCTAATTGTAGGGTACATATTTTCAGAATTTAGACTTAAGATTCAGAATTATTTTTCAGACTTACATTTCAAATAAAAATTCAATATTCTTCCTTTATTTTGACTTAGCCCAAGAACTGAACTCAAAATTTGCCTATTTCTAAATAAACTACAAGGACATATATTTTCTATAGTTAAATTTTAAGGTTTTAAATTTACTAAGTTTAGGATCTAGTTTTTCCCTACTATTCAACCGTCATGTTGAACTTAAGTTAAATATGGCCAAAATTGAACTTTTCAATTTTTATAATTTTTAAATTTTTTCAATTTTTATAGGTTTTTAAAATAAGTATGCAAATGCAAAAATATACACATGAATGCGAAGGAAGAAAGCTTACCGAGCATACCCCCAAACTTAAACTTGACAGTGTCTTCATTGTTAGGCTACACCAAGAGGGTCAAAATTGTCGGCACTCCCCTGTTTTTTTTAATTATTGACAGAATAAGAACACAAAATATATATACACAAAAAGCTTCCCCCAAACTTAAGTGAAACAGTGTTTCCACTGTTTAAGCGTTAAAGTTCAGAGTTAGGGGGGAGAAAAGACACAGTATCAAGCTATACAAGGCCTTACACAGGCCAAAGGTTAACACCAACCGTTCAAAATTTTTATCGTTATAATGGTGTGGTTGGTGAAAGAATGGAGTGTAGAGAAAAGAAATGAGAAACACACGAGACCATGTGGAGATAGAAGCAGTATACGGTCTCGGTGGAGGAGAAGAATGACAGAAGGGAAAAAGAAATGATGGTGGTTCGACTTCTTCAGGTGGAGGTTGATTAATCACAAAATCCGTGTCGTTTAGGAATGCAAGTTCGTCAGCAAAAAGTTCTTCAAAACTCTCATCGATGTAATTGAACATTTTGCTGTCAGTAAGTTTTGTGCCAGAATTTATCAGACTTGATTTGTCAAAAATTATGGAGGTAGAAGACTCGAAAAACTTATCTACCTCATTTTCAAAAGTATCCAAATCAAGTTGGCTTTCTAGAATGATTAAACTTGAATTATCGGATTGTGATTCATCAACACTTACTGAAATTATAGAAAGAATAGAAGAAGAACCTGAGAAAGTGGGAGAAAGAAGATGAATACGAACTTGAGGGTGGAGATGGAGTGTATAAATTAGCACAATTTTTAATGACCGATGTGTAAAAAACGATTGTGCTAATCTATCAACCCACTGAGAAATGAGGTCAAATCCCTCAAGATTCGTGAGCAAACATGGGTACGTCGAACTTGGTAAACCAGACATTGAAAATGAAAATGATACGGTCTCTTGTACGGTCGGAACGATGGAAAGGACGAAGGGGAGTGATTTAGGAAGGGTCACAGTTAAAGGTTCAGGAGGGTGTACACAGTCAGTGGAAAGAACATGATGAATTGACAAATCCGACTCATCAAACAAAACTGGTTTATCCTCAATAATTTCCTCAATATTCTCCTCAAAATTTAGCTTATCCATGCCATTCTCATCAAAATCAAGACGCATATGAAGTTCGGGAAAAATATTTAATGATTCGGGATGATGAATTGGAGAGAAAAACTTGGCCAAATCTGTGGGTTCATCATCCAAAATATTCCCTGTGTCAATATCCTCAATCAAGTGAAAATCAATTTTTTCGGACACCTATCAAAAGCATGGATATTTATCAATTCAGGTTCTAGAGTGGAGGTGTGGAGGTCAAAAGAATTAGGTGTGGGTTCACTCGAAAGGGACTCTTCACAATCAGGTAAATCAAACACTACAAAGTCGCACAACTCATTACACGTTTTATCTTCAACCGGTGGATCATTTGGGACACTTGATAGACATTCAAAACCGGAGTTGTGGGATTCAATTGGGGATGGGTAGGTTTGATTTGGAAGGGTGTATAACTCACTCTCTCCACTCAAATTCTCGATCTGTCCAACCGCCTCGTCATACATTGAAATTTTTGGAGCTAGTTGGAAACTAGCTACCGGGTCACTAGGTTGTATAAGGGCGGCCATGGACGCATCCAACCGCCTCATCTGTTGGTTTGTCGCTACAATATAAGCTTCCAATGACTGTTCCAGACTAGACATGGGTTGTGAAGGGGTTTTAGTAAAAGATTCAAAATTGTTTGGATTCTGGAAACCCCTAAATGGCTGTGTAGAAGCAGTGTCTAAAGAAGGTGTGAAATTCGGGTAAGGCTGGTAGGAATTGAATGGTTGGACAGGAGTAGGACTAACATTTGGATAAAAAGGTGAATGGACTTGTTGATCCCAAGAACTGGAAGTGTTGAAAGGAGTGAAAGATCGGTTACGAGATTGTTCAATATGTTCAGCAATAGACATTGGTTTCGGAGTTACAACAGGACTCGAAAAAAGAGTATCAACGTAAGAAGGTGGTGAAGATTGAAATGGTTGATACAAAGTGGATTGTGGAGTCCAACTGTTTCTCCTAGACGCTTTTATTTGATTTTTCAAAGAAATTTTGGGCATGGAGGGGTCGTCCGTAATTCGACCAAAACAATGCGCGTAGGAAGCAATGTTTGGATGAGGGTACCAAAGTTCGGCAAGAGTTTTGCGAGGTGGGGTACCCATGATGTAAGAAAGGTGATTTTTTTTTTGATTTTTTTTTAAATTTTTTTTTTAGAAATTGTTTGTTTTTGGGTTTTTGAAATTTTTGAAAGTGTTTTTTTATTTATTTTTTAGAAAGAGTTTTTGCAAAATTTGTACGGACTACTACACACTTTCAAATTGTCACAATATAAGCATGCACAATCAAGCCTAGAGTTAGGGTCTCCTAAGTCAACTAGACTGCTCCTAACTGTTCCAAAGGGCAAGTTGTGAGATCCTCAAATCGCCTCTTCACCGCCAATTGTGGCCAGGTAAGCACAAGTAAAGAAAGGAAGGATCCGCTCACGAATCACCGTGAGACGGGCCTTTTAAATTACCTTTCCCACTTGTCTAGCCAAGGCACCACAAAGTCTGGTTTAGATAAATGACCGATGCTTACAACTATTCCTTTGTCCTAATGAGCACGACAGTCCTTATAGGCTGAGTCTAATCTTTTTTTAATTAATTCAAAGGTTGATGCAAAATGCTTTTTGTGATTTTTTGGGGTTCTAGGAAGGGTAATGAAATCCTCACCCAATCTTGATTGGTGTTATAGCCCCTTAGAGTCCGTATTAATTATGCAAAGCAGTTAACACACAAAATCTAAAACACTTTAAAAAAAATTATTTTGCAGCACAAAGAATCCTGCATAAAAACAATTTATTGGAGAGGGAGAAAGATTTTGCGCAAAGAACCCTGCAGGATAAATTTTTAGTTGAGTTCAGAGGGTAGAAGAGAGGATAAAATACTCACAGAGAAGTTTTAGGATGCTGACGTCACTGGTTGACCGCGGTTCCGCGGTCAACTGCATATATCCTCCGCTGTTCCGCGGTGGTTATGTTAGTTTGGATCTCCAAAAAATTTCTGTTTGTTGTTATGATTCTCCTCTGTTTGTTCAGATTTTCTGTTTGTTGATTTGTTCACTGGATTTTTCCAGATCTGAATCAGTCCATCTTTTTTTTCTGCGCAATTCACACAATACCTCTCAAAAAGAATAAGATGAATTTATTTTATTTTATTTTGTTTTAAAATTTTTCAATTTTTATAATTTTTAAATTTTTAAAAAATTTATTTTATTTTATTTTTAACCCGAAATTACACAAAGAAAGAGACTACCGTCTCCCCGGCAACGGCGCCGTTTGATTGATATTTGTTTTCCGTATGCGCTTTTTGAAATTAAAGAATATACCGCAATCAAGACGGTATCGCTTGGTAGCTAGCCGGTTAAGTACGGGTTGGTCCACAGGGAGATGGATTCCTTTTCTTTATATTTTAACGAGTTAAATCCAAAAGATTTTGGGTTTTATTTTAAGATCTAAGAATGAGATAAAAGTTTATAAAAAGCTTGCTAGGGTTAAGATTAGGTTGGTTTGGAAAATCAATTATTCTCACCGCTTTCTTTGCCCTAATTAAGAACTTTTAGGTGTTAAGGTAATAATTAACAAAGGGGATTAGCACGATCGGGAAGAAACTAGGTTTCTTCCCTTTTGTCCTTGTCCGTCCTTTCTTAACTCTTACCCTAACCTCCATGGAAATCATACACAACCGGTCTTTAAGTATGGTATCACCGCTACCTCTTGGGATAGGGTGCCGTAGTGAGCGGTGTGTATGTATGCATAAAGTCCTACTTTAAAATGTATAACGGGCAAGAAAGGGGTGAGAGATTTTCATCTCTCAAACCTTCCCCAAACCTAACCCTAACAAGTGAGGAACTACTCGCTCATTAGGGAATTAATAACTAGGGCAGAAAAGAAATTAACTAGGGCAGAAAAATAACTAGGGCAGAAAAGAAATTAAAATAACTACGGCAAGATAAAAAAAACTTACTTCTTTATTGATGCACTCTTTGACAATTACAGGAATTGAAAATTTTAAACTAGCTAAAAAGAGGCATCTCAAAAGAGGCACTCAAAAAGAGGCACGCTCCAAAAAGAGCTGTAGGATTCCTATTTATAGATAATAGAAACCCTAGGGTTTACATCTGATCCATATCTAGAATTACAAAAATACCCTAAGAAAACCGGGTCAATGCACCGACACGCGCCGACACGTGCCGACACGTGCACAGCACGGCCGCGGATCCGCGGTCATATGCCTTATTTGGCCGTGGATCCGCGACCATCTTGAAGGCTCTTGGGCTCTTTTTCTCTGGTATACTTCATGTTGCTTTTTTCTTGAATTTTCTTCACTTGGTTCTTCAGAATGTCTTCTAATTTCTTCCAGATTTCCACAGTGCAGAATGTTGTGGACTTTTCCCGTTTGCTTCGTGTTGAAGTCTTGAATCTTGCGCTGCCTTTGTACTTTGTGAAATCGAACTATTCATTGATCTTCATTTGTTCTTTAACTGTAGGCGGCATCATAAAGATTCTTCTATTTGTTGATCGTAGTCTCACTTTTGTAGCGTTTTTTCATCATTTTCACTGTATTGTTCCGAGAACCTGTAACCTGCAACTATTTAACAGACATGGATCAAACGCACTTATTTATTTTAAAAATGATTAAGAATGAGGAATATAATAATGCAAAATTATGATATGAACAGTGACCTCTTTAGCGAGACTAGCAAAAGCTACAAAAAACACTCATTTTCAAATCACTAGATTCTACAACGATATCAAGTTTATTACGTTAAAGGTTTTCTTCAAAACCAGTCACAACCCTTCGTCATTTCAGATAACTGCTATTTAGTATTCGTGCTATGTTTATTGGCCTTCGTCAAGGCGTAGTGTGCGGTAGCTGATTAGTGCTTATCTGCCGCATATGATACGATTGGATTAGGGTATTCGTGCGACTTTGTTGGCCTTTGTCAAGGGTCATGCGGGTGGGTTTTAATTCAATCAAGAAATGAACGGGTTGAACTTGACTAGCGCCCTATGGTTTGTTCGCCTTCGTCAAGGTCATAGGACGTTAGGGGTAAAAACAATTATCGGGAATTTCAAGTGTTGAAATTTGCAATGAGATTGCATACCTTCTATATGATAGTTGGATCCCGATACCACTGCGAGTAAGAGTTACTCCTGGGAGATTTTTCTACTTTACAATTAGTTGATCAAGTAGGTGTCTAAGAAAGGTGTTAACAGAGTTATACCCCTGCGGAAATGAGGTTATTTAATTAGTTCCATGCGAAAGCATGGGGAGACTCCCTCGGAGTACCAATACCTGCCTGGATGAACGATCAGCGAACTTGTAGGGTGTAATTAATCTCGGCTAATCATATCTTTTATGGTTTGAAGGAAGATTTGATAAAAACAGTGGGAGCCATCCTGATTAGATAAGATAATAACCAATCTAATCTTGAAAGAGCGCACGCTAAAGTATTTCCTTCTCTCTCTCTCTCTCTCTAGGTAGAGACCAATGACATACCTTAATCAAGATAATAATATGGATGTATTAACCGATCCCGCTTATTATACTAAGTTGGGGAACGTTGGTTCCGCTCTATCTTATAATTGTCATAAGTCTGTGCAAGGAATAGTAGAATATCAGGATTCCCACACCACCCGAGCGAAGAAAGAGCATGATGATGCATCTTCTTCGGGTGTGTTCGTTACCGCGAACTGTTTCTCAGTATGTTCTACGTCTTGAGTATTGGATACCGGATCAGGATCCTACATATGTAATTTGTTATATGGGCTAAAGAGAGGTAGAGAACCGGGAAAGGGTGATAAGTCTCTAACAGTAGGGAATGCTGCAATTGTTGCAGCTAAAGCAGTTGGCGAATATCACCTTGTATTACCAAATGGTAATACAATGATTCTTGTTCCCTTATGAAAAATAAACAGAAATAAAAAGCAATGGAAAATTCCCCAAATGGAGCATCACGTGCCTACATGTGATGCACCTTAGAGCCAAAATTATAAAGCATTACACTTAACAAATAGGACTAAAGTTGGGCCTCATGTGTCACACGTGAGCATCTATATACAAAATATATAGGCGCCTTCATAAAACAAATAGCAGACCAGAAGGCGCATCACGTGCCAACACGTGATGCTCTTCTCTGGGACTGCTGCATATAAGCAAACAGGCCTAGTGCCATTGGGTCACGTGCTACATGTGAGGGGTCCTAATATCTTCTAAGTCGATAGAATTAAATTCTATATAAAAGGGATCAGAACCCTATTTTGGAAATATTTCCTCCAATCTTTCTAAACAAGAAAGATTGTGCTCTGTAAATCAGAGCACCATTGGATCAAAGATCCAATGGTGATTAAAAATCACAAGATACAGAATAAGTTCTGTATGGGAAAATATTTTCCCAATCTTATTAAAAACAAGAAAATGACTTCTGTAAAACAGGAGTCCCTGGATCAAAAATCCAACGGTGGATAAAATCCCCGAATCAATAAAAAATCTCTCAATGAGAGATTTCCTTAACAAAAATCAACAAACTTGTCTCTGCTATATAAAGGACTCGAGACCGAAGAAAAAAATATACAGAAACAGAGAGGAAAACCCCCTTGGTAAGCTAAAAGGAAAAGAGAATTTAATTCTCTAGAGAAAAGAAAATCTCCTCAAAAAGAAAGAGAAATCCTAGGTAAGAAAAAAAACCCACAGAGAACATCTTACCTCTTCTTCGCCTCCACAAGAGTTTAACTCTTCTAAAAAGAACTTAGTTCTTCCTCTATTTGAGATCTGCGGAAGCAGATCTCCCTACAAGTTGAGAATTTAATTCTCATCGGGGAGATTCTGTTATGTTGATTCAAACCTAGAGGAAAGAATAAGTTCAAAGAATTTAATTCTTACAAGAACATATAGGAATTTAATTCCTCTAGTAAAACTAGGGTTTAACCCTATATAAGAATTTAATTCTTATAAAACAATGGGCTTGAAAGTCTCAAAACTCAAGATCTCCATGCACGTAGAAAGATTAGCACCTTGCATGATAATGTCATATCATGTGCTCCCACGAGAGCACTCTTGATAAACAAAGGAGAACAAGTGAGAGCAGGTCACGTGTCTCAACGTGACTCCCGAACAAGCACTTATACAAAAAAGAAAAAAGGGAATAAACACAAGATAGTTCCCATTTTGGGGGCACCTCACGTGATCCTACGTGACCCCCTAAAAAGTTCTTAGTACTTCCAAAAGAAAAAAGGGAATAAACACAAGATAGTTCCCATTTTGGGGGCGTCTAACGTGATCCCACGTGACCCCCTAAAAAGTGCTTAGCAGTTCCAAAAGAAAAAGAGAATAAACCCAAGATAGTTCCCATTTTAGGGGCGCCTCACATGATCCCACGTGATCCCCAATAGAGCTTAGCATTTATGAAAGGAACAAGGGAATAATGCCAAAGAAGGAGACCCAACTTTCAAGCGCCTCACGTGCCACACGTGAGCGCCCCAGATTTTAGTGTTTAACACTGTTTTAAGGCCGCACGTGGGGACACGTGAGCACTAAGCATATATTAGTGTTTAACACTATAAGGAACCAACTCCAACCTCAAATTGGTTAAGTTCCTTCTGAGATTAAATCTCCAAACAAACAGGGCCTCTATGCTCAGAACTGATAACTCCTCGATTTGGAATCTGGTTCAAGGGTACATCTCTCCACACCTCTGATATATGTCGTTGTAATATTTCAACGTCTTCAGAGAGGTGGAGGGTCCCAATAACCAATAACTCTTGGCTCACCCTCAAACTGATGAGCCAAAATCCTTGGACTATGATGTCCTTAAACATGGACTATGATGTCCTTAAACCATGGATTATGATGTCCTTAAATATGGACTATGATGTTCTTAAATACGGACTATGATGTCCTTAAACCAACTATGGACCGCAACGTCCCTAAAATAAACTCTATGGACTATGATGTCCATAAACCAACAATGGACCGTAACGTCCCTAAACTAAAACGATAGAGCTCAAATGCTCTTTCATTAGATCAAAAATGATCCCGAACCCCCGTTAAGTAGATTTTAGTCCAATATCGGATTAACGTATCCTTAACTAACTTTTAAGTTTGATCTTAATCTCAAACGAGATTAACGATCCTTAAAACAAACCCAAATCTAAGAAAATACGGATTTGGACTAATCCCCGCCCTACGGACGACAACATAAATTAGTCTCCGTATACAATCCACGGGCAACCAAAAATAAAACAAACACACACGACACGAAGTGAACATCTGGAGCAGGAGAAAGTGGTTATCGCTACACGGTAACGTAATTAACTGCAGGGGCTTGCGCCTGCAGGGAAGAGCGTCCCCACAATCAAAAACCCTTCGTAAATGAGGGGGAATCTGACGAAGTCTGCTACATCAGCCGCATCTGTCCAAACCTCCGATATATGGTGCCATAAATTAACTTAGTATCTTCAGAGAGGTGGACAGATAAACCCAAATAGCATCTGCCCCCAAATTCAGGCTAGACGTTTGTCTTCTCGGTTTTCGGCAGTAAACAGATTCTGGGACACCTGGTGGGACCTTTTCCTCTTTCCACTCCACACTTCGTGTATCGTGTTTCGCGAACAAATTGCGGTCTGCTATGGTTTCCTGTGGATTCGAGGTACTAAGATTTGGTGTCTTGCTTCCGTGCAGAGAAAAGAAGATCAATGGCTTCCAGCTGCACCAACTGCAACAACAACTCCCGCTCCGCCCCATCTGGAGGAGTAACTTAGGGCCCCAAGCGGCCTCCATCTTCGCAATGCCGGTGGAACAGGTGACACGGGCCACCACTGGGTTGTTCTTCGGGAATATGATCCCGCCAACAAGCTTCAGCGTCCCGATGACATCACAGGAAGCTCCGAAGAAGTCGGTCTTCGATCGGCTTGCAACTACCATAACCCCTCTCAATGGGTCATCCAAGTCTACTGCCTCAGTCTTTGATAAGCTAAGCCTAAGATCAAATGGGCCCGCGAAGAGGCTCGCAATACCGGGGAAGGCTATCCCAACTCCTGCTGTAGGTGAAGTCGTCCAAACTACTTCCCCTACTCGAAAGTCGGCCTTCGACAGGTTGACCATTCCTTCCCAGCGAATGTCAGTTTTTGACAGGCTGGCGCCAATAACAGCCTCTCCTCAAAGCAGGGAGCATGACGAAGCTACTCCGATGATAAAGGTGATCCCGACTACACGACATGCTCGACGACGTCACTGGCGTCGAGTGAGGAAAGCTGGGGGCAGTTCCCCCTCTGGACTTACCCCACCAGCTCCAACGGTGGAAACTGACGCTGCTGTTCCAACTGGGAACGGCTTTGAACCGCTCAGGAGGGTACACAAGAACTCTCCAATTACCGTACTAAAAAGGTCTCCTCCACCCGCTGAAAATATTACTAAGGCGAAGCCGGATCAGCCCCCTCAACGGCTGTCCTCCAAAATCCATAAGATCTGGCGAAGAGTCCAAAACTCTGTGATCGACAGAGACTACTCCCGCCAACAGAAGAAAATGAAGGTTCAGCAAGAGGAAGACCATCCCGCCGTCATGCTACAGAAGGTGTCGTCTGCAGGGGTGCCTATTGCATCCCCCTCAACCTCGACCGTCCATAAAAAGAGAAGGCCGGAGAAGATCCCGTGCCTATGACAAATCTCAAGGGCACTGAACCCAAACGCCCTAAGTCTGTGGGCATGATAATGCACACCGTCTACATGGCTTCCGTAAATGAGGAAAGCCTTGCTTCTGGGGGTCATCGACCACTTACGCGGTCCTTAACAAAAGCTCAAGAGCAACAACAGAAACTCCAGGAGATGCTGACGAAGATGGCCGCACTCACTGTGCAGAAGGAAAGCCCGGAAGTATCGTCGGATCAATGCCAGGAGCAGGAAACCGACGCCGAGTTCCTCCGAAGAATGCTCGAAAATAAAGATAAAGAAGCCGCGGAACAAGTGGCTAACATAAAACAAATGACGCTCATGTTCCAAGATATGGTGGGGATGATGATCCAGCTGGACCCTCCAGCCGAAGATCCCCCAATAATCATTGAAGATGACAAAGGGGGGACATCAAACCCTCTTCCAGCTTTATCAGCAGCCAGGGAGGAGACGATCTCGAAATCTGCGCTTGATGACTACATAGCTCAACAAATACGAGCTCTTCAGGAAAGTGAAGCTACTGGCCTAGTCGTCAGAACTGGGCGACCCTATCCCAGCTGGTACGATCAAATTATGTACCCACCGGGATATACGATCCCTAAATTTCACGTGTATAAGGGGACATGCAACCCCCATCAACACGTCGCTCGGTTCAGGGCTCTGTGCGGCAATACCGGAGGCGACGACAAATTGCTACTTCTCCAGTTCGTCGGCAGTTTTGCGGAGACAGCTTTTGAATGGTACTCGGAGCTTCCGAATGACTCCATCAAAACGTTTACAGAAATGGAGGTGCTATTCACCCAGCATTTCGCAAGCACTAGCGAACGCACCCCAATCACGGCGTTGATCAATGCCAGAGTGAAGCCAGGAGAGACTTAGGTTCAGTATGCAATTCGGTGGTGGAACCTATGGTCGAGATGCGAACAACGCATAGAAGAAGCTCCTGCTGTCGGCATGTTCGTAGGGACCCTTGACCCGCAAGCGACTATATCCCAGTTTATGATGTTTTTCAAGCCGACCACTTTTCAAGCCTTGATCGACAAGCTGGCCCAAATGGACCAGATGGGCCATAGATCGCCCTCCTCGAAAACGGAGCTTCGAAATGAAAAGGGCAAAGGGAAAGCGACCTTTGTCGCTAACGCTCAGCAACAGCCGAGTGATCCGAAATCAGCTGCTCGCTAAAACGATAGACATCGATCACTCGGAGAAAAGCTGAGACGTCCTTACTCATTCCCTCGGGATAAAACGAGAAGACTGTTCGAACTGGCGGTGCCCAACAAGTTTATCACTCTACCAGATCCGAGACGCCCACTGCAACCGGGCTACATCAACAATCTCAATTACTGCCTCTACCACCAAATAGTGGGCCACCCAATCAAAGATTGCTTCGTATTCAAAAATTGGTTTGAGGACCAGTACCAACAAGGCAAATTCGCACTGTCGAAAAACTGGAGGGCAAACCCACCACAACTGCATGCTCCTAAAAAGGTGGACACACCGGGGGCATCATGCTCATTTATAAAGAAAGCTCCATGGGAAGTTGTTCTTTCAGACAAGACTAAGATAATGCTCAAGGATCTTCAAGCATGTCCAGCAATCAGATGGAAAAGCCTGCTGGAGCCAGAGATCATTGAGGGGATGCTGAAACCGCACCCAACACCGAGAGTTGGTAGCAATGGGCAAAATACCCGGGCCCATCCGTCAAAGTCTTTAAAGAAAAAGAAGAAGACCAAGAAGCCCGCACATCCTGATGACAAGCGCACGGACCTGCAAAAGCATATTGACGTGCTGGAAGAATATAACTAGAAGGCGCGAACCCCGGTCACACTCCAAGAGTTTCTCAGCCATATCCTTGAGAGCGGAGATAATGACAATGACGACGGAAATGACTCATCAGAAGAACCCGAGGATTATGTGGCAAGTTGTCACATGATCTCTCATTCACCAATAAATGACGAAGAAGCTCACTTGGCATCAGAAGATAATACAGAGGAGCTGGGGGCAGGATCGGTGCCAAAATCATTGGAACCGTCAGACGAGATGATTGACATGTTGCTGAACGAAGCCCGTCAGAAGAGCAAAGATGATCAAGAGCGTTAAATGGCCATATTTGAAAGGGCCAGGCATCAGCATCAAGTTGAAGAAGTCATGGTAGGGATGAGTCGCAAAGCGCTCCAACCAGATCGAAGCATGCCTGCGGCAGACAAAAGCAGGCTTAAGACAAGGAAACTGTTGGCTAAAGCCCTATTAATGGGAATGAGGCTGCCATCTTTCAAAGGAAATACGCCTGGCGGTATACACCCTGACGAAGCGGATGTACATCCTAACTACTGCTTATACCATCAGAGGATTGCGCACCCTACCGAAGGGTGTAATGCCTTCAAGAAGTGGTGGCAGGGATACGTTGCCTATTGACAACAATTCAAGCGAATGAAGCGCAAAGCCCGTCGGGAGCAGAAAAACGCGACGGATGAACATAAAAGAACCGCCGGCAACTGTCACATAGTTGATACCAAGAGATCTCAAGTTCTCACCTTCGGAAGCGATTCCGACGAAGAAATAGCCATCGGCGCTCTCTTCAAAGAATCCACCTCAGGAAAAGAGGAAGAAATGAAGAACTGTAAGAATATTCAGCTGCGCAATCATACATTGCCCGAAAAGAATCTCGAACCTACAAACAAGGGATCGAACAAAAAAAGATAAAGGGAAGGAAAAAGTCCCTGAGGATATCGCCCTCGATGATCGAGTCGTCGAAGAACTTGCAGCCAAGGACCCGTCTAAGAAAGACTAAGTGGATTACAATATCCCGGCACACCTAAGGAATATACCCTCACAATTAAACATTTTGGATGCCCTTCCCTTGTCTAAAGAGGCACGAGATTCTCTGATCAGGGCATTACAAGAGCCCGAGCAGTTTCAAGCTTTCCCTGCCGAAGAAAAGATGAAGGACGAGCTGGAAGAAGTGCATACAGCTCACATCACTTTCGGCGATGAAGATCTCCTCCTCGGAACTTGCGAGCATAACCGTCCCCTGTATATCACCGGGTACTGCCATGACATCAAGATAGGAAAGATCTTAGTTGACAACGGGTCCTCTGTCAACCTCTTAAATGTGAAGGTGCTAAAAGAAATTTTCATGAGCGTTCAGCACCTTGCTCGGGATAAAATCACCATCTCCGGGTTTGACTCCCAGTCATCACGAACGCTCGGGTCTGTAATACTGACGTTACGCTTTGGGCCGCTCATCACTGACACCAAATTTCATGTCATTGACGCCAAGACCTGCTACAATGCTTTGCTCGGCAGGCCTTGGTTACACGAGTACAACATCATCCCTTCTACACAACATCAGTGTATGAAGTATTTCAAAGATGGTCTCGAGTACACCGTGATGGGGGAACTAAACCCATTCTCCGTAAATGAAGTCCGCAAATACGAAGATGCCAAGTACTTCCTACTAGACTTCGAAGACACGGAAAGATGTCATAAACCGGAGAACAAACAAAAAGCTATCACCACTATCCCGGTCTTCGGGAGCGATACTGAGGAGGAAGAAGAGATAGTCTATTCGGGGCTACCCTAATGCAATAGGACGAGACCATCGACCCCTATTATGGTCTTTGATAGTTACTCTGGAGGTGAAGTCAATGCAGTGTTCTCGATCCGTCCATCAATGCAGGCCCTCATTGGAGATGATCGGAGTTTGCAAATCACCATGGTTCCGCGGCAGCACTACAGAGAGCTTGATACGCTTGAGACTTATAGTATGCAAGAGCTGCAGATATTCTATGTCCCGCCCAGGAGAAGAAGTGAAAAGGCGATCCAATTCTATCGATCCATGGAGACTAAAGTCACAAGAGAAGTCTGGCATGGTGCCGATTTTGCGCTCGACAGGCTCAAATCAATCCATCTGCCCAGATACTACGCAGAGAGATTGAGAAGGTTATTAAAATGCTAATGCGTACCTTTCAAACAGACTGCTCGGCTAGTTCAGTTCTACAACAGGATTTGGAACGTCCCCGGGACTCAGCGAAAATTGCCCAATGGAAAAATGGAAGCGATTGGGCTTGGATATGTCCAATCCAAGAAACGGGAGCAATTCCATAGCTGCCATGTCATAAATGACCTCGATGAAGAAGGGGATGTTCTTTTAAAAGACGCTGACGCTGAACCAGAACGAGATCCTGCCATAAAAATGCCGAGTCCATCGTTTGAAGAACAGATGGAGAAGCTAGTAAGAGAAGCGAGTCAAAAGGTTCGGAACGACCACAGCCGCGAAATGGCCATTTACGAAAACGCCAAGACGCAGAGCCTCCTTCAGCAGGCTACAGAGGATGACAATGCCTTCCACCGTCAGCCCACCATGCACTCCCAAGATAAGAAAAAGGCCCGACGCAGAGGCAAAAACTGGTTGAAGAACGAAAAAACGTTCAGCAATGGCAAAACGGATCCAAAAAGCCACGCGATCGAAAGAAGGTCAGCCGGAATCCGTCTCTTATGAAAAAGATGGGTCGAGCATATTCTTTCCCTCAAGAAAAGACAGGGAGAATCTTTGATCTCGTCATGAAACATCAGATGATGACACTCCCGGAGTCTCGGCACCCCGAACAAGCAAACGAGGTCTATCAGCCGGATTATTGCTCCTATCATCGAGCAGTAAGACATCCTCTTGAAGACTGCTTCACCTTCAAAAACTGGGTCGAAGACCAATATCAACTCGGCAGGTTCGCTCTATCCAATAGTTGGAGGATAGCCCCACCACAATAGCATGTGCCAAAAGCAACGTATATGGCGAAAGTAGAACCAGATCAACATCGGTCTAGGAAACGAGCTTGTACATGTCACGTGATAACGCTGTCGGAAGAAGGAATGCACGAGAATATGGATGAGCTCTCCTAGTGCTTCGAAAATGAGGATGAAGATGAGTTGATCTCAGAATTTCCACCGGCGCCAAAAGAGTTGGAAGATGGAATACATACTACTGTGGACAACTTAAGGAAAATCGACTTGGGGACGGCAAACGACCCGCAGCCTACGTTCATCAGTGAGTTGCTGTCTAAAGAACAGGTGGCTACGCTAAAAGACGTGCTCATGCAATATAAAGACTGCTTCGCATGGAACTATTCCTAGATTCCCGGGCTAGATCCAGAAATAGCTGTGCATAAATTGGCGATATCTCCGGACGTCAAACCAGTCAAACAAGCACCAAGAAGAATGTGGCTCAAACTTGAAATGAGTACTTTGACTTATTCAGTCAAGCACTCCTTGTTCAGCTGTTCTTTCCCCATCAAGTATCAACGCCGAGGTCAAGAAGCTGATCGACTCCGTCTTCATCCAAGAAGTTCAATACCCTGACTGGATTGCTAACATTGTCCCGGTAATGAAGAAAAATGGGACGGTGCGCATCTGCGTGGACTTTCGAGACCTCAATAAAGCTTGCCCGAAGGATGACTTCCCCGTACTAGTTACCGAGATGATGATCGATAACACGTCCACTCGTGAAGTCTTCTCCTTTATGGATGGATCATCGGGGTACAATCAAATAAAGATGCATCCCGAAGAGCAGAAGCATACCGCTTTCCGGACTCCTCTGGGCATATTCTGCTACAAAGTGATGCCTTTTGGTCTGAAGAATGCCGGTGCTACCTATCAGAGGGCCATGACGAAGATTTTTGATGACCTCATACATGAAATCGTCGAATGATATATCGATGACCTCGTAGTGAAAAGCAAATCTTACGAGGAACACTGGGAGCATTTGAAAATAGTGTTCCAACGTCTTCGTAAGTATAACCTGAAGACAAACCTTCTGAAATGGCATTTGGAGTCTCCTCAGGCAAATTTCTGGGGTTCATCATACGATATCGGGGCATCGAAATAGATCCATCGAAGATCAAGGCGATTATGGAAATGCCTATTTTAAGAACTTTAAAACAATTGCGGTCTTTATAAGGGAAGCTCGCGTATATCCGACGGTTCAAAGCCAACCTCTCCGGAAAATGCCGTCCCTACAGTCACCTGATGAAGAAGGGAACCCTGTTCATTTAGGATCATAAATGCCAGAGTGCACTGGACGAAATCAAGCAATACCTACTAATCGCTCCAGTCAAGGGAAATCCCCTCGTCCTGTACACAACAGCCCTTGAAGGTTCTTTAGGCGCGTTATGAGCACAGGAGAACGACCAAAGGAAGGAGAGAGCCCTCTACTATTTGAGTCGAGTTCTCCTAGGGGCAGAAAATAACTACTCCCCTATCGAAAAACACTGCCTGGCGTTAATCTTCGCTATAACGAAGCTTCGGCATTATGCTTTGGCGCATGAGGTCCATCTCATATTAAAAGTGAATCCTCTCAAATATTTGATGTTAAGAGCCATACTAACGGGACGGCTCGCTAAATGGGCCCTACTCTTAATAGAATTCTCGATAACATACCGACCTCTTAAGGCAGTGAAAGGCCAGGCCATCGCCGACTTCCTCGCTAAGCATCCGATACCTTCCGATTCACCCTTAAATTGCGAATTGCCAGACGAGCACACGTTTGACACGATCGAAGGGAGAGAGGAAAGAGTGATATCCGATGGGAACTCTACTTCGATGGGGCATCTTCCATGAAGAAGCGAGAGCACAGCCTCCCCATAATCAAATCTGGGGTAGGCCTCATCTTCATGACTCTACAAGGAGGGATAATGCGCTTTGTCTTTTCCTTAACAGAGCTGAGGACAAACAATGAAGCAGAATATAAAGTTTTGATAGCAGGTCTTGAGATCGCTGTCGACATGGGAATAAAAAACCTCCTCATATACGGAGACTCTCAGCTGGTCGTTAGTCAAGTAGACGGTGACTATCAAACGTGCAAACCAGAGTTGGTAAAGTAGAGTGAGAAAGTGCAACAGTTACTAACTCAAATTCCCTCCTACTCCCTGGAAAGCATACCGCGTGCAGAAAATAGCAAAGCGGACGCATTAGCCAAACTCGCTAAAGAATTGGCTGACGAAAACCTCGATGACGTAAGGATCATTGTACAAAGCTGTCGGGTTCTTGCACCAGCAGAAATATCTCCGGAGTTGTCTGAAAAAAGGAAGCGACCAAGCAAATAGCCCTACAAATAGAGGACCAAGAAAAGGCTAAAGATTGGAGAGAAGTCTTTATAGACTACTTCAAATCCCGTCAAACACCGGAAGATGCATCCACAAGACATCAGCTCATGAAACGAGCGCTGTCGTTCGCCTTCGTCAAGGATACTCTATATAAGAGATCGTTCGACTCTCTGTGGCTGAGATGCCTGGGACCGAAAGAAGCAAAGAGAGTCGTCCAAGAAACTCACGACGGACTGTGCGATTCTCATCAAGCCGGGCCAAAGATGAAGCTGAAGATCAAAAGGATGGGCTACTATTAGCCCACGATGATTCAGGACTGTCTCGAATACGCGAAGCAGTGCCACTCGTGCCAAATTCATGGAGACTTCATCCACCAGCATCCAAACCCGCTACACCCAACAGTGGCTAGCTGGCCGTTTGAAATGTGGGAACCGATATAATTGGGCCCATCGAACCAACGTCATCCAAAAGACATCGGTTCATATTGGCGACAACTGATTACTTCTCTAAGTGGGAAAAAACCATACCGCTAAGAGAAGTGAAGACGGAGAACATCCTCCATTTCTTCAAGACACACGTCATCTATTAGTTCGGCACTCTGCGACGGATTATCTCCGATTACGGGTCGGCCTACAGAAGTCACAGAATCAGCCGCTTCGCACAGCAGCATAACATAGACTGGAGATACTCTTCGGTCTATAATCCCCGAGCTAACGGTCTAACTGAGGCTTTCAACAAAACCTTGACAAAGATCATAAAGAAGACGGTGTTCAAATATAAAAAGGACTGGCACGAGAGACTCCATGAAGCTCTCTGGGCATATCGAACCATGTTCAAAACGGCTATGAATACAACGCCGTATGCATTGGTATTCGGCGCGGAAGCAGTACTCCCCTTAGAGATAGAGCTACCCTCTCTACGAGTGGAGGTTCATTACGAATTAACAGATGAAGAGAATGCTCATCTTCGTCTTGAGGAGCTCGACGCCCTCGATGAATCTCGTCTCATGGCGCAACAAAACCTAGAAGCTTACAAAGCAAGGATGACGCGCTCATACGAAAGATTGACTAGGCCGAGAACATTCCGCCAAGGCGAACTCATGCTAGTTGTTAAAAGACCTATGATCTCCAATCGTGCCAAACGGGGGAAATTCGAGCCAAACTACAAGGGGCCGTACATCATAGACAAAGTCTACCAAGGTGGGGCTTACTTGCTCATAGATATGCATGGTGAAAGACCCTTCCGGCCAATAAATAGCCTATTCCTTAAGAAATACTACGCTTGACGAGTCACAGCCCAGGTTAATGATAGATGACGACGCTTGTGTCCGCTCGCTATCTTCCTGAGTACCAAACTCTGTAAGTGATATTCGTCAAAACTTCGTCGCAGAAAACTAACAACGGACTGAAACGTCCTTAAACTAACTATAGTCCGTAATGTCCTTAAACTAGCTGCGGACCGAAACATCCCTAAACTAACAATGGACCGCAATGTCCTGAAACTAACTTTGGACCGAAACGTCCCTAAACTAACAACAGACCGAAACGTCCCTAAACTAACGACGGACCGAAATGTCCTGAAACTAGCTACGGACCGTAACGTCCTTAAACTACTATGAACCGCATCCTTAGGCTAACACGGCAAAAAAAAAAACGGTACGTCTATAAGCAAAATGGGCACGGATGAAAACTCGAAAGGGCTCCGTGAGTAAAAAACAGTAGAGCTACCGGCGAGTTTTTGAAAACCCGAAAGGGTGCAGACTCATAAAAGAAATTCATGCACACTTGCAAGGTCCTCTTGACCTTGTAAGGAGAAAATACCTGCGTGAGATCCTTACGACTCATAAGGGAGCAACAAACTTAGGGATCCCCACGATTCCTAAGGAGAAATTTCACTTACGAGATCCTCACGACTCGTAAGGAAAATTCCCTTACGAGACCCTCACGGCTCACAGGATTCAAAAGCCTTAAGCTACAGGGATCTGAATCTGTTCTTAAGCCATCACACTCCCCAAATTGCCCTACAAACAGTTCAATATTGACCCTTGTATACAATCCACGGGCATAAATAAGGCTTCCCTCGCCCAATTCCACCAATGGTGTGAGATTCCCCTATCTGGTGAACAACACTTGTAGGTCCACTCGACTTACAAGAAGAAAATGCTTTTGTGAGATCCTTACGACTCTCAAGAGAAAACGCACTTAAGAATCCTCACGATTCCTAAGGAGAAAACGCGCCTGCGAGATCCTCACGACTCGTAGGGAGAAACACCTTTATGAGACCCTTACGGCTTATTGAGTCAAAAGCCTTAGTCGACAAGATCATAACCCTGTTTGCTAAGCCACCTTTGTTCGATAGCGGCGAAGGCAAATGATGATTCGCTCCTGGCAACGTTCCAGTTGTAGCGATACTGATACCTAAATCGGTAACAAATTCTAAGTCCTTTCACGGCAAGTGACGATTCACTCCTAGCAATATTCCAGTCGCAGCGATGCTGATGCTAAGATTGGTATCAAATCTCAGGTCCACACTCGCAACAAAATCAGCGAGCCAAAAATACAAAAAAATATATATAGCCAAAATGATTGGGGCAACTCGCAATAAAAAGCAGCGAGTAAAAAGAAAAATTGCCGAAATGATTGGGCAACTCGCAATAAAAAGCAGCAAGTAAAAAGAAAAATAACCGAAATGATTAGGCACCGCGAAAAATAGCCAAAATGATTGGGCAATCGCGACTTTCGCGATATAAAAAGCTGAAATGATTGAGTATCGCGGAAAGAAATAAAAAATGAAAGAATGAAACTTTTGCCCTATAGGCGAGTCCATACTGACCCCTGTATACAATCCATGGGCATAAACGAAAAGGGAACCACATTTCCCAACAGACTCTGTCAAAGGGAGAGTCGGATCTCGACGACAATATCTATATCCCAGAAGATAAACACGGTGTTCCTTCCTGACACCGCAGAAAGCGGAGCAAGTTAGCCAATGACCTCCTCGCCGGAACAACGCTCCATCTCGGAAACAAGTCAGCCAATGACCTCCCCGTCGGAACAACGCTCCGTCTCGGAAACAAGTCAGGCAATGACCTCCCCGCCGGAACAACGCTCCGTCTCGGAAACAAGTCACCCAATGACCTCCCCGCCGGAACAACGCTCCGTCTCGGAAACAAGTCAACCAATGACCTCCCCGCTGGAACAATGCTCCGTCTCGGAAACAAGTCAACCAATGACCTCCCCTCCGGAACAATGCTCCATTTCAGAATCAAGTCAACCAATAATCCCTCGATTCGTCTCAACTCGTAGGGGAAAGCCTTAGGCAATGGGGATAAGGACCTGTTTCCTAAGTACTGGGGCCCTACAAGTTGGTCCAAGATGGGCCATTGGATACTATTCATGGGCCACACTCTCCAAAGTCCAATTTCGACAAGGAGGGAAACAATCACTTATGAGTCCTCTCGACTTGTAAGGGGGAAAAAATTCTCTTGTAAGATCCTACAACTCTCGAAAGAAAATACATACTTAGGAATCCTCATGATTCCTAAGAAGAAAATACACCTACGGGATCCTCTTGACTCATAAGGAGAAAAGTCTTTATGAGACCCTCACGGTTCATGAAGTTGAAAAGTCTTAGGCGGCAGATCTGAACCTGTTTCTTAAGCCGTCGCTGCCCTGCAAAGAGATCAAGATAGACCATCTACAAGACGTATTTGCTAAAGAGACACGACAGTACGACTGCGTATGTGTTTAAATGGAAATGGTGTCTAAAATACGTCTTGTAGATAAAAATACGTGAACACCAACAGCTGTATAACAACACCTCATACAGAACATATGTAAACATAAAAATAAAGGAGGGTAAATATGAAGTTTTGTCATTCATACTCCAATAACTTATACATGGTGTAAAAATGAAAGAAAATATTTACAATGGTAAAACACTTGATCCTGGACATGGATTAAGGAATTCAGAAGCAAGGTCGAGTAAAGTGTTTCTGGCTTTTCTGACCATTCTCGTGTGCATCTTCTCATGAATACAAGCTTCAGGACTCTCGCTGATATCATCCGCCCGTTGATAGGCAGAGATTATCGTTGTCTATTGGGAAACTTGATGCAAGATATCAACAAAACTATCTTGCCGCCTCTTCGAGATCAAGCCCATCAGATACACTGAGTGTACCTTGTCTTCGGCGTCATCAAGTGCCTCCAGCGGCATGGCTTCATAAAATTCAGGAAGGGTTTCCCAAATCGCTCCCACGATGATCTTCAACAAAGCAGAACGACAGAGGAGTAGTCGACCGTTGTATTCATCGAGGCGACGCATAACCTCAGCGCATTGGGCGTTCGTAAACTCCTGGTTTTGACAACGGCCTTGGACGCGAATGTCTTCATAAGAGATAATTTCGTCAAGATCATACAAATAAATGGCCATAGTATCTGAAAAGAAAAATCAATAAGAGTTAATAATCAAAGTGATTAAGACAGGGTTTATTATGAGGATTTAAAAAGATTCTCATTTCAACGGACACGGGGTTTAAATAACCCTTGACATCCTCATAGAGAGAGCAAGTTCTGTTAAAATACTCGACAAATTTGAATTTACGCAGATAAGGAAAAACCCTGTGAAAATGTTCTCGAGAACACCACGAAATGAAATTCCCGAGGGATCCTATTGATCTTCAGAGCGAAGCTCTTCGCTGAGGAATTAAAATCCTTTTACGCAATGGAATTAAATTCCAGAAACCCCCATAAAGAGGAAATCAAATGCCATAAAGGTCAGAGGAGAAATGCCCAAAGTATTGAGAGTTATTACACAAAGATCACGACTTTGGATCTCTAAGAGATGGGTTTCAGAGGAGAGCAAAGCTCTCATGATGGATTTAAAATCCAGAAGTGTTCTTTAAAGAAAAGGGTTTCTCTAATGTTCAAGATCTTTACCTAAAAAAGGTTCATTTTTCTAACAAAGTTTAACTCTGGGATTGCAATGAACAGAGAACTAAGCTCTAAAAAGGAGAATTAAATTCTCGAAGAAAACAAAGAAGAATGAAGATGAAAGAACAGTGGCTTCCCAAAGGCCAAACCCTTGCATTTATAAGACGTGACAAGGGCGGTTCACCTCTCCGTTCCCCTAGGCTATCCGACGGATGTAAAGGTGGCAGCGTTGCACTCACGTGCAAACCACGTGAGAACAACGCTGTGGGGGAATTTGTTCCCTTATGAAAAATAAACAGAAATGGAAAATTCCCCAAATGGAGCATCACGTGCCCACACGAGATGCGCCTTGGAGCCAAAATTATAAATCATTACACTTAACAAATAGGACTGAAGTTGGGCCTCACGCGCCACACGTGAGCACCTATATACAAAGTATATAGGCGCCTTCATAAAACAAATAGCAGACCAGAGGCGCATCGCATGCCAATACGCGATGCTCTTCTCTGGGACTGCTGCATATAGGCACACCGGCCTAGTGCCATTGGGTCACGTGCTACACGTGAGGGGTCCTAATATCTTCTGAGCCGATATAATTATATTCTATATAAAAGGGATCAGACCCCTATTTTGGAAATATTTCCCCCAATCTTTCTAAACAAGAAAGATTGTGCTTTGTAAATCAGAGCTCCGTTGGATCAAAGATCCAATGGTGATTAAAAATCACCAAGATATAGAATAAGCTCTGTATGGGAAAATATTTTCCCAATCTTATTAAAAACAAGAAAATGTATTCTGTAAAATAGGAGTCCCTGGATCAAAGATCCAACGGTGGATAAAATCCCCGAATCAATCAAAAATCTCTCAATGAGAGATTTCTTTAACAAAAATCAACAAATTTGCATCTGCTATATAAAGGACTCGAGACCGAAGAAAAAAATATAGAGAAACAGAGAGGAAAACCCCCTTGGTAAGATAAAAAGAAAAGAGAATTTAATTCTCTAGAGAAAAGAAGATCTCCTCAAAAGGAAAGAGAAACCCTAGGTAAGAAAAAAAAACCACAGAGAACATCTTACCTCTTCTTCGCCTCCACAAGAGTTTAACTCTTCTAAAAGAACTTAGTTCTTCTTCTGTTTGAGATCTGCAGAAGCAGATCTCCCCACAAGTTGAGAATTTAATTCTCATCGGGGAGATTCTGTTATGTGGATTCAAACCCATGGGAAAGAACTAAGTTCAAAGAATTTAATTCTTACAAGAATATACAGGAATTTAATTCCTCTAGTAAAACTAGGGTTTAACCCTATATAAGAATTTAATTCTTATAAAACAATGGGCATGAAAGTCTCAAAACTTAAGATCTCCATGCACGTAGAAAGATTAGCACCTTGCATGATAATGGCATATCACGTGCTCCTACGAGAGCACTCTTGATAAACAAAAGAGAACAATTGAAAGCAGGTCGCGTGTCTCCACGTGACTCCCGAACAAGCACTTATACAAAAAAGAAAAAAAGGTAATAAACACAAGATAGTTCCCATTTTGGGGGGCCTCACGTGACCCCCTAAAAAGTGCTTAGCACTTCCAAAAGAAAAAAGGGAAAACACAAGATAGTTCCCATTTTGGGGGCGCCTCACATGATCCCACGTGACCCCCTAATAAGTGCTTAGCACTTCTAAAAGAAAAAAGGGAATAAACCCAAGATAGTTCCCATTTTGGGGGCGCCTCACGTGACCCCCAATAGAGCTTAGCATTTATGAAAGGAACAAGGGAATAACGCCAAAGAAGCAGTGCCACTTTCAAGCGCCTCACGTGCCGCACGTGAGCGCCCCAGATTTTAGTGTTTAACACTATTTTAAGGCCGCACGTGGGGACACGTGAGCGCTGAGCATACATTAGTGTTTAACACTATAAGGAACCAACTCCAACCTCAAATTGGTTAAGTTCCTTTTAAGATTAAATCTCCAAACAAACTGAGCCTCTATGCTCAGAACTGATAACTCCTCGATTTGGAATCTGGTTCAAGGGTACATCTCTCCGCACCTCTGATATATGTCGTTGTAATCCTTCAACGTCTTCAGAGAGGTGGAGGGTCCCAATAACCAATAACTCTTGGTGCACCCTCAAACTGATGAGCCAAAATCCTTGGACTATGATGTCCTTAAACCATGGACTATGATGTCCTTAAACCACGGACTATGTTGTTCTTAAACACGGACTATGATGTCCTTAAACTAAGAATCCTATGGACTATGATGTCCTTAAACACGGACTATGATGTCCTTAAACCGACTATGGACCGCAACGTCCCTAAACTAAACTCTATGGACTATGATGTCCTTAAACCAACAATGGACCGTAACGTCCCTAAACTAAAACGATAAAGCCCAAATGCTCTTTTATTGGATCAAAAATGATCTCGAACCCCCGTTAAGTATATCTTAGTCCAATATCGGATTAATGTATCCTTAACAAACATTTAAGTTTGATCTTAATCTCAAACGAGATTAACGATCCTTAAAACAAACCCAAATCTAAGAAAATACGGATTTGGACTAATTCCCACCCTACGGGCGACAACACAAATTAGTCTCCGTATACAATCCACGGGCAACCAAAAATAAAACAAACACACATGACACGAAGTGAACATCTGGAGCAAGAGAAAGTGGTTATCGCTATGCGGTAACATAATTAACTGCATGGGATTGCGCCTTCAGGGAAGAGCGTCCCCACAATCAAAAACCCTTCGTAAATGAGGGAGAATCTGACGAAGTCTGCTACATCGGCCGCATCTGTCCAAACCTCCGATATATGGTGCCATAAATCAACTTGGTATCTTCGGAGAGGTGGAAGGATAAACCCAAATAGCATCTGCCCCCAAATTCAAGCTAGACATTTGTCTTCCCGGTTTCCGGCGGTAAATAATTCTGAACGAATGTTATTACGTACCGAAGATGATGCACAATATTATATCAGTCTCTTTATTACATAAAGAAGGATATAATTTTGTACTGGAGGATAATGTTATGAACATTTTCCGAAATCAAGTGTTGATTGGGTTTGGTATGTTGTGTAATGGTATATACGTTCTGAATCAAACTACAGTTCTAAATATACAGAACACACACAAGAGGAAAAATTCAGAAATGAACGAAGCCTTCTTGTGGCACTGTAGACTAGGTCATATCAATGCGACAAGGCTAGCTAAGTTGCATAAAAATGGATATTTGAATTCGTTCGAATTTATATCTTATGAAACTTACGAGTCATGTCTCAAAGGTAAGATGACCAAAACTCCGTTTACTGGACACGGAGAAAGAGCTACAGAACTCTTGGGACTGATACATAATGATGCATGCAGTCCTATGTCTACATATGCCAGGAATGGTTCCTCGTACTTTATTACATTCACCGACAATCTCTTAAGATACGGACATGTGTTCCTGTTGAAATATAAGTGTGAAGCTTTTGAGAAATCAAGGAATATAAGTGCGAGTGGAGAACTAAACGGGTAAAAGTATTAAAATCCTTCGATCTGATCGGGGAGGAGAATACTTAAGCACAGAATTCCTGGATTATTTAAAAGAGAATGTGATACTCTCTCAGCTTACTCCCCCGTACACACCACAGCACAATGGTGTATCGGAGCGCAGGAATTGCCCCTATTAGATATGGTGCGCTCTATGATGAGTACTGCTAAGTTATCTATTTCTTTTTGGGATTATGCGCTTGAGACAGCCGCACACCTATTGAATATGGTTCCCACCAAATCTGTACCTACCACTCCATATGAGATATGGAAAGCGAAGAGACCATGTCTTAATTTTATTAAGATATGGGGTTGTCCGGCTTATGTTAAAACGCAAAATCCGGACAAGCTCGAGGCAAGGTCAGTTCTGTGCAAGTTTGTAGGATATCCCAAACATTCGCGATGGTATATCTTTTACCACACCGAGGAACAAAAGGTGTTTGTTTCTCGATATGCCACCTTTTTGGAAAAGGAATTTCTTGTGAAAGAAATTAGTGGTCATGAGGTTGAGCTGGAAGAAGTTCCAGCTACACAAACTATAACTGACAATTTGGTAGAACCAGAGGATTCAACAGTCCCCGACGAACCTCAGCCACTCCGCAGATTTAGTAGGGTTTCTCATCCACCTGAGAGATACCATGGTTTCCTCGTAGATGGTGGGAATGAGGATTGCATCATGAAAGATGATGACCCAACTAGTTTCGAGCAGGCCATCACAAGTGGAGACTCTGTGTAATGGCTGGATGCTATGCGATCTGAGATAGAATCCATGTACACTAACAAAGTATGGACTTTGGAAGTTGCTCCTGAAGGGGTAAAACCCATCGGGAGCAAGTGGGTCTTTAAGAAGAAAATTGGTGTAGATGGAATGGTTGAGACCTTCAAAGCTAGACTTGTAGCAAAAGTTTTTCGTCAACGACCAGGTATTGACTATGATGAAACATTTTCTCCTGTCGCTATGCTTAAGTCCATCATGATCCTACTTGCCATTGCTGCATATCATGACTACGAAATCTGGCAGATGGACGTCAAGACCGCTTTTCTAAATGGTGATTTAGAAGAGAGCGTGAACATAACACAGCCAAAGGGCTTAGTAGACAGTGGGAGCAGCGAAAAGGTGTGCAAGTTACTTAAATCTATCTACGGATTAAAGCAGGCATCATGGAGCTGGAACATCTGTTTTGATGAAGCTATCAAAGAGTTTAACTTCATCAAAAATGTAGATAAACCATGTATATATAAGAAGGTTGTAGAGAGTAAGGTTGTGTTCCTCATATTGTACGTGGATGACATACTCTTGATAGGAAATGATGTTCCTATGCTACACTCGGTTAAGCTCTTCTTATCACACAAGTTCTGCATGAAAGATCTAGGTGATGCCTCCTACATCCTGGGGATAAAGATCTATAGAGATAGATCTAAGCGGATGTTGGGATTTTCCCAATTCAGGTACATAGACACCATACTAAAGAGGTTTAGTATGGAAGATTCTAAGCGTGATAATTTACCCACTTACTCAGGAGTCACTCTCTCTAAAGAGATGTCTCCCAAGACTGATTTGGAGAGGGCTCACATGCAGAGGATACCCTATGTTTTGGCAGTCGGGTCAATCATGTATGCGATATTATGTACCAGACCGGATGTAGCTTACTTACTAGGTGTAGTGAGTAGGTATCAATCAGATCCTGGGAAGAAACACTGGACAGCTGTGAAGAACATTCTTAAGTACTTTAGAAGGACTAAAGAAATGTTCTGGTGTATGGTAACGGTGAACTCCAGATAGAGTCCTTTACCGATTCGAGCTTCCAGGGTGATAAGGACGACAGTAAGTCGGTCTCAGATTTTGTCTTCGCCCTCAATGGAGGGACGGTATGTTGGAAGAGTTCCAAGCAAGATACCGTTGCAGACTTGACGATGGAGGCTGAATACATTGCTGCCAAAGAGGCTGTCTGGATGAAGAAGTTCATGGCTGAATTTGGTGTGGTTCCATCCATTGAGCATCCAATACATATGTATTATGATAACAATGGAGCTGCGGCTTTAGCCAAGGAACCCCGGTCCCATCAGAGATCCAGACATATTCTTAGGCGGTATCACCTGATCCGGATTATAGTTGATCGCCGGGAGATCGAGGTCAGGAGAGTTGACACGGAGGATAACACAGCGGATCCACTCACAAAGGCCCTCCGCCATACGTGATTCGAGAGACTATTTGAGATGTTGGGTATGAGATACTATAACAACTGGCCTTAGTGCAAGTGGGAGATTGTTAGGAATATGTATGCCCTAGAGGCTATTATTGTACATTGATGTATATTATAGTGGTGTTACTTGTATGTATGCCCTAGAGGCCATTACTGTACATAGGATGTATATTGTAGTGGATGCTTGGACATATATAGGGAGGACTTTCTTGCTCGACATGATAGTATGCTATCTGGTTACTCTTTACCTTAACGTGTACATTGATTGTCTCTCTGTTACATGTTGGTAAAGCCCTTAGGATGTGTACTTGACTACCTGGACTATGATGCGGATCATACTTGTGGGGACATGGTAGTCCATAAGTACATCCTTCAAAGTCCCTAGTCGTGGGTGTATCAAGACGGGGCATCGATATACCAGAGTAGACTAGCGTGTACCTTCTCGACCCATACAGATGGGAGATGGATGATCCCATATCCATTGGTGTTTGACATCAGAGATGATATACGGGTGCTCAGTAGAGACTGGGTACACTGGACGGACTCGCCGAGAACTCCCAGATGGTATTATACCTCACGTCAGATGGCAGTTCTCTGGTGACGCTGGTACAGAGTAGTCTGTTGACCCGAGATCGTCATAGAGTCTTGTGTGGTTCCCACTGTGCTTTGATTTCCATCTTACCACGTCTAAGAGGGCGTGCAAAACGGTGGTTTTTGGGTACAGTCCCGAGTCACATGGAGGCAATGAGCGATAGGAGGGGATTCGTCTCTCCCGGTATAGGGGGTTGATGTTGCGCTGTGTTCGATTGGCTATAACAGGAAATCCCTGGCCAGGGTTGCTGAGATTTACTGGTAAGTGTTACCAGTAGTTTCTCGAATTGTTATAGACCTCATATCGACACGACTTATCGAGCTATTGGGGTCTGACGTTTACCACCCCTAGACGAGATATGCGACGTATCAGACGATTAGACCGGACTGTACGGTAGTGTTACTGGTTGGATTCACTGGAGTGTGAGCGGGCTTGCTCGTCGATCTTCAGATCGCTCAATACCCGGGTGGCCGTTACGTTTAGCAGACCGCTTGTGGCTTGTGGGTGCTTGATATAATCATCATCTGCTGCCGGCGTATTGACGAGTCTTTAGAGTCCTACACAGAGGTTTCCTGGCTCAAGCGAAACGAAGTAGGAGCGCATATGAGATATGTGCGGGACCGAGAATAATGCGTGTATGTGATACCGTATTCTATTCTCGCGATGAATGTATCGAATGGTTGTATGCGATATAACCTAGTTATCGAATCAAGTATTGATTCGATAAGCCGATACATAAGATACTAGTCGGTTATATGCGATATGACCGGATCGTTAAATCAAGTGTTGATTTAATGATTTAATGCATAATTATATATATTTGATATATTAGTTTGCATCAACTAGTATCGGTTTACTTAAGATGGATTTTCTCACTCGGATGTACACATTGTATATGTGATATACTTTTGTGCACTTGATTGTGTCATGTTTGATGATACATGTTAACTTGGATTTGTGTGAAGATTAAACCATGGTTGTGAGAGTGGTTAGGGTTTTGTTTATTCTCTTATTATCTATTTATTTATTTATATATTCATTTTGGAAAGTTTTAAGGATGGTGGCTTGTTTTGTTTTTATGTTGAAGCTTCTTGAAGCTTTGATCAAGTCAACCATTCTTATCTCATCCTTAACCCTAACCATTCCCACTAACCCTAGTTTAGTCTCTAAACTTGACCATGGTTAATTTTATGATAAGAATCATTTTATTATTCTTTTATGATAACATATCATCATATCATCTTCTTCTTCTTCATCTTCTTCAAAGAAGAAAAAGCTTGACCATCAATGGTGGATTGATGAAAAGAGTGAGAAATCCAATTCTAAAGTGAACCCACTTCCTATTTCTTCATCCTCTACCTCTTGCCAAGTAGTAGAGTGTGTTTTCTTCACAAGTTTCTTGACTTGGTGAAGTTGGAGCTTGATCTAGCGATGCCTCGACGTAGATCATCTTCGGCACGAAGCCGACGACCTTGCCCGCCCATTTCTCCGATGAAGCCGACACTAGAGCCCGGATTTTGATTTGGACAGCGGAGAGGACTTCATCACGGAGCCGTGGAGGTGGAGAACCGGATCTACAAAGGTTGTATTTCCGTATTCTTTTAGTTTAATTGTAAACTAGTTCATTTTTCGCCTAGAAATCTAGCCAACGATCCGTATTAGGGTTTCTCGGCACCTCTAATTTTTGAAATTGGCATGGTTGATGCCTTGTGAGATCTCACTAGAGTTTCTAGGAACCCTACAGTGGTATCAGAGCCTAGCTAGAGCCTTAGGCGATGCGCAGATGCAGTTTGAAGTCCGATCGATCGAAATCCCTAACTCCAAATTGCTCTCTGTCCTTTTTTGAAAATTGTGGATTTTTCAATATTAAAAATATGCAGAAAAATAAGCAGGTGTTTTTAAGAATTACTGTGCAATTCGATCGGCTAAATCGTCTAAACGGCGGCGGAACCGCGGCCAAGAAGAAGGCTCTTGCGGCGGTTCCGCGGCCAAGTAGCCACGTCAGCTTTTGAAATCTGCACAGTAATTCCTAATTCTTAGTGCTGTATTTTCTGGGATATTTTAACTTTTACTACATAGTTGAGCATTCTGGGTTTGTTTTGGGGATTCGAATATTTGATCGGATTATCAAACTTTGTCTATGTGTTTTCCGGATAAATTTTTGAATATGTTAAAAAGTTCGACCGGATATAAATACCCACTTTTTCCCCTGTCGGGAAATTTCCAAGTGTTGGATATTTCCGTAGTTTAACGACGTTCTAAGTAGTGCAAGTAATGCGATGGACCCTCTAGAAGACAACAAACCTTAACTCGATTATGTGACCGTCTTGAACTGCCCTTTGAACCTTCGGGTTTGGGGCAGTACGGCGTGCCACATGTGAGGCGTTGGCTTGACCCTTCTACTGCTGGACCGTTGGTACTGAGGCACGAACTGAATGTTGTTAGACTTGTTTCATGTGTTGATCAGTATCGGGAAAACTTGGGTGTTTGACTGTTCGATCGGAAAGTTTAATATTTTCTGTTTATCCGGAATGTGATACAACAATTGGAATTCACAAAAGTTATGTGATAACTGAATGAATATTATAAACATAGCAGTTTAGTCTCACTTGATCGGTTGTCATGGAATTTTGATGTGATCAAAAGTCCGTTGCAATCACGTAGCGTACACGGATACTCGCCGGGTAAACTTAATAGACAGCCTCACTCCATAGCCCCGACCAAGTGACTGTAGGAGAACCCCGTCGCCGAAAGCATCCGTCCGGGTGCTCGCGGCAGCGGTGTTCCGCCTTGGTGCACTTCGTCGACGGTATCAGGGGTGCGGCCGCCTACTAAAGTTTGCGACGAGCATTCGATCAGGATGTCGGGAATCCAGTTGAATTCCCCGACTTGATATTGAAAAGTGTTTTCGATAATGAGACTAAAATGCGGGGTTTATAATTGTTAGGCATGCGATGTCTAAAGAATTCATTTGGTCAGGCATGCGATGTCTGAGGAGGTTGTGGATTCCAACTGTTGTAGTTTTACACTTTCTTTTCTGTGACCGTAAGTGTAATATGTGATATCGCCGGTTTCGTTGCTATATGTCAACGACAATTGGGATGCACATATTTACTTACGTTGATGACATGTGATGTTATGTGTTGCTGGATATGTTATATTGGATCGTCGTGTTTGAATAGCCGGGGGTTTTTATGTGAGATGAGTGTTTTTCATTTTCATTCATGTAAAAACTTGTATGTAATATTCTTTTATTGGGGCGCTTCCAGGTTGCGGAAGTTGTCACCTTTTGTATATTATTTACTTTTCCGCACTAGGATAAACCCAAGGAGGGGAGCACAAGTAACCGGGTTCTGGAGTCCAGTGGGAGACCAACTCGAGGAGTCGAGTCCGGGTCTGCTAACTCCAGAATTGGTAGGGTTGCTTGCCGGTCTCGTAGGGGTCTAGGGGTGTGGATTTGGCTATTCATCACGACCGTGGAATCCGTGTTTTATACTGGCTCGTATTGAAAACACGGACGTCCTAGTATATCCAATATTTCATATGTTTCTTCTGCTGCGATATCTGTGATGTGATCATGTGATGTTCTGTGATAGATACAGTATATAGTATATATAATATATTATATAGCCGTTACTTATGTTTTACACCCGCGCTAGCCCTGCCCCGCTCTGTCGTTAGTTACCTAACCTAACGGTGCACGATGGGACATCGAGGCGAATGCGGATGGCATAAGTGTACGTCGTATTTATCTGTGATGCTTAGGTACTTAAATGATGGGACTTCATTAATGAGATTAATGAAATAAAAGAAACCTAAGATGTTGTAGAATCGAATTTCAAAATAAAACAGGTAGCTACAGTTCTTGCTTTGCACAGCGGTATATACGATATATCCTGCACCTTATTCGATAAGGAAAGGACTGAGATCCCTTCACCGGGAGTGACTCCTTTAGCAATCACTGGCAGATGCTACACCCTCGATTTGTCTTTTGATTGCTTTTAAGAGTTTTTGCTTTGCACAGTGATATATATGATATATCCCGCACCTCATTCGACGAGGAAAGGACCGACGATTCCTTCACCGGGAGCGACTCCTTTAGCAAAACTAGAAAAGCCTCAAAGACACTCCATTTCAAAATTCATTCGATCCTACAACGATATCAAGTTCATTACGCAATAGGTTTTCAGAAAAACCTGTCGTAGCCCTCCGTCATTTCAGATAAGTGGTAGTTAGTATTCGTGCTACGTTTGTTGGCCTGCGTCAAGGCGTAGTGTGCGGTAGCTAACTAGTATTTATCTGTTTATGCATATGATGCAGATTGGATTAGGGTAGTTGTGCGACTTTGTTGGCCTGCGTCAAGGGTCGTGCGGGTGGGTTTAATTCAATCAGGAAATGACGGGTTGAACTTGACTAGCGGACTATGGTTTGTTGGCCTGCGTCAAGGTCATAGGACGCTAGGGGCAAAATATTATCGGGAATTTCAAGTGTTGAAATTTGCAATAAGATTGCATACCTTCTATGAGATAGTTGGATCCCGATACCCGCTGCGAGTAATTGTTACTCCTGGGAGAATTTTACACATTACAATTAGCCGATCAAGTAGGTGTCTAGAAAGGTGTTAACGAGGTTACGCCTCTGAGAAAACGAGGTTTACATTAATTAGGTTCGTGCGAAAGCACGGGGGACCTCCCTCAAAGTACCGACACTGGCCTGGCTGAAAGATTGGCGAACTTGTAGTGTGTAATTAATCCCGGCTAGTCTTTCCTTTTAGGGTTTGAAGGAAGATTTGATAAAAAGCAGTGGGAGCCATCCTGATTAGATAAAATAAAACCAATCTATTCTTGCAAGAGCGCACGCTGAGTGTTTTCTTCTCTCTCTCTCCTGGTAGCGACCATATCACGCCTTAATCAAGATAATAATACGGATTATTGACCGAACCCGCTTGTTATACTGAGTTGGGGAACGTTGGTCCCGCTCCAACTTATAATTGTTATAAGACAGAGCAGGAAATTGGGGAATACCAGATTTCCCGTGCCGCCCAAACGAAGAAAGTGCATATGATGCATCATCTTCGGGTGTGTTCATTACAAAGAACTGTTTCTCAGTATCCTCCGAATCCTGGGTATATGATACCGGATCAGGATCCCAGATATGTAATCTGTTACATAGGGCTACAAAAGGGTAGAAAAACTGAGAACGGGTGATAAGTTTCATGAGGCAGAAAACGGGGCAAGTGTTGCAGCCAAGTCTGTTGGTCACTGTCACCCTGTATTGTAATACATTGATTCTGAACGAATGTTATTAGATACCGAACCTGATATACAAAATCATATCTGTCTCTTTAATAGTAAAGAAACGATAAAATTTTGTATTGTTGGATAATGTTTTGAACATTTCCTATATCAAAAGTTGATCAGTTCAGGCACGTTATCTAAAAGCATTAATGTTCTAAATCAAACTACAGTTCTTAGTATACGGATCACACACAAGAGGAAGAGTTCAGAAATGAACGAATCCTTCTTGAGGCATTGTAGAGTAGGTCATATCAATGCGACCCGACTAGCTTGAGTTACATAAAGATGCATATTTAAATCAGTTTGAATTTACATCTTGTGAAACTCGCCAGTCATGTCACAAAGATAAGATGACCATAGCTCCGTTTACTGGAAACAGAGAAAGAGTTAGTGAACTCTTGGGACTGATACATGATGATGTATGTAAGGTCTCTTGTCTACACATGCCAGGACTGATTCTTTATACTTCATTATATTCTCTGATAATCTCTCAAGATTCAGTCATATGTTCCTGTTGAAACATGAGTCCGAACCTTTTGAGATATTCACAGAATATAAGCGAGAAGTAGAGAACCAAAATACGGGTAAAAGTATTATGTCCTTTGATGAGATCAAGGAGGAGAATACTTGAGCACGGAATTCTTGGAATTTTCTAAAGGAGAATGAGATTCTCTCTCAGCATTACTCCTCCGTATACACCATTGCACGATGGTATGTCGGGGCGGAGCAGATACACCCTATATGATATGGTGTGCTCTATGATGAGTAATACTGAGTTACCTTTTTCCTTAGGGAGTTATGTACTTATGAAGCTGCATACCTATTGAATTAGGGTTCGAATCAAATCAAAGCCTACCATTTCATATGTGATATGGAAAGGGAAGGGCCCATGTCTTAAGCTAGTTAAGATTTGGGGTTGTCCGGCCTATGTCTAAAAAGCAAAATCCGGACAAGCTCGAGGCAAGGTCCGTTATGTAGAACTGGAAGTGTTTCAGCTATACAAACTACAGCGGATGATTTGGTACAACCAAAGGATTCAGTAGATACCAACGAACTTCAGCCTCTCTGCCGATCTAGTAGGGTTCCTCACCCACCTGAGAGATACTTCGGTTTCTCTATGACAGTGGGAGCAAGGATTGCATCATGAGATGATGACCCAACTAGCTTCGAGCTGACCATCAGGAGTAAGACTCTGTAAGAATGGCTGGATGCTTATCGATCTGAGATGGAATCCTTATACACCAACAAAGTATGGACTTTAGTTGCTATATCTGAAGGGTTAAATCCCCATCAGGAGCAAGTATATCTTGAGAAGATTACTTGGTGTACATGGAAAGGTTGAGACTTTTAAAGCTAGACTTGTTAAAAGTTTGCATCATTGACCAGGTGCGGATAATGATGAATCCTTTTCAAGTAGCTATGCTTAAGTCCATCCAGATCCTACTTGTTACGGCTACATACCATGACTACGATATCTGGTGGTTGGGTGCCATGACTCCTTTTCTAAATGATGTTTTAGAAAAGTGCGTCTGTAAGTACACAGCCAGAGGGCTTCGTAGACAGTGGGAGCAGCGGAAACGTGTGCAAGATGCTTTATAGGATAAAGCAGGCATCGCGGAGTTGGAACATCTGTTTTGATGAAGTAGTCAAAGAAGTTGACATCATCAAAATGGTAGATGAACCTTGTATATACAAAAAGGTAGTAGGGAGTATGATGGTGATCCTCGTAGAGTACGTGGATGACATATTCTTGATAAGAAAGGAGTTTCCTATGCTACGCTCGGTCAATCTCCGCTTATCACAATGATTCTCCAAATAGGATCAAAGTGATACCTCCTAAATCCTGAGTTTTGGATCTATGAGATAGATTTAATTGGATGTTAGGATTCTCACTAGCTGTAGTGAGATGGTATCAATCGATCCTGGGGAGAATCACTGGAAGTGTTCCAGAGTGATAAAGACGACTGAATGTCAGTCGCAGGCATTGTCTTTACCCTCAGTAAAGGGACGGTATGTTGGAAGAGTTCCAAGCTAGATACCGTGACATACTAGACGATAAAGGCTGGATACATCGCTACTTATGATGCTACCAAAGAGGATGTTTGGGTGTATATTAGTTCATGAGATGAACTACGTTCCTACCATTGTGAAACAATGGAGTTGTGGCTTATGCCAAGGAACGCCGGTCCCATCAGTGATCCAAACTTATTCTAAGGCAGTATCACCTGATCATGGAGATGGTTGATCTCCAAGGTGATCGAGGCAAGGAGAGTAGACTTAGAGGACAACACGGCGGATCCACTCACGAAGGCCTATTCCCAGAGAGAGATTTTTATGGGATGGTTGAGTATGAGATACTACAACCACTGCTACAGATGGCCCTAGTGCAAGTGGGAGATTGTTAGTTGTATGTATGCCCTAGAGGCCATTACTGTACATAGGATGTATATTGTAGTGGATGCTTGGACATATATAGGGAGGACTTTCTTGCTCGACATGATAGTATGCTATCTGGTTACTCTTTACCTTAACGTGTACATTGATTGTCTCTCTGTTACATGTTGGTAAAGCCCTTAGGATGTGTACTTGACTACCTGGACTATGATGCGGATCATACTAGTGGGGACATGGTAGTCCATAAGTACATCCTTCAAAGTCCCTAGTCGTGGGTGTATCGAGACGGGGCATCGATATACCAGAGTAGACTAGCGTGTACCTTCTCGACCCATACAGATGGGCGATGGATGATCCCATATCCATTGGTGTTTGACATCAGAGATGATATACGGGTGCTCAGTAGAGACTGGGTACACTGGACGGACTCGCCGAGAACTCCCAGATGGTATTATACCTCACGTCAGATGGCAGTTCTCTGGTGACGCTGGTACAGAGTAGTCTGTTGACCCGAGATCGTCATAGAGTCTTGTGTGGTTCCCACTGTGCTTTGATTTCCATCTTACCACGTCCAAGAGGGCGTGCAAAACGGTGGTTTTTGGGTACAGTCCCGAGTCACATGGAGGCAATGAGCGATAGGAGGGGATTCGTCTCTCCCGGTATAGGGGGTTGATGTTGCGCTGTGTTCGATTGGCTATAACAGGAAATCCCTGGCCAGGGTTGCTGAGATTTACTGGTAAGTGTTACCAGTAGTTTCTCGAATTGTTATAGACCTCATATCGACACGACTTATCGAGCTATTGGGGTCTGACGTTTACCACCCCTAGGCGAGATATGCGACGTATCAGACGATTAGACCGGACTGTACGGTAGTGTTATTGGTTGGATTCACTGGAGTGTGAGCGAGCTTGCTCGTCGATCTTCAGATCGCTCAATACCCGGGTGGCCGTTACGTTTAGCAGACCGCTTGCGGCTTGTGGGTGCTTGATATGATCATCATCTGCTGCCGGCGTATTGACGAGTCTTTAGAGTCCTACACAGAGGTTTCCTGGCTCAAGCGAAACGAAATAGGAGCGCATATGAGATATGTGCGGGACCGAGAATAATGCGTGTATGTGATACCGTATTCTATTCTCGCGATGAATGTATCGAATGGTTGTATGCGATATAACCTAGTTATCGAATCAAGTATTGATTCGATAAGCCGATACATAAGATACTAGTCGGTTATATGCGATATGACCGGATCGTTAAATCAAGTGTTGATTTAATGATTTAATGCATAATTATATATATTTGATATATTAGTTTGCATCAACTAGTATCGGTTTACTTAAGATGGATTTTCTCACTCGGATGTACACATTGTATATGTGATATACTTTTGTGCACTTGATTGTGTCATGTTTGATGATACATGTTAACTTGGATTTGTGTGAAGATTAAACCATGGTTGTGAGAGTGGTTAGGGTTTTGTTTATTCTCTTATTATCTATTTATTTATTTATATATTCATTTTGGAAAGTTTTAAGGATGGTGGCTTGTTTTGTTTTTATGTTGAAGCTTCTTGAAGCTTTGATCAAGTCAACCATTCTTATCTCATCCTTAACCCTAACCATTCCTACTAACCCTAGTTTAGTCTCTACACTTGACCATGGTTAATTTTATGATAAGAATCATTTTATTATTCTTTTATGATAACATATCATCATATCATCTTCTTCTTCTTCATCTTCTTCAAAGAAGAAAAAGCTTGACCATCAATGGTGGATTGATGAAAAGAGTGAGAAATCAAATTCTAAAGTGAACCCACTTCCTATTTCTTCATCCTCTACCTCTTGCCAAGTAGTAGAGTGTGTTTTCTTCACAAGTTTCTTGACTTGGTGAAGTTGGAGCTTGATCTAGCGATGCCTCGACGTAGATCATCTTCGGCACGAAGCCGACGACCTTGCCCGCCCATTTCTCCGATGAAGCCGACACTAGAGCCCGGATTTTGATTTGGACAGCGGAGAGGACTTCATCACGGAGCCGTGGAGGTGGAGAACCGGATCTACAAATGTTGTATTTCCGTATTCTTTTAGTTTAATTGTAAACTAGTTCATTTTTCGCCTAGAAATCTAGCCAACGATCCGTATTAGGGTTTCTCGGCACCTCTAATTTTTGAAATTGGCATGGTTGATACCTTGTGAGACCTCACTAGAGTGCCTAGGAACCCTACAAGTGGATTCTTGGACATATATATAGAGGACTTTCTTGCTCGACATGATAGTATGCTATCTGGTTGCCTTTATCATAATATGTTCACTGGTATTATTATACTATCTCTCATATACATGTTGATAAAGCCCCTAGGATGTTGGCTTGACTACCAGGACTATGATGCGGATCATACTACTGGGACGTGGGTAGTCCACAAGCACATCCTTCAATTGTTCCTAGTCGAGGGAATATCGAGACATGGCATCGATATTCCAGAGTAGACTAGTATGTATGTTTCTTGATCCTGTACGGGGGTAATGGTTGATCCCATAGCCATTGGTATTTGACATCAAAGATTGTACATAGGTTCTCATTAGAGAATGGATACACCGAACAGGACTCGCCGAGAACTCCTAGATGGTACTATACCTATCGTCAGATAGCAGTTCTCTGGTGACACTAGTACAGGTTAGTCTGTAAACCCGAGATCGTCATAGAGTCTTTTGTGGTTCCCACTGTGCTTTGATTTCCTCCCTACCACGGTTCAAAGGAGTCGTGCAAACAGGTGGATTTTAGGTACAGTCCCGAGTCACATGGAGGCAATGAGGGATAGGAGGGTTTCGTCTCTCTCGGTATAGGGAGTTGATGTTGCGCTATACTCGATTGGCTATAACAGGAAGTCCTTGGCCACGGCTGTTGATGAGATTTACTAGTAAGAGTTATCAGTAGTTTCTCGTACCCTTATAGGCCACACATCGGCATAACTTATCAAGTTATTGGGGTCAGACAATTCCACCCCCAGACTCGATATGCGACATATCAGACGAAGAGACTGGACTGTACTGTAAATGTTACTTATAGGTTTCATGGAAGTTTGGACAAGCTTGCTTGTTGATCTTCTATTCGCTCAATACCTGGATAGCCGTTACGTCCAACTAGTACCGCTGATGGCTTATGGATGACTGATATGATCATCACCTACTGCTGGCGTATTGACGAGTCTTTAGAGTCCTACATAGAAGTTTCCTGGTTCAAGCGAAACAAAGTAGGGCACATATGCTGATATGTGCGGGTGCCTAATTAAATACGAGTATGTGATACCGTATTTTAATCTAGCGGTTATTTGATATCACTTATGTTATATGTGATATAACCAGATTGTTAAATCAAGTGTTGATTTGATAATGTAATAAACAGAAAAATGATATTAGTCGGTTATATGTGATATAACCGGATTATTAAATCAAGTTTTGATTTAATAATTTGATGTGTATTTATATTTGATATAATTATACATTAACTAATATTATAGCTCACTAATTTTTTTCTTATCTTAATATATATATATATACACACACACACATATATACATATATGATCTATATATATATGTGTGTATATATATATATGTATATATATATGATATATGTATATATATATACATATATCATATATGCATATATATATATATGATATATGTATATATATATACATATATGATATGTGTATATATATACATATATGATATGTGTATATATATACATATATGATATGTGTATATATATACATATATGATATGTGTATATATATATATATGTATATCTATACATCTATGTATATATATACATCTATGATATATGTCATAGATGTATATATATACATCTATGATATATGTATATGTATATACATCTATGATATATGTATATTATTTAAGAAGCATGGCATGGATTTTCTATTTTATGAAAATAGAAAAGAGGTGGAAAATAAGAAGATATTTTGGTTTTGAGGAATGGGATGAAGCATGGCTTTTTATTATTGTTTATTACTCTTGACTCACTATTGAAGCATGGTTACAATTTTTAATTGATGAAAATTGTATACTTCAATAAGTGAGGAGATATGAGAGTCATTCTTCACTTGATATTTTTCTTGAGTTCATTTTGTGCTTGAGCTCTTTCCTCTTTAGATCTCTCCATTTTCTCCTCCTTGATCCTCCAAGCTCAATCCCTCACATGAGTTATGAACCCTTGAGCTTGTGAGCATCCTAAGTGAGCAAAAAAAAACCCTACTTCACCATCCTACACTTGATTAGCACTCAAGTATAGTGTGGTTTCTTCACTAAAGAGTTTAGTGAAGAGGTATCTTGGATTAGCGGAGCTTCGGGTGGATCATCTTCGGCACGAAGATCACAAAGGAAGCTTGTTCAAACTTCGAGTGGAGCTACGAGGAGTCGTAGGGACTACAACCCAGAGCTTGAGAAGTGTAGGATACGGTCTTCAAAGGTTGTTGCCTCTTTCACTTAGCTAAAGTTTTTGTTATATCATAGTTAAACCCTAATCATCTAGTTAGGATTCTAGGATAGTCTAGCTTAGCACCCCAATTTTTTTAAAATAGCATGCGAGATGCTTGTGAAAACCCAGTGGTGGTGCTAGGATAGACTTTCAGGGGGGATCGTTGGTGCCGGCCTTAGGGGAAATCTCGCCGGTCGTTTTGGTGAGGGGGGCCGGAGGATTCTTGCCATGTGTTCAAGTCTGTATTTAAATTATTGTGCACATGTTTGATTTATTCTGTCTTTTCATTTTTGTGTGCATTGCACGTGTAAACTTTTGGGTTTCCAAAAAGTTTAAAAAGAAAATCAAAAAAAATAATGTGACTGAAGGGATTCGAACACAGGGGCTACGTCACAGCAGTGCAAAGGCTTTACCAGTGAGCTACAAGTGGCTACTTGCTGTTCTTAAACAAAAATTTACTTATAACTTGTACTCAGGCTTGTAAACTCCTTTCTGTACATTAAATTGAAAATTTTTGTACAGTAAATTTAAAGTCGTTACATTCTATCCTCCTTATAAAAATTTCGTTCTCGAAATTTACATTTATATAAGGACTAATTTACAAATAAGTAAGGGTATCTTGCACGCATGTTATCTTCTCGTTCCCACGTTGATTCTCCTGGCGAATCTTTTCTCCACATTACTCAAACCAAATTTACTTCCTTGTTCCGTAGTGTCTTCACCTTTTGGTACAGGATATCAACGGGTTGTTGCTCGCAAGTCAGGTCAGTCTGAACTGTGAGCTCGGAGTGATCAAGGATGTGGCTGGGGTCGCTCACATATCTTCATAGCCGGGATATATGAAACACGTTGTGCACTCCTTCCAATGAGGGTAGTAGTGCCAAACGGTATGCCACTTCTCCGACTCGTTCAAGAATGTAGAACGGTCCTATGTATCTGGGAGCTTACCCCTCTTGCCAAAGCAGATCACTCCTCGGTTTGGGGATATCTTTAAGAAAACATGGTCTCCAGGTTGGAACTCCAGGTGTCGGCGCTTTGCATCTGCCCAATGTTGCTGTCGGTCTTGGGCTATGCGCATTCTTTTCCTGATCGTGCGAACTATGTCCACAGTTGCCACGATCATATCTGGTCCAAAGAGTTCACGATCTCCAACGTCGTCCCAACTTAATGGTGATCGACACTTCCTTCCATAGAGTGCTGAAAATGGTGTCATTCCAATGCTCGCCTGATAGCTGCTGTTGTATGAAAACTCCACAAGGTGTTGGTGATCTTCCCACGAACCTCCGAAATCTAACATATAAGCTCTTAGCATGTCCTCCAGAATCTGAATTGTCCGCTCGGACTGTCCGTCCGTTTGTGGATGGTAAGCCATACTGAAGTTCAGACTCATTCCCAGGCTAGCTTGTAGACTCTGCCAAAACTGTGATCGGAATCTGGTATCACGATCGGAGACGATATAAACTGGTACTCCATGTAATCTCACAATCTCCTACATGAGTTCATGAGTATCAATATAGTACATTTTAAAGAGTTAAATCTTACTTTAGATTCATGCTCACCTCCATATACTTCTTTGCTAACGTCTCGGTAGATTGGCCAACTCGAAAGGGAATAAAGTGAGCCGACTTGGTGAGTCGATTCACAATAACCCATACCGTATCGTTACCCTTCGTGCTGCGAGGAAGGGTAGTCACGAAGTCCATGGTAATGTGCTGCCATTTCCATTCTGGGATTGGTAACGGTTGAAGTAGACCAGCAGTTCTGTGATGTTCAGCCTCCACTTGCTGACACACCAAACACTTGGCTACGCTTCTGGCTACTTCGCGCTTCATTCCATGCCACCAGTAGTGTTGCCGTAGATCCTTGTACCACCGGGGTGTACAGAGTAAGGAGAGCTATAAGTTTCTTTCATCAACTCTTCTCGAACAGGATTTTGTGGTACACACAATCTACTTCTATATCGTAAGGATCCATCTTCGTGGATGATGAAATCAGTTCGAAGTCCACTTTCTACTTGTTTTCGGATCTTTTGTAGTTTGGCATCATTTTCTTGAACTGCTTTGATCTGATTGACAATAGTAGACTGGACTTGTAAGTTCATCAAATACGAAGCGTTACCTGGCATAACCACTTCGATTGCCAATCTATGCAATTCCTGCTGTAGCTTCCACTGAGCGGTGAGATTCATTGCTAATGGCTGGCGGCTAAGTGTATCAGGAACTACATTCACCTTTCCAGGATGATATTGTAGGTTGATGTCGAAGTCCGCCATGAGTTCTAGCAATCTTCTCTGCCGCATGTTCAACTCCTTCTGAGTAAATACATACTTCAGACTCTTGTGGTCAGTGTATATATCCACTCGTTCATCCAAAAGATAGTGGCGCCAAATCTTAAGTGTAAAGATAACGGTTGCCAACTCAAGATCATGTGTTGGATAGTTGCGCTCATGAACCTTCAGCTGTCTTGATGGAAAGGATACAATTTTTCCATGCTGGTGTAGTACACATCCTAATCTCTTACCGGACGCATCACAATGTATGATGAAACCTCCAGATTGATCCGGTATTATGAGGATAAGAGATGAAGTTAATCTTGTCTTGAGTTCTATAAAAACTTGTTCATATACTTCTGACCACACGAATGCTTTATCTTTACGTGTGAGCTTGGTCAGGGGTGCTGCAATCTTCGAGAAACCTTTAATGAATCTTCGGTAGTATCCTGATAATCCTAAGAAACTTCGAATATCCTTCACCATCTTTGGTGTCGGCCATTCGCTGACAGCTGACAGCTGACACCTTAGTTGGATCTACTGAGATTCCTTCGCCCGAAACGATGTGTCCGAGAAATCCGACTTGATCTAACCAAAATTCACACTTGTTGTACTTGGCATAGAGTTGATATTGTCACAATATCTCTAGGACAATCCGCAAATGCTTGGCGTGTTCTTTCCAATTCTTTGAATACACCAGGATGTCGTCGATGAAGATGACAACGAACCTGTCTATGTACTCTTGGAAAACTTGGTTCATTTAATTCATGAATATAGCAGGTGCATTTGTAACAACCCTAAACTTTCTGTACAGAGTTTTTTCAAAAGTACAAAGAGGAACACCTAAGCCTGAGCACAAGTTATAAATTTAATTTGCTTTTGAACAGTAAGAAAACACTTGTAGCTCATTGGTAAAATCCCTGCACAGTTGTGACGTAGCCCCTGTGATCGAATCCCCCCAGCTACATATATTTTTTATTGACTTTTCTTTTAAACTTTTAGAAGCTCAAAAGTTTACACGTGCAAAACATGTAAAATGAAAAGTCACAAAGAAAACAAACACATGGAAAATGATATACTAACAGACATGGACACGTGGCAGAGATCCACACCCCAACCCACCGGATTGGACCGGCAAGATTCAAGAATGGGTCGGCACCGCCGGTTTAAGCAGGGTGAAATACAATTTTTTTGTGCCCTAACACCCCTTGGACTCCCCCCATTAACCCCAGTCTGTTTGATTTCTCTGCACATTAACAGAGAAATTAAAATGAGGCATTAATCCACATTTTAATGCATTTTTTAATTCTTTCTTCATTACCCTAAATCCTAATTTTTCCTATAAATACCACACTACATTTTACCCCTCCTTATTCAGAAATCCCATGCTAAAACTCTCTAAAACATTTTAAGTTCAAAAGCTCTACAAGTGGAGTTAGCAAAGGTCGAAGTTCCGGCGACGTTTCGGGAAGAATCCGGCGACGAAACGACTCCCGACGATCCCAAAATCTCCCTCTACCTCCTCTCTCTAATTCTAACCTGTAATTTCCCTCTTTCCCCTTCTCTTCTATTAAAACGAATTCATTCTTCAAAACTAGTCGGAAGCGGAGTTAATCCGACTTCCGATTCTATTTTAACTAAAAACGCAATTTTTCTTTAGAACAAATTCACCATCTTTTTGTATATTGTTTAGCAATCATAAACAAACATATTAGAACAAGTTTCATCTCAAAATAATATGTATTGCAACTTCTATTTCAATTTTACGGTAAAATACCATCATGTTTACATACGAAATTGTTTATTCATTTTACCCATATTACCTTTAGAAAACTCACGAGGTAATGACTTACCTCATCACAACACACATTCTTGACATAGCACGATGACTTTTGGAACATTAGTTTGTGAGAAAATATGAGTTTACAATAAAATACCATAAACATTCAAAAACCGTTTTCTTTAAAAGTGTATTATTTAATTCCTGGCAAATGCGTCTCTACAACCCATTTTGGAGAACCCCGATCGGGATGGTGCGGGTTATCGCACATCCTCGGGCCTAGTAGAGCGAGATGCAGACCTCCTCATGGAGCATCCGATCTCGATGAAATTTTTAATGCAATTTTTAAGAAAAATGTGATTTCTATTTAATAAATAAGTTATATTTATATTAAATATATATATATATATATATATATATATATATATTTATCAAAATATCTACTTTAAGTATACAATATATATATTCCATATTTTCTAAATCAAAGGAATCACAAATTTCATGAAACTACCATTACAAATCAATACAATTCCTATATTACACCAAAATACCATATACATTGAAATCTATGTTATATCCACTAGAATATTTCACTTTATAAAAATTAAAATTATGAAAACACTAAAGAAGATAATTAAATACTTGAGGTGTATTTTGAAAATATATCAAAACTATTTTTCATAAACCCCCCTCAAGTTATATCCATTTACAATAAGGACCCTAGTAAACATAGGTTTAAGCGGGACCGGTTCTCTTGAGCCTCAGAGAGCCGGAGAATATGGGTGCTTGCCTATCTAAGGTAGACAACCTAAAAACGGAGTTATCAATACGGTAATTGTCTTAGAAAAAGGCATAAATCCTGCCGTCCATATGCAGCAGTTACCGATAATATCAAAACTAACTCAGGACTTCAATTTGTTTTAAAGTGTCTGACTCAGGCAGAGTCTCAGTCTAATATGAAATCAATCTGACTTGAATTCAATTCAAGTATAACTACAATACAAAATGAATCCATTTATACCAGAATTCAATCTATATCGACCGAACCGAACCATGGATATACTCTCATTACATGACTATCCATTTATATCTGTAACACCCTAGTTCATTTATACCAATTCCAGTTCGCGTATTTCTTTAATTATGGTATTTTCCTGATTTACTGTATTTTGGGTGCAAATATTACATCTGACATCTATATTAGTATCCGACCCGACCCGCTTGCTTGAACCTATCTTGATTCATGATTATGATTTATCCTGACTTGTTACATAGACTTGTGCACATACATGTAAACTGCATACTGGCATTTTATCTGGCATGCACATTTTTACAATATAACATTTTAAGTCACATAAAATATTTTAAAAATATATTGCATGGCCTGCATGATACCCCTAACCCCGTTGTAGCATCCGCGCATCTTGTTCTCGTCCCGTTCAGTGAAACGGGCTTGTTTGGATGGCTACGCGCACGTACGTGCATCCGTTCTTGGGGGTATGCATTTTTGTTACCGGAACATTCATTTTTAATTGTGGTCGTCGCATATATTTTTCGTATTTTTAAAACTGAATTTTAGACCCGATCTGGACGCATTTTGGAGTAAGTTTGTATTTGTCAAAATATCTAATTTAATTAATATTATATTTAAAATAATCTAACTATTTAAAATTTATATAACGATAAAATATATTTTAAAATTTATATCTTAACCACTAAAAACAAATTTATTTCTCCTCTCACTCTCTCCCCCCTCTCGCATATCTCTTTCTCTCTCCTCTCGTTCTTTCTCTCTCTTCTCTGCTTATCTCTCTCTCTCTTTCTCTCCTAACTCTCCTTCTTCTTTTCATATTTCTCCTGCCTCCGAGCTCATTCGAACCCACTCCCATGCGCTCGCCGCACCTCGTCTTCGCCGCTTCAGCCTTCCAGCCTCGCCTCAACCTCCTCGTCGCCCTCGACCTCCTCCTCCTCCTCATCTCCCGACCTCATATTCCTTCCCCGACGACTCACCTTCTCCAAACCTAACTCTAACCACCTTCGAACCATCACCCGAACCCTCACCTGCACCCCTCGCCGTCGGTAATCCCTCGACCTCGCATCCACCCTCTATTTCTCTCCTTTCTCCTCTCTTCCTCTCCCTTGCACCAAGCCTGAAGCCCTAGAACCCAAGAAAACTCACCACTGCCTTGCCTTGATCCCACTGCCTCGGCCGCTCTCTCACCTCTGGCGACCCCAGTCATCCCACCATCATCATCATCTCCCCTTCGCCTTCTTCTCTGAACCCAGAGACCCCAGCCTTCTTCTCCTTCTCCTTCTCCTTCCTTTCTTTTCTTCTCTTCCTCTTTCTTGTTTCTTATTGTTCCGGTCATCGCCGGCGACCCCATCGCCGCCGTTGATCTCGTCGCCGCCCTCTCGTCTCTCCTGACCCCTGTGCACAAATCCAGTAAGCCCCATCCCTTCTCTCTCTTTCTTCCTCTTCTTCTTTTCTTTTCTTTTCTTTTCCCGTTATTGAAATCTTGATTTGCAGCCATCGCCGGAGCCGGGCTTGACGCCGACGATCCAGACGACCCAGAGGATGTACCTTACCTGCGTGATCACCTTCTTGCATTGCTTGGACCCGTCCCGTGTGTCGTGCGTGCGCTGCGATGTTTTGCCGACGTCGGACGTGCCGTACATATCCGTTTCGTGATCCGTCGAGGCAAGTTTATCTTGCTACATGCTACATTACTTTATATATATCTATTTTAATAAATATAATACTGGTATTTCAAATTATGCACCCCATGTTTACTTTTACAGTTTTTCGACATCCGTCTGCATCCGTACGTGTTACTTTACATCTAGCGCATGCAAACTTATCTTGTTACATACTATACTACAATATACTGCATCCAATGGAATATTTACATCTCATATTGCTTAGTTGTACATCCTACATTACCATTGTACAGTTTTACTGTTTTCGGATACCCGTTTGCATCCATCTCATTTAAAATATATATAACTATATCTATAGATCACATTAATACATAATACTGTGATATTAACACCCCATGTTAATAAAGTGCATCCTAATTAGAATAGGAACTATAAATCTAACCCTAATCGATAATTGTGCATCCATATCATTGATTTCATATCTAATTGCATATCATGTCGCATTATTTTATTTTATTGTTATATTAGTACTCCATACTTGATTTTATACCCATACTTATTACAGTTTGATTATGAGCACCCACTTGATACCTGTGCACTACTTGACACGACCTAATACCCTATTTGACATGACTTGACACATGTGCACTACCTGACATGACCTGATGTACCACAGCTTGACTTGATATCTGATCTTGCCGACAATCTTGACATGTTGTCCCTACGGACATTTCCTGTTGTCTATTTAGACAAACATGTACCTGCTTGATCCTGTGTTGGCATTAACTCCAGATTTATCAATACTTGACTTGAACACATAACTTGGGGGTATGGGGAAATCAAGAATGTAGCCGAACGTAACTCAAAGGGCAATTATCCTTTTACCGTGGTCCCGTGGGGAATGAACGGGACATAAACTCACAGTCTATTATATCCTTTTACCGTGGTCCCGTGGGGAATGAACGGGGCATAGACCGATGGGTTACGATGAGGATTACATTAATTGATTTCGAATAACTTTAGAGTAGATAACCCTATAGCACAGTTTAGACTACTCACTGCACTTCACCTGTATATATCCTGTTCACTATACTATTTATTTCCTGATAACTTGTACTGTTTATACTTCATTCCTGCATATTTCATTATATCCTACTTGTTTAGAATTATTGATATTGTGACGCACTGACGTCTGGGTTTTGCATGGCCCAGATCCCTTATCTTTATCGCAGGCTGTCCAAGAATATTTGGATCAACAGGGCGAGCAGTGAGGACCTGTTATTAGTTTAGTTTAGTTTTCCTTTCAGCATTTTATTCCTGATGTGAGCCCGCATTATGGGACGTACATTCTAGATTATTATTGTACTTGGATCTTTTACTTCCGCATTATTTTATTCCATGACTCGTTTATTCTGGCTTATAGACATGTATTAGATAGTTTATTACTGTTCTTGATATCTCTACAGCCGTAATGTGACTGTGGAGGGATATTTCCTATCCACAGGTAGCATGGTTGGCTCTGTCACGTGCCGATCTTAGCGCACTCTGGGAAGCGGGGTGTGACAATATCCATTTCGTTTACATGATATCATGGTTTCAGAAAGTCGTATACAAACATTCATTACAACAATAAAAACAATACAAGAGACATTATGGGGTATTTAAGGGGTAGACTGGTACGGAACATGTTAAAGATGGCACGAGGTGGTCACTAAAAGACGTAACTATACATCCATGCCTTTGTTCCGTGGTTTTATCGACGGAGCCTTGTACTACGGGTTACCAAAGTCCACGGTGTAAGTTGGACTCCTCTCGTATACACTGGCATATTCTGTACCAAGTTACAAACAACTGCGTTAACATTATAATCAAACATTACAAGTTATACTCTCTTATCTATCTACTCTATTTCTATCTCTTTTTGGGACTTACCGAGCGATTGTTCGCTGACGACATTCATTCTCTCTTCTTTCTTTGGAATGTTGTCAGGAGGATTCGACTCTGAAGATTTCGAGACCAGCCAGGAGCACTTGGAGCAGACCACTGAGCGGCATGGCCATTAGACTTTACTTGTACTTACTTTTCATTTAGTTCATGTCATTGTTTAGGCATTGCTTTCCAATCCTGTATTTACATTTTCAGTTGTACTTGTAAAGAAATGTTTAATAAATAAAAGTTGTTGTTCATTTACATTCATGTCTTCTTGTGTATATTTACATTATATTGCTTAGATATGCTTAGCGTGTTTACTTCTAAGTAAATACGTAGCGGGCCTCGTCGCGTCTTCTTACCCGTATACTGGGAAGCGGGGCGTGACAGCATTGGTCACTCCAAATAGTATCACGAGATATTCGTAATGACCATAGCGAGTCTTGAACGCCATCTTCAGAATATCATACTCTTTGACCTTCACCTGATGATAACCCGAACGAAGATCTAGTTTCGAAAATACACAAGACCCGCTTAGCTGATCAAAAAGGTCATCGATGCGAGGTAGTGGATACTTGTTCTTGATCGTCACTTCGTTCAGAGTTCGGTAATCTGCACACATTCTGTATAAACCTTCTTTTTTCTTCACGAGCAAAACTGAAGATCCCCAACTTGAAATACTGGGAAGAATCCAACCTTTCTTCAGAAGTTCGTCCAACTGAGTACGGATCTCCTTCAATCATTCTGGATTTAACCGGTACGGAGCTTTGATTACTGATTGGGCACCAGGTATTAAGTCAATACTGAATTCAAGAGCTCGATCAGGAGGCAAACCTGTTATTTCTTCAGGAAACACATTCTCGAACTCTCAAACTACCTCTGACTTTTCTTTTTCCACCGGTAGAGTAAATATTTCTGCATTCTTTGGCTTGGCACGGAAGATTCCTGGCTCTAAAATTCTATCTCCACTATTGAAGTAAAAGACATGGTGATCTGGTATCTCAAATACTACCCTCTTTTGACGGCAGTCAATCATAACATAGAAAACTCCCAGCCAGTCCATCCCCAACACAACGTCGAAATTTGGGATGTCCAGTAGTTTGAAATTCACGTAGAATTCTCGTCCACAAACCACTACTGGACACTGATCAAATCCCTTAGTTGCTTTCAATACTCCATTCCCGGAACTGACATTCCAGCTTGAAATGAGTGGCTTCACGGGAATCACATGTGTTCTTATAAATCGTTGGGACATGAAGCAACGTGACGCTCCAGTGTCAAATAGTGCTAGTGCAGGAAGGGTGGCTACTAGTATAGTACCTAAGTTGTGTGAGGCTGGTTTTAGATACAGGGAAAATATAGAGGTATACAAGGATTGAAAAGATGAAAGGATTGGGAATTACCAGTGATTACTTGGTTGGTGGCTTCGGCTTCCTCAACTGTCATTGTGAAAGCCTGACGTCTGGGTACATTCCACCTTGCTGGAGGCGCATTCCTATGTCCTTGGGGCATGTTCCTCTGCCCTGGAGGCATGTTCCTCTGTGCCTGATGGAATTGTCGAAGAGGCTGTGCAGGAGGTCCATGTAGAGGTGGAGCAGATAGGGCTAAGCGAGGTGCAGGAGCCTGAATAGCTGGCCGCTGCGGGACTGTGATTGCGAATCTAGGTGTTGGAGCTAGGTTGAGACGATATGGACATGCTCCAATGGCGTGAATGGATGCGCCACGCATGCAGTTTTTCACCAGGTGTCCGTTCCTCTTGCAGTAGAAGCAAAAGTCTGGACTGGGCCGGTTAAATGTTACTCCTGGTCTCCTGGGTGCAAAAGTTATCCTGGAAGAGGTTCCTCCTGCCATCTGAGTAGCAAGGTGTTTCACACCGGCAGTCTGAGGTCTGCCCTTCTTCTTCACGATTGCCTTATAGCGTCGGGCAGCCTTTAGAGCAAGATCATGGGTTGGGAAATCCCCTGTAGCGAGTGCAACTTGGATTTCTGGGTCCAACCCTTGCTGAAATCTTCATGCCCGAATCTCAGCAGTCGGGATCAGGTGTGCCACGAACCTGCTATGGTCTTATGTTAGCAATGTAATGAGTGAAATCAGGAAATTGACTATTGAGACAATATCTTACCTGCTAAGTATGGTAAACTCAGCATCGTATTCATCCACGGACTTGCTCCATATCAAGCCTTGTTGTAAGTGGATGAAATGTTGTTCCATATCGAAACGGGCAGTCTCAGGAAAGTATTTCGCGTTGAACATATCGCGAAACGTCTTCTATTCAATCGGTTGGGCGAGTCGGCTTTCTTCAGCCTTCCACCGGACTCTAGCGTTATCTGTTAGTTGCAGCTTTGCAACTCTCATCCAAACAATCTCTGGCACTTGTGCTGCTGCCAGATCATCTTCTATAGACTGAGCCCATTCTTCTGCCTCCAGTGGGCTCTCTTTCCCAGAGAAATGTTTCGGGTGCAATGCCCGGAATTGCTCGACTCCGGGTGCCTCGACCTCTGGGCGGTGCATGAGGATAGCAGTCTGCTGCTGCTGACCTTCCAAGAGGCTCTTGATCTCCTTAAGTAGTACCGTTTGCTCATTGATGGGAGCTGCAACGGTAGGTGGTGGTGGTAGAGTGGGTGGTGGAGTGTTGCCATTGACGTTCGTGTTGGTGTTATTGGGAGAATCCATGACCTTGATAAAAAAGAAAGATTAAGATAGATTCAAGGAATTTGAAATGTAAAGAATGTATAGTTGTTAATTCTTATAATTCTTTTGATATATTTCTTAAGACTTCATGCAGAACTGACCTGCATAGGCCACCAACAAAACCTGTCATGCTCCGCTTCTCAGTGTACGGAAGTGGTGACGTGGCAAGCCCGCAACGTATTTACTAAGAAATAAATACGTTAAGTATAATTAAGCAATATATGTATAAAATGCATAAGAATTGACAAGAGATATAAAATAAAAAAACAACTTTTATTAACATTCATTTTTACATTACAACTGCTTTGAAAAGGAAAGATACAATGATATAAAGCAATGTCTAAACAGTGGCATACAAACTGAAATAAGTACAAGATGAACTAGAAGTCCTGATGGGCAATGAACTGGTCTAAGTCCTCATGGCTTGGCTCGATCTTCTGAGAGTCCGGTCTTCCTGACGAACATTCCAAAGAAAGAAATAGACAGGAATGTCGTCAGCAAACTAGCGCTCGGTAAGTCCCAAAAGAAAGAAAGGAATATAGCAAGTAATGAGAATTGAACTAGTAAGATGTACATGTATAAGATTGCTATTCTAACGTAATTGTTTGTAGCTTGGTACAGAAATTATTTGTGTATACAAGAGAAGTCCATATTACCCCATGGACTATGGTAACATGTAGTACAAGGCCCCGTCAAAACCCACAGAACAACGGCACGAGAGTTCAAGTAGGTGTCTTTTAGTGATCATCTCGTGCCACATTAATACATTCCGTATCAATCTACCCCGTTAACCTCGTAATGTATTGTATAGATTATATTTACAATTCTTGCCGAAACCATGGATATAAGTTGTTCAAGTAGTCAGGTCCAGGATATAATCTTGTAGTCATGTCAAGTTATAGCCATGGTTCGGTCAAGTTAGGTCTTGTATTCAGGTTTGATATTCAGGTTCATGTTTAAGTATACATGTTAAAGTTTGGATTCATGTTTGAATTAGATTCTGATTTGAGTTTGAATTCACGTTTGATTTAGACTCGGATGGAGTCAGACACTTGTAACTGATTTGCATCCTCAATTAGATTCGGAAGTCATCAGTAACTGATGCACATGAACGGCATGATTTGTGTCTTTTTCCAAAACAATTCTCATTGATAACTCCATTAAGTTTTTCTACATTAAATAGGCAAGCACTCACTTTCTCCAGCTCCCTAGGGCTCAAGAGAATTGATCCCGCTTAAACCTATAAACCTATATTTACCAGAGTCCTTAAATATAGTTTTATATAACTCAAGAGGGTTTTATGAAAAATATTTTTAATATAATTTCAAAATAACCTCGAGAAATTATTTAGGGTTTTCATAGATGTGAATTTTAGGGATTTGAGGTATTTTAGTGATAATAGCTTAGCTTGGAAAGTTCATGGTATTTTATTGTAAAACTTGTCTTTTGTTGGTATCTTGATGGTATTTTGGTGAAACTTGAAATTCTTTAATTTGAAAAAATGTAATTTTATTATATTTTGAAAATATATGAATTGGTAATATTTATATAAGTATTAAAAATTAAAATTTTAATTAAGTAGAAAAAATGTGTTTTTCTTAAAAACCTTTCGAGACTGAATGCTCCGTGAGGAGGTCTGCATCTCGCTCTACTAGCCCAAGGATGTGCGATAATCCCATCATCCAATAGCGGATCCCCTAAAAAGGGTTGTAGAGGCTTATTTGCAAAAGAATTCTAAAATACAATTCCAAAGAAAACCGTTTTTATAGTAAATGGTATTTTAATGTAATCTTGTGTTCATAACTAAAATTCATACAAGGGTATATCGTGCTATGAAACCATGTGTGTATGTGAGAGGTAGGTCGTTACCACGTGAATTTTCCTAAAGGTATGTTTAAACAAAACATTAAAAGATGATATATACAAACTTCATGGTATTTTAATGTAAATGTTGAGTTAAAGTTATTTTGCATGATATTTTTGATTAAAAATAGGTTCTAAGCATTGGTTTTATGTTAACAAGCATGGTGTAGGAATATGAATGAAAAATATTTAAGAAAAAGTGAACTTTCTAGGGTTTAGAAGAAGATGTCGGTATTAACTCCACTTCCGACATATATTTTGAAAATAGATTTTCAAAGAAGAAGAAGAGGGATTGGAAGGAACTTACACTATAAGAGGCTTAAAGAAAGGTGTAGGAAGAGAGGGTTGTCGTCGTGGCGTCACGGGGTCGCCGGAACTTGCTTCGATCATCGCCGGAACTTGATCGCTTGCTAACTCCTCTTCTACTCCACTTGTACTTGAGAAATTTTGAGAATTTTAGCTATAATTTTCAGAATAATGAAGGGCTAGGGCATGTGGTAGTATTTATAGGGTGGAATTAGGGTTTTGGAATTAAAACGGTGAATTAAAATGCATTAAAATGATGATAAATGTGGAATTGAAGGGTCTCTGTTTGATTTCAGAGCAATCAAACAGTGCAGGGGAGTTAGGGATAGGGGAAAGGGTCGTGTGTGCAAAGCCCGGGCCTCATTAGGCTCAGGTGGACCGTCGGTGCCGGCCCTAGGGGAATCTCATCGGTCGTTTTGGTGAGGGGCCGGTGGATTCTTGCCACATGTTCAAGTCTGTATTTAAATCATTGTGCACATGTTTGTTTTTTTCTGTCTTTTCATTTTTGTGCGCATTACACGTGTAAACTTTTAGGCTTCCAAAAAGTTTAAAAAGAAAATAAAAAAAAATAATGTGTCTGATAGGATTCGAACACAGAGGCTACGTTACAGCAGTGCAAAGGCTTTATCAGTGAGCTACAAGTGGCTTCTTGTTGTTCTTAAACAAAAATTTACGTATAACTTATACTCTTGCTTGTAAACTCCTTTATGTACATTAAATTGAAATTTTTCATACAGTAAATTTAGAGCCGTTAGATCTTTAGTTACTTCATTTTGATGAAGTTGAAACTTGAACTTGGTTCCCTCGGGTGGATTATCTTCGGCAAAAGAAGACCGGCTTGCAAGCGCGATCTAGCGCTCTTGAGAGCTTGCTAGAGTCCATCATTGGAGCTTTTGAAGAAAGCTCAAGGATGTGAGTATTCTATACATAGTAGATTAGTATATCTCACTAGGTTTTTTGTTTACAAGTTTTAGTTCTTTAGTTTTGATTCATGGTTTTGCAACTTTAGCAAATTAGAATTTTTTAAAATCCATGTTGCTATCTTCTAAAATTAGCTTGCTAGTGTGCATAAGTTCCCGACAGGTCCTTTATATAGGAGGGGGGAAATATATCAATTAGTTTAAAAGGATCTCTCATTAAGAGATCTCAATCGATCTCAAAGATCACTCGGGGAATTATATTCACTGTTGGATCTAAGATCCGGGAAATTTTGTTTAACAGAAAATATTATTTGTTCATTTTAGCAAGATTAGGAAAATATTTTCCAAACAGAGAATTGATGATTTGATTGGTGATATTATAATCACCGTTGGATTTAAAATCCAAAGGCTCTCTGTTTAACAGAGAAAATCTTTCTAATATTAGAAAGACCAGGGGGAAATATTTCCCAAATAGAATTTAATTCTACTTGAAGCTAGCGCTTCAGATTGGTCCTCACGTGCTTTGCACGTGAGTACTGCCATATATATGTATAGAAGCAGCGTTCACGTGCTTTGCACATGAGCGCTTACGTGTTTAACATGTAGGGCTTTTATATGGGTTTTAATTCATCACTCACATGCCTTGCATGTGAGCGTTCACATGTTCAACACGTGGAGCCTGTATCATAGGATTTAATCCTGCTTGAAGCCGGCGGTCATATGCTTTTCATGTGAGCGCTCACGTGTTAAACACATGGGAGATCTTCCTTTCATCTTTGCTTGATTTTCTGAGCCATTTTCTTCTTTTCCAACACTTTATTTTTGTCAGAGCTTAGGAGTCATTCCAACTTACACCACGTGCAACATTTTGTTATGCCGAGACTTGAATGCTTCTCTTTATAATTTAAAGAAGTGTTCATCTTCTCCTTCACTTTCACAGAGAAAGAGCCATGACTTGCAATCTCCCGTATACTCCTTGACAGCTATGGGAGGTGCCTATTAGGGAGATTATTTCTCGTTTCACTGCACGACTAGCAAATCCCATTCTTACGGATGCTCAATGCGATACGGTGATGCATGAGCTCATGACCCGTAGGGGGTCTCTTTTTCCCGCCGGCTCTATTTGGATTCGAATGATATTCTTGGCTATCCTTGACAACATTCTCCCTCATCCAGCGGAGATGACTTTAGCGATACTTGACGCAGCGGAGGACAAGATAGACCGTGTTTACGGGGCATGCTTGATCACGAAGCCTCTCAGGGACCGCTCGATTCACATACTGAGTCAAATACGGGCTCGGCGGGCTGTGATGTCTTCCTTTGCCGTCGAGCGCGGCGCTGGTAGGTGGGGAGGGACTCTTCATGAGAACCGCCGCTACGACATAGTAGAGAGGGCTGCGAGGGAGTTAGAGAACTTTGTATACTGTTTTATTAACCCATGTAGTCCTGATCCCATGTTTAGTGATCTTTTCCCTATAAATTGAAATAAGTATTTAAATGCATGCTTATTATTTGATGAATTTTTCATGTTAAACAAATGCCCCCACTACTTTGCCCATGTAGGTATAGACGTGGGTTAAGTAGTGCAAAGTACACGACTGCTCTCTTGACTTTCAGAATCTGAGAAGGTAGTGAGCGGACATAGGCGCCGCAATTCTACGTCTTGAAGCCTGTGATATGCACCTTTCTCCTTTTTAAGGCGTCTTCATCCACCAATTCGTCATAGGTGGCCTATGGATAGTATACGGTAGTGAGTATTAACAGTCTACAGGGTAGCGACGGCTTAGGAAACAGATTTAGATCTGTTTCCTAAGTCTTTTCAACTTTATGAGCTGTGAGGGTCTCATAAAGATATTTCTCCCTACGAGTCGAGAGGACTCATGTGAGGCTTCTTCATTGGCATGCAACTTTGACGAATGTGTGGCCTATGGATAGTATACAAGAATCAGTATTGACCTCCTTATAGGGCAGCGATGACTTAGGAAACAGGTTTAGATCTGTCACTTAAAGCTTAGCTTAGTTTATTTACTCATTCCGAAGCGTTCAGTCTATCCTTCCCTTGGGCATGTAGATAGACTCATCCTAACGTCAAACATGCATAACCCCTATCGGCACAGGTGTCTGTTAAGTTTGTGGTGTTAGGTTAAGTCCACCGTTACGTGAGCAGATATCATCTCGATCCACGTCCACTCAGGTCACTGGTTACGAGTAGCCGTGTACTTGCTGTATCGCCCAACCTTACCATTGCAGATACAACATCTCAAGTAACCTTCCTAAGCTGGTATGTCCGTATTGCCATCAGATAGTTCAGCGTTAGACACACCGTGGCGCTTTACCTTGAGATTAGACTCCCGTCTTTGAGGAGTCCTAGGGAGTCAGAGCTGTATATGTCTAAGTTGGGTTAACTTCCAATGGTCTTTAGGCTTCACATGTATCGCCATTGAGACCCGAAACTAGCAATGATGTCACTTAGCTTCATCTTGCGTCTACACCCTGCTGGAATGAGAAAGACGTCGAGATAATCTCTAGGCTATAGATGTTGCCATCGAGATCTGGAGTTAGGACTTTGTCATGACTTTGCTTTATATTTGGCTCCTTAGAGCTTTCATGATGTCGCGTCTACACTCTGCTGGAGGGACGTCGAGACAATCTCTAGGCTGTAAATGTCGCCATCGAGATCTGGAGCTGGGATTTTATCATCACTCCACTTTAACTTGACCCTTTGGTCCTTACTGGCGTCATAATCGCACATCACCGGAGTGAACCGGATGTCCTTGAACTATTTACAAAAGTCGTAATTCGAATCATCCGCAGAGCAGAAAAATTTCATTTTATCACTTCAATTTTTTATTCTCCACGATGCTCTACCATTTCAGCTTTTCATATCGTGAAAATTGCGTTGCCCAATCATTTCGGCTATTTTTTCGCGGTGCCCAATTATTTCGGTTATTCCATACACATTTTTGAGTTTTATACCAATCTTGGCATCAGTATTGCTACAACTGGAATAGTATCAAGAACAACTTATCATATGCCGTCACCTATTCGAGCCAAGATGGCTTAGAAGACGGAGTTAGGATTCCATCAACTAAGGCTTTTCAATGTTTACGAGCCGTGAGGGTCTCGTAAAGTTATCTTCTCCTTATGAGTCGAGAAGATCTCATAGGGGTATTTCCCTCCTAAGAATCGTAGGGACTCCTAAGTGAATCTTGTAAGTCGTAAGGATCTTACAAGAGTATTTTTCTCCTTGTAAGTCGAAAGGACTTACAAGTGTTGTCCACCATGTAGAACTCATGTTTATTTATGCTTATACCTATTTCTCGATTCAATAGAAGCCCTTTGTGCCCGTAGGTTGTGTACAAGAGTTGAGATCAAACTACTTGTAGGGCTATTATAGAGGGGTATATGATGGATTAGGAACAGGGTCTGATCTGCAACCTAAGGATTTTGAATTCTATAAGCCCTGATGGTCTCATAGAGGGGTATTTCTTCTTACTAGTTGGAAGGATCTCGTAAGAGTATATTCTCCTTGGAAATCGTAGGGATTTCCAAGTGTCTCTCACCTTTGTGAGTCGTAAGGATCTCACTTTGGTGTTCTCCTAACAAGTTGAGAGGACTTTGTAAGTGTACTATTTTTAACGAGTTTGCGCTCTTTCAGGTTTTCATAAGCTCGCCGGCAGTCCTGCTGGTTTTACTTACGGCACCCTTTCGGGTTTTCATCCGTGCCCTTTTTGCTTATGGACATACCTTTTTTTTGAACGTTGAAGCTCTCAGATGTAGTTTCGCCGTAAGTGACTCAATTGTTTGCCGGTGGCACTTGGGTATGGTATGGATTATTTATGCCCGTAGATTGTGTACGATAGTCGATTCGAAGATTGTCCGTAGGGCAGCAAAATATTTCTTAGAAGACTGCATCATCGGGAGAGCTTCATAGCCGGTGGGACTTGAGATGCAGCCTCGCAGGTGGGACTTGAGTTGCAATCTTCGCCAGTGGAGTGGGACTTAAATTGCAATGTCAATCTTATGGGGCAGATTAGTTTTAAGGACATCACGGTCCAACATTCCCGTGTTCGGGACGACGAGCTTGTTTAGGGACATTTCGGTCCAACATCTCCATGTTTGAGGTGAAGTATTAGTTTAGGGACGTCTCAGTCCAACATTATCATTCACCAAGTGACGAGTTAGTTTAGGGAAATTTCGGTCCAACGTTCCTATGTTCGGGACAAAATGATAATTTAGGGACATTTCGGTCTAACATTAGCTTAGGGACATCTCGGTCCAACATTCCTGTGTTCGGTACAAAATGATAGTTTAGGGACATTTTGGGCCAACATTAGGTTAGGGACATCACGGTCCAACATTCCTGTGTCTGGGACGAAATGATAGCTCTCAGAGTTCCGGCTTAGGAAGATAAGGAGCGGACATAGGTGTTATCATTTATCACTGACCTAAGTCGTAACCACTCCATACTTCTTGAGGAATCGACCGTTTATTGGTCGATATATTCTTTCTTCATGCATATTCACGAGTTGGTAAGCTCCACCTTGGTAGACTTTCTCTATAACATACAGACCCTCATAGTTTGGCTCGAACTTCTCGCGCTTTGCGTGATTAGGGATCATAGGTCATTTGACTTCCAGTACGAGTTCGCCTTGGCAGAATGTCCTCGGTCTGGTTAATCTTTCATATGATTGGGTCATTCTCACTCGATAGGCTTCCAGGCTTTGCTGTGCCACGAGACGGGTCTTATCAAGTGCGTCGAGTTCTTCGAGTCGGAGGTGAGAGTTATCCTCATCCGTGAGCTCATGGTGAACTGCCATCCTTAACGAGAGAAGTTCTATCTCTAGCGGAAGCACTGCTTCGGCTCCAAGCACCAAGGCATAAATCGTTGTCTTTGTGGCTGTCTTGATCATTGTTCGGTATTCCTAAAGAGTTTCATGCAGCCTCTCGTGCCAGTTCTTTTTATTATTGAACACCATCTTCTTTATGAGTTTCGTCAACGTCTTGTTGAAGGCTTCAGCAAGACTGTTGGCTCGAGGGTTATAGACGGAAGAATGCTTCCAGTCTATCTTGTGTTGCATGGCGAAGCGGTTTATTTTATGGCTCATGTAGGCTGGTCCATTGTCCTAGATTATATGTCGTACAATTTTGAACCAGTATATCACATGCATTTTGAAGAAGTGGAGAATGTTCTCCGTTTTGACCTCTTTCAGCGGTATCGACTCTACTCATTTGGAGAAGTAGTCGGTTATCGCCAGGATAAATCGATGCCCTCTCGATGATGTCGGTTCAATGGGGCCGATGATATCGATACCCCACATCTCGAACGGCCAGCTGGCTATGGTTGGATGCAGCGGATTGGGGTACTGATGTATGAAATCCCCGTGAATTTGACATGAATGACAATGCTTCGCGTATTCGATGCAATCTTGCATCATTGGGGATCAGGCGTAACCCATTCTCTTGGTCTTCAATTTCATATTTGGTCCCGCTTGATGGGAGCCGCAAAGTCAATCGTGTACTTCTTAGACGACTTTCTTAGCTTCTTTCGGCTCTAGGCATCTCAAACATACAGAGTCAAAAGATCTTTTGTATGAGGTCTCATTGACTAAGGCGAACGACAGAGCTTGTTTCATGAGTTGATGTCTAGATGAGGCATCTTCAGGAGCACGTTGGGATGTGAAGTAGTCTAAAAAGGCTTGCCTCCAATCTTCATCTTCATCCACTATTTTAGTCTGGAGAACCTTCTCTTCAAGTATCTCTTCTTTTTCCTCAGGCGTTTCCACTAGAGACTCCGAAGGAGATTCAGCTGGTGATAGGATCTTGCGGCTCTGGACATTGATCATTACATCAGCGAGATCTTCATGTGTCATTTCTTTAGCAAGTTTTACTAATGCGTCTGCTTTGCTGTTTTCTGCTCACGACACACTTTCCAGCACCTAAAAGGGAATCTGTGTCAGCAGTTGCCGCACCTTTTCTTTATACTCTATTAGCTCCAGAGTGCATGTCTTGTAGCTACCATTCACTTGATTGACAACTAACTGTGAATCTCTGTGTATTAGAAGATCTTTGATGCGCATATCGATCGCGAGTTCGAGACCGGCAATGCGAGCTTCATATTCAGCCTCGCTGTTGGTTCTCGGTTCTGTCAACGAGAAGGCATAACGGAGTGTTCCGCCTTGGGGAGTCACGAAGATAAGACCTACCCAGGCTTTGATTATTGGGGTTTTCCCCTTCCGGACCTTCATTGAAGATACTCCGTCGAAGTATAATTCCCACCGGTATTTTCCGGTTTCTTCTACCTCTTTACTTATGCCGAATTCGTATTCATCCAGCAGTTCGCTATTCAATGGAGAGTCGGCTGGAATCGAATGCTCCGTGAAAAAGTCGGCGATGGCTTGGCCTTTTACCTCTTTGAGTATGCGATAAATAATTATAAACTCCATCAACATAAGGGCCCACTTGGCGAGCCTCCCAGTCAACATAGCTTTAGACACGAGGTATTTGAAGGGGTCCACCTTCGATATGAGTTGGAATTCATGTGCCAGGGCGTATTGTCTGAGGTTTGTGACTGCAAAGATCAATTCCAGGCAATACTTTTCGATAGGAGAGTAGTTACTTTCTACTTCCAGCAGGACTCGACTCAAGTAGTATAGAGCCTTCTTCTTTTCTTGGTCGTTTTCTTGAGCCCAAAGCGCACCTAGAGAACCATCAAGGGCGATTGTATAGAAGATAAGGGGTTTTCCCTTAATCGGAGCGGCGAAGACCGGTGGATTCTGCAAATATTGCTTGATCTCCTTCAGAGCATGTTGACATTTCTGATCCCATATAAATGGGGTGCCTTTCTTCATTAGATGGCTATACAAACGACATTTTCCGGAGAAGTTGGCGATGAACCGTCGGATATAGCAAGCTTTCCTTGGAGAGATCGTAGTTGTTTGAGATTCCTCAGAGGGGGCAACTCCATAATTGCTCTGATCTTGGAGGGGTCAATTTCGATCCTTCGGTGGTGGATTATAAAACCCAGAAACTTCCTTGATGAGACTCCAAAGGCACATTTTAGCAGATTCATCCTCAGGTTGTATTTGCGAAGGCGCTCGAAGACTGTCCTTAGATGCTCCAAGTGCTCTTCATATGACATGCTCTTGACTACGAGGTCGTCTATATAGCATTCAATGATGTCATGTATCATGTCGTCGAATATCTTAGTCATTGCCCTTTGATATGTCATCCAGGTATTCTTCAATCAGAAAGGCATCACTTTATAAAAGAATACGCATAGCGGGGCGCGGAAGGCCGCATGTTTCTGGTCCTCGAGATCCATCTTGATATGATTGTATCTTGAAAATCCATCCATAAAAAAGAAGACCTCGTGAGTAGACATATTGTCTATCATCAACTCTATGACTGGCACAAGGAAGTTATCCTTCGAGCATGCCTTATTGAGGTCTCGAAAGTCCATGCAGATCTGGATGGTCCCGTTCTTCTTCATCATGGGGACGATATTGGCGATCCAGTCGGGGTACTGGACCTCCTAGATGAAGCCAGAGTTATGAGCTTCTTGACTTCGGCGTTGATACCCATCTCGACTTCAAGTCGCATCCTTCTTGGTGCTTGCTTGACCGGCTTTATTTTCGGCATTATGGCCAATTTGTGAACTGCTACCTTTAGATCGAGACCTGACATCTCAGAGTAATTCCATGCGAAGCAGTCTTTGTACTCAATGAAAACTTCTTTTAGACCAGCTACTTGTTCATCCGACAGCAGCTCGCTAACGAACGTGGGTCGAAAATCTTCTTTGGTTACTAAGTTCATCTTTTTTAATTCATCAGCGGTGATGTGGATCCCGTCTTCCAGCTTTCTTGGCGCTGGCGGCAGCTCTGAAATTTCTTCTCCTTCATTGGCAAAGCAGTCAAGGTGATGAAGCGTATCTTCATCCTCCTCTTCATCAAGGAGCCTTATCATGTTGTAAGCATGGGCGAGCTTCCGCATCTTGGGTTGGTTATGCTTTGACTTGGCGGGGTTCTCTCGCATTGGCTCATGCTTTTACGGAGGTTCCACTTTCTAGTTATCTCTTAGTTTGAACTTGTCTTGCCTGTACTGGTTTTCCGCCCAATTCTTGAAGACAGAGCAATCCTCGATTGGATGACCAATGACCCGATGGTAGGGAAAATAATCAGGATGATCCAGAGCATTAGCTTCATGAGGCCGCTTGCACTTGGGCAGCGTTAATATCTGGTGCTTCATGGAGAGGTTAAATATTTTTCTCACCTTGTCCCGAGGAAAAGAATATCCCCGTCCCATCCTTTTTTCAAAACATATGGCTGGGCAATTTTGCAGCTTGGCCATAGATGATGTCCTATCTTTGATGTGACCGCCTTGAGCTCTTTTATTTTTAAAGGAAGGTATGGGCAACTATCGAGGATGAGTAGCATGACTCGTCTCTCCTATGGATTACCTTCTTGGGTGCGAGCTTCTAGCTATTTCACACAGAGCTATATGACCCATTTGATATGCTTCTCTCATCAGCTTCTCAGTCAGGTCCTCTGTTGGCAGAGTCACAATGTTTTGTAGAGCTTCATTATATTGCCTGCCCGAGGATAATTGCATATATTGTCATGCCCCGCTTTCCGGTGTACGACAAGGTGGCGCGGCGAGGCCCGCTACGTATTTACTCCAAAGTAAACACGCTAAGTGTATCTAAGCAATATAAAGTAAATGTACACAAGAAACATGAATATAAATGAACAACAACTTTATTTATTAAACATTCTTTTACAGGTACAACTGGAATGTAAATACATGAATAGAAAGCAATGCCTAAACAATGGCATAACTGAAATGAAAAAAGTATGTATAAGTGCCTACAGCTCTGGGTTAATAGCAAACTGCTCCAAGTCCTCAGTACTGGACCCGGTCTCTAGTGCATCCAAATCATCTGACAACATTCCAAAGAAAGAAGAAATGAATGTCGTCAGCGAACAATCGCTCGGTAAGTCCCAAAGATGAGTAGAGATAGAATAGACAGAAAGAGGATAAGATTAGTAATGTTTGATTATAATGTTAACGCGGTTGTTTGTAGCTTGGTACAGAATATGTCAGTTATACGAGAGGAGTCCCACTATTCCGGAGACAAAGCTATACGGAGCAAAAGGAACCTTCAGCCACGGTACAACGGCAATGGATATTCAGGTTAGTTGTATTAAGGTTACGGTCTCGTGCCACTTCTAACACATTCCGTACCAATCTACCCCTTTAAAAGCCCCGCGATGTATTTTGTATTGTTTTGTTATATAGATGGATAACTTGCCGAAACCTGATATCAGTAAACAGAATAGATATAAATAGATAGTCATGTGACGGATTATATCTATGGTTCGGTTCAGTCAATATAGATTGATATAGATTGAATAGACGGATTCATGTTGAATTGTAGCTTATACTTGAATCATATTCAAGTCAGATTGATTAGATTGAGACTCAGTCTGAGTCAGACATTTTGAAAAGAAATTGAAGTCCGGAATTAGTTTTAATGTTATCGGTAACTGCTGCACATGGATAGCAGAATTTGTGTCTTTTTCCAAGACAATTACCGTGTTGATAACACCATTTGTTAGATTGTCTACTTTAGATAGGCAAGCACCCACATTCTCCGGCTCCCTGAGACTTAAGAGAATTGGTCCCGGTTAAATCTATATTTACTAGGGTCCTTATTGTAATTTAGTATAACTTGAGGGGGTTTTATGTAAAAATAGTTTTGATATATTTCCAAAATACACCTCAAGTATTTAATTATCGTCTTTAGGGTTCTCATAGATGTATATTTTATAAAAGTGAAATTTCTAGTGAGTAGAACCTAGTTTTCATTGTATACGATATTTTATTGAAATATTGGAATTGTTTTGTATTAAAATGGTACTTTCATGTAATTGTGATTCCTTTGATTTAGAAACCATGGAATATTAGTATAATATAATTAAAATATATCTTTTAATAATATTCATATATATACTTAATAAAAATAAATTTTATTTATTTTCTAGAAATCTCATTTTCTTAAATAGTATTAAAAATTCAAACGAGATCAAATGCTCCTTGCGGAGGTCTGCATCTCGCTCTACTAGGCCCGAGAACGTGCGATAACTCGCACCATCCCGATCGGGGTTCCCCAAAATGGGTTGTAGAGGTGTAATTGCAAAGAATTAGATAATATTCTTTTTAAAGAAAACGAATTTGTAATAGTTTAGGCTATTTTATTGTAACTCGTGATATTCCCACAAATATTGTTAAAAAGTAAATCGTGCTATATCCAATATGTGTGTTGTGATGAGGTAGGTCATTATCTCGTGTGTTTTCTAAAGGTAATATAAGGAAATATAAGAATTATGGCGAAATGTAAAGTATATGGTATTTTACCGTAAAAATACAATAAAAGTTGCATAAAAGATTCTTTTGAGATGAAACTTGTTTTAATGTGTTTTTTAATATTTGTTAAACCTTATATGAGAGTATGGTATTAGATGGTTTAAGAAAAGTTAGAATTTTTAAAGAAAAACGAAACGGAAGTCGGATGAACTCCGCTTTCGTCGGGTTTTAAAAATGAAAGTTTTTTAGAATAGGAAAAGAGAGGGAGAGAGGGGACTTACTGGCTACAAGGTTAGAGGGGAGAAGGGGGAAGATTAGGAAAGTATCGGGGTATCGTTTCGTCGCCGGAATCTCCTTGGAACTTCGTCGGAACTCCGCCTCTTGCTAACTCCACTTGCACAACTTCTTGAACTTGAGAATTTTGGAGAGTTTTAGCACTTGATTTCAGAATGAGGAGTGCCCAAAGGTAGGGTTGTATTTACAGGGTAGGATTAGCGTTTAGGGTATGAATTAGAGAATTAAAATGCATTAAATCATGGAGTAATGCTTAATTTTAATTCTTTGGAAAATGTGCAGAGAAAATAAACAACATGAGAGAAGTGGGGTAGGCCAAGGGGTTCTCGGGCAAAGAATTAGGGAGCGTTCCCTACGGGGGGGCCGGCAGTGTCGATCGTAGGAGCAAGGTCGTCGGCCTAAATCCGGCGATTGAAGGTGTAAATTTGGCCACGTGTCCCTCACGATTCATATACCTTCATGCATATGTTTGTTTATCCTGTTACTTATCATCTTACGTGTAGTGCACATGCAAACCCTTGGGATTCTAAAAGATTAAAAGAAAAATTAAATAAAAAGGTAATGTGGCTGGGGGATTCGATCACAGGAGTTACGTCACAGCAGTGCGAGACTTTACCAATGAGCTACAAGTGCTTTCTTGCTGTTCAAAAGCAAACCAAATGCTTATAATGTACACAGGATTGCAAATACTCCATTTGTACATTAACTTTTAAACAATTTTCTATACATTGAAATTGGAGTTGTTACATATATAGAGCAATCGGCGATTCAAGCGGCAGTTCAGTTGATGCGGTTGGGTACTTTGCGTGGTGTTCAGGCCTTGCTCGGTTGAGTTGTTTGCCATCCATGGATCTTCCCTTTTGTTTAGGGCGTAGTAGCTATATGCTCGCTCCTTCTTAGTTCGTACATAGCTCAAACCAATAGTATCGAACTTCCTATGGGACGTTGGTTGGCGGGTCCCTGGCACTTCCCAAATTTTCTTGAAATACCGGGCCTGACGGGCAGTCTGTTCGAACGGTACTCCCTGCTGATGAAGGAGTTCCCTCACACTCTTTGTAGAATATCTTAGCATGGGGAACAGTTGCAACCTATTGAGATTCGGCTCGAGTCCGTTCCAAACCTCTTTTGACATGTAAAAGAGAATTGCCTTTTCTCTTTTATATTTAGGAGGCAGATGGAAGGTTACTAACTCTTGCACATGGTAGGTGCTGAGTGCATCGAGATCTTTGTAGTGATGCGGCAGAGCCATTGTAACATGCAGGGCTTGATCGGTTTCACCGGGGACTTTTACCTGCGAATGGATGGAGAAAACCGTATTAGTTTCTTCCTCCAAGTCGCTACCAAAGATCGGGATAGGAGATGATGGGCTTGGTTTATCGGCTCCTTTCAGCTGGCTGTAAGCACTATTTCTTCCTCGGAGGTGGTTCCAAAGATCGGGATGATCGCCGCTTGAACTTGTTTATCCTTGGGCTTGTCGCACTTTTCTGTGTTTTCATAGTCCAACGAGAAGTACTTCGCATCTTCATATTTCCGTACCTCATTTACCGAGAATGGGTTGAGCTCCTTTATGATGTGTGCTCTTGGACATCCTTGAACTACTTCATACACTGATATTGTATAGAAGGGATGACGCCATACTGGTGCAGTCAAGGTCTACCCAACAAAGCTTTATAGCAGGTCTTGCCTTCATGACATGAAATTTGACGTCGATGACGAGTTTTCCTAAACGGAATGTCAACACTATAGACCCCAACATTCTTGAAGACTGGGAGTCGAATCCGAAGATGGTGATTTTCTCCCGGCCGAGGTATCGCACATCCATGGACAGCTACTTGAGCACCTTAACATTCAGGAGATGGACTAAAGAACCGTTGTCGATGAGGATTTTATTTATCCTCTGATCATCGCAGTACCCGGCAATGTAGAATGGCCGATTGTGCTCGAACATCCCCAGGAGGAGATCTTCTTCACTGAAGGAGATGTCGGACGTGTATACCTCTGTCATCTTATCTTTCATCGCTTCCTCTGCAAAGTGTGCTTGGAAGTGGTCCGGTTCTTCGAGCGCCTTAATTAAAGACTCCCGTAGTTCCTTGGACAAGAGTAGAGCATCGTATATGCTTAAATGAGATGGTAACTTTTTCAGATAGGCTAACACAATGTAGTCCAACTTATTCTTCTTGGGTAGATCCTTGGCGGCGAGTTCTTTGGCCACCTCTTCATCAAGGGCGATTTTTTCAGGCATTTTCCTTTTACCCTTATCTTGATTCTTCGGATTATTATTTGGAGGCCCGAGATTCTTCTTAGGGAGGGCATGGTTCTGTAGACAGATATTGTCGCAGTTCTTCGTCTCTTCTTCGTCTCCTGACAAGAAGCTTACATAGGGGAGATTGACGGGAGGTTCATCTTCTGAATCACTTCCGAACGTCGGTCTACCGAACTTCATCCTTCTGAAGTTTGAGCATTGATCATATGGAAACTCTCGATGATCATCCTCGCTTAGCCGTTTGCCTTGGGACAATCAGGTTGGGGCGGATGAGCCTTGGCCATCCGCTTCTTTGTTTTCAGATGCATATTATGGAGAACGTATTTTCTCCACCATTTCCAAAATGCGTTGCATTTGTCGATGGGACGGCAGACCCTCCGGTGGTAGAGACAATATTTTAGATGCTCTTCTCCGCCTTCAAAGCCCACGACCCCTGGGGTATACATCTTTAAGGGCGACAACTTCATCCCTTTAGATAAGGCCTTGGCGAAATGTTTCTCGGCCTTGCTTTTCTTCAGCAGTATCTTTTTCTTCGGTTACAAGTTCTACTTTGGTTGGGAAGTTACATAACTCGCATATTCCGCAGCTTTCTTTTCTAGGCGTTGCTTCCTGGCTTTCTCATAGATAGCCAGCTCACGCCTTTGATTATCTCGGCTTCTTTAGAAGGCTTCCCTTAGGAGCTTCTCAACTAGGTCTTGTTGTGGCAAAACTTGGAGCTTTAGGAATTGATTCTGCCCCCTGCTTGTCTGAATCGCTTTCAGACGCGGTAGAGCTTCATCATAATAGATGGAGGAGTGAAAGACCATGCGGCAGCTTTCCACACGGCCTTCTGCGTCTGAGTCATCGTCCTCACCCGCTCTATTATTTTCGATGATGTGTTTGATAAACTCCTCAAGAGCAACAGGTGAACGTGCTTTCTAATTATATTCTTCAAGCGCGTCTATGTACTTCTGGATGCTTGTACAGCTATCGAGATACTCGGCTGGCTGTACGAGCTTCTTCGCCTGTTTACCGCCGAAAACATAGACGAATTGAGATAGGACGTCTTGCCTGAATTTTAGGGCAGATGCTATGTGGAACATATTCATCCACCTCTCCAAAGATGCCAAGTTGATTTATGGCACTGTATATCGGAGATTTGGATGGATGAGACCAATGTAGCATGACTTTATCAGATTCCCCCTCTTTAAGAGGTTTTTGATTGCGGGGACACTTTTCCCTGTAGACGCAAGCCCTACAGTTAATTACGTTATCGCGTTGCGATAACAACTTTTACCTGCTCCCGTAGGTCACTTCGTGTCATGTTATATATCTTGTTTATTATGGTTGCCCGTGGATTGTATACGAAGACTAGTTTATGTCGTTACCCTTAGGGTGCGGATTAGTCCAAATTCGTATATATTATTAGATTTAGGTTCGAACCTAGGTCATATGTTCCATTGGTTCAGTGGTTTAAGGATCGTTAATCTTGTTTTAGATTAAGATCGACTCGAGATATGGGCTAAGGATACGTTAGTCTCATATAAGACTAAGATCAACTTAGAAGTATAGTCAAGAATCATCAATATTATTAAGATCAATTTAATAGGGGTGAGCATATGGGCTCGATTACGGTGAGCATATGGGCTCGATTGATTTATAATCACAGAAGTTTATCTTCAGAAAAAGCCTAGTCCCTTTTGGACCGGGTATTGTGCTTTCTATTGCCTGCCCAGTGCTAAGCACTCATTTTATGAGACTCACATGTATATTACGTGAGACGCTCAGGCTTAGGCGTTGCCCTATCAGTGCTAAGCACTTAGTCATTTAGACTATGGATATAATATCCGGATCATGTTCTGGCGCTCACGTAAGTATTATGTGTGATGCTCAGGCTTTGGCGCTCACTTGAGTATCACATGGGATGCTCAGGCTTGGGCGTTGCCCTATCAGTGCTAAGCACTTTTTTATGGAACTCACGTGGGTATCACATAAGGCGCGGCGCTGGGTTCTTGCTTATGGGCGCTCACGTGTATGGCACGTGAGGCTCTATCTTCAGATGGGCCTTATGTGCGCTCACATGCATATCACGTGAGTCTTTATTTTTTGGGTCTTCACGTGCCTTTCACGTGAGCTTCCCCCATACTAATGCAGAGAACTAAGTTCTTCTTTTCTTCTTCTTTTCTTTTTTTATGTGAGAACTAAGTTCTTTGAAGGGTTAAACCCTGTTTTTAGATAAAAATATATCTTCAAAGGAATTAAATTTCTGGAATGTAAATTCCATCTTTTCCTTCTATGTTCTTTTCTCATATTTTATACATGGGGATAAAACAACATAGTTTCCCCTAGATCTTAAGTCTGAAGAGCAAGATCTTCTCATGAGCACTCATGTGTTTAACACGTGAGCCCGGTATGGGTTTTAGTTTATCTGTATTCGGCACTCACATGATTTGCATGTGAGCGCTCACGTGTTTAACACGTAGGAGCCCATATGGGTTTTATTTATCTGTATTCAGCGCTCACATACTTTGCATATGAGCGTTCACGTGTTCCACACGTGAAAGCCAAATTATAGGATTTAATCCTCCTTGAAACCGGCGGTCACAAGCTTTGCATGTGAGCGCTCATGTGCTTTGCACATAGGAGGGTTTCGTTTCTTTTCCTCTCTTTCTTTCACTTTTCCCTTTTTTATAAGAGAACAAATGCCCCCAGCATTGCTCTCACATGCCTTGCATGTGGGTGCAACGGTGTCAGCCTTAGAGCCGTTGGATCACCTAGGAAAGTGGGGAGTCGAACCGATCCCATCATACCATATAAATGGATTCTTTGGCTCTAAGGTGACTGCTGTTTCTTCGTCTTCCTGATTGAGTTTTCTTTTTCTGTAGAATTAATTCTCGCTCAGAGCTTAGTTCTCTACCCTAAAATAAAGACTTTTGAACTAAGTCGACTCTGCCAAATTTTTTGGTAAAGCCCATGAACAGAGCTTAGCTCTAAACGTATTTTTGGGTATTATCGGATTTTAAATCCATTAACATATTTGACAGAGCTTAGCTCTTATTCTTGAGCCGATCTCTTGGAGATCTTAAAAAAACTTTTTTTTTAATGTAGAACATAGATCTTGATGTCCAGATCCAGGGATTCGAATCGATGGACATTCTTGAGCTTATCATTGATTTTCTTCTCAGAGATTTGCCCCGTTGTCAATATTGATATTTTAGGGATTTCTGGAATTTAATTCCATTATTCAACCCATGAGCTTTCTAATGTGGGAACTCTGGGATTTAATCCCATTATTATCTTCTCGTTCGTAGAGCTTAGCTCTAATTCGACGTTTTGAAAGTTTCCCATATTTGGAATTTTGGGAATTTTATTCCATTTAATTTCCTTTTTCTGTTCTTAAATATATACACATTTTTTCTTTTTAGGGTTTTTAAGGTTTTAATCCCCATATCACATATTTGAACTTTTTGTTATTAAAAAGGAACCACTTTTTGGGATATTGGGAGTTTAACTCCATTACTTATTTAATGAGAATCCTTTTTTATTCCCACAATGGGCATATGTTCCACCATTAGTGAGTTACCACTTTGATTTCGTAGGGTCCACTAGCTTTGGAGCTAGTAGTTCCACAAAATAAACTCACGTCTTTTTGCTGATGATTCTTTTGTCCCTTTTTTTAGGTACAATGGGTTCAATTCCTTTCTTCCCCTATATCCGTTTAGAAGTTGATTTCCCGTAGTCACCTTCAGATGAGAAAGTGATGGCTATGATCAGGACACATGACAGGAATGAAAAGAGTCTTCTCTTATGGGGGACCTGGTTCGGTCATATCATAAGGGGCGCCGTAACTTCACCCGTGGGGAACCAACAGAGCTTATCCATTCAATTCAGTATACAGAGCTTCTGCGTACTGCTTACGCGATGGAAGCAGTTAACTAGACCCCTGAAGGCCGGCTTGATCCATCGTCAGCGGGGATACCTAACAAACCTTCGGAAGCTATTGACATTCTAGGGCGCCGGATATGCCAAGGAAAAGCTCGACCCTGGGGCAGGTCTATAAGATAGACGTCACCCCATGGCATCCAGTATACAATCCATGAGTGTAAATAAATATATTCCTAACCAAGTCCCACCGGGAATGCCAGAATACCGCCGAAAACTGGTCTGAGGCGTTGGGAGAACGTCTAGCCTGAATTTGGGGGCAGATACTATATGGAACATATTTGTCCACCTCTCCGAAGATGCCAAGTTGATTTATGGCACCGTCTATCAGAGGTTTGAATGAATGAGACCGTTGTAGCGTGAGTTATCAAATTCTCCCTCATTTATGAAGGGTTTTTTTTTATTGTGGGATGCTCTTCCCTCCAAGCGCAAGCCCCTGCAGTTAATTATGTGTCGCAACGCGATAACAATTTTCACCTTCTCCATAAATATCACTTCGTGTCGTGTTATGTTTGTTTATATGGGGTTTCCCTCGGATTGTATACGGAGACTAATATATATCATCGCCCGCAGGGCGCGGATTAGTCCAAATCCGTATATATTGGATTTATGGTTTTGAACTTAGGACGCAGATCTCATATAAATGAGGTCTATCAGTTCATGGGATATATGGGTTTGACCTAAGAATCGTTAGTCGTATATGAAACTATGATCAACTTAGAAACAGTGAGAATATAGGCTCAAATAATCATTAGATCATATATGAATAGCCCATGGATAGTATACGGTAGTCAATATGAAAACAGTCCGCAGGGCAAAACATATTAGTTTATGGACATCACAGTCCATGGGAAATATGGATGGAGTATGGCTTGTTTATACCCATGGATTGTATACGGGGATCAATATGGAGATCAGCCGTAAGGCCAAACATATATTAGTTTTAGGACATTGCGGTCCAATATTAGTTTAGGGATATTTCGGTCCAACATTCCCGTGTTCGGGAAAAAGTATTAGTTGAAGGACGTTTCGATCCATCTTTCATCTTGCGTACATGTGTATATTTTACATGGCGAAGTGAACGATGGTAACATAGGATGTGCCTAATATTGGGGTGCGATCCAATTTGAAGGCATTTATATTTCCCTAAAAAATATACATATACATATATGTATAAAGCTGGAGCTCATTATGAGATTCGCATCTATATGGGATGCGTGTTAATATGATGTGTGCACATCAATATGGAAGTACATAAATATGGAGTGCATCAATATGAGGATTAGGACATTCCTTGTCTTGATGAAATTTCATATCTTTCATCAAGTTGAGACGAGAAACGAGTTGTTGGTTGTTGGGACCCGCCACCTCTTTGAAGATGTTGAGAAACTACAATGCCGTATATCAGAGGTGTGAAAGGATGTACCCTTGAACCAAATTCCATATATAAGGGAAAAGAACAAGGTTGATCTAAAGATCGTTAGTCTTATATGAGACTAAAATTAATTTAGAAGATATGGGATGAAGATCATTAGTCATATATGAGACTAAGATCGGCTTGGATATCATGAGCATATGGACTCAGTTGATTTAAAATCAAAGAAGAAGTTTAAGCTTCACAGACTTAGCCAATTTGGGGCTAAGATTGGGTTTCTATACCACCCAGCAGTGCTAAGCACTCAATCACGTAGCGCTTACGTGAATATCATATGAGACGCTGAGTCTCTGGCGTCTTTCAAGCACTCACGTGTATGGTACGTGAGGCGCTGAGTCTCTGATCTTCTGTGCGCTCACGTGGATATCACATGAGACGCTATCATCTGCTTCTTTTGAGCGCTCACGTGGATATCACGTGAGGCGCTATCTTTAAGGATTCTTTTGAGCGCTCACGCGGTTATCACGTAAGACGCTGTGTCCTTAGAGATTTAATCTTTATTCATGTTTTTTAGAGAAGTTAAACTTCTGTTAATTGTATTTTGATTATTAACGATCACCAAGATCACCATTTTGAGGATCTGGGATCAGGTTCTTTAAGAACTACTAAGTTCCTGATTATGAAGGAACTAAGTTCCTGGAGTACAAACTCCATCCTTTTCATGTCCTTTCTTCCAATGTTCTTTTCAACCTTGTTCTCCCCTAAATCTCTGATTCTCAAGAACAAGATCTTCCCGATGAGAATTAAATTCTCATTTTGTGGAAGACTTGTCTCGTGGATCTCAGATCTAGAGAAAGAACTAAGTTCTTTTAAAGGGTTAAACCCTTAGATATGATATGATGGATAAAGTGGAGATATTTTTATCTCTGTCATTTCTTTATCTAGGGTTTAAGAGGAGGAAGATCTTTTTCTTTATTGAGAATTAAATTCACTGTTGCCAAACCTTTTTAAGAGCCTTCTGTATTTTTTTACAGAAGCTTATGGGGGTCTCCTCCTTTTTTGAGATTTAATCTCTTTGCTTCTATTTACAGGAGAAATGAAAAATCAATCTGTTTTGAGAAAATCTCTCATTGAGAGATCATGATTGATTTTATAATCAATCAAATTGATCTTAAAGATCAACCGGTAAATTTTATTCACCGTTGGATTTTTAATCCAAAGGCTTAACAGAGAAGATCTTTCTTAGTTTAGAAAGATCAGGGAAATATTTCCCAGATAAAATTTAATTCTATCATATAAATATCTAGTTTGTTTAACAAGATTATGAAAATATTTTCTTAACATAGAATTTAATTCTATCATATGAATATCTTGTTAATTTAACAAGATTATGAAAATATTTTCCTAACATAGAATTTAATTCTATCATATGAATATCTTGTTAGTTTAACAAGATTTGGAAAATATTTTCCTAACATAGAATTTAATTCTGCCATCTGAATATCTTTTTTGTTTAACAAGATTAGGAAAATATTTTCCTAATATAGAATTTAATTCTATCATATTGTTTAATTGGTGATATTTTATCACCATTGGATTTTAAATCCAAACATTCTATGTTAGAGAAAGTTCTTTCCATATCAGAAAGACCAGGGAAAATATTTTCCAAATAGAATTTAATTCTATCACATATAATTTAATTCTACCAGATTAGATTGTTTCAAATTGGGGCGCTTACGTGCTATCACGTGAGCGCTGCCATATACATATATGGCAATGATGCTCACATGCTTTGTATGTGAGCGCTGCCTCAAAAATGCGGCAAGGGTGCTCACGTGTTTAACACGTGGGGGCTATCATAGAATTTAATCATATCTGAAGCCGGTACTCACATGCTTTGCATGTGAGTGCTCACGTGTTTAACACGTGGGGGCTATCATAGAATTTAATCATATCTGAAGCCGGTACTCACATGCTTGGCATGTGAGTGCTCACGTGTTTAACACGTGGGCGCTGCTATAGGATTTAATCCTAACTACTGCAGGTACCCGCGTGCTTCGCACATGAGTGCTCGCATGCTTTGTATATGGGGGCTTTCATAGGATTTAAATCTATCTAAAACCCTACTCATATGCTTTGCATGTGAGTGATCAGGTGTTTAACACGTGGGGGCTGCCCTCTATTATTATAAAGGGAACAACAAGGGTTGAGCTAAAAATTTTGGTGGGAATAAATGCCCCCACTATTTTGCCCATATAGGTATGTATATGGGTTAAGTAGTGCAAAGTTATGCATCACCATAGAATTGATGGCTCAGGAGACATGTTTAGGTTTTTGTCATCTAAGACTTTGTCCATTTTCATGAGCCGTAAGGGTCTCAAGAAAGTTTTTCTTCCTATGAGTCGTGAGGATCTCATAGGTCCATATTCTCCCTAGAAATCATGAAGATTCCTAAGTGTCCATCGCCTCCGTGAGTCGTAAGGATCTCATTCGGATATTTTTTCCTTACGAGTCATGAGGACCCGTAAGTTGCTTCTTCACTTCATTGGCATGCAATTTGACGAATGTGGCCCATGAATAGTATACAAGAGTCAATATTGACCTCCTTACAGGACAGAAGTGGCTTAGGAAACAGGTTGATATCCCCGTCTTTTAAGGATTTTCAACTTTATGAGCCGTGAGGGTCTCATAAAAATGTTTCTCCTTACGAGTCGAAAGGATCTCACATGTGTATCCTAACATGAAATATAGATAACCCCTTTCGATATAGGAGTCTATTAGGTTTGTGGTACTGAGTTAAGTCCATCGTACCATCGCATTGGCTGATATATTCTCGGCATGCAGTCACTTAGGTTGATGCTCGAGTAGTCTCGCATCTATCATGCCTCTGATCTTTTCTGAGGCTGGACAAGACGTCTTCAAGTAGTTATACCAGGTTAGAATATTCACATTACCATTATAAGATCCAGCGTTAGGTATTGTTGTGGTGCTTTACTTGAGATTAGGCTCGATTTGGAGCTCCGATGAGTCGTAATCGCACCCTTCTGGGGTGGGTTGACATCCTATGGTCTTTAGGCTTTCCATCAAGACCCGAAGCTAGGAATATGTCGTCTCTTCATTTTTTGCTTTGATGATGTCGTGTCAATTTTTCGTTGAAGTAGGGTAGACATCCATATGACCTATAGGCCGTATATATCGCCATTGAGATCCGGAGCTAGGAATATGCCATCACTCTGCTTTGATTTGACCATTTGGTCCATGTTAACGTCGCATCTGCACTATGCTGGAATGAGAAGGAATGCCGAGATGATCTCTAGGCTATAGATATTGCCATCGAGATCTGAAGTTAGGAATATGTCATTGCCCCACTTTGATCTGACTCTTTAGTCCATGTTGACATTTCGTCCTCATCCTGTTGACATAAGGAGGAAAGTCGAGATGATATCTAGGCTGTTGATGTTACCATCGAGATCTGAAGCTAGGATTTTGCCATCACTCCACTTTTGCCTTGGCTCCTTAGAGCTTTGTTGACATCACAATTGTACTCTGCTGGAGTAAGAAAGACGTCGAACTGGTCTTTAGGCCGAATACATTGCCATCGAGACCTGGAGCTAGGATTTTGCCATTACACCGTCTTTGATTTGACCCTTTGGTCCATGTTGACGCCGCGTCTGCACCCTGTTGGAATAAGAATAACGTCGAGCTGAGCTAGGATTTTTCCATTACCGTGCTTTGATTTGACCCTTTGGTCTTAGATGATATTGCATCGGGTCTTAGATGATATTGCATCTGCACCGAAAAGGAACGTCGAGATGATCTCTAAGTCGTAGATGTTGCTATCGAGATCAGGAGCTAGGATTTTGTCATTCCTCCACTTTTATATATTTGACCCTTTGGTCTTTGTCGACGTTACGTCTGCACCCTGCCGGCATGAGAAGAATGTTGGGATGATCACCAGGTTATAGATGTTGCCATTGAGATCTGGAGCTAGGATTTTGCCATCACTCCACTTTTATTTGACCCTTGGGTCCTTATTGACGTTGTGTCTGCACCGAGAAGGAACGTCGAGTTGGAGCTAGGATTTTGCTATTACTCCATTTTGATTTGGCTCCTTGGAGCTTTTTCGACATCACGTCTGTACTCTGCTGGGGTAAGAGGGACGTCGAGTTGGTGTGTAGGCCGCATATATTGCCATTGAGACTTGGGGTTAGGAATATGCGTTTACTCCATCTTTGTTGACGTTACATCTGCACTTTGCTGGAACGAGAAGGAATGTCAAGCTGGAGCTGGGATTTTGCCATTAATTCGCTTTTGATTTGCTTGAAAAGCTGCCACTAAATCCTTCGGGGGATGGAGTAGATCTCGGTAGTCTTTGAGCTTATATGGCGCCTTTGAGACTCGAATCTTTGCTAAAGCGTTCCTTACTTGGTAGCATTCAGTGGAACACATTACTCATTTTCATCTGCTTGTGCTCGTGGATTGTATATAAGAATCGGTATTGACATACTTTAGGGAAGAAAATTTTTATTTTTATTTATTTATTTTTTTTATCTGCTCTATCATTTCAGATTATTATATCGCGAAAGTCGTGATTGCCCAATCATTTCGGCTATATCATTTTTTTTTATTTTTACTCGCTATTTTTATTGCGAGTTGCCCAAACATTTCGGCTGTTTCATATGCATATATTTTTGCTCGCTGATTTTTATTGTGAGTTGCCTTATCATTTCAGCTATTTCATATGCATATTTTCCCTTGCTCGCTAATTTTTATTGCGAGTTGCCCCATCATTTCGGCTATTTCATATGTATATTTTTCCTTACTCGCTGATTTTTATTACAAGTTGCCCCATTATTTCAGCTATTTCATATGTATATTTTTTCTTGCTCACTAATTTTATTGCGAGTTAGGGATTTGGAATCTGATACCAATCTTGGCATCAGTATCGCTACAACTGGAATGTAGCCAGGAGCGAATCACCATATGTCGTGAGAGGATTTGAAGTTTGATACCTGTTTAGGCATCAATATCACTACAACTGAGATATTTCCACGAGCGAATCATCTCATTTGCCTTTGTTGATTTGATCAAAGATGACTTAGCAAATAGGGCTAGGATCCTGTCGACTGAGGCTTTTGATTTTATGAGCCGTAAAGGTCTCATAAAGGTATTTCTCCCTGCCGGTCGAAAGGATCTCATAGGTGTATTTTCTTTTAGGAAATCGTGGGGATTCCTAAATGGTACTTTCCCTTGCAAGTCGTAAGGATCTTATAAGAGAGTTTTTCCCTTGCAAATCGTATGGACTTACAAGTGTTGTTCATCATATAGGGATATTTCTCGCCATTGGTGGAACTTTATAGGATTATATTTTGTTTGTGCCTATGATTTGTATACAAGAGTCGATATCGAACTACTTGTAGGGCAACTTGGGGGATATGACGGTTTAAGAACATGTTTAGATCACTGTAACCTAAAACTTTTGAATTCTGTGAGCCGTGGGGGTCTCATAGGGAGTATATTCTCTTTACGAGTCATGAGGATCTCATAAGTGCGTTTTCTCCTTAAGAATCATATGGATTCCTAAATATGTTGCTCCTTTGTGTGTCGTAAGGATCTCACTCGGGTATTTTCTCCTTAATAAGGTCGAGGGGACCCTGCAAGTGTACACAATTTTTTTATGAGATTGCACCATTTCAGGTTTTCACAAACTCGCCAGCAGTCTCACTGTTTTTACTCACAGCGCCATTTCGGTTTTTCATCCGTGCCTATTTCGCTTGTGAACATACCGTTTTTTTTGTGAACGGTGGAACTCGAGAAAGTAACTTTGCCGCAGGTAACTCATCTATTTGCCGGTGGGACTTAGGGGCGACTTCATCGCTGGAGTAGCTGTGTAGCTGGTGGGACTTGAGTTGCAATCTTCGCCGGTGGGACTTCAATTGTAATGTCGATCTCAAGGAGCATATTAGTTTAGAGACATTGTGGTCCATTATCTCCGTATTTGGGGCGACGCGCTATTTTAGGGATATTTTGGTCCAACATCCCCGTATTCAGGGCGACATGCTAGTTTAGGAACATTTTGGTTCAACATCTCCGTGTTCAAAGCGGAATGCTAGTTTAGGGACATTTCGATCCAACGTCTCTATGTTCGGAGCGGAATGCTAGTTTAGGGACGTTTCGGTCCAACATTTATCATTCGGTCGGGGAGTTACATAACCTATCCCTTCCAACGCTTTCTTGCCTAGGCGCTACTGCCTGGCCATTGTATGAGTGGCCACTTCATGCCTTAGGTTATCTTCACCCTCTTAGACTACTTCATTTATCATCGTACCAATCGGATTGTTATTGCGGGAAATACCGGGCACTTTATATGGTACCTGCCCTCCGCTCATCAATGTCGCTTTTTGACGCTAAAAGAGCATCTTCATCATATACGAAGGAACGAGATATCGCGTCACTCCTTCTGTTGAGCCTTTTTACTCCTTGGAAGAATGAACTTGACTTGGGAGCTTTTCCCCTCATCATCTATTTTAGGAGTGGGATATGGCATCTATGTCCCTTCTATGATTTCTGGTTTAAGCGAGCTATTCTACTTGATTGCAGGACCCGATTGTAGGTCTCTTAATATCCTTTTTGTTCTTTGAAGAAAGGACCACCTCACATAAAGGTTCCTTCGCCAGCGAGCAAGATGCCCCCTGTGCATATTTCGGGGAGCGAGTATTCGTTTCCCAATCTTTTCAAAGGCAAGACTTGCGCTGTCGTTATTTTGGCGACAAGTTGCTTCAAAACCGCTCATTTTTTTATTGAGCGTTGGCGACAAACGCCGCCTTGCCTCCTCTTTTCAGATATATTCATCGGAATAGGAAGGGTCTTGACTCATCTGATCCAACCGAGCCAGTTTATCTATGAGCTCTTGAAAGCTTTTTGGCCATATATGGGAATGCCTTCGAATTTTGGTCAAAGGTAGCTATAAACATTCCCACGGCTGCAATTTCGTCGATACGCTGCTCGCATTTTGACCAGAGATTTCTCCATCGGGTAACATATTGAACCCAGGTCTCATTTAGTCCAACCCTTTCATTGACCAACGCCGCTACGTTAGTGCGTTTATTCACACTGGCGAATCTCTGAAAGAAGAGCATCTCCATCTTGTCGAAGGTATTCACGGAGTCATTTGTGAGTTCTGCATACCATTCGAACGCAATGCCCACCAGACTGCTGATGAACTGTCGGAGGAGCAGTATATCATTTCCTCCCGAGTTGCCACACATGGATTTAAACCGTGCGATGTGCTGAAGAGGATTTCCGGTTCATTTGTACATGTGGAATGTCAGAAGTATGTATTCTTACGGGTACCATACTTGATTGTAGCATGCCGGAAACAGTCAACCAGTCTTGATCGACGTATATGTAGCTTCACTGGCATAGTAATCTTTGACTTGCTGAGCGATATATGCGTTTAGCTTTGATTTTGGGATCATTTCCTCCTTAGCCGTTGATGAGACTTGCAGAGGATTTGAAATATCACCTTTGTCTTTAAGAGCGACTACCGGCAGTTCATCTGCCAGTGGTTCTGATGGACCATCATTCCAATCATATTCTGGATCAAGAGGGCTATCTGGTTCTTTTCAGCAGACATCTCTTCTGCTTCTTCATCCATTTGAGAGCGCAGTTCAGGCAATCAATATCCAATTCCTGCCCTACTCTTTCTTTGGGTGCGTCCTTGAGATTTTCCTTAAGCAGTGGACTAGCAAGTGCCGCCGCCTGAGCAAGCATCTTCTGCAACTTTTCACGTTGCAGTTGAGCTTTTGTCGGAGACCGAGTATGCGGTCCGTGACTAGTAGAGGTTCGACCTTCATCTTTAGAGCTCACCATATGGATTGTATGAACTACCATGTCCCCAAGCTTGGGGCATTTGGAACTTTGGCCTCTGGATTTTGCTTTGGGTGCTTGAACTTTATCAGGCCTTTTTTTGTGAGAATCCGTTTTAGGAAGAACCATAATATTAGGAACCGCCTTGAGGTGAGTCCCCTTGTATTTGGAAGGGGAGTTATCAAAGTTTAACTAACGCTTAGGGGAAGGGCCTCGGACGACGACCTGGTCCTTCTACTGCTTCCACACCTTATATATAGATGAGGAAAGATTTCTCAGAGAGCAAACTGGCTTCTGCTCTCCTTGGATCTCCACGGGCAGCGGAGACCTTTTGAATGCTGCGGTTGGGAAATTTTGTATGGCCCTTCGCAGCAGCTCGAAGCTGTTCCCAGTTGGAATAGCAGCATTCGCCATTGGAGTTGAAGCAGGACCAGATGGAGAACAGCCCCCGGTTTGTATTATTTGATGCTAATATCGACGTCGATGATTTCGTGCGACCGGAGCTTCATCAGTCTCAGAAGTTTGCTGAGCTTTCCCTTGTTTTCTTTGAAAGCATGACTATTCTGCCCCCTGTGTCAACCTTGGTTCTCGGAAGGAGCCAGTCGTATGAAGATCGATATTGTCGGTAGAGCTAAAGCTTGGGAAGCCAGCCCGTGGAAGACAGACTTCTTCTGAGCTTCCTCTTTCGAAGTTGAGGCACCAAGGGTAGGAGATGGGAGCATAAACACAAAGATAAGTCCACTGATTTCTTGAAGAGCCGGATTGCAGAGATTTGAGACTGCAAATGACCCATACTTGACTCCACCAGATATGACAGAGCCTTAGTTGCGGTGAGTGGAAGCAAACACCATTCTGCAAAGAGACGAAACGCCAGCTATAGTATCTCATCACCCAAAAGCAACTACAAATATATATACACCGTGATTATTTGATCACGGAAAAATACAACATACGAAGTGTGGAGTGTAAAGAGAAAAAGGTCTCACCGGGCGTACCAGAATCTATTTACTGCCGAAAACTAGTCTGAGGCGTTGGGAGGACGTCTGAATTTAGGGGCAGATGCAATATGGAATATATCCGTCTACCTCTCCGAAGATGCCAAGTTGATTTATGACACCGTTTATCGGAGGTTTGGATGAATGCGATTGTTGTAGCGTGACTTATCAGATTCCCCCTCATTTGTGAAGGGTTTTTGATTGTGGGGACGCTCTTCCTTCCAGACGCAAGCCCCTGCAGTTTATTACGTTGTCGCAACACTATAACAACTTTAACATTCTCCATAAATATCACTTCATGTCATGTCATGTTTGTTTATATGAGGTTTTTCTTGGATTGTATACGGAGACTAATATATATCATCGCCTGTAGGGCGCGGATTAGTCCAAATCCGTATATATTGGATTTAGGGTTTTGAACTTAGGACACAAATCTCATATAAATGAGGTTCATCGGTTCATGGGATATATGGGTTTGATCTAAGAATCGTTATTCATATATGAGACTAAAATCAACTTAGAAATAGTGAGCATATGGGCTTAACTGATCATTAGATCATATATGAATAGCCAATGAATAGTATACGACAGTCAATATGGAGGCAGTCTGCAGTGAAAAACATATTAGTTTAAGGACATCGCATTCCATGGGAAACATGGGTGGATTATGACTTGTTTATACCCGTGGATTGTATATGGAGATCAGCCGTAGGGCCAAACATATATTAGTTTAAGAACATTGCGGTCCAATATTAGTTTAGGAACATTTCGGTCCAACATTCTCGTGTTCGGGACGAAGTATTAGTTTAAAGATGTTTCGGTCCATCTTTCATCTTGCGCACACATGTATATTTTACGTGGCGAAGTGAACGATGGTAACATGAGATGCGCCCAATATTGGGGTGCGATCCAATTTGAAGGTATTTATATTTCCCTCAAAGACACACACGCACACACATGTATAAAGCCTGAGCGCAATATGAGAGTCGTATCTATATGGGATGCGTATCAATATGTTGTGTGCACATCAATATAGAAGTGCATAAATATGAGGTGTATCAATATGAGGATTAGGACATTCCCTGTCTTGATGAAATTTCATATCTTTCATCAAGTTGGGACGAGAAATGAGTTGTTGGTTGTTAGGACCTGCCACCTCTCTGAAGACATTCAGGAATCACAATACTGTATATCAGAGATGTGGAATGATGTACCCTTGAACCAAATTCCATATATGAAGGAACAGAACATGGTGGATCTAACGATCGTTAGTCTTATATGAGACTAAGATTAATTTAGAAGATATGAGATGAAGATCATTAGTCGTATCTAAGACTAAGATCAGCTTGGATATCATGAGCATATGGGCTCGGTTAATTTAAAATCAAAGAAGAAATTTAAGCTTCACAGACTTAGCCAATTTGATGCTAAGATTGGGTTTCTATACCACCTAGCAGTACTAAGTGCTCAGTCATGTAGCGCTCATGTGAATATCACGTGAGACGCTGAGTCTCTGGCGTCTTTCAAATGCTCAAGTGTATGGCATGTGAGGTGCTCAGTCCTTGCTTATGGGCACTCACATGTATGGCATGTGAGGCGCTGAGTCTCTGATCTTCTGTACACTCACGTGGATATCACGTGAGACGCTATCATCTGCTTCTTTTGAGCGCTCACGTGGATATCATGTAAGGCGCTGTCTTCATGTTTTCATTTGAGCGCTCACACGGATATCACGTGAGACGCTGTGTCCTTAGAAATTTAATCTCTGTTCATGTTTTTTAGAGAAGTTAAACTTCTGTTAATGGTATTTTAATCATTAACAGTCACCAAGATCACTATTTTGAGGATTTAGGATCAGGTTCTTTAAGAACTAAGTTCTTGATTATGAAGGAACTAAGTTCCTGGAGTATAAACTCCATCTTTTTCAAGCCATTTCTTCCATTGTTTTTTCAACCTTGTTCCCTCATGAATTTTTGATTCTCAAAAACAAAATCTTCCCGATGAGAATTCTTGTGGGAGACTTGTCTTGTGGATCTCAGATTCAGAGAAAGAACTAAGTTCTTTTAAAGGGTTAAACCCTTAGATATGATATGATGGGTAAAGTGGAGATATTTTTATCTCTGTGTTTTCTTTACCTAGAATTTGAGAGGAGAAAGATCTTCTTCTTTATTGAGAATTAAATTCTCTGTTGCTGAACCTTTTGGAGAGACTTATGTATTTTTTTACAGAAACTTATGGGGGGTCTCCTCCTTTTTTTAGATTTAATCTTTTTGCTCCTATTTATAGGAGAAGAAAAAAATCAATCTGTTTTGAGAAAATCTCTCATTGAGAGATCATGAATGATTTCATAATCAATCAAATTAATCTTCAAGATCAACCGGTAAATTTTATTCGCCGTTAGATTTTTAATCCAAACGCTCTCTCTTTAACAGAGAAGATCTTTCTTATTTTAGAAAGATTAGGAAAATATTTCCCACATAGAATTTAATTCTATCATATGAATATCTTGTTTGTTTAATAAAATTAAGAAAATATTTTCCTAATATAGAATTTAATTCTATCATATGAATAACTTGTTAGTTTAACAAGATTAGGAAAATATTTTCCTAACATAGAATTTAATTCTATCATATGAATATCTTGTTAGTTTAAAAAGATTAGAAAAATATTTTCCTAACATAGAATTTAATTTTGTCATATGAATATCTTGTTTGTTTAACAAGATTAGGAAAATATTTTCCTAATACAGAATTTAATTATATCATATGGTTTAATTGGTAATATTTTATCATTATTGGATTTTAAATCCAAAGATTCTCTGTTAGAGAAAGATCTTTCCATATTAGGAAGATCAGGAAAAATATTTCACAAATAGAATTTAATTCTCTCACATAGCATTTAATTCTATCAGATGAGAGCGTTTCAAATTGGGGTGCTCACGTGCTATCACGTGAGCACTGCCATAAATATATATATGGCAGCGGCGCTTACGTGTTTTGCATATGAGTGCCGCTGCAATAATGCGGTAAGGGAACTCACGTATTTAACACGTGGGTGCTCATATGTTTAACACATGGGGGCTATCATAGGATTTAATTCTATCTGAAGCCGGTACTAACATGTTTGCATGTGAGTGCTCCTATGTTTAACACGTATGCGTTGCTATAGGATTTAATCATAATTGCAGCAGGTACTTGCGTGCTTTGCACATGGAGGGTTCATAGGATTTAAATCTATCTGAAGCCGCTACTCACATGCTTTGCATGTGAGTGATTACGTGTTTAACACGCGGGGGTTGCCATATATTTTTATAAAGGGAACAACAAATTTTGAGCTAAAATTTTTAGCGAGAACATCGCCTTCTTCTTACTTTTATTTTTGGAGGATTTCTTGACTTCGGGGCTTTTCCCTTTATCAACAGCCTTCGAAGAGAGAAGCGGCTTCAACATCCCTGGAATGATCTCCGGTTCAGGCAGACTCTTCCACCAGATCGCAGGGCACGCCTAGAGATCCTTTAGCATTCTTTTCGTTCTGAGAGACAATATTACCTCCCATGGGGTCTCTTCAACGATTAAGCAGGATGCCCCCTGCATATTGGTCCTTTTGTAGATATGTTTTGGAGGAAGGTTCACCTTCCATTTATCGAAGAGTATGATCTTGCCGTGTTTATACTGGTTCTCGACCCAGTTCTTGAACACGTAACAATTCTCAATTGGATGACTTACCACCCGATGATACGGGTAATAGATTGGGCTATTGACGTTAAAGGCTTAGGCCGATCGCCACAGCTCAGGCACAGAAAGCCGCTCTTTATTGAGAGATCGAATAAGTTTCTCGTTTTGTCATGAGGAAATGAATATTCTCATCTCGTTCTTTCTTCAAGCGTGGTTCCTATGCAATTGTCATTTTGACGACCAGACGCTTTGGGACCGTTCGGACGCTGTTGCGTGTTAGCGACAAATGCCGTCTTACCCTTGCCTTTGAAGTTCCGTGAATCTCCATTGGAAGAGAAAGGTCCCTAGTTCATTGCATCCAGGTGAGCCAACATGTCGATGAGCTCTTGGAAAGTGTTGGGCTGAGAAGGACCAGATATGGGAATGCTTGCGTCTTCTTGTCGAGAGTGCTGACGTACATGCTTATGGCCGGAGCTTCAGCGATCCTTTATTCGCATTTAGACCAAAGGTTCCTTCATCTCATCGCCTATTGGACCCATGTCTCGTTTGATCTGGGCCTCTCGTTGAGTAAGGCGGTCACGGTAGTACTCTCGCTTGCACTAGCAAATCTTTTGCAGAAGAGGAGCTCCGTCTTGTTAAAATTATTGATCGAGTCTTTGGGAATCTCCAAATACCATTCGAAAGCTACATCCGCTTGACTGCTAACGAACCGTCGCAGGAGAAATTTGTTGTTACTCCCAGTATTGCCGCATTTGGATCTAAACTGGGTAGTATGCTGCTTCGGATTTCCGATCCTTTTATATATGGGGAACGTCGGAATCGTGTATCCTGACGGGTACTGTATCTGGTCAGCCAATTTTTTTCAACTTGTCGGCTGTAACGACTCTAAAATTCCTAAACAGTCGTATTATCCTTAATAAAATACTATATTTATTTGTTTTCGTATTTTCCGTATCATCCATTTTCTATTAAATATATTATGTTTTCTAATAAATATACTATTTATTTATTTTAATCCCTCCATCTATTTTCCTATCTTATTATATTCCAAAACCCTTATCTTTTTAAACGCAAACACAAACTCATCCAAGGCCCATTCATTATTCCCTTATCTATGACTCTTTCATTTCAAATAAAACCCAAAGTCAACTCATAGACCAAGCCCAGGTGAGGGAGTATTACTATGATCCTCCAATTAAGATTCTAATTGGGCATTTTTTTACCCTATTCATTGCTGGGCTTGTACATATTCCTCACCTTCACTTTGGGCGTTACTCTAATCTTTGATTGTTACAACAACTCTTAATTTATTTTCCATTCAATACCATTATCACACTCATTAATCATCATGTATTAAAACCTATATATTATTTCATACTAGGTTTTGTTAGAGAATAAACTTTTTCCTCTTTCCCTTCCAGCAAATCCCAAACCAAACCTTAATCTATTTCTATTCTTTCTCTTATTCTTCTTTCCTCAATTTCCTTTGCAAACTCCATGAAAACCCATTTTCATTTTACATAAACAAAACGTACACCCAACTCCTCCCCACGTAAACACCGTTTCCCTTTGTTCCTCCCACGAATCGTGCCGCTCGTTTCCTCTGCTTCTTTCTCGAATCGTGCCAAGCCCATTATATGAACCCATCATATTCCCTTTTTCTCTCCATATACTTCTTCTTTGTTCTATTTTCATCCCCACAATAAAACTTAGCCCCATTGCTGCTCCATGGCCGAACCCAACTCCAATAATTGGCCCCTCCTCCATATACTTGGCCGGCCACCCCCTTGGCCGAGCACTGCAACCTCGTTACCATTTTCAACAAAACAACAACAGCAGCAACCGCGACAACAATAACAAGCAATCAAACCCTTTACCTGCTACGGCGTATTCAACGCGTTACAGGACGAGAAACGAAGCTCCATGCTAGGTCCGAGACCGCATGAGCGATCATTTCCACGACTCCGGATCATCAATCCGTCGACATTCAAATTTGCGCCCAGAGTTGTTCGATGAAATGCCGCAATAGGAGTTCCGTCGTTTCCCCATGTCCTAAACACGGGTAAGTCCTCTTCCTCGTTCTCTCTCTCTCTTTCCTTTCCACTTTCCTTCCCTTGTCTTCATTCCAATCAATAATATTTTGGTTCCAGCCACCTAAACATGTGGTGCTTGCTTATTTATATTTATATAAATTTAAGCTTCTATCTTTGTTAGTTGAATTCGCGTATGAAACATAGCAAGTCTATTGGGTGACGTATGGAAGGTATTTAGTTTTGCGGGTATCTTTGAATCCAGTGGGAATTTGAGATCAATTTTCTTGACATTTTGTTGTTGCCTTAACAAAATAGTTATTTGGAGTATTCATTTCTTTTGTCATACATGGTTTCATTCATTGTATCACTGCAACATCCATGAGGTGTACCATTCTCACATTGGTCCATTTTCCCACCAAGCCAAGCACATTATAGTTACAGATGCAAGGTCATTGTTGCCTTACTGATCGTTGATAATGTGAGAAACATACCAACCTGATAAAATCCAAAGCATCTTTATTTAATAGAGAAATCTTTCTAATATTAGAAAGATCAGGGGGAAATATTTCCCAAATAGAATTTAATTTTATTTGAAGCTAACGCTTTAGATTGGTGCGCTCATCTGCTTTGCATGTGAGTACTGCCATATATATGTATGGCAGCAGCGTTCACGTGCTTTATATATGAGAGCTCACGTGTTTAACACGTGGGGCTTTTATATGGGTATTAATTCAGCACTCACATGCTTTGCATGTGAGCGCTCATGCGTTCAACACGTAGAGGCTATTGTAGGGTTTCAGATCTAGGGTTGTGACATTCACGGACCGTGGTCGAATTATAAAACAATAATTTTTTAAATATAGAACCAAAACCTAACCAAGATCATCAAATACTTGCAATAGCAAAAAGAAAAGAGAGCAAGTTTAGAGTGCTACAACCTTTGTAGCGTGTCCAATCGCCATCGGAAGATCCAAACTAGACTTCGTGATCTCCGGAAAGTCTACTAGCTGACCGCCTCTTTGTAGATGATCCGCGGTGAAGAGTGGCCACCCGAAACTCCATCTTCACTTGTCAAGTGAAGAAACTCACACATTAAACTAATTAGGTTAATGTGTGAGGTGATGTGATCAAGAAAAACACTCTCTTTTTGAATTCTAATCTCATTTCTAACCTCCACCATTTTCATAAAGAAGGGGAAAAAGATGGCTACTATGGAAAAAGATCTAGAATCAACATTAAAAGAAAAGAATTAAGAAGAGAAGAGAAGAAAAGAAATGGCTCATTAAAGAGAAGAAGTAAGAAGAACTCCACTCTTCTTATTTCTTCTTTTCATTTCATTTCATTTCTAATCTTTTCTTTTCTCTTTATATTTATTCTTAATATATATCATTTCTTTATATATATATATATATATATATATATAAATAAAGAGAATAAAATATGTATCAAATATATTTCCATATTACGTATCGTATACGCAATAATATTATATCAGTATCACATACTAATATAATAAAAATAGAGAGAGTGTATCCAATACAAAATATTAGAAACCATATCGAAATGCGGTTATTAAGTCAGCCATTGATTCCGGTTTTTAAACCGCCTAGTATTTTTGGAAATTCGATAAAACATACATTTAATCGGACTCCCATACGTATCCTATACGCACGTCACATCAACATTTTACTCGGGCTGGTACTTTCGTTGCGGGACTCTAAAGACCTTTCAATACGCTGGCCGTAGGTTATATATGATCATATCCGATTGAATCCGAAATATTTTCAGATCCAATATCTTGACAGGATAACCCACAAGCATGTCAGTAGCACTAACTGTACGTAATGGCTACCCAGGTATGAGCAAGATAAAAGCAGGTCGACGAGAAAACTCATCCGGACCCTACAAAGTCTATAAATGACAGTTACGGTACAGTCCGGTCTCTTCGTCTACGAGAATCGCATATCGGGTCTGGGGTTTGAAATCTGTCAGACCCTAATAACTCAATAAGTCGCGTGACAGAGGACTCTAACCAACTGGAGATACAACTGATAACACTTACCAGTTTATCTTCATTGCGGTGGCCACCAACTTGTGGTTGCGGTCATGTCCTGCACAACGCGACAACAACTCTTTATACCGGGAGAGACGAATCCCCTCGACCGCTCACTGCCTCCACGTGCTTCAGGACTATATCAAACAAAAACCTGTTTGCACGCCTCTTTTGAGCCGTGGCGGGATAGAAGTCTATGTATAGTGGGAACACACATAAGACACTATGGCGATTTCAGGTCTTAGGGACTACTATGTATTCATGCCACCAGAGAACTGCTATCTGATATTGGTATATTACCAATTAGGAGTTCTTGGTGTGTCCGTCTAGTGTAACACATCCAATGAGCACATGTATACAATTCTCGGTGTCAAATACCAATAGCTGTAGGATCAGCTATCGCCTTCCAATCGGGTCAGGAAATGTACACATTAGTCTAAACTGAAGCACCGATGCCCAATCTCGATACTCCTATGACTAATGACATTCAAGGATGTGCTTTTCGACGATCCAGGCCCCACTAGTATGATCTCCATAATCGTCATGGTAGTCAAGCAAAATCCTAAAGGCTTTATTTCATGTATTAGCGATACGTGATAACTAGTAAAATGTATTCACATGACAAGTAAAGATAAACCAGATAGCACACTATCATCTCGAGTAAGATTGTTCTCTGTATAGGCTCTCCTTCAATTACAATAATTGTCTTGAGGGTACCTATATCCAACAATCTCTCACTTGCATTTAAGGCCAATTATTGCAGTATCTCATACCCAACTTCTGTATTAACAGTTTCTCAAACCGTGTTCGAGAACTAGCCTTAATGAGTGGACCCGGCACAACGCTTCTCTCTGTTTCTCTCTATATCTCAACTTCGCGGAGATCAAATATCTCCCGAACTAAGCGATACCTGCCTTAGTATTTACCTGGACAGACGATGGGATCATGTTCATAAATGAACAATTATATCCAGCGAATTCTTAGGCAGTATCCTTTGTTGATTCACAATCAGCATCTATCGCCTTGACTACCTCAGTATTTATCTTGGAACTACTTCCAATATACTGCTCCTCAGAAGAAGGCAAACTTTATAACCCACGACAGACATTCTATAATCCATGTTACCTAAGAAGCTAGAATCGGTAACCACCACCCTCAAGAAGCTACCATTACCATACACCAAGAATATCAAATGCTATTCACTGAACAGACTGCTATTGGCTGCTTCGCCTATCTATTCTATTATGTATGGCCGGCTTCAAGTCAGTGAACGAGTTGACGAGTGATTCGAGAGTCCTGTCTGGTGAACAAGTGTCGTTGAGCAGACGGGGGGGCCCTGAATTTAGAACTAGGCGCTGCTCTCGCGTCAATGAGTGAACGGGAAAGCCAGGCACTACTTTACTGGGCGGGGGTCTCCCTAAGTACGCGAGCACTCTCCTTCTTTCTCATCAAAATGGGCTGCTTCGGGGGTCTGGCCTTGGCCAGTGTTTTTGCCGTGAGGGCGCCATGAACATGAATTTCTTTTGAAGTATGAAATGTGGCCTCGTCTGGGAAGCCTGTGTTCAAAGGCTGGTAGTCTGGATGAAGAGAGATAAGAGCTATAGCTAAGACGGGCGAGAAATCTTGTCCGGTTGAGGATTGGACTGATATCCAAATCCTATATAAAGAAACACTTATGACCACCATTATTTTACCGATTGCAGTATAGGAACATCACTTCATATTATGAGTATGTCATCCACATACCATATGAAGAATCTGACAACACTCTCTACTACCTTCTTATAAATACCATATTCATCTCTCATTTTGATGAAGTCAAACATTTTGACCGTACCATCAAAACAGATGATCTTTCTCCGCTATACCTGCTTTAGTTTATAAATAGACTAAAACGATTTTCACACTTACCGCTGCTCCCACTGACTAAGATAATCATTTGGCATAGTCATATACACGTATACTTCGAAATCCAATTTAGAAAGACATTATAGTCTTCCATCTGCTAGATATCACAGTCATGAAATACAGCAATGACAAGTTATATCCGTATGGACTTCAGCACAGATACTAAAATAATAGTTTCATCACAATCCACATCGGGTATTTGATGAAAACATTTTATTAAAAGTCTAGACTTATCAGGTTAGTGCCTTTCTATTTGCATTGATCTCGTAAGATCCACTTGCTCCTAATGGGTTTTACCCCTTCAGGAGCACCCAACAAAGTCCACACTTTGTTGCAGTGCATAGAGTCCAACTAGGATAACTCGGCATCCAGCCATCAGTCGGAAGTCACCACTTCCTATGGACAACTGATAACTAATAGGGTCATCATCATATGATGCAAGCCTCCTTGTCACCGTCAACGAGGAAACTGTAGTACCTTTCAGGTGGCTGAGTTCACCTACTAAATCCGCGGAGTAGGCTAAGGTTTGTCAAGGTCAATTGAATCTCCAGGTTCTACTAAATCTTCAGTAACCGTTAATGGTTCTGGAATCACTTCCAGTTCTACCATATTCTCACTAATTTCTTTTGCAAGAAATTCCTTTTCTAAAAAGATGGCGTGTCGAGAACAAAACAACTTTTGATTCTGAAAACGGTAGAAAGTTAATCCATCGTCAATGCCCAGGATAACCCATAAACTGCCATTACTGAAACGTGCCTTGAATTTATCTAGATTCTGGTTTTAAGTATAAGCCGGACAGCTCAATATCTTAACAATTTTAAGATGATAACCTATTCTATATCACATATAGAATTTGAGGCACTGATTTAGGTGGAACCAGTATCAATTTAAATACATATATTTCTAGTGCATTCCCTAAATGAAAAAGGGTTTACAGCATTACGTATCAAGGAGCGTACCCATGGATGAGTAATCTGAGAGAGAATCAAATTCTCGAGTATATAACTACGGAATACCTAGCATAAGTATCCACATCTTCAAACACTTCGAAAAATCTTGATACTTCAAACATTTGGTTCTCTATTTTATTCTATATCCTATGAACTTCTCAAAATTATTGGACTATGCATTTCAACAAGAATGCATGTTAAAATCAGAGAACTCATAGGAAAACGGAACGAAATATGAGTACCAATCCTTTGTCCAGGTGGACACCGGACAACATACATTATTATGTATAAGCCCTATGAGTTTACTAACTCATACTCTGTGTGTTATAATTTGAAAACAGTATTTTGGTTAAGAATGTATATCCCATTATTTAATGCACCTTATCTAATTATCAAATGATAAAGGCAAATGTTCATTATATAATTATTGAAAATTTATATCCCACTTTATCAAATAAAAAGACGGATATATGAGTTTTTAAAAGTTGGTGCATAATAACGGATATTCAAAACCAAAAATTTGCTGATAGGCAAAACTATGTGATTTCCCCAATTGCTCCGATTTTCGACACTGAGGATCAAATCACCTTTTCCAATACTCTAATCCTTCTCAGCATCTGTAACAATTTACAGATGTGGGATTTTAATCCTGTATCTATATACCCAGGAGTCAGAGTTAATAGATAAAAGAGTTTCAATTACATTTACAAAGGAAACATGAAACATCAAAATGTTTCAAGAGGGCGGCCGGGTATTTCTAGTAATACCTCTTTCACTGTCCAGGGTCATAATAATAGTTGCATTTTGCTTTCCGCTCGCTTCAACCCCTATTGTTGTCTCTCTATCTTATCTTGTGTATACCATACTTATGCTAGTTGGTTTTCTTCTTACCCTTCCTTTCAGCTCCAGCATCGGGATTGGAAGAAGACTATCCAACAAGCATAACTGTTACATACTCCATATTTAAGGAGCTCTCAAACTTGAGATAAGGTGGAAAGGTAAGGCAAATGTATTGTATCATATACAATTCACTTTCTCCAGAACCAGCGGCTATCCTCGACTGAAACACTTTCTCCGATTTCGTATGTAACTATACGAGATGGCCTTCCATGCAATATGGATCTTTATATCGGATAAAGAGCGTTCTAGAGGAAGCAAAAGGGGATGTGGGAGGGGTAAGGACTGTTAGCTATCGTAGTCGCAGGCAGGTGATTATGATGATTGGGGGAGGACCTATCCCGGTAGAACAGTCTTACTCGAGATGATAGTATGCTATCTGGTTTGTCTTTATCATCACTATTACATGTTGATAGAGCCTATATGGTTCTTGCTTGACTACCAGTATTATGATGGCGATCATATACGCGAGTGCTGGGTGGTCTATAAGCATATCCTTAAATGTCCCTAGTCGTAGAAGTATCGAGACTGGGTATTGATACTCCAGTGTAGACTGGTGTATACTGATCGAGACCCTGACAAGAGGCGGTGGCAAGGTCTCACAAGTCATTGGTGTTAGTTTGTCCACCTAAGATAGTATACAGGTGCTCATTGCGTTATGAGTACACTGGACAGACTTGCCGGGAACCTGCTAATTGGTATTATACCTATTGTCAGATAGCAGTTCCCTGTTGACATGTGTACAGGTTTGTCTGTCGACCTGAGATCGTTATTTGTCTCGTGTAAGTTCCCACTGTGCTTTGATTACTACCCTACCATGGCTCAAAGGAGTCGTGCAAATAGGTTTTAGTTGGATACAGTCCCGAGCCACATGGAGGCAGTGAGCGGATCGTCGGGGATTCGTCTCTCCCGGTATTGGGGGTTGATGTCGCGTTGTGCACGGGTGGCCATCACCAGAAATTCTCAGCCGGGGTATACGAGAATTACCGATCCAGAATCGATAGTTTCTTAGGTGGTGATGGGTTACATACCGACATGAATTATCGCGTCAGTAGGGGTCTGACTTTATCCACCCCCCTAAACTCGATATGCGATACTCTTAGACAAACAGATCAGACTGTACGGATATTGTCACTGTCAGGCTCAGTAGGGGTTTGGATGAGTTTGCTCGTCGGCCTTCCTTTCGCTCAATACCTGGGTAGCCGTTACGTACAGCTAGTGCCGCTGACGTGCTTGTGGTTAAACCCACTGCCAGCGTATTGACGAGTCTTTAGAGTCCCACACAGAGGGTTTTCACAGTTCAGGCGATATGGTGTAGATGGCGTATGTTGGTACATACAGGTGTCTGCTTAAATGTGTACGGGCTACATAGATTTTAATCGGACGGTTGATAATACTAGCGGCTTAGGATTAAGCCGGATTATTAAATCAGGTTTTGATTTAATAATTTATATATGTATTTGTATATATGTATTCTAGTATTATTGTTCACTATTCATTTTCTCTCTTGGCTATTCGTATTTTTGTATGAATACGCATATATGTATTTCGATACGTATACCGGGTTGCATTCCGTGTTTATACGGAATAGTTTCTAGAAGGTGGCCACCTCATTAATTGATTTTATTTTTAGAAAATCATTTTGGAAATAAGGTGGAGGGTGAGTTGGCATGAGCATGGTGAGGCATGTAGAGAGGTATGTATATTGTTTATTTTATTGAAAAATGAGATGAGATATTTTATGGGTGGATGATTGAGAGAGAGAAGGTAGCCACATTTTCTTGAGAGGCCATACATTTTGTTTTCTTGACTTGGTATTCTTCACTTGCTTCATTACTCATTCATTCTGACTTGAAGAAAAGACTTAGCCATTTTTCCATGGTTACTCATGCCACATGTTTTCCCCACCTCTTCTTCATCTTCTTGAGTTGCTCATGGAGCATTTGTGGTGAGAGAAAATTATAGTGACACGTTCCTACACCTCCACTCCCCATTGCTAGCAACCTTGGAGCGTCGATTGCCTCGCTTGGCGAGGCTGGAGCTTGCGCCGTTTCTCTCAGGTGGATCATTGTAGATGGAGGATGACCGGCAATCAAAATCGATCCAGACGACCACTAGGAGCTTGGGAAGATGGTTGAAAACCGAAGGACACGGATCAACTCGGTATAACCATTCTAACTTCTTTATATATGCTTGCTAGTATAGGGTTTAGGGTAGATCCGGGCATTGGGTCATGGTAGCGCCAGTTTAGAAAATTTTTGTTCCGTATTTGGCCACGGTTTGATGGCCGGGGCGCTGTCGTAACCCAACAAGGACATATGCGACTATGTCGTGAAAATAGGGCAATCATGACGTTCCAAAACCGATGATTATAAAAAGGTTCGGTTAACTTGGTTTACGAGTTTTAGTTTAAGGTCGGTCTTAGGTCGCTGCCAGAGAGAGAGAGAAGAAATACTCGTCGTGCACTCTAGTCAAGATCAGATTGGTTAATTAATTTATCTAATCCGGTCTCTCACCGTTTTGTCGAATTCTCCTTCAAACTCTAAAAGGAGAACTAGCTGGGATCATTTATTGAAAATCTTCCGAGAGTAACTATTACTCATAGTAGGAATCAGGATCTAAACTATCATGGAGTGGTAAGCTTGACGGAGTCAACAAATCACCCCACCCCATAGAAGATTTGCAATCTCATTGCAAGTTTCAACACTTGAAACTCCCGATATTGGTTTTTATCTCTAACGGCTTATAACCTTAACGGGGTCAACAAATCATAAGCCGCTAGTCAAGTTCAATCCGTCATTTCATGATTAATTTAGACCCACCTGCACGACCCTTAATGAGGTCAACAAAGTCGTACGACTGTTCTAACTAATCGCATCACATGCTAGCAAAAAGACATCACTTAGCACCGTACATTATGCCTCAACGAAGTCGACAAACGTAACACGAATACTAAGTACTCTATTTCCTAAAATAGTAGAAGGATACGATTGGTTTTGAAGAAAACCTTTAATTAACGTAATGAACTTGATGGCATTGTAGGAACCGAGTGGTTTTGCATATTTATAGTTACGTAGACAATTGCTTAAGTGCGGATTTCCCATGAAGGGATCAAGACTCTTACCTCATTGAATGAGATGTAGGATATTCCTAACTAAATATCTCGATGCAAAACAAAATACTATGGTTATTCAATTTGCAAATTTATAGTAACACAATTTTTTGCCAAAGAGGTCACTCCCTGTGAAGAGATCTAGGCTCTTTCCTCATCGAATGAGGTACATGATATTCCTAACTGAATACTGAAGGGTTCCTAGCAACGACAACAAGGTTTCGGGGGCATCGTCCATGTCGTTTTTAAAAATTTGTTGTTACAAAGAACCCTACGCTAGAATCGTTAACTAGATATTTAGACCGAACAAGATGCAAACAACTTTTACATATAAGAGAATAAGAATACAACCTTTGTAGACGGTCCTTCTCTTCAATATGCCCCGTGTAGTAGTCCCGCGACTCCACAAGGCTTCTCTTGAGACTTTGAACAAGCTTCCTTCGCAGCCTTCGCGCCAAAGATGATCCACTTCGAAGCTCCTACTAGTTCAAGCTACCACTACACTAAACCCTTTAGTGTATGAAACACATCACACTAATTTGCTAAAATGATGTGAGATGATGAAGTAGGGGATGTTAAGAGCTCACTAATTTGTGTTCAAGCTTCATGATTCATATCACATGTGAGGGTTGAAGCTTGAGGAAAAACAAGAGGAGGAAGAAGAAGCAAGAGCAAGCATGAAAGAAAAATTGGCTAAGTCTTTTGGAATGAACATAATCAATAATAATCTCAAGACCCCTCACTCATTCAAGCATGGAATTATGCAATATTAAATTGCAACCATGCTTGAATAGCGAGTCAAGAATGAATAAACAATATAAAACACCATGCTTGCAGCTATGCTTCAACTTTGCACCTCATTTCTATTTTCATAAAATGGAAAAGAAAATGCCATGCTTCATTTTAATATATATATATATATATATATATATATATATATATTTAATGAAGATTAATTAGTGAGCTAATGAAATTAGTTAATATGTAATTATATCACATATAATTTATATCACATTATTAAATCAACATTTGATTTAATAATCCGGTTATATCATATATGACCGACTAATATCATTTATCTGTATATCACATTATCGAATCAACACTTGATTCGACAATCTGGTTATATCACATACAACCACACCGATGACAGATTACTGCCAGATTACAATACGGTATCACATACTCGTATTTAATCAGGCCCACACACATATCACATGTGTCCTACTCCGTTTCGCTTGAACTAGGGAACTTCTGTGTGGCTCTAAAGACTCGTCAATACGCCGTCAGTAGGTGATGATCATATCAGTCACCTACAAGCCGTCAGCGGTACTAGCTGGACGTAACGACTACCCGGGTATTGAGCGATATGAAGATCAACAAGCAAGCATGTCCACAGTCTCCATGAAGCCTATCAGTAACACTCCCGTACAGTCCGGTCTCTTCGTCTGATATATCGCATATCATGTCTAGGGGTGGAAATCGTCAGACCCCAGTAACGTGATAAGTCATGTCGATGTCTGGCCTATAACGGTTCGAGAAACTACTGATAACACTTATCAGTATATCTCGGCAGCAGCCTTGGCCAGGGACTTCCAGTTATAGCCAATTGAACATAGTGCAACATCAACCCCCAATACCGGGAGAGACGAAACCCCTCCTATCGCTCATTGCATCCATACGACTCGGGACTGTACCCAAAATCCACCTGTTTGCACGACTCCTCTTGAGCGTGGTAGGGAGGAAATCAAAGCACAGTGGGAGCCGCACAAGACTCTATAACGATCTTGGGTCTACAGATTAACCTGTACCAGTGTCACCAGAGGACTGCTATCTGACGATAGGTATACTACCATATAGGAGTCCTCGGCGAGTCCTGTTCAGTGTACCCAGTCTCCACTGAGCACCCGTATACCATCTCTGATGTCAAACACCAATGGATGTGGGATCAACCATCGTCCATCATATGGGTCAAGAAGCGTATACGCTAGTCTACTATGGAATATCGATGCCCTGTCTCGATATTCTCTCGACTAGAAACAATTGAAGGATGTACTTGTGAACTACCCTGGCCCCACTAGTATGATCTACATCATAGTCCTGGTAGTCAAGTACATATCCTAAGGGCTTTATCAACATGTGAGAGCAAGACAGTTGTTCATCTCATAAAACTGCATTTTTTACCTCATTCGTTATCTGTTTTGCTATTTATCGGTACTTTTAATCAGTGTCTGCTCAGTTGTTGCAGTTTACAAGTATTCGTGATACAATACTGGAAAACACATTCAAAATCACAGATATCACGTTTGGGAGCCGACACTGCAAACAGAATAGGAAACCAACCGATGTTCCAGGAGCTCTTTTGGAAATAATACAAGTGTACACATTTTTTGTGTAAAATTGGTCCAACACACATGTGGACACATGCCATGGACCAGGTAGGGGGCTGCCATAGACCATGTAGGCTGCCTTGACATCATGAAGAAAACAAGTGGGCACACAAAGTGGGTGTGATGCATTTATTGCATAAAGTGTGGATGTGATGTAAAGACCAAGTTTCCCTCCAATTCTCTGCATACAAACCAGGTTAAATCAGACCAAGCAAACTGTGCCAGTGTGATTAGAGAGAGCACACAAACCCACCATACAAGCCCGAGCCTCTCTGCTCGGTTTTTGGCCGGCGAGCCTCCTTGATATTCCGGCGAGCTCGGTTCCCGAGGCCCTAGTGGGTCCCATATTTTCACAGTGCCTCCCTTGATGCCACATCAGATTATTTTTATTGTTTGCTTAATTTTCTTTTGGGCCTATAAATAGCAGATCAGTGGCAAGGGGAGGGCTCTCTCATTCTCTCATAGATTATACTTTTTTAGTTTTTGCTTTTCTTTTTGGTTTAAGCTTGAGGGGAGTGATCTTCAATTGGTTTCTTCTTCTTCTCTCTTGAAGCTCTCTTGGAGAGCTTCATTAAGGAGGTTGAACAAGTCACCAAATCTTGTATCTTGTTCTCAAGTGTTTATATAATTGTTGCTTTCTTTTATTTACTTGCCTTCTTTACTTGCTTTCTTTAATCATGCTTAGCTAATTCTTTTATTTGGTTGTGGTGTGTGTGAGGAAGTGAGATGGAAGGATTTGCCTCCTCCACCTCTTGTTTATGTTTCATGCGCTAAATTTACGATTCTAACTTGAATATTGTTTATGCATTAATATGATACGGTATCTTGAATCATGGTTACTTGTAACCTCCTCATATGCCGTATTCATTCCCTTCCCCCATTCTCAATGTTTAAGTTAAAATCTATTTGGTGTTAAGTTTGCTAATGTAGGATATGGTATTTTGTGATAAAAAGCTTGACAAACTTTTTGTTTCATATACTATATACCTTCACAAATACTTAGCAAATTCAACACCAAAATCATTTGCTCTCACTAATCTCTTTGTGTTTTTGTTGTTGCGGTATGCTTTCAAAACCTTGTGTTTAGTGTTGATACCCCAAGCGCGGACATACAAACGGTAAGTGATCAAAACGGACTCGTTTCGTGCTTTGCGGCGAATATCGGACTTTGACGGTTTGTGCTCCGCAACCACGTTGACAAGTCGTGCTTCATGCCGGAATCAAGGTAAGGCCGGACAACTTATAACCGAGGGAGCGTAGAGGTAAACGTCGCGATTCAAGCTTCCGAACCAAACCACAACCATTCTTTCCTTAAACTTATTTTCCTTGTTTCTTGTTTTCGTATTCTTTTATATTTTTGTGACACAACCCCAATTCATTGATTTGTTAACCTTAAATAACGATACCTAATACACAATTCCCTGCGGATCGACCCGTGCTTGTCGGCTCGCTACAACGCGCCGTACACTTGCGGTTATAAATTGTAAAACGAGAACGATCTCATGCGCGCATTCTGTTTTCCATTAAAACGTACACATTTCCAAAACATACGCGTTTGCGCGCGCGGGTGGTTTCCTAACAAGTTTTTGGCGCCGTTGCCGGGGATTTGTAGTTATTAGGTGTTGTTATTTCTGGTTTTACTAACAAAACTAACTTTTAACACAAATTCTTTCAAAACGTGGGCGCTGGGTGCTTGAGTGTGTGAGCCGGCAAATCTGTGAACGTGTAACATGCGCATCATCGGTAATGGTGCATGTGTCATAGCGGACGAAGCCATATAAGGTATGTGCTGGGAACGTAGTACGTATGTCACGAGGAAACAATACAGCATAAATATGAACGGTAATAAAGTACGTAACTACACCTGAACCATACGTCTATAGTTTTAATAATACAAATCATAGTTTTGAAAATGAGGGCTACGGTGTTTGAGAAAATGACACCATTTGAAAATCTATAGCGTCCCTTGAGGTTTCCATTTAAAAGTGCAAACGATTCGTCAGTTTTAGAAATAGGTATGGTTCAAATGTAACCCGCTATCCATCAAGGTGTTTAGAAAGCAGTGATCCTCCGAATCAAGAAAATCATTAAGTCGGTGATCCAGCCTCATAGTATCAGATGTGGTAATATCATCGAATATCATTCTCGAGTCAAGAGTGTGGATCAATCATCTGATATATCATATCGCGTACGGTATCATCAAATCAAAATAAGGATTTATCGCCCTATACATAATATCGCGTACAGTAATTCATCGTACGTATCATAAATCATGGGTATGGATCTATGGTCTCGTACATCCTATCATCTCTTATTCTCATGTGTGTGTGTATAATCTCACATCATAACTTGGCATATGTATATATATATATATATGAATATCGCCTTGCATCCTCAAACCAACATATCGTCTCATGTCATCTCGTTTCATCATATTCTCCTCTCATCATATCATCTCGTACTTATCATTATGGTTATCCGTAGGTACATAAGCTCAGGTTTCTCTAAATATATTCTACATATCGGTTCTCCCATTACTATGGTTGCGGGGGTGCTATACGCCATCCACCCGACTTCCTCCGTAAATATAGATCTACTCACCTGCTATTCTTGCTCTAGCCGAAGTCGATGAACTTCTTGTTCTCCTTCGTCGTCCCGGAAGTCCACGCAAGGATACCTACGCACCAATACACATCGTAACGAGATCAAAACCAAATCCGAAAATCAATACGGCACGTGAAATGCACATAGGTTAGAACTTATAGCCCACGCATGTAAGAACAGCCAAATAACCCTCAGCGTTGACGTACGAACGTCCAACGACCGTGTAAAAACTCAAATACCAAAACCAAGTTTTCAGAAAGTCGTAACCCGAAATCAGCAACTTAGAAAAACACTCCTAGATTTTAGCTCAGGTAAAATTAGGATATTTTGCACATAGGGTAGGTCTACATATCAGATAACAGAGCTATAGTCCAAACACCAAACCTCAACACCAAGACCAGGCCGCAAATTGCGGCTTGGGGGAATAAATCTGCGGCCAAAGTAGGGAGGTGAGGGCTCGGGTTTCTAGGGTAGTCTCTAGGCGATCTGCACATCTCACTGTGATGGCAAATTATTTTTCAGAGCTCTCGAGTCATAGCAGAATCTATTTAATCATCACAATTTGTCAAAAACCGATATCGGGAAAAATCCAAGTTCGTATTTTGGGGTTTCTAGTCTCGAGTTTGTCCAGAATTCATCACTAAAGGTTTGGGGTCACTAACTAAACCTTAATTGCATCTCTACAACTCAACTTCTCCACTAAAAATCATCCTAAAAACTTCCAAGATCACCAATCTAGCTTAATCGAACTCTAAACACAACTAGGAGGTTAAAAAACTTGATAAATTGAAGGAAAGTGAAGATCCCATCTCTTGGAGCAACTGAAGAAAATTCCAAGATGGTTCAATGTGCTCAAAATCCAAACTTGAACTCATCATAGGGTGTAGGATGAGGTGGTGGTCATTTTTTGTGAAGGTGATATGGAGTTTTGATAAGGTTTTGGAGATGTTTTGGTGGTGGTGGTGAGGTGAAGGAAGAGGAATGAAGAAGATGAAGGATGAGGTGAAGAAAATGAAACGAGGGTGAAGAAAGGATGGGAGCCATGGTCAAGGAACCTCTCTCTCTCTCTCTCTCTTCAATAAAAGCCATCACATCTTATCTCCCATTTTCTTTTTTTCTTTTTCTTTTTCTTTTTCTTTTCTCCTTTTCTTTTCTCTTCTCTTTTTAAACCCAAATATCAACAATACAAATGAAACCATGCATGTATCAAAATACAATGTGTCATGGTGCACTAGCCATGGTTATTAAAAAGATGGATTTGGCTTAATGCATGATTAGTAGTGCACTAATCAAGTTTAACATAAACTAGCATATAAATAATTGCATAATTATTTATAAAAATGTCCAAATCCAATAAATGCCCTCATAATTATTAATCTCCAAATGTTTTCCAAAATATTGGTATATAATTATACCATTTTACGAAAGCCCAAATTCACACACGTATAGTTTTCGTGAAATTTATTATTTTATTATTTAAATTCTAAAAATAATATTTTATATTTCTGAAATGTTACAATTTTCCCCCTTAAATAAATTCGGTCTCCGAATTTAAATTTAAACTCCCAAACATTAAAACATTTCAGCAATCATTCAAATCAACGGGGCTCCGAAATTATGAAATACACAAAAATATCACAACGTATCGTGTGCGCATGAAAGCGAGTGCAAAACTCAAAAATCGAAACTCCGTCAAGCGTCACGCAATCATGGGAGTTATGATGAAGATGCAAGTTCAAATCTACTGTTTAATTCGAATATCATATACTCAAGACTATAATACGTATATAGTACGCATTCCTGTAAAACCGTCTAAAAAGCTGATTAAAGTTACATGCAACATCTTTTCCAAATCGTCGTGCGATGCGTAACTTACGGTACAAGTGGCAGACGCTCATTTTGTAAAGAAATAGATATATTTCTATATATGTTTTGCTCAAGATATCATCCCGCCTTTTTGAAATATCACAAAAGGCTCTCCTTATAAAAGTTCATGTCACTTCTGGGCACGTAGAAAATAGTGAGACTATAACTCTTTTTTGAAAAGCTCTTGGTAAATATTGTTGCATGAAAAAACACTCAGGTACTGTCCTCAGACTAGTCCTGCTCGGTTACCATATCACATGATACATATCATAAAACATTATGCTCAGAAATAAATCAATTTCAATAGGTGTATCCAATATACCACGTACGTCTGGTGCGTACGGAAATCAAAGTCAAATACAAGTGCCACGGATATGCACAGAAGCAAAAACTAAATGCAACGGGTGTGCATGAAAGCATCTGTCAAGTGCAACGGGGGTGTACGACAACAACATCAAGTGCATCTAGAACGCACGGAAATCTCAATCAAGTGCAACTAACATGCATAAATAAAATCTCGATCAAATGCATCTGGTGTGCACAAAATCATATCCAGTGCGCCAAGTGTGCGCAAGAATCGAAATTAAGTGCGTCAGGTCCACACAAAAACATCTAGTGCAATAAAGGGCACAAAAGCAAATACCAAGTGCACTAGGTGCCCGAAAACTCGTCAATGACTCAAAAGCGCATAAAAACGACATCGAGTATACCAAAGTGTATAAAATCATAAACGTGGGCAACTGCGTCCACAAAATCCATATCAATGCACTGCAAGCACATGTGAACTATATCGAGTACATAAGTCAAGTCAAGTGCATACAACATGCACGAAGTCAAAATCGACTGTATCGAAATACTATAATCATAAATATGTGCAACAAATGCACAAAATCGATATCAAGTGTAATAGATATGCACAAATCATAAACCAATGTAATAAATGTATCAAATATAAATCAAATTGCAACAATTGTGCACATAGGAAAATATCCAGTAGGTGCAACTACGGTGCACGAAAACAAATATCGCGAAACCAATTCATCAAAACTCCAAGTCCAAACGATAAAAGCGTGATACTCGAATCACTAAAATGCAAATCAAAATAAATGATATTGAGATATACCTCCTTCAATGTCGAAAAGTGCCGGTGCGCCCAAAGCTGGCAGAGCAAGAATGTCCACTTTCCTCCTGCTTACGGTCTGGTGTCCTCTGTCCCTGGGTCCTTGTCTTCTCTGTGGGTCACCAATCCCACAATCTTTCTGCTCAACGGCCCGTAAGCTCTGATACCAAATTTTTCATGACCCGGAATTGACACGCGACCGGCACGAGAATCACGTGAAGTCTATAGGACCTCACCGTAATTCAAGTAAGCCGAAGCCCATAAATCTAAACTTTTTTCGAAAAATAATGGAGGTGTAGTTTTGAAATATCGGCATAATGAATTCAAATCCTTCATTTAAAAGTATAAGTAATATCATATGAAAATGCAATATTTTGTATACTATATTTGCAAACATTTTCGTCCTTGAAATTTGGGCAGCACCTCCCTTGTATATTTTGATCCAAAACCATATACATGCAATAATATAGGCATCCCCAAGAGGGAGCTAGCTTTTTGCCAATTGGCGGAATTATAACCACGCAATAAATGTAAATACGACGCCGCATGGCGAAGATCAACCACAGAAAGAAATAAAGAAGACCAAGACATCATCCAGCTCAAATAAAAGACAATACACATATCTCGCTCTAAGTCTCAAAGAATATACAAGTCTGGTGTCTAGGTCTACATAATATATATAGTCTGGTTTATGGAGCTTTTAACTAGATACAACTGAATAAACATGTACAAGGGTGGTCACGATCTAAATGCGTATCCCACCTACCAATGCAAAAACTCCGAAGTGATCCGAGCGGTCGATCCTGCAAGAAAACTGTGGCACAACGGGGGTGAGCTGCCAACTCGTGAGTAGAAAATATCAGCAGGTAGAAATCGAATGAATAACGATCCCTAGGTCATACTGTAACATAAAGGTAATACTATATGGTATCCAGGGTGATCGTGTAAACATATGTGTACAATAATGATATTGTGCCGGTATCAGTATATGTATCAAGTCATCTGATTCATATGCATGTATGCATGTGTATATCCAACGTGTGTCCATCAACGACACATCAAATCATCATGAAATATGAGTGTCTAATATCGACACTCGAAAATATCATAAAACCCGTTTCCAGTATCGACACATAAATTCTCATATCTCGGGCGCCGTCTCATCAGATCGGCCCTCATATCCATCTGGTCTCAAGACTCCGGTCGGTATCCTCCAGATATCCGCCGAGCCGAAACTATCACCAATCGGTAGTGCTCCCCTACCGGGCTCAACGTCTTTCTATACGATCTTCTTATTCCGGGATACCGCATCGGGTCCACCATGTACCCGCAGACGGTACCTCCTCACTCCTCAAATCAGGTAACTCAAAGTTCAGAACCGAAAAAACTCATGGTGGACGCCACAAATTATATCACGAGAAACCGTATTTTTACAATAAACATAAGACTTTTAAATTATATAAGCGGTTCTCAAATCCAGAGATCTCATGAAAACAGAATCTCATATGCATGTAACCATAAAGGTACAGTAAATGCAATGCACAGAATAGTACTGTAAAGTATTGCGAGTGTTTTCATGTAAGCATATCATGTACTAAGTACTGAACAATGATTATACTTTTACAGTTTAAGAGCAATACGGCGATGTAACAGTTCTATTGTGTAAGTGGCATTGCAATTATCGATGATGAGTGTGTGAGCCGGCAAATCTGTGTATGTGTAACATGCGCATCATCGGTAATAGTGTATGTGTTCTAGCAGACGAAGCCATATAACGATAAGTGTCGTGAACGTAATACGTATGTCATGAGAAAATAATACAGCATAAACATGAACGGTATAAAGTACGTAACTAGACCTGGATTATTCAAATGTAAACCATTATCCACCAAGGTGTTTAGAAAGCAATGATTCTTCGAATTAAGACAAGCCAAAAGTCGGCGATCCAGCCTCATAGTATCAAATGTGGTATAATCATCGTACATCATTCTCGAGTCAAGAGTGCGGATCAATCATCTGGTATATCATATCGCGTACGGTATAATCTATCGTACGGTGTCATCAAATCAGAATAAGGATCTATCGTCTTATATATAATATCGTGTACGGTATAATCCATTGTACGTCTCATAAATCAAGGGTACAGATCTATAATCTCGTACATCTTATCATCTCTTATTCTCATTTATATATATATATATATATATAATCTCACATCATATCTTGGCATATGTATGTGTATATATATATATATATATATATTATATGTGTGTGTGTGTCGCCTTGCATCCTCAAGCCAACATATCGACTCATGTCATCTCGTTTCATCATATTCTCCTCTCATCATATCATCTCGTACTTATCATTATGTTTATCCGTAGGTATATAATCTTAGGTTTCTCTAAATATTCTACATATCGGTTCTCCCATTACTATGGTTATAGGAGTGCTAGACGCCATCCACCCGACTTCCCCCGTAAATATAGATCTACTCACCTGCTATCCTTGCTTTAGCCGAAGTCAATGAACCTCTTGCTCTCCTTCGTCGTCTTGGAATTCCACCCAAAGGTACCTACAAATCAACACACATCGTAACGAGATCAAAACCAAATCCAAAAACCGATACGACACGCGAAGTGCACTTAGGTTAGAACTTATAGCCCATGCATGCAAGAACAACCAAATAACTCTCAGTGTTGACGTACGAACGTCCAACGACTATGTCAAAACTCAAATACCAAAACTTGAGTTTTCAAAAGTCGTAAACCGAAATCAGCAACTTAGAAAAACACTCCCAGATTTTGTCTCAGGTAAAATTAGGAAATTTTGCATATAGGGTAGGTCTATATATCAGATAACAGAGCTATGGTCCAAAACCCAACCTTAGACTCCACAATGTAGCCACGATTTGCGGCCATCCCTAATAAATCTGCGGCCTGAACATAAAGATGGGGGCTCGGGTTTCAGGGGTAGTCTCTAGGTGGTCCGCACATCTCACTGTGATGGCAACTTATTTTTCAGAGCTCTCGAGTGTACCAGATTCTATATAATCATCACAATTCGTCAAAAACCAATGTCGCGAAAAATCTAAGTTCGTGTTTTAGGGTTTGTAGTCTCAAGTTTGTCCAGAATATCATCACTAATGGTTTGTGGTCACTAACTAAATCTCAATTGCATCTCTACAACTCAAATCATCCACTAAAATCATTCTAGAATTTTCCAAGATCACTAATCTAGCATAATCGAACTCTAAACACAAATAGGAGGTTAAGAAACTTGATAATATGAAGGAAAGTGAAGATTTTACCTCTTGGATCAATCGAAGAAAATTCCAAGATGGTTCAAGGTGCTCAAAATCCAAACTTGAACTCACTATGGGGTGTAGGATGATGTGGTGGTCATTTTTTGTGAAGGTGGTGTGGGGTTTTGATAAGGTTTTTGGAGATGATTTCATAGGGTAGTGAGGTAGAGGATGAGGATGAAGAAGGAAGATGAAGGAGGTGAAGATAAGAAAAGAGTTGAAGTGAAGAAGGAATGATGCCATGGTTGTAGGATAACCCCCTTCCCCTCTCTCTCTCTCTCCCATGCTCTCTTGTCCCCTCATGTCTCCTCTCATTTATCTTTTCTCTTTTTCTTTTCTTTTTCTTTTTCTCACATTTAAAAACCAATTACAACAAACAAAAATGGAACCAACCATGCAATAATGAAATGTGTCATGGTGCATTAGCCATGATTACACAAAAGTGGATTTGGCTTAACGCATGATTAGTAGTGCACTAATCAAGTTTAATATAAACTTACATAATTATTTATGAATGTCCGAATCCAATAAATACTTTCATAATTAATAATTCATTTTAAATTCCCATATATTTCCCAAAATATACATAGGTATATAATTATACCATTTTATGAAAACTCAAATTCATACTCGTATGGTTTTCGTGAAATTTATTATTTTATTATTTAAATTCCAAAAATAATATTTTAAATTTATGAAATGTTACAATCTTCCCCCCTTAAATAAATTCAGTCCCCGAATTTAAATTTAAACCCCCAAATATTAAAACATTTCAGTAACCAGTCAAGTCAACGGGGCTCCGAAATCATGAATACACAAATATACCACAGCGCATCGTGTGCGCATGAAAGAGAGTGCAAAAATCAAAAATCAAAACTCCGTCAAGCGCCACGCAATCATGAGAGTTATGATAGAAATGCAAGTCTCGAAATCCACTGCTAAAATCAAGTATACTATAATCAAGATTATTATACGTATATAGTCCGCATCCTTGTAAAACCATCTAAAAGCTGAATAAAACGCATGCAAAAATTCTTTCCAAATCGCCGTGCGATGCGTAACTCACGGTACAAGTGGCGGACGCTCATTTTATAAAGAAATAGATATATGTCTATATATGTTTGTTCAAGATATACGTCCCGCCTTTTGAAATATTCCAAAAGCTTCTCCTTGTAAAAGTTCGTGTCACTCATGGGCATGTAGAAAATAGTGAAACTATAGCTCCTTTTGTAAAACCTCTTCGTAAATATTGATGCATGTAAAAATACTCAGGTACCGTGCTCAGACCAGTCCTGCTCGGTTACCATATCGTATGATACATATCATAAAACATGATACTCAGAAATAAATCAATCTCAATAAGTGTATCCAATATACCACGTGCGTCTTGTGCGCATGGAAATCAAGTCAAATACAAGTGCCGCGAATGTGCACAACAGCAAAAACTAGATGCAACGGGTGTGCACGAAAGTATCTGTCAAGTGCAACGAGTGTGCACGACAACAACATCAAGTGCATCTAGAACGCACGGAAATCTCAATCATGTGCAACTAACATGCACGAATAAAAATCTCGATCAAGTGCATCCGGTGTGCACAAAATCACATCCAGTGCGCCAAGTGTGCACAAAAATCGAAATCAAGTGCGTCAGGTTCGTACAGATAGAGTGCATGAAAATAATATCAGGTGCACTAGGTGCCCGAAAACTCGTCAATGTCTCAAAAGCGCATAAAAACGACATCGAGTATACTAAGGTGTATAAAATCATAAACGTGTGCAACTACGTGCACAAAACCCACATCAATGCACTGCAAGCACATGTGAACTATACCGAGTGCATAAGTCAAAGTCGAGTGCATACATCATGCACGAAGGTAAAATCGACAGTATCGAAATACACAGAATCATAAATATGTGCAGCCAAGGCACAAAATCGATATCAAGTGCAATGGATATGCACAAATCATAAACCAATGTAATAGATGTATCAAACATAAATCAAGTGCAACAACTGTACACATAGGAAAATATCCAGTAGGTGCAACTACGGTGCACGAAAACAAATATCATGAAATCAAATCATCGAAACTCAAAGTCCAAATGATACAAGCGTGATACTCAGATCACTAAAACACAAATCGAAATAAATGACATTGAGATACACCTCCTTCAATATCGAAAAAAATGCTGGTGCGCCCCAAAGCCGGCAGAGCAAGAACGTCTACTTGTCTCCTGCCCACGGTCTGGCGTCCTCTGTCTCTGGGTCCTTTTTTTCTCTGTGGATCATCAATCCCACAATCTCTCTGCTCGACAACCCGGTTAGGAGTGATGACGAAAATAGTCCCGTTCTGGCGCTTCTCCGAACATCTCCTGGCCAATTAACATGGCCACTCATAATGTAGCACATCGATGATGGCGGCATCCGGCCTTCTGAATACCGACGATACAACCGATCTTGGGTGCAAATATTTATCGCTATGGTATCCTGGCAAAACCTGCTATGGTCTCTTCCAAGCTCACCTATGCCGAACTGTACGGAAGTTGGCACTCTTTACTACATCCGTTTCTGTTCCGGACAGCTGCGTCCTCATCACGCCTTTCCTCTGGAATTTGGACGTATCCAACGCCTTTGCATACGTATCAATTCTCTGGTTTCAACGGAGAAGAACGACTCATGATGAGCTCACACGAATCTCTTATCCACTTGTCTTCATTATCGTCCAATTCAAATTCACAACTTGCTGGCTGCGTACTACAATTCATTCTCGGCTACAATAAATCTGGAGTCTCTCACAAGGATTTGAAGTTACGAACTCGGGCATCTTCACCACTCTGTGGAAGATATCTAACCGATTTCGTCCTCGGGAACTTATCCAAGTCATCAGAGGAATACGCTTCATTCGTTCTTCCTCGATCAACTCACAACACGTCTGGGTGAGGCCCTTCTAACTGAAACTAATCAACTTACTGATCTCACATCCGAGCATCCCACGAACAAAATGTCCTCTCTTGATCGATACACTCCAGGTCTGAGCAAGATCCTTCAAACTGGAATTCTTCAACTTAACTAACCCTGCATCGGCGCATCCAAATAAACGAATTATCTCAGTCGCTTTATCCATGAATGACTAGCGGTCATTTGTCTCATCCCTGCCTGTAAGCTCCTGTGGCTTCAGCTTATAAACTCTGGAGGCGACATGCCGTCAATTGTCACGACCCGGAATTGGTACGTGACCGACACGAGAATCACGTGAAGTGTATAAGACCCCGCCGTAATTCAAGTAAGCCGAAAGCCCAGAAATCTAAACCTTTTTCGGAAAATAACGGAGGTGCGGTTTTAAAATGTCGGCATAATAAATTCAAATCCTTCCTTTAAAAGTATAAGTAATATCATATGAAAATGCAATAGTTTGTATCTATCTTTGAAAACATTTTCGTCCTTGAAATTTGGGCAGCACCTCCCTTGTATATTTTGATCCAAAACCATATACATGCAATAATATAGGCATCCCCAAGCGGGAGCTAGCTCTTCGCCAATTGGCGGAATCATAACCACGCAATAAATGTATATACGACGCCCCATGGCGAAGATCAATCACATAAAGAAAGTAAATGAAGACCAAGACATCATCAGCTCAAATAAAAGACAATACACCCATCTCGCTATGAATCTCAAAGAATATTCAAGTCTGGCGTCCAGGTCTACCAAATATACATAGTCTGGTTGATGGAGGTTTAACTAGATACAACTGAATAAATATGTACAAGGGTGGTCACGATCCAAATGTGTATCCCACCTACCAATACAAAACACCCCGAAGCAAGCTGTGTGCCAGCGAGCCGCTACTGATCCGAGCAGTCGATCCTGCAAGAAAACTGTGGCACAAAGGGGGTGAGTTGCCAACTCATGAGTAGAAAATAACAGCAGGTAGAAATTGAATGAATAACGATCCCTAGGTCATACTGTAACATAAAGGTAATACTATGTGGTATCCAGGGTGATCGTGTATACATATGTGTACAATAATGATATCGTGCCAGTATCAGTATATGTATCAAGTCATCTGAGTCATATGCATATATGTATGTGTATCATCTAACATGTGTCCATCAACGACACATCAAATCATCATAAAACCGGAGTGTCCAACATCGACACTCCAAAATATCAAAAACTCATGTCCAGCATCGACACGTAAATCCTCATATCTCGGGCGTCGTCTCAACGGATCGGCCCTCATATCCATCTGATCTCACGACTCCGGTCGGTATCCTCCGGATATCCATCGAGCCTAAACTATCACCGGTCGATAGTGCTCCCCTGCCGGGCTCAACGCCTTTCTATACGATCTTCTTGTCCCGGGATACCGTATCGGGTCTACCATGTATCCGCAGACGGTGCCTCCTCACTCCTCAAATCGGGTAACTCATAGCTCAGAACCGAGAAAACTCATGGTGGACGCCACAAATCATATCACGAGAAACCGCGTTTTTAAAACAATCATAAAACTTTTAAAATATATCAGCGATTCTCAAATCCAGAGATCTCATGAAAACAGAATCTCATATACATATAACCATAAAGGTACAGTAAATGCAGTGCACAGAAAAATTCTGTAAAGTATTACAAGTGTTTTCATGTAAGCATGTCGTGTAATAATTACTGAACAATGATTGTACTTTTACAGTTTAAGAGCAATACGGCGATGTAACAGTTCTACTATGTAAGTGGCATGGCAATTACTGATGATGAGTGTGTTGTTGGGGTAAAAATTTACACCCCTGTTGACCGAGTCAAAGTCAAGGTCAACCCTCAAGCTAGGTGGGCCCAAGCCCAGGTCAAGCGGGCCCATACCCAAGTCGAGCCCGCGGCCAGCCTCCCCATGCCAACAACAAAATCATGTAACAAATAATTTTTATGTAATTTTTATGCATGAATGCATGCAAAATGGGCATAAAGCCAAATTTTTTTAAGCCCATGGCTTATGTGCAAAATGAAATGGCACATGAGCCATGGGATAGGCAAAAAGCCATTTTGCAAAGCCCAAGGGGCTATGCGTAAATATGTAAGCCTATAAAAGGCAACATGATGATGAATAAACAATACTTTTCATTCTCTCCACAAAAATTTTAGATCTGAGATCTTTTGTGCCTCCTGCTCCTTCTCCAAGGTTCAAAACCTTCTCATTTTTTTTGAATTAAATCAAGAGTTTTACTCTTTCTTTTCAAAAACTAAGAAGTCTTCCACCACAAAACCCACAAAGGGGAACTTGGATCTACCATTAGATCTCAGAAAGGAGAGATTTTTCGATCTCACATCTCTTGATCATCAAGATCCAGCCAACAGAGGAGGAAGAGGAAGAATCCCTTTCATCAACCAAAACATTTTAGGAGTTTAACTCCATATATTTACATAGATATATATATATATACAACAAATATTTCCTTTCTGAAGCATAGCTTCTGTTTCTTAGGCTAAAAGCCTCTTTTTCTCGCCGGCGCTCAAGCGCAGAGCGCCCGCGTGTCGACACGTGGTGCGCTTGCGCTCAAGCGCAAGTGCCCGAGCGCAAGTCGCCCACGTGCCGACACGTGGCGCGCTTGCGCCCGAGCGCAAGCGCCCGAGCGCAAGTCGCCCCGGTGCCGACACGTGGCGTGCTTGCGCCCAAGCGCAAGCGCTCGAGCGCAAGTCGTCCCGGTGCCGACACGTGGCGTGCTTGCGCCCAAGCGCAAGCGCTCGAGCGCCCAAGCGCAAGCGCTCGAGCGCAAGTCTCCCCCGTGCCGACACGTGGCGCGCTTGCGCTCGAGCGCAAGCACTCAGGCGCAAGTCGCCCCCGTGCCGACACGTGGCGCACTTGCGCTCAAGCCCCAGCGCTCAAGCGCAGAGCGCCCACGTGCCGACACGTGGCGCTCTAGTGCCTGAGCGCACAGCACCTAGGCGCACAGCGTCCAAGGTGCTGCCCCCCCCACATTCTTTGGATGCCTTTTCCCTTTCTTTCTTTTATATATATACATATATACATATACATATGTATACATATTTGCACACACACGTACACTGCACATTGAGTTCGCATGACCAGTTTAACCCGTCAATCGGAGGTTCCCTCGCTCCAAAGGCGAGGGGTAATTAACGGCAGCTTAGTCCGCGGCTGCCGGAGATTCGGATCCCCACAATCATTAAACCCCGACCTACCCTAGACAGGGGGAATCTGTAGTACGCCTGACAAGCGCGCGCGTATTCCCATCTCGATGGGGTGACGAAAAACACCTTAGACCCTGTCCATTTTTCATGCTTAAATTAAATAATTAAATATGAGACGAGTCAAAAAAAGCATAAAAAAAGTTCTAGGAGCCTAAAACAAATGTTAAATGTGTGATATGCGGATCGCTCAACAGAAGGGTGTTTTTCGTCACCCCATCGAGATGGGAATACACGCGCGCTTGTCAGGCGTACTACAGATTCCCCCTGTCTAGGGTAGGCCGGGGTTTAATGATTGTGGGGATCCGAATTTCCGGCAGCCGCGGACTAAGCTGCCGTTAATTACCCCTCGCCTTTGGAGCGAGAGAACCTCCGATTGACGGGTTAAACTGGTCATGCGAACTCAATGTGCAGTGTACGTGTGTGTGCAAATATGTATACATATGTATATGTATATATAAAAGAAAGAAAGGGAAAAGGCATCCAAAGGATGTGTGGGGGCAGCACCTTGGGTGCTGTGCGCCTAGGTGCTGTGCGCTCAGGCGCTAGAGCGCCATGTGTCGGCACGTGGGCGCTCTGCGCTTGAGCGCTGGGGCTTGAGCGCAAGCGCGCCACGTGTCGGCACGGGGGCGACTTGCGCTCGAGCGCCTGCGCTAGAGCGCAAGCGCGCCACGTGTCGGCACGGGGGAGACTTGCGCTCAAGCCCCAGCGCTCAAGCGCAGAGCGCCCACGTGCCGACACGTGGCGCTCTAGCGCCTGAGCGCACAGCACCTAGGCGCACAGCACCCAAGGTGCTGCCCCCACACATCCTTTGGATGCCTTTTCCCTTTCTTTCTTTTATATATATACATATACATATTTGCACACACACGTACACTGCACATTGAGTTCGCATGACCAGTTTAACCCGTCAATCGGAGGTTCCCTCGCTCCAAAGGCGAGGGGTAATTAACGGCAGCTTAGTCCGCGGCTGCCGGAGATTTGGATCCCTACAATCATTAAACCCCGGCCTACCCTAGGCAGGGAGAATCTGTAGTACGCCTGACAAGCGCGCGCGTATTCCCATCTCGATGGGGTGACGAAAAACACCCTACAGATTCTGGCACGCCCGGTGGGACCAATCTCTCCTCCCATATTTCGGGTTAAGCGTTCATGCGAATTCAATCAATATGCATACCTGTATTTATAGTAAAAATAATGCTTTTTCATGCAGATTTTCAAGCAATCACCTTCCGACGATGTCTTCAATGATGAACTCAGCTCCCGTCTCCTACACGATGAGGATAGACTCTAGGACGGTCCTTCCGGCCAGTCTCGGGCGACAATGGGAGGAGCCGCTGCTACCATTCGGCTCTATTATGTTCATGCCAGTTGGCGCCATCCCAGCTCCTCAGGCCCCGGTGGCAGACAAACCGGTCTCGAAAGGCAGGAGACCAAATGTGGTGATCTCAAGGGCGCCCCAACCCAAACGCAAGTCGGTATCTGAACGACTTTCCTTGGCCACAGCTGGGGGCAAGGCCATCGACACCAACAAAGCTACAATGCGTCCCGAGCAAGCTCCAGCGGCGCCCCTGACAAATGCTTGATCGGGTGTCTTCTCTAAGCTCCCCGCTGATCAACTCACAATGGCTTCCCGGGTAGCGGATGCCTGCCAAGCCTTCAAAATCGAGAAGCTGAGGGAGAAAAGGCTCAGATACAGAGACAACAAAAGGGCTAGGGCTCCTGCCAGGCTGAACCTCATGAGGTTCGAAGAACAGGGTTACCCCGCCGAAGATGAGGAAATGGCTGGGTATGTGGTCCACACTGTCTACACGGTGGGCACGCGCAGCAAGAGCAAGGACGGGGCTACCACATCTCAAACCCAATCTGGCTTGAATGTGGTGGCCGCTTCCCAAGAACAGCCGCCTCTGCTGGGTAATGAAAACCCTCTTGATGAGGATGATAGGCGGAAAGACCCTTCGGTCCATGAGGAGTCTCGGAAAGCGAAGAAGAGCCGACTTTCCGCCCCAGGACCGCGGAGTAAGAGCTGCTTCAAGAGCTTCGAAAGCAGCTCAGAAACAAAGACAAGGAGATGGACAAACTCTACTCCAAAATCGATGGCTTGACGAATGTCGTGATGCAGCTCACGGCCCGACTTGCCTCTCAGCCGCCCAATCAAGCGGAGGGCTCTGCTCGTGAACCGGGAAATGGTGTCCCAAAGCAGCCGACGCCTATTCCCTCAAATCCAAAAGTGGGCGAACTACATGAAAACCAGTCGCATCCTATCTCGGGAAATGTCTTGGCTACCGATGACAGTAGCCCGCTAACTCAAGATCAAATCATGGATTTGGTTGCCAGCAAAGTCAAAACATTGGTGGCCGAAGCCGAAGCGCAAAAAGATATCAGCAGTAGTGGGAGACCATATCCTGCTCAGTATGATCTGGTAGAATTTCCTAGCGGCTATGTCATCCCCAAATTCGGAAGATTCGATGGGACGGGAAATGCGAATCAGCATATCGCCCACTTCAAAGCCTCATGCGGGAATACTGGGGGCAACGATGCGCTTCTCCTCCGCCAGTTCGTTAATAGCTTGACCGATGTTGCTTTCGACTGGTACGCGAGCATACTGGATGGCTCCGTCACAACTTTTGTCCAAATGGAGTCTCTGTTTCGGCAGAGGTTCATGAGCGTCAGCGATAAGATTACCATTGTCGAGCTCGTAAGGACCAAGCCCAAGAGCGACGAAAGCAGCACGGATTTTATTACCCGATGGCGCAATCTCTCCGTCAAATGCGAACCGCCGATAGAGCAGGACCAATCTGTCGGTCTCCTCGTCGGAAATCTCAACAATTGGATGGCCCCATTTTTATGCACCGCGGGTCTCAAAACATTCCAAGAGCTGACCAAGAAAGTCCAGATGCTGGAGCGCTCAAAACAGAAGTCCTCCTCGGATTCTCAAAATAACAATAGGTCCTGGAGAAACCGGAAGGACGATAATAGTAAAGGCGGAAACTCCGATGATTCTGGATCTTTCAACACTTCGGCTAACCGAAATAAGCAAGGGATGAGCGGACCTAGCGCCAACCAGCCTCGGAAGCCAATGTTCGGAGAGGGAGGAGAATCTCCACTGAAAGAGAAGCTGGATAAGGTCTATTCCTTCAGAAGGGACAAAATCCGTAAAATATTCAAAGACGCCCTGAAGAACGGTCTACAACTGCCAGAGTCAAAAAGACCGCAGGAAGCGAATAGGACCGACGACCTCAAATACTGCCCCTATCACAGAGTGATAGGTCATGCCATTGAGGACTGCTTCGTCTTCAAAGATTGGGTCGAAAAGCAATACAAGGCAGGAGAGATAGAACTGTCCAAAGGCGTGTTAACAAACAGTCCAGCTGCGACCGCCAATTTCATACAAACGGAGACCGAAGTTCTTCGTGAAACTGATTCTCCCAAACACCTGCCTTTCTCTGAAAACAGTTGACCACCATGTCACTAAACTGGGAACAGTCGACCACCACGTCATTAAACTGGGAACAGTCGACCTCTAAGTCGTTAAACTGGGAATGTAAAAAAAATGTAAATAAAAAAATGTGTAAATAAAAGAAAAATAAAGAAAAGCCGAAATGATGGGGCAACTCGCAATAAAAATCAGCGAGTAAAAATGAAAATGAAAATAAAGCCGAAATGATGGGGCAACCGCGAATAAATAGCCGAAATGATAGGGCAATCGCGACCTTCGCGATAAGAAAAGCTGAAATGATGGAGCAATCGCGGTAAAACAAAAAAAAAGCGGCGAATGATGAGTCGCTCCTGATACCATATTCCAGTGCAGCGATGCAGACGCCAACCAAAATCCAATTTCCCAAAATTCTTCCGGCCCTACGGTTAGTCCCCAAATTGACTGCCGTATACAATCCACGGGCTCAAATAATTCTCTTCATACCCATGCCCCACCGCAATCACCAGTTACGCGGCTGGTCTCCGCCTTTGGAATTATGCTCCATTGAGAAGACCCACTCATGTGTCCTCACGATACATGAGGAGAACAAACCTTTGTGGGATCATTACGACTCACGAAGGAAAAACACACTTAGGAGTCCTCACGACACCTAAGGAGAAAATACACCTGCAGGATCCTTACGACTCGCAGGGAGAAAATGCTTTTATGGGACCCTCACGGCCCATAAAATTGAAAAGTCTTAGGTGACAGGGATCTAAACCTGTCTCCTAAGCCATCGCTCCCCATACCCCAACGGCGAATGATGAATCGCTCCTGATACCATATTCCAGTGCAGCGATGCAGACGCCAACAAAATTCCAACTCCCATATCCCAACGGCGAATGATGAGTCGCTCCTGGTACCATATTCCAGTGCAGCGATGCAGACGCCAACAAAGTCCCGAAATGTTTTTGGCCCTACGGTCTGGATCATACATCCTGCAAAACCGTATACAATCCACGGGCGTAAAACAATCCCGATCTCTCCAAAAAAAAAAGGAAAAAGAAAAGGAAAAAAGAACGGTATGTCCACAAGCAAAATGGGCACGGATGAAAACCCAAAAGGGCTCCGTGAGTAAAAACAGCAGGACTGCCGGCGAGTTTGTGAAAACCCGAAAGGGCTCAAACTCGTAAAAAAAAAGAAATGAAATGCACTCGCAAAGTCCTCTCGACTTTGTGAGGAGAAAATTCCCGCGTGAGATTCCTACGACTCACAAAGGAGCAACACACTTAGGAGTCCCCACGACTCCTAAGGAGAAAATACACCTACGGGATCCTTACGACCCGTAGGGAGAAAATGCTTTGTGAGACCCTTACGGCTCACAAAATTGAAAAGCCTTAGGTGATAGGGATCTAAACCTGTCTCCTAAGCCACCAATTCCCAAATCCTCTCGGGGCAAATGATGAGTCGCTCCTGGTATTATTCCAGTACAGCAATGCAGATGCCAAACAACAAAAAAAAACAAATCCAAATCTTCTCGGGGCAAATGATGAGTTGCTCCTGGCATTATTCCAGTGCAGCAATGCAGATGCCGACAAAAATACCAATCCCAAAATTCTCCCACAGACAGATGATGATTCGCTCCTGGTACCATATTCCAGTATAGCGATGCTAATGTCAACTCAAATCAAATAAATCAAACCAACCAATTCCAACGTCGACCGTCTATGTCGCAAAAAGGGCAGTGCGGGCTCCCGCAAATTGGGAACCCAAATCGCTACGGATCAGAGCGTCGACCGTCTATGTCGCAAAAAGGGCAGTGCAGGCTCCCGCAAATTGGGAACCCAAATCGCTTCGTAAAAGAGCGTCGACCGTCTATGTCGCAAAAAGGGCAGTGCAGGCTCCCGCAAATTGGGAATCCAAATCGCTCCGGATCAGAGCGTCGACCGTCCATGTCGCAAAAAGGGCAGTGCAGGCTTCCTACAAAGCAGGAACCAGATCGCTCCGGGCCAAGGAAACGTCTACCACGGACACTCCGTCTCGGAGACGCGTTAAGCGTCGACCGTCCATGTCGTAAAAAGGGCAGTGCATCCCAAAAAGTGGGAACCAAAGCAAGTCGCCTCCACGTGAAAAAAGATCCATCAATTTCATGCACACGACCCACATATGCTGTGTGCATTTATTGATGGGGGGCAATTTGTTGGGGTAAAAATTTACACCCCTGTTGACTGAGTCAAAGTCAAGGTCAACCCCCAAGCTAGGTGGACCCAAGCCCAGGTCAAGCGGGCCCATACCCAAGTCGAGCCCGCGGCCAGCCTCCCCATGCCAACAACAAAATCATGTAACAAATAATTTTTATGTAATTTTTGTGCATGAATGCATGCAAAATGGGCATAAAGCCAAATTTTTGTAAGCCCATGGCTTATGTGCAAAATGAAATAGCACATGAGCCATGAGATAGGAAAAAAGCCATTTTGCAAAGCCCAAGGGGCTATGTGTAAATATGTAAGCCTATAAAAGGCAACATGATGATGAATAAACAATACTTTTCATATTCTCCACAAAAATTTTAGATCTGAGATCTTTTGTGCCTCCTGCTCCTTCTCCAAGGTTCAAAACCTTCTCATTTCTTTTGAATTAAATCAAGAGTTTTACTCTTTCTTTTCAAAAACTAAGAAGTCTTCCACCACAAAACCCACAAAGGGGAACTTGGATCTACCATTAGATCTCAGAAAGGAGAGATTTTTCGATCTCACATCTCTTGATCATCAAGATCCAGCCAACAGAGGAGGAAGAGGAAGAATCCCTTTCATCAACCAAAACATTTTAGGAGTTTAACTCCATATATTTACATAGATATATATATATATATATATATACAACAAATATTTCCTTTCTGAAGCATAGCTTCTGTTTCTTAGGCTAAAAGCCTCTTTTTCTCGCCGGCGCTCAAGCGCAGAGCGCCCGCGTGCCGACACGTGGTGCGCTTGCGCTCAAGCGCAAGTGCCCGAGCGCAAGTCGCCCACGTGCCGACACGTGGCGCGCTTGCGCTCAAGCGCAAGCGCTCGAGCGTAAGTCGCCCCGGTGCCGACACGTGGCGCGCTGGCGCTCTAGCGCAGGCGCGCAGGCGCAAGTCGCCCCCGTGCCGACACGTGGCGCACTTGCGCTCAAGCCCCAGCGCTCAAGCGCAGAGCGCCCACGTGCCGACACGTGGCGCTCTAGCGCTCAAGCCCCAGCGCTCAAGCGCAGAGCGCCCACGTGCCGACACGTGGCGCTCTAGCGCCTGAGCGCACAGCACCTAGACGCACAGCGCCTAAGGTGCTGCCCCCACACATCCTTTGAATGCCTTTTCCCTTTCTTTCTTTTATATATATACATATATACATATACATATGTATACATATTTGCACACACACGTATACTGCACATTGAGTTCGCATGACCAGTTTAACCCGTCAATCGGAGGTTCCCTCGCTCCAAAGACGATGGGTAATTAACGGCAGCTTAGTCCGCGGCTACCGAAGATTCGGATCCCCACAATTATTAAACCCCGGCCTACCCTAGGCATGGGGAATCTGTAGTATGCCTGACAAGCGCGCGCGTATTCCCATCTCGATGGGGTGACGAAAAACACCCTACATGTGTGAGCTGACAAATTTGTGTACGTGCAACATGTGCATCATCAGTAATGGTGCATGTGTTCTAGCAGACAATGCCATATAAAGGTAAGTACCAGAAATGTAGTACGTATGTCACGAGAAAACAATACAGCATAAACATGAGCGGTAATAAAGTACGTAACTACACCTGAACCATACGGCTATAGTTTTAATAATATGAATCGTCAGTTTTGGAAATTGGTATGGTTCAAATGTAATCCGTTATCCATCAAGGTGTTTAGAAAGCAGTGATCCTCCGAATCAAGACAATCATTAAGTCGGCATCCAGTCTCATAGTATCAGATGTGGTAATATCATCGAACATAATCCTCAAGTCAATAGTGCGGATCAATCATCCGGTATATCATATCGCGTACGGTATAATCCATCGTACGGTGTTATTAAATCAGAATAAGGGTCTATCGTCCTATACATAAACAAGGGTAAGGATCTATGGTCCCGTACATCATATTATCTCATATTCTCATTTATATATAATTCAATCTCATATCATATCTGGGTATATGTATACGTGTATATCAATTCATGTCATCTTGTCTCATCATATCCTCTTTTCGTCATGTCATCTCGTACTTATCCTTATGATTATCCGTAGGTACATAAGCTTAGGTTTCTCTAAATATATTCTACATATCGATTCTCCCATTACTATGGTTGCGGGGGTGTTATACGCCATTCACCCGACTTCTTCCGTAAATATAGATTTACTCACATGCTATCCATGCTCTAGCCAAAGTCGATGAACTTCTTGTTCTCCTTTGTCGTCCCGGAAGTCCACGCAAGGGTACCTACACATCAACACACATCGTAACGAGATCAAAACCAAATCCGAAAACCGATACGGCACGCGAAGTGCACATATGTTAGAACCTATAGTCCACACATGCAAGAACAACCAAACAACTCGCAGCATTGACGTATGAACGCCCAACGACCGTATCAAAACTCAAATACCAAAACCAAGTTTTCAGAAAGTCGTAACCCGAAATCAGCAACTTAGAAAAACACTCCTAGATTTTACCCTAGATGAAATTAGAAGATTTTGCATATAGAGTAGGTCTATATATCAGATAACAGAGCCATAGAACCAAAACCAACCTAAGTCTCACTGGTCAGTCCGCAAATTGCGGCCTGGATGATTAAATCTGCGGTAATACCAGAAATGTAGTTTTTCAAGAAAGCATTGCATTTTTATTTTCCAAATATCGAAATTCTTTCCATCGAAATGAGGAGGATCAAAAATAGATTCACTTTCGATAAAGGAGAAATTTTGTGAAGAAGATGTCATAGAGATCACTCAAGGATGTAAAGCCTATAAAGATGAGTACCAGGCTCTGATACCAATTGAAAATATTCTTAGGGGGGTGAATAGGAATATACTACTAATATGCTCAAATAAAAAATTCTAAACACTTACGAATCGAAATATCACAATTGCAGAGCTAAACAAGCGATATACCAATAAAGAATAGCGGCTAAGCAAATTACAATTGTAAAACAAGAAATATATATGGCAAGAGCAATATTAAGAGCAAGTAAAAAGCATATAAGGAACAAGCATGCAATTGAGCAGTTTCTAAGTTATGAAACTAAAACTAGAGAGTTAAGAAATTGCAAACACAATCAATTGCAAACACACAAGATTTAGAGAAGTTCGGGAGATCTCCTAATCCTCTTTCTTTAGGCGTACAAACCTGTTCCACTAAAACACGTCTTCACTGAGACAACACATTACTCGACACACAAGCAACACTTCTCTCTACAAGTCTTGCACTCATTTCTTACCAAGGCACTCTTGCACTCAAGAATACTTACACAAAGAAAGAAATACAATTCTCACTCTTCTCTCTTACAAAGACACCCTTACACTCAAGAATCCTCACACAAAAACAAGAAAGGGGTTTGCAATGACGTACAATACTCTTAAAGGAGTTTCTTTTAAGGCTCACAACTAATACTCAATGAGTATAGAATAATCAAATTAAACTCTTTGATCTTTTTGAGTGTGTTAGAGAAAGAATAATCAAAATCAAGATTTTTCTTTCACAAGAGATGAGAAAAAGCTTTGGAATCTTTCAGAATAATATTTGCAAGTCTTGGCTGTTCGACACCCAAAGCAAATCTCAATAAATACCAATTAAGAAAAACTAGCCGTTATAAGTCAAATCAGTCAAAAAGAACCGTTATCAGACGTCTGAAGATCAGCCAGACAAACGTCTTAAGAAGAATCAACAACGGTTATAATATAGTTTCAGACGTTTGTTTAAATAAGCTTCAGACATTTGCTAATAGTTCTTGAATGAAGGCAAGAAAATACAGAAAGTAAACAGACGTCTGAAGATAGAGACACTAACGTCTGAAGAAGAAAGATTTCTAAATAATTTTGAGTTTTAGACGCTTGACTTAAAGAGTTTCAGAAGTTTGCCGTGGTTTTCAAAATATAGACAAAGAAAGTACAGAGAGAAAACAGACGTCTAAAGAACAAGTGTCACACGTCTGAAGAAGAAAAGATTTTCAAGGATTTTAACCTTCAAACGTTTGTGCTAAATAGGTTCATACGTTTGTTCCCACAAAAAAGTTATAAGATAATGAAAACACAGAGAAAAACAGACGTTTGAAGAAACTTTGACAAACGTTTGTTCTAGGAAAAAGTTTTAAGGTAATGAAAACACAGAGACGTCTGAAGAAGCTTTAACAGACGTTTGTTCTGTCAAAGGTTTAAAGGTTTGAAAAACCAGAGAACAACCAGACATTTGTTCTTGTAAGCTTCAAACATTTGTTCCGAAGCAAGAAACTGATATTTTAAAACTTATGCATGTTTTGGAAAACAGGACTGACGTCTGAAGGCCAAGTAGACAAACGTTAGAAGAAGGATTTTTCAGACAACTTTGAACTTGGTTTTGAAAATAATTAACAAAAACCAACGCGAGTTTTCACCAAGAGTTTCACAAATAATATGAAGAGTATGTGCAAGAGTTTAATGTGATATTTTCCATAGTTATGAGTACTTCCATGGTTTCCTATGTCGATATCATTCTTTTACCAATTTTTGAATCTTCCGATATCTCGACACGATCTCTTAAATCTTCAATTTCTTTGATCTCTTGAATTCTTTTGAACTTGGAATTTTGGCTCCTTAGTTTCTTGAGCTTGAATTTGTCCATTGAGGAGCTCTAGTCCATTACCTCCAAACTCCAATAGATTTGTCGTTTTAGTTCAATTTCCCCCATCCTCCATCATAGATTTGTGCCGGTTGATATCCTGAAATTTTTCTCAAACACGACCAGGCTCATATACGGTGTTATGAAATATGCAATATGAGACACATGTATAAATTTATTAATATTGTATAATATCATCAAAACTAAATAATAGATTTATAAAAATCCATAATCCATTAATTGTTTGCATACCTAATGTTGAAAACTTATTTATTTTTAAACTCACAAAGGGTCGACTTTCGAGATGGTCAAAACTCCCTAAACACATCTTCATAGCTAAACACACACCAAACCGTAGCCAAAATAAACAACAGACTTCCTTATCAGATAATGTCAATCATCGGTAATCTCACCGAGTTACTCTTTAGGCCCTGTTATTAGTTCTGGATTCTTAAGTCCCAGTAGGACAATTATCCTAATAGGACTTTTACTTGGACTTGGAATTTTCCTTGAACTTTTTCTTGGACTTGAATTTGAACAATATTGTAGGGCTTTGTATAAAATAGCATTATTCTTCTATTTTAATTTTATGACATGTCATTATTCTTACAGTAAAAAATTGAGAATATTAAATAAATTTATATTTAAATAATATTATTTATGATTTATTATTATTTAATGCATATTATTAAATGAAGAAATAACACAAAAATAAATAGCATCATCACCAATGTTAAATTACAAATTACTAATGTTCAACTATGATGATGATGATGATGATGATACTATTGAATAACATTTGATATATATCAAAATCTCAACTACCTAGTTTTCTTCGTCTTTCTGAACTTACCCAAAGTTCTTTTTTTCCTCCAAAATTAAATTTTTTTGTGCCCATCGAAAAAAGAGACGTTTGGGCTTCAATGGTCTATTGATTACTGATGATGCTCGATACCGGTGATTCCCCAGATCATGACACGTGGAAGATGACGTGTCCCAGAGCTTACAAGATGGGATCAAGATCGATACGTTGGAAGCATGCTCCGGACTTCCGACCCGAGAATGTTCCCGACTTTCGGTGGCCTTCCAGACCACTCCTACGATCACCTTACAAACAACCATCGGTTCGCCCCGGGGCCTCCCGCACGCTGAGTTCCCTCAGCTCTCCGGCTCGCCTCCGAGCTATCACATATCCAAGATGCCTCGGCCTCCCGCCGAGCTTATCTTTCTCTGTCTCATCGATCGACCCACAGCACCGATCACAAGCGTCTCAGCCACGGCTCCCCGATTCTCGCCAAACGCGAGATATCCGCCGTCCAAGATCCTGCGTTCCACGCCATCGTGTTCCCCCATTAACGAGCACATCTCGTCATTAATGGGAAATCCCGCATTTCACGCGGGCGTAACGGTCGGCGTGAATCTCGCGCCCGCCTTCCCACGGCTGCCGCTATATAAACCCCTCTCTCAGACAACTCAGGTAAGGAAATTTCACCCCAATAGGCCGTTATTCTGCCAAAATATCTCGACTAACTTGATCGTCGGAGGGTCCTCGATGGCACAACCACCCCGGGACTTCCTTACAGGTAGCTCGGCCTCAACCACGTAAAGCCCACTGAGATCCACACGCTTAAGGAGTCAACCTCCTAACTCAATCTCATCCATCCATCAGCACCCGCTACAGATCTATGGAAGGTAACATCTGAAGGAGATCCATCAGTTGGCGCCGTCTGTGAGAAACTGCTAGTTCCACTCAATGAAAGTTCACCTTCCGATCTCAACCTCATGGCGAGCGATCACCGCGACGATCCAAGCACCAGTCGTCGCCTTCCCCGCAGTGGAGACGAGTGAGAATCCCCTCCTCCCCCGAACGCCATTCATGCCTTATCTGCTCGGATAGATCGACTCGCGTCCTTCGTGGATGCGCTCATCCGTGTCCAAATGGCCGGGCAAACTCCCTAGATCGCTCCCCCACCTCGGGATCGGGACCCCTACAGAGGGAGAGAAGCTGCTGCCCACGTCGGCACGACCGAGCACCACCTCACTGCCTTCGACGGACGCAGATCCCCTGTGGCGACCAATTCAATGACTCGCTGGGCGCCGCACAGCTCAACACCGAGGTCTCCCGCGAGAGCGCGCTGCCCTGAAGCCCCTCGCGCTCATGTCCCTCCCGAGGAGGTGTCGGTCAGCTCGCCTGCTCCCAGGCATGACCGGCACCCCCTCCCTCGACGGGGTCGTGTGGACGGGAATCACCACGGTAGCTCGAAAATGACCTCGCCAGGGGACCTCAGGAACCTCATCGAGCGGAACCGGAGCCGCGGTCAGACGCAGGTCACCAGCAGCAGAGGCCATAAATCAGAGTATGCCGAATCGTCGGGATACCACGGCCGGCTCGACACCCTCGAAAAGAAGATCAAGGGTATACATCGGGAAAATCGTCTTTCAAGCGACGGGGCTAAATATGCCGCCGACTCGCTCACGAAGCCCTTCACCAAAGAACTACTCACCGTCCACGTCTTCTCCCGAAATAAGCCCCCGAAGGTCTCCCTCTTCGACGGGAAGTCCGACCCGAAAGACCATTTGGACGCGTTCACGACCGGGATGAGTTTTCAGGACAATTCCGACGCCGCACAATGCCGCGCTTTCCCCGCCACTCTCATCTGCTCTGGGCGAGACTGGTTCCGAGGACTCACGCCACGCTCAATCTCTACCTTCGATGAGCTGGCCACCCAGTTCTTCGGTCACTTCGTCTGGAACAGACGGCAAAAGCGGACCGTTGATCATCTCTTCACTATAAAGAGCAGGACAAAGAATCCTTCAAAGGATATGTCACCCACTTCTACAACGCCCTCCTCGAGGTCCCCGAGCACCGGGACGAGATGGTCATTACGGCTCTTAGGTCAGGTCTAGGCACTTGGAGTGGCTACGCTCCTTTGCATTAGCGCAACCTAAGACCATGGACAAGGTAAAGGCCTGGACAGAACGAGAGATCCAGCTTGAGTCCGAGGTGAACGCCAACCTGCCCCGAAAAGAGCAAGCCGGTCATAAGAAAAGGGCCAGGGAGGAGAAAAAGAAGATTGAGCGGCCAAATCTCCTTACTCCCCGAAGTTTCAGGAGTACACCCCACTCAACGTCTTCCAGACGGTACTATTGGAGGAGGCCAAGGGCGAAAGATTCTTCAAACTCTCCCCAATCTCGAATAGGGCGGCAAAGCGTACCCGGGGCCCCTACTGCGCTTTCCACAGGTCGCAGGACCACACCACCGAGAACTGCAAGCAGCTCCAAGACTACATCGAGGAGCTGATCCGCTCGGGGCACCTAGCGAGGTACTTGCGGGACAAGCGACAAGCCGACCATGAACAAGAGCACTACCCCTTCCCGGCGAGTTGACAATCGGCCAAATCATGGTCGTGTCAGCGGGGGGTACGATGAAGACCGACGGGACACGACCCCCTTACCGATCGAGGGGACATGCAGCTACCCGAGGAAGAAGGCTAAAGCGGCCGAGCCGATCGTCTTTACCGAGGAGGACCTCCACGGGATATCCCTGCCTCACAACGACCCACTGGTGATCACAGCTCGGGTCCACCACTACGAAGTGCAGAGGATATTGGTCGATTCGGGAAGCTCGACGGACATTCTCTTTTATGACTGCTTTCTGCGTATGGGACTTACCCCGTCGGACCTAAGGCCAACCGCCCACATCCTGTTGAGGTTCACTAACCACTCCATCCCGGCGGAAGGGGTAATCGCCCTCCAATTTAACATCGGGAAGGCGGTCCGTACGCGCACCGTACCTGTGGAATTTATCGTCGCGAGAATTCCATCAACCTATAACGTCCTCTTAGGTCGCCCGACGCTGAACTCCTTCCGAGCCCAGATATCGACTTACCACCTAGCGATGAAATTCCCGCTCGACCAAGACGGGATAGGTCGGGCCTATGGGGACTAACAAACCGCAAAGGTTTGCTTCGTCGCAACAACCAGATCCGTATGAATCCAGCGGACGAAAATCTCACCGCATTCACAACGGACCAGGGGGTATACTGCTATAAGGTGATGCCCTTCGGCCTCAAAAATGCTGGGGCTACATACCAACGCTTGGTTAATCGAATGTATGTTTCTTCTTTAAAGCGATGCAAATCTTTCTAAAGTTCTTTTTATTTAGTAATAAGAGGGAAACAATAGAGCATCGCAAAAAGGAGAATTCTTATTTATTCAAAAGGTATTGTGGGCTCCCCAGTCTTACATCAAAAAGAAAAGAAAAACTCTTACAACAGCGGGGGAAGGGGTGCAAGAAACATTGCTCGTGGTACTCCGAAGAAACAGGCATCAGCCGAGACCTGGCCACCTCAGACCTCTGCCTCTGGTGCTGTCCGCTAACCCTCGAGGCTACGGACGGGCCGGAAGGCTCTGCAGGCGGGCACCCATCGGCGAGATGCCTCAGTCGGTAACACTCAAGGACTAGTGCCACCGAGCGATCCCGCCGACTCATCGAGATTAGGCCGAGACAGCATAAAGACCTCAACTTGCCAACCGCCTCATCCTTCAGTTGCTCGGAAAAGGGGTTGCGCAGCCCCGGTGACGCCCTCCAAATCGAATACATCAGCAGCTGGAGCAGGGGTGATCGCCGGGGAAGCAAGCGGCCGACATGATCCTCCACACGCCGAACCACCGCCCACAACGTCTCCTCGGAGCTCTGCTGATCATACAAATATACGTCTTCGAAGGAAATGATCTCGGGAATGGAGAAAGGGAATCTGTCCATTATTATGTTTCTAAGTGCAAACCTGAGTATGTGCAACACACCCTTCTCAATTTATAACCCCAGTCAGAACCCCTAAAGACCCAAATTCACGCGCGCATAGGCGCGAATCCTGGGATCCACTAAAATTGTTCCAATACCGCATCGCCACGTGGCGAAACTGACGCGGCTCTTCGAAACGTTATGCCTCCCCCATGCGTTCCTGACACATGTCGCTCGCGATGGTCACTCTTCCCGATGTTCACACACCGGGGAAGGTCGGACAGAACCTCGCAAAACCGAGCGGCTTCCCTGCTCGATCCATCCTTGGCTGGTAATCTCTTACCCAACGACGCCAAGGATCAAAGCCCTCATCAAAAGGCCGCCGTGCAGCTTCCCTGCTCGGTCCATCCTTGGCTGGTAATCTCTTGCCCAACGACGCCAAGGATCAAAGCCCTCATCAAGAGGCCATCGTGCAGCTTCCCTGCTCGGTCCATCCTTAGCAGGCCACTCCATGCCCTCCCGCGCTAAGGAACAAAGCCCTCATCAAGACGTTACCGAGCAGCAACCCTGCTCGGTCCATCTGTGGCTGGTAATCTCTTACCCAACGACGCCAAGGATCAAAACCCTCATCAAGAGGCCACCGAGCAGCTTTCCTGCTCGGTCCATCCTTAGCAAGCAACTCCCTGCTCTCCACGCTAAGGATCAAAGCCCTCATCAAGAGGCCACAGAGCAGCTTCCCTGCTCTGTCCATCCTTAGCAGGCAACTCTTTGCCCTCCCGCGCTAAGGATCAAATCCCTCATCAAGAGGCCACCGAGCAGGGAAGTTTCCCTGCTCGGTCCATCCTTGGCTGGTAATCTCTTACCCAACGACGCCAAGGACCAAAGCCCTCATCAAGAGGCCATCGAGCAGCTTCCCTGCTCAACTTCCTGCACATCTTTACTAAGCAATCGCCATCTCGACTTTGGGGCCATGGAGATAGCGACCTTGCACCGGCCTTTGCAGACTTGGCAAATGGTTGAATTCAACTCGACGCGCGATCGCCAGATGAAAAACCGGTCTCCGACCTAACGCATCATGAAAGCAGTACCGCGCAAATAAAGATTTAACCACAACCGAAGGGAAAATATGTACGCAGAGATCCCTACAAAATGATTTTCATTCACAAAAATCGGAAGTCTTTACAGAAGTATTATGGGCTCTCCAGCCTTACAAAAACCGGAGGCTTACAAAATTTCAGCGCAAAGAAAATGAGGAAGTGAGGAGATTCAGGCCTCGGGGCCGGGAAGAACCTCGATGAGCTCCGCTTCCACCATGACAACCGGGGTGTCATCCTGAAGGTCGGTGCCCACCGCAAGGGCCTTGACGCCGAGAGCCGGGGCAACCGGTTTCTTCCCAACGCTCCTATCAGGGTCCTTTCCCCTGCAGCGCTTCCGGGGGCATTCCCCTGCGCCTCGTCCCCGAGGGGGTACTCACCTCGGAGCTCGCCTTCAGGAAACTCCTGCATCAGGGCCTTGACGGCGTCGAGGGCCTCATGCCAAACGAGGGCAGCGGCTTGAGCGAGGTCAGCGTAGAACTGGTCCGACTTCTTGTAGCTCTCCACCGCCTTCGACGCTCGGAGGTCGGCACGCCTCACTCCTTCCTTTGCCGCCTCGCTCTCCCACCGCAGGGTGTTCGCCGTCTTCTTCAGGGTGGCGACAAGCACCCTGGAATTTTCCAGCTTAGCCTCGGTGGCTCGGGCGGCCTCTCGGCAGTTGGCGATCTCCCGATCCCCGGCCGCCACCTGATCTTCAAGGGCGGCGACCCTCTCCATCGCCGTTTGCAGCTCCAGCCTTGAGCTCTCCTCCTGCGGGGAGAACTCGCCCGCGACCTGCATCGCCGGGGCAATTTCCTCGTCCTCCATGTTGGCGACGAGGGTGCAGTGCTGGAAGACCTGAAGAAAACGAAGGAGGGTTAAAAAGAGGAAGGGGAACCCAATCTTGCGAACAAAAATACTGAATGAAGACCCGAGAGAGGCGCGAACACTAACCTGCACGGCCTCCTGGGCTATGGCCGCCATTTGGGCCCGGAGGGTCCCCCGAGGGATTCTGCCCCCGGCTGACCTCTCCATCTCCGAGAGAAGACTGTCGGCGACAGAAAGCCCCGAGGGTACCTCAAAGCGAAGCTCCCCTTCGTCCACAATGATCAAGGAAGTCGGGGAGCGGGGCACCGTCCTGTGGTACCTCTTGAGGAGAAAAGCAGGAGAACCAGTCTCGCCTCCCACCTCCAAAGCCCGGGGCTCTTGCTCCCGAGCTCGTTTTCGGCTCGGCGCTTGGCTGGACTCCGGGGCGCGGGGCGCGCTCGAGCGCCTGGGTGGGACGGCCGCCGGTGGAGCCGGAGCCGACGACGGGCGAGAAGGGCCGGCACCTCCAGCCCTCTTCCCTTTCTTCTGTTCGACCAGGGCCGCCCGAAATTTAGCCATGTCCATAGGTCCTGCACAAGACGAAAATACAAAGGAGGAGTTAGCAATGCCTGAAAAAGTGGGAGAATACACAAGTCTAAACAGGTCGTCCAAAAACTCTTTAACTTACCCGCAATATGAGCGGGGCTGAGCCCAGCCTAACTGAGGGCATGCTCAGACAGCAACACATCGGCCTGGGGGAGGGGCTCCCACTCCAACATCGCTACCGTGTCAGGATCATTCGACCGCTTCACCCGTAGGTAGTTGGCCATATGCCACTGGATGGGCACAGGCCAATCATCATCCTCAGGTGGCCCGACAAACAAAAACTTCTTCTTCCATTCGTGGATAGAAGAAGGTACTACGACGACCACCGACCCGGCAGCACCTCCTCCGAGTTTTATAAAAGAAATTTATACCCAGCTCGGCTCGCCCCTGCGAGTGCCGGGGTGGTTTTTGTATCAGAGAGAGGATATGAGAAGGCTTCGACTGAAAGGGATCTCCCGCAATTTCAACCGGACCAGGAACCCGAGGAAAATCCTCTAAGAGTTCGGCACTAACTGGCCCGGGGCTAACTCAATACAATTCAACGCCGCACACACCTCAGGGGAGAAGGGCGGGCGCATCCCGGCCCAAAAGGCTTCCAGGTACAAGGCAATCTCCTTGCCCCGTACCTGGTCTGCCCTCTCCCCCTTCCCGGCCAGACGAAGCGAGTAGCTGAGAGGAATGTGGAAGCGAGCCCAGATATTGGCAAGCTCGTTTACATGCCTCGGCATGGATGACGCATCACGAACACCCTTAACCTGCGCTCTGGGGACCGCCCCCGTCGCACGACCCCGAGAAGCATGACTAACCCTAACCTCCCCGGGGGACTCCGACTCAGACGAGGAAGAGGAAGAAGCAGAAGAGGAAGCTGCAGAAGACTCCCTAGACTCTACCCAGGTTATTTCTACAGACTCCTCGGTAGAAGACATCTAACCTGATCAAAAGGATGAATCCTCAGAAAAGAAAACGCTGGGATCCCGACCTAAAGGGAAGAGCGTCGAGCTAACACGCGAAGGGACGAGGAAATTATGGCGAAGGGTAGACCCTGAAGAGGACCCCACCTCAATTTATAGCAGCCGGCGTACGCATCCTGCGGCGCCGATCATCTCCCGCAAAAACAGCGCTTCGCAGTCCACGGCCGACAACATTCCACCTGTCGCACTCACATCGGGCGCGTCCCATCGGGCGCAAAGGACACCGGCAGCGCGTCACGTCAGCCAACGAGCGCCAGACACATGGACTGGCGCTTCGGTGATCGTACGTATGAATCGGCGCTTCCTCTTTAATGCGAGATCTCTCTCCTGATCCGCTGACGTCATCAAGAAAATACAACTAATTGCCTGGGAATGCGCACCGACGATATCTTCAAATAAGAGCTTACCCCGGGTGACCGGTCAGACCTCTCTTGACCCGACCCATGAATGGGTCGAGACGAGAGTGGGGGGCTAATGATGATGCTCGATACCGGTGATTCCCCAGATCATGACATGTGACAGATGACGTGTCCCAGAGCTTACAAGATGGGATTAAGATCGGTACGTTGGAAGCATACCTCGGGCTTCCGACCCGAGAATGTTCCCAACCTTCGGTGGCTTTCCAGACCACTCTTACGATCACCTTACAAACAACCATCGGCTCGCCCCGGGGCCTCCCGCACGCTGAGTTCCCTCAGCCCTCCAGCTCGCCTCCGAGCTATCACATATCCAAGATGCATCGGCCTTTCGCTCGTTCCCGAGCCTTCCGTCGAGCTTATCTTCCTCGGTCTCATCGACCGACCCACAGCACCGATCATAGACGTCTCAGCCACGGCTCCGCGATTCTCGCCAAACGCGAGATATCCGCCGCCCACGATCCCGCGTTCCACGCCATCGCGTTCCCCCATTAACGAGCACATCTCGTCATTAATGGGGAATCCCGCCTTTCACGCGGGCGTAACGGCCAGCGTGAATCTCGCGCCCGTCTGCCCACGGCTGCCGCTATATAAACCCCTCTCTCAGACGACTCAGGTAAGGAAATTCACCCCAATAGGCCGTTACTCTGCCAAAATATCTCGACTATCGTCGGAGGGTCCTCGGTGGCACAACCACCTTGGGACTTCCTTGCAGGTAGCTCGGCCTCAACCACGTAAAGCCCACTGAGATCCACACGCTTAAAAAGTCAACCTCCCAACTCAATCTCAGTCATCCATCAGCATCCGCTAAAGATCTACCGGAAGGTAATATCTGAAGAAGATCCAGAGATCCATCAATTAGGAACCTAAAATTAAGCATTTTATCACAAACCAAAACTTAAAAAACATACATATATGAGAAAAGGGGGGGAATACGTGTTGAAGCCTTCTCTTTCATCTTCTCCTACTTCTAGTTTGAAAAAAAACAGTGATTTTTTCCTCTTTTTTCCGCTTCCCTTCTGAAAGAAGAGAGTAATTATTTTCAGTCCTTGGTGTAATTATAGAAGCAACAAATAGATAACAAAACCCTAGAAAACAACTACCTTATAGATCGGCAGTCGTTGAAATCCAGGACGCAGCCGGAATCGACGAGGAGCTCTCCTAGGGCATCGAAGGTGCCATCGCCGTCGAGGCCGAAGTCGAAGTCTACGTCTACGTCGGTGAGGACGTTGATAATGTAGTCGATGATGGGCTTGTCCACATCTAGGGCTCTCCGGCCGAGGACCTCGTGCATCATCGAGCTCCCCACCTGCGTGAGAAAGACAGGCTGTTGATCTGGGACTAGCTGATTTGGGGAGAGTCCAAAGATTTTCTCTCCTTTTTCTTGGGCTTTCTTTCTGAGAGAGTTTATATATTAGGACTAAAAACTAGAACTTTAAGAGTCCAACCCAAATGCAAGTCCAAGCAACCAACAACACCAAAAGTTAAAGTCCAAATTCAAGTTCAGAACCAATAGCACGAAAAGATAAAGGCCATAAAAATATCCAAGTCAAGATGAAAAGTCAACAAAAACATAATCGTTTTAATACTCATGCTTAATATTCATATTATCTTTTGATAATTTATGCACATATTTGTTTTGCCTCGAGTGTGTAGACACACACTTTAATTCTACAAAGGCAGACCATATATCGTATCGGTTTCTCTTATATACATCAAACATAGGATACATCTTTACTTCCGCATATGCCCATGTATGCATGTCCATATTCGTGGCTTTAAACATACTTGAATATAATAATACTAATTTCCAATCGAAAAGCACCCCACATAAACATGTACAATTTTTTAGACAATATATATGAGCATGCATACCTCTTTCTGCTATGTTTATCATCCCATTCACCCCAACCTATAGGTAGAATTGCGTCCGTCATATCGCTATGCAAAAATAAAACTCTTGAATAATCCGTCCAAGGCTGTCCAAGAATTGCTTTTCCATTTTCAAAGCAAGTGATATTACATTGATCAAAGAGGAAGCATGTTTGTTGTGTTGATAGTTCTCTTTTTTGTGCCATAATCCGGATGAAATAACTTTCATAGCAGCAGGACCTATAATATAAGCCGAATTTTTCCATGACCGACACATCCAAATATAGATATGATGTTTACAAAGTTGATAGAATTCCCTATCGATAAATCCTATCATCTTTATAGCCGTTAGATCTAATTTAAGATGCTTGTAAAGAATGAGAAATTTTCTTAACAGTTGTACCCCTATATCCCAATCTGGATTTAATGACCCCTAGGTTAACAAGATTTGTTTCTAAATCCTATCAACAGAAAACTAATCTTAACTCTTTCTTTCCATGTATTGTGTGTGGAAGGATCCTATTGATCTGGGCCTAAAGCTCTTGACTTAGGAAAATCACACAGTACTCCATTAGTGAAAAAATATGTCATTTTTCCGACCATCTAAATCACCCATATTGATCTTCATGATTCACACAGGAACACCAAAATTTGTGAGATTTCGAAAATGGTTAGTTATAGAACTAACGTTTGCAAAATCAACGGTGTTTAGCTTACCGAAACCGTTAGATTTTGCAACCATTAGATCTTATGAGCAAACATTCTAGAAATTCTAACTTCTTTTGCACAAAGCCATTTTCAGCTCTAATTTCTCAACAGCTCGTTCAAGTTTTAGTGCATGCTCGTAATTGATTTTTCCATTAAATATGCCCTTAAAGTAAAAGGTGAATAACTTTAAACGTGCAGTTTGGAATTTTTCATATTTTTTTTATTACCACCTTTTTTCCTTAAATAATGTTAACTTATTAAATATCTTTCACTTTACAACATATTTGTTCCGCACGCGACAGGACCGCATTCTTCGGGCAGCACGAGTGCTATGGTGGGCAAATATGGAAGGAAGAGTTAAATGGTCTCGCAACCTATTAGAAACCGATATTTCTGACTTCTTAATAAGTCGTTTTTTATCAATCAACCGTTTAGACCTCATTCAACGTATTTTCAAAAGGCGCGTGTTCTAGGTTAAAACTATGTCCGTTGCATCGCTGGAGCAACCTGTTAAGTGTTGATGGTCTCCTCTACTTTTATGTTGGTTGCCTATCTTGATGTTGTGATTTTCTCCCATATGGTGGTTCTCATGTCATACCGTACCTTCTAGTAGATTGACAGAAAACTAGACCATCATTCGTACTCCAGGAGGGAAAACTTAGTTTGCAATTGGACCATCAATCATATCTTTTGTACTAAACTTACTGTAATTTTTTAACATTGGTGATGTTCTTGGCATTGATATAATAATGTCCTCTCTGATATATATGTGAGGTTACTGCCAAGAGTCTTCATGAAACATGATCAAGCTGTGAAATATGCAAGGTTCCTTGAGTCATTAATGTTTTGCTATAAAAACGCAAAGCATTTAGATTTTGATACTCATATGAATCAGTTCCAAGACAGCAGCACCAAGTTAGATTATGATGGTTTTGATTTAGGTGAACTTCAGCTCACCATATGACTGCAACTGTTCTTGTGGGGTACAAATTTGACCAATCTATGCAATTATGCCATGCAAATTTTTGATAAAACTCTCCCTTAAAATTGAACTCAAAGAGGATCAACCTCAACAAAGTTGACAACTAATAGTGATTAGGTCAGTATGGTGACCCATCAACAACAACAACCAAAGCTCAACTTCTCTTATACAAGTTCCAAAGTTCCAAATTAAAATATAACATATGAATAATTATTTTGGAAGTAAAATCCACATTAAAGCTTTTTTCCCGTGACTTAAACACAAAGCTCTCTCCTCATTTGCTTGATTTTGCTCCATAGGTCTTGCTCGATTTCGCTCTTTAAGGTCTCGGTCCACATTTGCTTCCAAGCATGAGCATCCCTTTGCACATTCAACCACCCAACAAACAGATGTATAGTTCTTATATGATTGGCATATATAGAGAGAGAGAGAGAGAAAGAGAATAATGGAGGAAAGATGGCATAGGACTATGGCATCACAAAAATACACCCTCCGCGATTTTTTTCGACGATCGGCATCCATCATCATCGTCTTTATCATGTAAGATATTGATAAACCAAATTTCATGTGATTTCATCACCTTTTCACCGTTAAATTAATGGGTGCAAAATTAACGGTTTACCGACAATAGAACTTTTTACATTGTTAATTCGGCGGTGAAAAAGTGGTGGAATCACATGAAATTTGGTGTATCCACATCTTACATGCCAAAGATGATAATGATGGATGCCGATGGTCGAAAAAAATCATGGAGCATATAGATTTTTTGCACCACCTAACGAAAAAGCCTCGTAGGGTCTCTTTTCTCCATTATTCTTATATATATATATATATAACAAGAACCGGTTCATCCTCACAACTCACTAACATTTACTTCTCGATCTGAAGAAACGGGCGAAAAAATGGCCGCCACCTCCTCGTGTGTCTACCTCTTGCTTGCTTGTGTCGTTGCAGCATTCTTATCTTTTCCTGCAGAAGCTGCCATCAAAAAGTATCAGTTCGGTGTGAGTACATTATAATGGACACCATGCATCTAATAAATATCCTTTTCTTGTGACTAATTTTGGATGTTTAATTCAGGTTGTGGTGAAGAATGTAAGAAGGCTGTGCCACGTGGTTCCGGTGAATGGAAGATTCCCTGGACCCACCATCTATGCTCGAGAAGGCAATCGTGTTATCATTAACGTTACCAACACGCCCAATACAACATGTCTATTCATTGGTATATATAACAACACCTGATCGAATAATTTGATCAATATACAGCTCATTATTAGCTTTTTACCAAGTACATGCATTTTGATGTATAGGCGCGGGTTGAGGCAAATTCGTAACGGATGGGCCGATGGCCCAGCCTTCATTACGCAATGCCCGAACAAGAGTGGCAGCTCGTATAGCTATAACATCAATGTTACAGGGCAGAGGGGGGCTTTGTGGTGGCATGCTCATATTTTGTGGCTACGTGCCACTGTTTATGGTGCGATCGTGATCATGCCAAAGCAAGGAGTTCCTTTCCCATTACTTCATGGTGAAACTGTGCTCGTCCTAGGTGAGAACGAGCCGACGAAAAATTTACAATTAATGTTGGTTTTGTGTTGTTGCGCTTGTGCATTAATGTGATTGTTTGGTGTTTGTTCAGGAGAGTGGTGGAATGCTGATGTAGAGGAGGTGGTGAAGCAAGGCAATGCTCTTGGGTTGCCACCTAACAGGTCTTATGCTCATACTATTAACGGCAAACCTGGGCTGCTCTTCCCCTGTTCAGAAAAACGTAAGTAAATAATTCAAACAAACTCAAAATCTTAAATCTCAAGTAATCATACATCATATATCTTTGCTGTTCTTTCAGATACCTTTGTGAAGGAAGTAGAACGAGGAAAGACATACCTCCTAAGAATCGTCAATGCTGCACTCAACGACGAGCTCTTCTTTGCCATCGCCAGTCATGACATGACAGTTGTAGTGATCGACGCTGTCTATTGCAAACCTTTCACTACCAATTCACTCCTCATTGCTCATGGTCAAACAACAAATGTTCTTGTCACGGCCAACCAATCCCCAGGCAGATATTTTATGGCAGCAAGTCCATTCATGGATGCTCCAATTGCAGTTGACAACAAAACCGCCCCGGCCATTCTTCAATACAAAGGCATTCCTACCACCGTCATACCAAGCCTGCCTCAACTGCCAGCACCAAACAATACTGCACTCGTAGACGCTTACCTCGACAAACTTCGGACCCTAAACACTCCCCAATCCCCAGCAAAAGTTCCTCTTAATGTGGATCGACATCTATTCTATACCATTGGGCTAGGAATGGACCCATGCACTACTTTGCCTTTATGGCACAAGAGTTGTCGCATCTCTTAACAACATCACCTTTGTGATGCCTAAGATTGGGCTGCTACAAGCTCATTATCTCAACATCAAGGGAGTGTTCAAATTGGATTTCCCCGATAAGCCTCCAACACCATTCAACTACACAGGAGCACCTCTCACGGCAAATCTTGGAACCTCACTAGGAACAAGACGTAGCAAGGTGGCTTTCAATTCAACAGTCGAGTTGGTGCTTCAAGACACGAATCTCTTAAGTGTTGAGTCTCATCCCTTTCACCTCCATGGCCACAACTTCTTTGTTGTCGGGAGAGGAGTCGGTAACTTTGATCCAGCAAAAGACCCTGCCAAGTTTAACTTGGTTGATCCACCAGAGAGGAACACGGTCGGAGTTCCAACAGGCGGTTAGACAGCGGTAAGGTTCAGAGCAGACAATCCAGGTGAAACAACAAACATACATATATAACAGTCTGCATTAGTTAAACATTGTACATTAAAGAAAATGCTCATATCAGATTGTGTATTCAGGTGTTTGGTTCATGCATTGCCATCTGGAGCTGCACACTTCTTGGGGGAAGATGATGGCTTTCGTGGTCAAGAATGGAATCGGACCCAATGAATCTGTATTGCCTCCTCCCAAGGATCTTCCACCATGCTTGTAGAGTCTAGAGGATGATACTGAGATTTTCTGCAAGAGGTTTCTTCAACTAGACAATGATATGATTCCATGATTGTTTTGAGGTTCTGTAGCACAGACCTCTGGTTTGAATAAGTTGCCCTGCAAAATCATGGGCTGATAGGAATGGAGAGAATGGTTTTGCAATCGTACTATTGTTCAGCTATATTCACTGATTTGAGTAACAATTTCATTTTATCCCCACCCTCAAACCAAAAAAAAAAACTAGTAATAACAATAGTTTTACTTCTTGCATTCATGAATCCTGGTTACTTGTCAATAGATATTAATCCGTCGAAACACTAATTGAACCTCCAACAGATAGCCCGGAATCAATGTTGTGGAAAACGAGTGCAGGAAAACAAAGGAAAGACCTTGTAGGGTTCAGGACATTTAGCAGCAAAAGAATCAAGGCTATATTTTTCTTTCAAAAAAGTAGAGGAAAAAGAAGAAGATAAAATTGGAAAATTGGAACCAAAAACTTAAAAGTGAGATTTTCCCCACTTTTATTTATAAGCCTCAGAATCTTAATGTGTTCAGAGGTCTTAGGTTCAAATGTCATCAGGTTTATTTATGAAATATTTTATTTACCCCATTATGTTGAGATGGATGACAATAGGACTTACAATGCTCTAAGGGGGTGTTAGTGCCAAGTAATTTGAAAATACAATTCCGGAATTTGAAAATTCATGTTAGTCCCAAATTATTTAAAATTGGAATTTGCTTATAATACTGTTAGTCGAAACTAACATTTCATAATGCAAGAATTTGGAATTTAGAATTCGGCATTCAACTTATAGTACAAATATGAGAATCAATCAATCTTCAAATCACCATGTACTTCTAAGTTTTCTAAAATGTCATCTATACATAATAGATCAAAATTTGAATAAACCGTCCCACCCGGCATCACCACCACCGGTTGTCGCCGCCATTAACCCGCCGCTGCCTCCCAGCCGACCCTCCCCACCATCCCCGCCGCCGCCGTCGTCCGACCGTCCCGCCGCCACCAGCCGGCTGTCTCCACAGCCGCCGCCTGTAGCCATCAGCCTCCCATCCCCACCATCGCCGTCCCGTTCGCCGTCGCCTCCGACCGACCATCATTGTGGCTAGCCAACGGTCGACTTCGCCACCACCGGTCATCCTTCTCCATCGATCAACGTCCGTCGAAACCCCGTCAGTTGAGTACCGGCTAACGTTCACTATTAAATGTATTATCCTAAATTACATATGGATTTTGAAATCAAATGATTAGCATTTTGAATAGAAAAGAATTTTATCAAAATGACTCGTTTCATTTACAAATTTTGGATTGTAAAATTATCTAGGACTAACACCCCAAGATAGATAAAAGATAAGTGCATTTGTAAGAAATTAGAGATAACTTCCATAGATGATCAATTAAGCAAGAACCCATTGAGAAGGTTTGGACATGTGCACTGAAAATCATAAATACGTCATGTAGGAGTGGCAAAATTATATTTAAAGGTGGAACAAGGTCTGAGGGAAGACTTAAACAAGCGTAGATCGAGGCAGTAAAAAAGATTTGTTACTTATCCACTTAATTGAGGAGATGTCCCTTAATAAAACGGATTGAGATAAAAGGATTCATATGGAACAGATTGAGATAAAAGGATTCATATGGTTGACCACAAAAGCTTAGGATAAAGGGTTATTCTTGTTGTTGTCATATTCAATCTTTACTAGTGAGCTAGAATTTCCATTAAAGGCCTTTCCAGATCTAAAGGCCACATGAAGAGTATTAAATGTTCTCTTAGCTTGATATACATTGCTATCCGACAACCCAACAAGTTAAGCTTTTGGCTAAAGTGGTTCTTAGACAATGTGCAAGGAAATAAAGTATTGAATCGTCTTATAACTCAAATACATAAACATATAACATCCCTAAGACAATTTATCTACTGAAGAAATAATAATTTTATAAGTATTAAATAAGTCTCTACCATTTAATACAATGATTAACAACTTACCAAGAACAAACAAAATGCTCGTAAGAAACAACAAATGCAATATGCAATATTGTAAATTAATTGAAAAAATAAGTTATTAAAAATACAACATTGGCATGGCATGTTTGAAGATAAGAAAGTATAACACTATAAAATAAGGAAAGATCAACTAAAAGTTTAAAAAATGGTTTATAAATTATAATAATGTTATCTGCAATAATTATTATACTTGTATGTGTAATATGCAAACCCAGAAACTGCAGATTTTGCGGTCGGTGAGATGCTTGGAGGTATTAAGATGAAAACTAAGAATGATTAAAACCAAATATTTTGCTTTTGTACCTTGACACGATAATAGCATTGATAGAGAAGAGCCGGTCGAGCACCAGAAACGCTTGGCCAGGAATAAGCAGGCTTACCCAAAAAAAAATTACTGTGCTGCTTTTGCATTTTGTCCGAAGACTCCGAACAATAATATGATTGGTGATTTCATCCCAGATTTATATTGCTAAAGAAGATGGCCAACAAAAAAGGTTCCATGCCTGTTAAAATTCATCAATGCAAAGAAAAATCATGGTTATGGGCCCAAATTGGAGATCAGGTCAGTCTAAGGTTAATGAATGCTCAACATATGATCTAAAAAATAAACAAAATTTTGATAAATCATGGCATCACCAAAGAACATTCATGCACATGAATTTAGCCAATATTTATAATAAGTAATACTCTGACTTTATAAGCAATCCTGTGGCATCAACACAAGAATCACCAGCATAGGACACTTAAATAACAGAAAATATCGCTAGGATTCAATAACCATGCATCAATGTCAAATGAATATGCAACCATCAATAACATTTAGCACATATAACTAACAAGTTATACACAGGTTGATTGTCCAGGATTTCTACCTTAGAAGAGGTTGCTCTAGCGAGTCCCACCTAAATCTCCCAGTTGATTTCCTTCAACTAATCAGACTAAAAATGACCGGCATTAATATGCGTTTAAATAAAGAGATGGTAAAATATTGATATAACAGTAAGCAATCTTGGTTTACTTTCTTAAATAATTTCGCATACACAACACATCAAGACATCTTCCTATTGAATAACACATCAATAATCCAAAATCACTAGGGGAGCTAAAACCTCTGTTGAGAAGAATATTAATTGCATGCATACAGATTTAAGTGAGAATAAGCCAAAGAAGGAAACATAGATATACCTGAGACTTCATCCGATATAGCATTCAGCTAGTGAGGTTCTCTGAAAGGTCCTAGTCCTTTTGAATGAAGTTCAACTGTTCGCCTCGTGGCTCATGCTCCAGCCAAACTAAATAAATAAAAATGAGGCACCACAAAGCACAGCAAAACAACCTCCCTCAATTACTCATTAGTAATGCAGCCCACAACTGAATCCAGTAACAATAATAGTTACAATAATAAATAATGCAGCCTGCAAACCAGAGTATAAACATAATCCACCCTTTTTTCCCTCAGAAAACACCAAGTTCTATTCATGGCACATGGATCAATGATCATACACCCTTAACATAACTGGACACTTTGTCACAATACAGCGCATAGGAATGAAAAGTTACCTTTTGTAAGAACAGTTTAGAAGTGTTGAGATATGTGGATTAAATTATCCCACATTGAAAAAACTATGCGAGGTATATGGGTGTAAGATATAAGATGGAACAAATATCAAAAGGTTTAAGTCTTATTGTTGGAACCCAATTATCATTAAAAGCTCATCACTCCTCCAAACTCTTCTCTAACTTTAAACTCTACTCTACTTTAAAAAAATAACTTTAACATGATATCAGCCAAAATCTCGACAATCAAAACCTAGATCCACAAGTTTTGTGCAATCCACGTGACAACCACAAAAAAAAAAGTGATGGTTGCACATGAGGAGAAGAGAAGTGTTGAGATATGTGGATTAAAATAGACCCACATTGGAAAAACTATGAGAGATACATGGATATAAGATAATAAGATGAGACAAACCTCATTAAGACTTGAGTCTTATTGTTAGAACTCACTTATCATTAAAAGCTCAAGTATAAATTTAAACTCTACTTTATTTTAGAAATAACTATAACAAGAAGTATCTGAGATTGAATGAATGAAAATTATACATATCTTAATTCTTAAGATGCATAATGGCAAAAAGCAACACAAGCCAAATAATAAACTTTAACAAAACAAGAGTTATGACAATGCGACGATTCGGGCATTATTCGTCAAATAACTCACAAAAACAAAATATGAAACAAAATGCTGATCTCAATCTGAAACCATGAGTAACTGGCAATGTGCGCTGAAGATTCAAACACTCTTCTTATGGATCTTTTTCACTACTGGTCAAATAGAGATTCTAAATCTACAAGTGTTGTGCAATCCACGTGACAACCACAAAAAAAAATGATTGCTTGCACATGAGAAGAAGAGGAGTGTTGAGATGTGTGGATTAAAATAGACCCATATTGGAAAAACCATGAGAGGTACATGGATATAAAATATAAGATGAGACAAACCTTATCAAGACTTGAGTCTTATTGTTAGAACTGACTTATCATTAAAAACTCAAGTATAAATTTAAACTCTACTTTATTTTAAAAATAACTATAACAAGTATCTGAGATTGAGATTGAATGAATGAAAATCATACATATCTTAATTCTTAAGATGCATAATGGCAAAAAGCAACACAAGCCAAATAATAAACTTAACAAAACAAGAGTTAAGCACAATGCGACGATTCGGGCATTATTCGTCAAATAACTCATAAAAACAAAATATGAAACAAAATGCTGATCTCAATCTGAAACCATGAGTAACTGGCAATGTGCGCTGAAGATTCAAACACTCTTCATATGGATCTTTTTCACTACTGTTCAAATAGAGATTCCCAAGTAAACACCTTGTCCTCGTCCCCTTCATGATCATCCTCTATAAAATTTAGTTGTGCGTCTAAACATGCTCTACCGTCAAGGAACAACTGAGCTGTAATTTCTTCCCATCCTATCTTCAAACAATAACGAGCACAAAAAAGAGCCATCAGCTTAAGCACTTGCCCATTCTTGATAACAGACCTAACAAAACGTTGCTCATAATAATTTCCTGCAAATCCTTTTATTTTCACTGATTTCAAATGGTGGTCTAAGCAGTCAAAAGATCCTTCTTCCTCCCAAAAGTTGTTAGCTACAAGATTTGATGAAATTGCGTTCGTACTCTGAAGTAAAACAAGTATGTAAAAAGGTCAAGCAAGATGATACGATCATAAATGTAAAAATAGAGTTAGGCTAAGAAAAAAATGCCATGCGCAAGAATTTACCAGAAGATCCAGAGTTTCTAAACGAGGAAAGCATCTTAGCAAGCCAATAAGTGTTTTGGACTGATAGTCATCACGGAAATTTACTCTAATAGCTAGTGCTCTTAGGCTTTGCATTTGAGTTCTCAAGTAGACAGGCTGTCCAAGCTGACATACAATGAAAAACTATGTCAGGATCAAAAGATATTGATGTAGAGTAAGAATTTTGGCAAGTGCACCTCCACTATAGCAAACTATTCTCTAATAGATCAAGATTATAATTAAAAAACTATAGAAATTAGTATAATCGTACCTTAACTGAGTTAGATATATTGTCTTCTATTGATGATTATAAGAACATCACTACTACAAGTTATTAACCGTTGTCATAACCTAAGACCAACCATCTAGAAAGTTTTCATTTTTAATTAGGGGGGAAATGGTTTAAGTCCCTAGGTTCCAAAAACAATAGGTTTTAGTCCCGGGCAAAAAAAATTTATCAAAAAAGCCCTTGACTTGTAGATTTCTTTGTTTTAGTCCCTATAGTACATTGAAAAGAACAAGAGAAAATAATTTATTGGCTTATTAAAACATGAGTTCCTACATTCAAATATATAGGAAGGGCCATTGACCACCTCTCCTATTATAACCGAGCTGGGACTAAAACTAATAACTAAAAGCTTATAATGAATTGTATTCATAACACTCCTCGCAAGCTGGAGCGTTGATGTCAATCATGCCAAGCTTGAACAGAAGACGAATAAAAATGAGTCGAGAAAAAGATTTGGTAAGGATATCTGCTCGTTGATCCGAAGAGAAAAATCTTGGAGCGCAACAACCTTATATGTCGCCTTGTCATAAATAAAATGACAATCTATCTCGATATGCTTGTTCCTCTCATGAAAAACTGGATTCTCAGCAATGTGGATAGCGGCCTTATTATCACAGAAAAGTTTAGTCAAAAGAGAAAACGAAAACCCAAGATCTGTCAGCAGGGAGGTAAGCCATACCAACTCAACAATTGTATGCGCCATGGATCTATACTCAGCCTCAGCCGAAGAACGAGCCACTACATTCTTCTTTTTGCTCCTCCACATAACCAAGTTTCTTCCCGAGAATACACAGTAACCACTAGTAGAACGACGATCATCAATTGATTCAGCAAAATCAGCATCTGTAAAAACTGTGAGCGACAATGTAAATGATAGTTTGTAGAGAAGACTCTGTCCTAGAGAACCTTTGATATATCTGAGAATATACTCAACTACTTCAAGATGAGAGGTCAAAGGGTTCTGCATATATTGACTCACTTTGCTAACGGCAAAGGCAATGTCAGGACGAGTGACAGTGAGATAAATAAGCTTCCCAACCAGACATTGATATCGTCCTGGATTAGGCATTGGAGAATTTGAACGAGAACTCAATCGAGATAGCTTGACCATGGAATCCATAAGAGTGTTTGTTGGTCTACATCCTAGAAATCATGTCTCAGATAGAAAATCGAGTGCATACTTACGCTAAGAGAGTTCTAATCTACAAGAATATCATGACACTTCAATTCCAAAGAAGTATCTAGGTGGCCCAAGGTCCTTACTATGGAAGTGTGAAGTCAAACATCCTCACCTTATAGATGCCAGCAGAATCATCTCCAGTAATAATAATATCAACATACACCAGCACAATCGCCATGCCCTGAGAACGACTGTGTAAAGAGATGTGTCGGTGCGACTGCGTTTGAACCCAATCTGTCGTAGATCCATACTAAACTTTTCAAACTAGGTACGCGGTAACTGCTTCAATCCATATAAAGATTTATGTAAGAGATAAACCATTGACTCCTCCGGTCGCTCAAAACCAGGAGGTTGTTGCATATAAATAGTCTCCGAAAAATCGCCATTAAAAAAGGCATTGATGGAGCTCTGGATCTCCTTCAGATGCTACCTTCTGTTGATCCGCAGCGAGTGGTGACGAGTGGCTGAGATTGGATCTAAGGGTTTCCCTTTGGTGCGTGTGGATCTCAATGGGCTTGAAATGGATGAAGTCGGGCTACCTGCGATGAAGTCGGGCTACCTGCAAGTCCCGGCGTGGTTATGCCACTGAGGGGACCCTCCGACGATCAAATTAGACGAGCTAAATGGGCAGAGTAGCGGCCTATTAGGGTAAAAAAATGCCTTACCTGAGTCGTCTGAAGAAGGGTTTATATAGTGGCAGCCATGGGCTGGCGGACGCGAGATTCACGCCGGCCGTTACATCCCTGGGCGTTACGCCTGCGTGAAAGGCGGGATCCCCCATTAATGACGAGATACGCTCGTTAATGGGGGACGCGATGGCGTGGAACGCGGGATCGTGGGCGGCGGATATCTCGTGACTAGCGAGATTCGCGGAGCCGTAGCGGAAACGTCTGTGATCCGCGCAGTGATACCAAGGAAGCTAAGCTCAGCGGGAGGCTCGGGAACGAGCGGGAGGCCGAAGGAGCTTGGTTCTGCGATAGCTCGGAGGCAAGCTAAGAGGGTTGAGGGAGCTCAGCGTGCGGGAGGGCTCAGAGATGAGCGTTGTTTGGAAGACGAGCATAGGAGTGGTCCGGGAAGCCATCGAAGGTCGGGAACATTCTCGGGAGGAAGGCCCGGGGTATGCTTCCAATGTACCCTTCTTGCTCTTCTCTCGTAAGTTTTGGGACACGCCATCTACCACGTGTCATGATCTGGGGAGTCCTCGGTATTGAGCACCATCATTAGCCCCATTCCCGTCCTGACCTATTTATGGGTCGAGTCGAGAGTGGTTTAACCGATCACCCGGGCTAAGTTCTTATTTGATGACGTCAGCGGATCAAGGAAGGGATCTTGCATTAAAGAGGAAGCGCCGATTCGTGCGTACGCTAATCGGAGTACCAGGCCACATGTCAGACGCTGGTTGGCTGACGTGACGGACCGCTGATTTTCTCGCGCCCGACGGGACGTGCCCAATGCGCGTGCGACAGGTGGAGCGTTGATAGCCGTTGAACGCGAAGTGTCATTTTGGCGGGAGACGATCGGCGCCGCTGGATGTGTTCGCCGATTGCTATAAATAGAGATGGGATTCCCCCGAGGGTCCACGCTTCGCTATAATTTCCTCTTCTCTTCGTGCGTTGGCTCGACGCTCTTCCCTCTAGGTCGGATTTCCTGCGTTCTTTCCTCGGAGGACCCCTTCTCTCGATCAGGTTAGATGTCTACCTCTGAGGAGTCCGTAGAAATAGTTCAGGTAAAGTCTAGGGAGTTTTTTGCAGCTTCCTCTTCTTCGTCCGGGTCGGAATCTTCCCGGGAGGTTAGGGTTAGTCACGCTTCCCGAGGTCGTACGGCGGGGACGGCCTCCAGAGCGGGCGCCAGGAGTGTCCACGACGTAGTTTCCCTTGTGAGGCGCGTGGATGAGCTCACCGCAATTCGGGCTCGCTTCCACATTCCCCCCGGCTACTCGCTTCGTTTGGCCGGGAGGAGAAAGAGTGCATATCAGGTACAGGGCAAGGAGATTGCTTTGTACTTAGAGGCGTATTGGGTCGGGATGCGCATGTCCTCTCTCCCGAGGTTAGTGCGGCGTTACGTTGTTTTCAGTTAGCCCCGGGCCAGTTAGTGCCGAACTCCTGGAGGATTCTCCTTGGTTCCTGGTCCGGTTGAAATTGCGGGAGATCCCTTTCAGTTTGAACCTTCTCCTTTCCTCTCTCTGCTACAAAAACATCCCAGCACTCAAAGGACGAGCCGAGCTGGGTATATGTTTCTTTTAGAAAGCACCGGGGAGGCGCGGCCGGGTCGGGGGCCGTCACAGTGCCTTCTTCCATTCACAAATGGAATGAGAAGTTTTTGTTCGTCGGGCCACCAGAGGGTGGGAATTGGCCTGTGCACATCCTGTGGCTCAGGGCCAACTGCCCGCGGGTGAGGCGGTCGAATGATCCTGATGCGGTGGCGGTGTCGTAGTGGGAGCCCGTCCCCCGGGCCGATGTGTTGCTGTCTGAGAAGGCCCTCGGTTGGGCCGGGCTCAGTCCCGCTCAGCTTGCGGGTAAGTTAGGAGTTTTGGGCGACCTGTTTAGACTTGTGTAATCTTCCACTTTCTTCTAGCGTTGCTAACTCCTGCTTTGTATTCTCGCTTTCTTGCAGAACCGATGGACCGAGCTAAATTTCGGGCGGCGCTTGTCGAACAGAAGAAGGGGAGGAAGACTGGAGGCGCTGGCCCGTCACGTCCCACTACGAGCCCGGCTCCACCGGCGGCCGCTCTGGCCAGGCGCTCGAGCATGCCCCGGACTTCGGAGCCCTTACGAGCGCAGAGCCGCAAACACGCTCGGGAGCAGGAGTCCCGATCCCCGTCCCCGGATCTCGGAGACGAGGAGGATGTCAGCACGCCCCTCCTCAAGAGGTACCATAGGACGGTGCCCCGTACCCCGGCTTCCCCGATCATCGTGGATGAAGGGGAGCTTCGCTTCAAGATGCCCTCGGGGCTATCCGTTGCCGATAGCCTGCTCTCGGAGATGGAAAGGTCGGCCGGAGGAAAATTTCCTCGGGAGACCCTCAGGGCCCAAATGGCGGCCATAGCCCAGGAAGCTGTGCAGGTCAGTGTTCGGCCCCCCGTTCGGGTTTTTGTTCAGTACTTTTTGTTCGCAAGATTGGACGCCCCCTTTTCTTTTTAACCCCTCCTTTGTTTTCTTTAGGTTCTCCAGCACTGCGCCCTCGTTGTCAGCATGGAAGACGAGAAAATTGCCCCGGCGATACAGATCGCGGGCGAGTCCTCTTCGCGGGAGGAGAGCTCGAGGCTGGAGCTGCAAGCGGCGGAGGAGAAAGTCGCCGTCCTCAAAGACCGAGTGACGGCCGGGGATCGGGAGATCGCCAACTGCCGAGAGGCCGTCCAAGTTTTGAGGGAGTCCAACCAGACCACCGAGGCCAAGTTGGAAGACGCCAGCGTGCTCGTCAACACCCTGAAGAAGACGGTGAGCACCCTCAAGTGGGAGAACGAGGCGGCAACGGAAGGAGTTAGGCGTGCCGACCTCCGAGCAGCGAAGGCGGTGGAGAATTACAAGAAGTCGGTCCAGTACTACGTCGACCTCGCTAAAGCTGTTGCCCTCGTTTGGCATGAGGCCCTCGACGCCGTCAAAGCCAAGATGCCGGAGTTTCCTGACGGCGATCTCCGGGGTGAGTACCCCCTTGAGGGTGAAGCGCAGGGTAATGCATCCAGAAGCGTCACCGGGAAAAAGGTCCCAGGCGAGGGCGTCGGGGAGAAGTCGATCACCCCGGCTCCTGACGTCGAGGCCCCTGCGGTGGGTGCCGACCCACCAGCCCCTATCCCAGCCATCATGGTGGAAGCGGAGCTCATCAAGGTCCTCCCCGGCCCCGAGGCCTGAATCTCTTCGCCTTCTTCTTATTTTCTTCTTGCGCTGAAATTTTTGTAAGCCTCCGGGCGTTTTGCAAGGCTGGGGAGCCCATAATACCTCTGTAAAGACTTCTGACTTTTGTGAATGAAAACATTTTGTAGTATTCTTTGCGTACATATTTTCCCTTTATTTGTGGCAAAATCTCCATTTGCGCGGTATTGCTTTCATGATGTGTTAGGACAGAGACCGGTCCTTCATCTGGCGATCGCACGTCTCGAGTTGAACTCAACTGCTTGCCAAGTGTGCAAAGACCGATGTTAGGTCGGTATCTTCACGGCCCCGAAGTCGAGGTGGGGATCGCTTAGTAAAGACGGGTAGGAAGTCACTCTCTAAGAAAGGATGGACCGCATAGTAAAGACGGGTAAGAGATTACCAGCCAAGGATGGACCGAGCAGGGAAACTACTCGGTGGCCTCTCGATGAGGGCTTTGATCCTTGGCGTCTTTAGGTAAGAGATTACCAGCCAAGGATGGACCAAGCAGGGAAGCTGCTCGGTGGCCTCTTGATGAGGGCTTTGATCCTTGGCGTCGTTGGGTAAAAGATTACCAGCCAAGGATGGACCGAGCAGGGAAGCTGCTCGGTGGCCTCTTGATGAGGGCTTTGATCCTCGGTGTCTTCGGGTAAGGGATTACCAGCCAAGGATGGACCGAGCAGGAAAGCTGCTCGGTGGCCTCTTGATAGGGCTTTGATCCTTGGCGTCGTTGGGTAAGAGATTACCAGCCAAGGATGGACCGAACAGGGAAGCTGCTCGGTGGCCTCTTGATGAGGGCTTTGATCCTTGGCGTCGTTGGGTAAGAGATTACCAGCCAAGGATGGACCGAACAGGGAAGCTGCTCGGTGGCCTCTTGATGAGGGCTTTGATCCTTGGCGTCTTCGGGTAAGAGATTACCAGCCAAAGATGGACCGAGCAGGGAAGCTGCTCGGTGGCCTCTTGATGAGGGCTTTGATCCTTGACGTCGTTGGGTAAGGGATTACCGGCCAAGGATGGACCGAGCAGGGAAGCTGCTCGGTGGCCTCTTGATGAGAGCTTTGATCCACGGCGTCTTTGGGTAAGAGATTACCAGCCAAGGATGGACCAAGCAAGGAAGCTGCTCGGTGGCCTCTTGATGAGGGCTTTGATCCTCGGCGTCGTTGGGTAAGAGATTACCTGCCAAGGATGGACCGAACAGGAAAGCTGCTTGGTAGCCTCTTGATGAGGGCTTTGATCCTCGGTGTCGTTGGGTAAGGGATTACCGGCCAAGAATGGACCGAGCAGGGAAGCTGCTCGGTGGCCTCTTGATGAGGGCTTTGATCCTCGGCGTCGTTGGGTAAGGGATTACCAGCCAAGGATGGACCGAGCAGGGAAGCTGCTCGGTGGGCTCTTGATGAGGGCTTTGATCCTTGGCGTCGTTGGGTAAGAGATTACCAGCCAAGGATGGACCGAGCAGGGAAGCTGCTCGGTGGCCTCTTGATGAGGGCTTTGATCCTTGGCGTCGTTGGGTAGGAGATTACCAGCCAAGGATGGACCGAGTAGGGTTGCTGCTAAGCTTTGCGAGGTTCTGTCTAACCTTCCTTGGTGTGTGGACATCGGGAAGAGTGGTCGTCACGGACGGCACGTGTCAGGAGCACATGGGGGAAGCGAAACGTCTCGAAGGGCCGTGTCGGTCCGACTTCTGTTTGTCGAGAAATAAGGGATATCCACCACGTGGCGGTGCAGTATTAGGGTAATTTGGGTGGATCCCAGGATTCACGTCCATGCGTGCGCGAGTTGGGTCCTTAGGGATCCTGTTTGGGGATACATACCAACGCTTGGTTAATCGGATGTTCAAGCCACAGACCGGCAGGAACATGGAGGTTTACGTCGACGACATGCTCGTCAAATCAACCTCGTCGGATGAACACGCCAAGGATCTAGGTGATGCCTTCGACGTCCTCCGCAGATACAAGATGAAATTGAACCCCACCAAGTGCGCATTCGGGGTCACCAATGGAAAGTTCCTCGACTTCATGGTCACCCACCATGAAATCGAGACTAACACAGAGAAAATCAGCGTCATCCAGCAGCCCCGACATTTTTGAGGCCGAAGGGCATCACCTTATAGCAGTATACCCCCGGTCTGTTGTGAATGCGGTGAGATCCCCGTCCGCCGAGTTCATACGGATCTGGTTGTAGCCGAAGAAAGCATCCATGAAGCTAAGTAGCTCGTGGCCTGCCGAACTGTCGACGAGTTGATCCATCCGAGGAAGGGGATAGTTGTCTTTCGGGCAGGCCTTGTTGAGGTCAGTGAAGTCGACGCACATGCGCCACTTCCCGCTAAACTTTTTAACCATGACTACTTTCGCCAACCATTCCGAGTAAGGCACGTTCCGAATGAAGTTGGCGGCGAGGAGCCTGTCTATCTCGTCCTCGATCGCTTTTTGTTTGATCGGGGCGAAGCCTCGCTTTTTCTGCCTGACGGGCCGAACCGTAGGGTCCATCCCGAGCTTATGTGATATGATTTTGGGGTCAATCCCCGGCATGTTGGCAGGCGCCCAGGCGAATACTTTCGAGTTATTTCTGAGGAAGTGGATAAGGTCGTCTTGGGGATTCCCCGTCAAGAGTGACCCGATCTGGACGGTTCGCTCATTGTCCCCTTCCGCAAGGGGGGCCTCAGTCAGTGGTTCCACTGGGATTCCTCGGACCTCTTTTTGCTCGTCTCGAGTATCCAGGGAACCCTTGATATCATCCTCGCACTCAAGGTCATTGTTTGGCCGCTCAGACGTAGATGCTGCGGTGAAGCAAACTTTTGCGGTTTGTTGGTCCCCGTAGGCCCGACCTATCCCGTCTTGGTCGAGCGGGAACTTTATCGCTAGGTGGTAGGTCGATATCTGGACGCGGAGGGAGTTCAGTGTCGGGCGACCTAGGAGGGCGTTGTAGGCCGATGGAATTCTCGGGACGATAAACTCTATGGGCACGGTGCGCGTACGGCCCGCCTCCCCGATGTTAAATTGGAGGGTGATTACCCCTTCCGCCGAGATGGAGTGGTTAGTGAACCCCGACAGGATGTGGACGGTCGGCCTTAGGTCCGACGGGGTAAGTCCCATACACAGAAAGCAGTCATAAAAAAGAATGTCCGCCGAGCTTCCTGAGCCGACCAATATCCTCTGCACTTCATAGTGGTGGACCCGGGCTGTGATCACCAGAGGGTCATTGTGAGGGAGGGATATCCCGTGGAGGTCCTCGTCGGTGAAGATGATCGGCTAGGCCGCTTTGGCCTTCTTCCTTGGGTGGCTGCCAGTCCCCTCGACCGGTAAGGGGTGCCGCGTCTCGTCGGTCCCCGTCGTACCCCCGTTGACATGACCATGATTTGGTCGATTGTCAACTCGCCGGGAGGGGGATGGTGCTCTTGCTCACGGTCGGCTTGCCACTTGTCTCGCAAGTACCTTGCTAGGTGCCCCGAGCGGATCAACTCCTCGATGTAGCCTCGGAGCTGCTTGCAGTTCTCGGTGGGGTGGCTCTGCGACCTGTAGAAAGCGCAGTAGGGGCCCCGGATGCGCTTTGTCGCCCTATTCGAGACTGAAGGGAGTTTGAAGAACCTCTTGCCCTTCGCCTCCTCCAATAGTTCCGTCTGGGAGACGTTGAACGGGGTATATTTCTGAAACTTCGGGAAGTAGGGATTTGGCCGTTCAATCTTCTTTTTCTCCTCCCTGACCCTTTTCTTCTGATCGGCTTACTCTGTCTAGGGCAGGTGGGCGTTCACCTCGGACTCAAGCTGGATCTCACGTTCGGTCTAGGCCTTGACCTCGGCCATGGTCTTAGGTTGCACTAATGCAAAGGAGCGTAGCCACTCCTTGTGCCTAAGACCCGACCTAAGGGCCGTAATGACCGTCTCGTCCCGGTGCTCTGGGACCTCAAGGAGGGCGTTGTAGAAACGGGTGACGTATCCTTTAAAGGATTCTTTATCCCCGCTCTTTATGGTGAATAGATGATCAACGGTCCGCTTCTGCCGTCTGTTCCCAACGAAATGACCGAGGAATTGGATGGCCAGCTCATCGAAGGTAAAGATTGAGCGTGGCGCGAGTTCTCGAAACCAGCCTCGTCCAGAGCGGATGAGAGTGGCGGGGAAAGCGCGGCATTGCGCGGCGTCGAAATTGTCCTGAAAACTCATTCCGATTGTGAACGCGTCCAAATGGTCTTTCCGGTCGGACTTCCCGTCGAAGAGGGAGACCTTCGGGGGTTTGTTCCGGGAGGAGACGTGGACGGCGAGTAGCTCTTTGGTGAAGGGCTTCGTGAACGAGTCGGCGGCATATTTAGCCCCGTCGCTTAGAGGACGATTTTTCCGATGTATGCTCTCGATCTTCTTTTCGAAGGCGTCGAGTCGGTCGTAGTATCCCGACGATTCGACATACTCTGATTTATGGCCTCTGCTGCTGGCGACATGCGCCTGACCGCGGCTCCGGTTCCGTTCGATGAGGTTCCTTAGGTCCCCTGGCGAGGTCGTTTTCGAGCTACCGTGGTAAGTCCAGTCCGCGCGACCCTGTCGAGGGAGGGGGTGCCGGTCATTCCTGGGAGCAGGCGAGCTGACCGATACCTTCTCGGAAGGGACAGGAGCGCGATGGGCCTCAGGACGGGGTGCTCTGGATAGAGACCTCGGTGTGAAGCTGTGAGGCGCCCATCGAGTCATCGAGTTGGTCGACACGGGGGATCTGTGGCCGCCCGAGATAGCGAGGTGGTGCCCAGAAATGCCAGCGTGGATAGTGTCTTCTCTCCCCATGTGTCGCTCCCGTGGTGGGAGAATGGCGACTCGGGGATCGGGTCGTCGCGGTGATCACTCGCCATATGTTCGAGATCGGAAGGTGAACTTTCGTTGAGTGGAACTAGATGATGTTCCCACAGACGGCGCCAACTGATGGAGCTCTAAATCTCCTTCAGATGCTACCTTCTGTTGATCCGCAGCGAGTGATGACGAGTGGCTGAGATTGGATCTGAGGGTTTCCCTTTGGTGCGTGTGGATCTCAATGGGCTTGAAGTGGATGAAGCCGGGCTACCTGCAAGGAAGTCTCGGGATGGTTGTGCCACCGAGGACCCTCCGACGATCAAGTTAGACGGGCTAAATGGGCAGAGTAGCGTCCTATTGGGGTAAAAAAAATGCCTTGCCTGAGTCGTCTAAAGAGGGGTTTATATAGTGGCAGCCATGGGCTGACGGGCGCGAGATTCAAGCCGACCGTTACGTTCCTGGGCGTTACGCCTGCGTGAAAGGCAGGATCCCCCATTAATGATGAGAAACGCTCGTTAATGGGGGAATGCGATGGCGTGGAACACGGGATCATGGGCGGCGGATATCTCATGACTGGCGAGACTCGCGGAGCCGTGGTGGAAACGCGTGTGATATGCGCAGTGGGTCGGTCGGTGATATCGAGGAAGCTAAGCTCGACGGGAGGCTCGGGAACGAGCGGGAGGCCGAGGGAGCTTGGTTCTGCGATAGCTCGGAGGTGAGCTAAGGACGCTGAGGGAGCTCAGCGTGCGGGAGGGTCGGGGGAGAGCGTTGTTTGGAAGACGAGCATAGGAATGGTCCGGGAGGCCATCAAAGGTCGGGAACATCCTCGGGAGGAAGGCCCGGGGTATGCTTCTAATGTACCCTTCTTGCTCTTCTCTCGTAAGCTTTGGGACATGTCATCTGCCACGTGTCATGATCTGGGGAGTCCTCAGTACTGAGCATCATCAGGCATTCTTCAAATCAAGCTGATGAAGGGGCCATGCCTTAGAAATAGCCAAGGATATAAAAACACGAACCGAGGTCAATTTGATAGCTGGCGAAAAATCTCAACATAATCTAAACCATACTGCTAAGTAAAGGCTTTGGCCACCAATCGAGATTTGAGACGGTCAATCATCCCATCTGGATTTTGTTTAACATTAAAGACCCATCGACAGCCGACAACCTTATCTGAAGGTGGAGGTACTAATTTCCATGTCTGATTAGAACACAGTACGACAAGCTCCTCTAATATGGCTGCATGCCAACCTGTGTGATGAAATGCTTCCTGTACAGAGAAAGGAAGAGTGGTGACAGATAAAGAAGAAACAAACCGATGAGCAGATGATGTCAGTCTATGATAAGAAACAACGTTAGAAATCGGATGCACTGTGGTTCAGGAATGTTTACTCTTGCGTAATGCAATAGAAAGAGATTTTCATCCGAAGACAGCAGTGGTGGAGAACCAAGAACAGTGAACTGTATCGGAATACTTCTAGAATAATCGTTAGGAGTAAAAATGGTGGAAGGGGTGGTGCTTTTGGATCACGATGGTGATACACCTGTGGATAAGAAGACGCATGCTTAAAACCAGGACATGCAGGTCGAACAGACGAATCAAGCTCCGAGAAAGGTAGGTGAGGAACAAGGATGGTATTAGTAAGGTTCTTTACAGATGGTGGAAAATATGCTTAATCTTCTAAGAAAGTCGCATCACATAAATTACAAATTTTAAAAGTGGCAGGGTCAAAGCAAACATATCCTTTCTGGAATCGTGAGTAACCTACAAATACCATACGAGTAGCTCGAGAATCAAGTTTGTCTATCTGAGAACCTAGAATATGAGAATGGTATAAACAACCAAATACCTTATGAGGAACATGAAAAGGCTTGACCTGTGGAAAAAAATAGAGAAAGCGGACTGGTTGCTTAGGACCGAAGAAGGCATGCAATTGATATAAAAATAGGCAGCTAAGACCGCAAAATTGCACAATCGTTTAGAGACATGCATATGCAAAATAAGAAAACGAGCTATCTCAAGCAAATATCGGTTCTTCCGTTCAGCAATCCTATTTTGCTGGGGAGTATAAGAACATGAAGTTTGATGCAATACACCATGGGTCTGACAAAATGCAGTAAACTCCGTACCAATATACTCCTTAGCATTATCTGAATGAAGAAATTTTACCGAAATACCAAATTGATTAGTAATCTCAGCTGCGAAGATTTTAAAAGTAAACAAAAGTTCAAACCTATTACGCAGAATATACAACCAAATCATACATGAATGATCATCGATAAACGTCACAAAATATTTATAATCAAACACACAAGGAATTTTAAAGGGCCCCCAAATATCCGAGTGAACTAACGCAAAAAGGTAAATCATGTTTTTTATTAACTGAAGGAAAAGATGAGCAATGGTGTTTACCAAGAATACAGGATTCACAACCGAACTCTGATAAATCAAGAGAATGTAGCATAGTACGTCAAGAAGAAAAATAAGGGTAACCAAGTCTCCGATACCACTGGATAGTAGAGACAGTTGAGACGTACTGAAAATGTGATCAATATAGTACAGTCCAATCTGTTCATGCCCCTACCAATCCGTTGTTTCGTCAGAAGGTATTGTATCACAAAGTGAGATGGATAAAATGTTATGGAGCAGTTAGAATCATTTGTAAGTTGACGAATAGAAAACAAGTTTTGTTTTAAAGATGGCATAATTAAAATATTTTTCAGGTGTAAATATGAAGTTATAAATCAATAGAGACAAGTGTGGTATTACCATCAGCCATGAAAATAAACTTATGATAACTAGAAACAAAATCGGACGGTCCATCACGAGACATATGATGTGAGGCGCCGGAATCAACGACCCATGAATTAGAATAAGAAAGAAACGATAACCTGACAGAGTAGAAATGTTGGCAGGAGTTACAGAAGAGAGGAGACGACGCAATTGGTCCCACTCAGCACTGGATAAAGGTAAATGGCCAGCATAAGAGTAAGGTCAGTCAGTAGCAACGGGTGTGAATGTCCGAAGAGCTGCAGGTGTATCATCATGGTAGCCATATTTCTCGCTACACCAGTCTTCGCGATGATTAATGCTGCCGCAATAAGCACAATAAAGACCGACACGGCCACGTCACATCCACCGGAACCACGAACACGAACAGTAATAGGGTCACGACCACGAGCAATAATTGAAACCTAATCGAAATCCATGATGAATGGCACAAAGATAAATCACGAAAGAGCGGGAATAAGGTTGTCTAACATCCAAACGAGTACAAGCGTAAAGAAGTCAGAGCAAGACGATCGAATAGATCGTCGCCATTAATCGAGAGCAGCTGTTCACAAAGGCTAGAACTAGGGTTCGAGAGGGCTGCGATTGGCATGGAGGAAGCGACACCATTGGAGGAGGCTGTCTACAAGCAGAGGGCAGCGGCCATAAAGGCCGTGGTGCAGTGAGGGCTGGTGTTGGTGCTGGTTCGTGGTGCGTGTTGCTGGTGCTGTTATGGATGCAGGTGGGTGCGGATGCTGGTGTTGATGCAACGGGTGCTAGTGTTGGAGCGTGTGCTGGTGTTGATGCGGGTGGATGCGGGTGCTGATCCAGGTGGGTGCAGCAGGGTGCAGTGAGGGCTGGTGCGGTGTCTAGAGGAGTGTGGTGCGGTGAGGGTTGGGCAACGAGGGTTGTAGAGGTGGGGGCAGAGGAGGAGAGGAGTTCGTCTAGGGTAGCATCGGCGACGGCGGGTGAGGGCAGAGGAAGGGGCTGTTAGGGAAAATAGGGTTAGGGTTTAGGAAATTAGGGTTAGGATTTAGAAGATTAGGGTTAGATTTAGGAAATTAGGGTTTCCTTTCAATTCGTTTCAAGGCTCTAATACTATGAAAAGAACAAGGGAGAAATAATTTATTGGCTTATTAAAACATGAGTTCCTACATACAAATATATAGGGAGGATCATATACCACCGCTCCTATTATAAGAGATGTGGGAGTAAAGCTAATAACTAATAGCTAATGACTAATTATATTCATAACATACATTAACATATGTTTTATGCCAATAATGTCATTTCTGATAAAATACTATATTTACCATTTAAAGTACTATAGTTATCTTATAAAATACCACATTTTATCTTACAAACTACTGCATTTATAATTATCACTACCTCTGCTTCACATACTAGTTTTTTTCTCCTCTTATACGCTTATTAAGAAGTGTACAACTCTTTCCAAAAATCTAAAATGTCATAGATGTAAAATCCCTAATTTAATCCTATGATAGTCTTCCTATTGGCAGTTTTAGAGTTAGGTTTGGAACTCCATATTTAAAGTGCATTGGTTACAGAAGCAAAGAGTAGACATGTTTCTTAACATTCTAAAAGGACAAACAATATGAACTAGTATTGTGAAATGGAGGGAGCATATAAATACGGCAAGATGCGCACCTGAAACCAAGTCTGCCCAAGCCGAAGCATCTTGGCATTTGCATTTACAATTCCTAATCTCCTCAGCTTCGAGGTGTCGGCAATCTCCAAACTCATCCAATCCATAAAGCACTCATCAAGCAACAAGAGCTCAAGATTCGGCGCATCCTCGATCAACAACTCGCTAGCACAAACGATATGCACTGTCAGCTTCCTGAGACACGGCGAGCTGATGCGCATGAACTCCATGTCCCAACAATCCTGCAACTCCAAGCTTTCAAGAACACGGCAACTTGATAAAATATGCGACAGGCTGTTGTCTGTTATATTGGATCTCGCCAGCCTCAGCTCTCTCAAGTTGGGGGGCATGGGGCGAGGCTCGTCGAGCTTGACGTCGGTCAGCTGCAGGGAAGAAAGAGATCGGCAGGCGGTGGCGAGGGGAGGGAGCTTGTAGTACAAGGCGAGGTTCTGGATCCCGTTTCGGGCTAGGGTTCCGATCCAGCGGTCGAGGGTGCGGTCGAAGCGGCGCCAGTTCTGGTAAGGGGCGTGGAAGAGGTCGGAGGTGTGGTGGGAGGTGCTGAGGTGGGTGGAGATGGAGGGGGAGAGGCGGAAGCTGAGGATGGGGCCGCGGTGGCTGGAGAGGATCTTGTTGATGGATTTGATGCACCAGTTGCCCTCGCTGCGCCTCGGATTCTTCGTCGTTTTCTTCGAGATCGATAGGGTTTGGCGGCGACTGAGGGTGCGGGCGTCGATGTGGAGAGGGGAGATGGAGGAGAGATGTCGCCATCGAGAGGAGAGGACGGTGGTTCTCGCGGAGTCTTGGATTGGGAGAAGGGAGAGGATCGATGTGAGGATGCAATCTGGGACTTTGCTGATGTGATCGGAGGCAACTACTTCTTCTTCTTCTTCTTGTATAGGATCTGATTTTATTGATGAAGCCTCCATTTCCTTCCTCTTCCTCTTGTTTCTCTTGTCCGCCATTGTTAGGGTTTTGGAGGAGGAAATGCCAAGAGAGAAAGTTCCAAGGTTCGGTTTAAAGCTTAAATAGAACAGCGGTTTCATGGTGCAAACACTTGCAAACTGCAATTTAGTAAAATTGAGGTTTCATATAATATAAATTATATAGGTCTTTCTGTCCGACAACAAGATTTAAGAAACCTTGATTTAACTTACATTTCTCTCAAGAGAAAAATAAAATAGACAGAACGAAATCTTACGAGAGGTTTGCCTCTTTTGGAGTTTAAATAAATGGGAATTTGAATCTCCGAAACTTTTGGAAAACCCAGGTTGGGAAACTCTGTTTCAATTACCGAGCATAGAAGTTACAAATGCATTCATTGAATTTGACAATTCATAAAAAAACATTCATTATTTTGTAACTGAAATTGTTGAAAATATTCCTTGAGGGGGTGAATAGGAATATACTACCGATATGCTCAAATAAAAATTTCTAAACACTTGCTAATCGAAGTATCACAATTGTAAAGCTTAACAAGCGATATACCAATAGAGAATAGTGGTTAAGCAAACTACAATTGTGAAATAAGCAATATATATCACTACTAGAAAATGTAACTATTAGGAACCGCATATTGACGGCCGTTCATTTTTGAACGGTCGCTAATAACTTATCAGAGACAATATACAATATATGGTCGCCAATAGCGACCGCTTATTTTTTATTAACGATCGTATTAAATGGTCGCTAATAATCTCTGCACATTTAACCCGCGATCGGTCTTCTATTTCCCCATTCTTCCCCAATGCTTTCCCCAACCCGCGAGCTCCTTCTTTGCTAGGTGAATTCCTCTCCATTCTTCTCCAAATTCTCCAAAAAAAAATAAAATAAAATAAAATTATTGTCTATTTTTTTTGTATGTATTGTTCTTATTGTTGTAGGTGATTGATATTGACTTGGTTGTTTGAAATCCGACGAAAATGTTAGGGTTTTTACCCCTCAAATTATAATTTTTTCAATCAGGTTATTATTTGCGACGTGGATTATAAAATTGTTATGTAATTGTTATTTTAGATTATTAAATTGTGATGTGGATGTTAGGCTATGAATTTTTTGAATTAAATGTGAATGTTAGGGTTGTAGAATTCGAAGAATTTATAATCTCTAAAAAAACCCTAATTACAAATTATAAACCTAATTACAAAAATTAAGGTATTGAAGAATCTATAAACCCTAAAAGACTCAAATGACAACTTATAAATTCTAATTAACAAATTAAGATAATCTTAAGTTTAAAATATTGAAACCATAATTAGAGACCGGAAAAACGTAACTAAAAAACTTCAACGTTAACACTAATTATAATATAATATTAATTACACTAATTAAGAAACCTTAGTTTTAATATTTCAAAAAATATAAAATAATATTTTTGGAATTTAAATAATAAAATAATGAATTTCATGGATATTATATGAATATAGATTTGAGTTTTCGTAGAATGGTATAGTTATATGCCTATGTTTTTTGAAAATAATTGGAATTTAAAAATGAAATATTAATTATGGAAGTATTTATTTAAATTGGTCTTTTTATAAATTGATATATAATTAATTTCATACAAGTTTAATTTTAAACTTAATTAGTGTTTTACTAATTGTGCATTAAACTTAGCTTATTTTGTTAACAAATTACATTGTGTTCCATGTTTTGTTCTATTTTTATCTTTTGGTTTTGTGTATTTATTTTGAAAAGAAAAGAAAATAAGAAAAGAAAAAAAAATGAAAAAGAAATGGGGGACAAAGAGGTATGGCATGAGTGTCACGCTTCGCTTCCCAGTGTACGGAAACGGTGACGTGGCGGGACGCAACGTATTTACTAAGAAATAAATACGTTAAGCATAATTAAGCAATATATATATATATAATGCATAAGAATGACAAGAGATATAAAATAAACAGCAACTTTTATTAACATTCATATTTACAATACAACTGTTTTGAAAAGAAAAGATATAATGATATAAAACAATACCTAAACAGTGGCATACAAACTGAAATAAGTACAAAGTGAGCTAGAAGTTCAGCTGGGCAGTGAACTGGTCCAAGTCCTCCTGCCTCGGCTCGATCTCCTGAGAGTCTGATCATCCTGACGAACATTCTAAAAAAGGAAATAGACAGGAATGTCGTCAGCGAACTAGCGCTCGGTAAGTCCCAAAAGAAAGAATAGAATATAACAAGTGATGAGAATTGAACTGGTAAGTTGTACAGGTATATGTTTGTTATTCTAACGTAGTTGTTTGTAGCTTGATACAGAAGGTATTTGTGTATACGAGAGGAGTCCATCTTACCTCGTGGACTGTGGTAATATGCAGTACAAGGCCCCATCAAAACCCATGGGACAACGGCACGAAAGTTCATGTATGTGTCTTTTAGTGACCATCTCGTACCACGTTAATACGTTACGTACCAATCTACCTCGTTAACCCCACTTAATGTGTTGTATAGATTATATTTATAAGTCTTGTCGAAAGCATGGATACAAGTTGTTCAAGTAGTCAGCTTCAGAATGTAATCTTGTAGTCATGAAGTCATGTCAAATTATAGCCATAGTTCGGTCAAATCAAGTCATGTATTCAGGTTTGATATTGAAGTTTGAATTCAGGTATTCAAGTTCTTGTTCAAGTATGCATGTTAGAGTTTGGATTCATATTTGAATTGGATTCTGATTTGAGTTTGAATTCAAGTTTGATTTAGACTCAGACTTGAGTCGGACACTTGTAACTGATTTAGATCTTGAATTAGATTCGGGAGTTATCGATAACTGCTGCACATGGACGGCAGGATTTGTGTCTTTTTCTAAGACAATTACCATTGATAACTCCGTTAAGTTTTCTATCTTAAATAGGCAAGCACTCACTTTCTCCGGCTCCCTGGAGCTCAAGAGAATTGATCCCGCTTAAACCTATATTTACTAAAGTCCTTAAATATTGTTTTATATAACTCGAGAGGCTTTTATGAAAATATTTTTAATATAATTAAAAACAAATCTCGAGAAATTATTTATATTATTTAGGGTTTGTATGGATGTAAATTTTAAGGATTTGAGATATTTTAGTGATAATTATATACCTTGGAAAGTTCATGATATTTTATGGTAAAACTTGTCTCTTATTGATATCTTGATGGTATTTTGGTGAAAACTTGTAATTCTTTCATTGTAAAAAATGTAAGTTTATTATATTTTGAAAATATGTAGATTTGTAATATTTATATAATTATTAAAAAAAATTAAATTTTTAATTAAGTAGAAAAATTCGTTTTTCTTAAAAACTGTATTAAAAATCTTTCGAGACCGAATGCTCCGTGAGGAAGTCTGCATCTCGCTCTACTAGCCCAAGTATGTGTGATAATCCGCACCATCCAATAACGGATCCCCTATAGAGAGTTGTAGATGTATATTTGCAAAGGAATTTAAAATACAATTTAAAAGAAATCTGATTTTATAGTAAATGGTATTTTCTTGTATTATTGTATTCGTAACAAAAATTCATACAAGAATATATCGTGCTATAGAACTATGTATGTATGTGAGGGGTAAGTCGTTAACCCGTGAAGTTTTCTAAAGGTATGTTTTAACAAAATACGAAAAGAGTTGTTATCTAAAGTTCATGGTATTTTAATGAATAGGTTAAATTGTGATTGTTTTACAAAAGATTCTTGGTTAAAATTTATTCTAAACATGAGTATTAAGTTTATAAGTGAAGTGGTACAATTTATTTGATCAAAAGCTAAAAGAAAATGGAGTTATATGCTTTAGAAAAAGGAATATCGGTAATAACTCCATTTTTTACCGATTTTAATTAAAAAGAAATTAAAGTAATAGAAAGGAAAATTGGGAGGGACTTACAAGTTATTTAGGTTAAGGAAAGGTAGGAGAAAATAGGGTTGTCACCGCGGTGTCGCGGGAGCTCCGGAATTGCTTCGATTCTTCACCGGAAATTGACCGCTTGCTAACTCTACTTGTACTTAGAAATTTTAAGAGTTTTGGCTAGAAATTTCATAATGATGAAGGGTTAGAGCATGTGGTAGTATTTATAGTGTAGAATTAGGGTTTGGAATTAAAATGGTGAATTAAAATGCATTAAAAAGATGATAAATTGGGAATTAAAGGGGCTATATTTAATTGCCGGGCAATCAAACAGTGCAAAGGAGTTAGGGGTAGGAGAAGGGTTGTGTGCAAAGCCCGGGGACAAATAGCCAGAGTTCAACCGTCGGTGCCGGCCTAAGGGGCATTTGGCCGGTCGATTTAGGGGGTGGAGCCGTTGGATTGATGCCACGTGTTCATGTCTGTATTTAAATCCTTGTGCACATGTTTGATTTTTCTGTCTTTTCATTTTTGTGTGTATTGCACGTGTAAACTTTTGGGCTTCCAAAAAGTTTAAAAAGAAAATCAGAATAAAAAATAATATGTCTGATGGGGTTCGAACACAGGGCTACGTCACAGCAATGCAAAGGCTTTACCAGTGAACTACAAGTTGTTTCTTGCTATTATTTAACAAAATTAACTTATAACCCAATCTCAGACAGTATAACTCATTTCTGTGCATTCACTGGAAAATTCCGTACAGTAAATTCAGAGTCGTTACAATGAGAGAGAGTGAGAGAGAGAGAGAGAGAGAGAGAGAATTAATTCAACCATTCATTGTTCCTGCATCTTTTTCATTTCTTCACCTCTATCTTTCTTCATCTTCTCCTTCTTCATTTCTCCATCTCCTCTACCCCTACAAATCACCACCAAAACCATCTCAAAACCCCATACAACCTTCACATAAAATGTTCCACATCTCATCCTACACCTTATGGCATGTTCAAGATTTCGTTTTGGGAGTTTTGGCTATATAGGAATTTTCTTGGGTTGCTTCTTGAGGTAAAATTTCCACATTTAGATTAGTTTTCAAGTTTCCTAACCTCACAAACTAGTTTAGAGTTAAAAAGTGCATGTTTAGTGAACTTGGAATTTTCTAGGACGATCTTTTGTGAATGTTATGAGTGGTGGTGATGTAATTAAGGCTCAGTTAGTGACCACAACCATGTTAGTGATAGAATCATTGACCAAACATGAGTTTAGAAGTTTCACACATGAACTTAGAATTTTCCGATATCGGTTTTGATTGAGTATTGATGTTCAAATGAAATCTGAGATGACTTGTGAACTTTGAAAATTTATTAGCAGATATAATAAGATGTGCAGACTTGTAGAAAGTTACCCTAGAAACCCAAGCCCAAACCACCATGTATTGGTCGCCAATTGCATCGAATTGGCCGCAAATTGCAGGTCCATCGGGGAGTTAGGGCATGGGGTTTGGTCTATAGCTCAATCACTAGATAACTAAACCTATCCTATATGCAAAGGGGGCTGATTTCACTTTAAGAAAAATCTGGGAGCATTTTACTAAGTTCTGCTTATGTTTTCCGAAATTTGAAAACTTAGTTTTTGAGATTTGACTCGATCGCTTGACGTTCATACGTCAACGTCAGAGGTTATTTTGTTGTTCTAGCACGTGTTGACTATAGGTTCTAATCTATGTGTGCTTCGCTTGTTGTATCGATTTTCGATTTGGATTTCATGCGATACGATATGCTTTGAATTGCAGGTACGAGCGCGTGGACTTTCGGGATGATGAAGGAGGACAAGGAATCCGTCGGGATCGACTAGAGCAAGACGTTATAGGTGAGTAGATGTGTATCTATGGGGGATGTCGGGTGGATGGCGTATAGCACCCGCAATCGTAGTACTAAGATACTAGATATACAGTTTTATATAGATATATTAGGTATATATACCTAGCTATTAGGGTCCTAGGATACTATATGTAATAGTAGTATACGTGTAGGAGGGTAAATCTCTAGTTCTAGTTTTTCTTAGCCTTTGAGTTATGTGTATATACGCTTATATATGTATGTGTGTGTGTGTGTGTGTGTGTGTGTATGTGTATGTATGTGTATGTATAACATGAGGATAATTACAATATGATATAATGAGATGAGGATATGATCGGATATGATGACATGAGTCGATATGATTGGATATGATGATATGAGGCGATGTTATATGATATGATATATGATGACATGAGACGATATATGATGATATGAGATGAGATGATGTACGTGACTATAGATCTGTACTATTGATTGATGATATCGTATAATGGATTATACCGTATGTGATATGATGAGGATGGATCGCCGACTTATATATCGACTCGAGAAATATTGTTTTTAAATCACTTAAGTAGATATTAGGATATATTTAGAGTTATACCTATTTTCAAAACTAACGAATCGTTACGCACTTTTAAATGATAATTTCAAGGGATGCTACGACTTTTCAAATGGTATTTCTTTTCAAAATATCGTAGCCCCCTATTTTCTAAAAACAACGATTCGTATTATTTTAAAACTATAATTGTATGGCCCCTATGTAGTTGCGTATTTTATACTGTTCGCGTTTACAATTTCTTTATTATGTTCACGCTCGCATTACGATTTTTTATTTCTGCATACGCTCGCATTATTTTTCGTTTACGATATATATATACTGCGTTCATACCCTTATCGTTATGTATGACTTCATCTGTTAGGACACCTGTATATCCCCTAGAGGCCATTACTGTATCATACTAGTTTGTATATTACTTAATGGAAGCTTGGGATATTCACCTTGTATAAACAATCTTGCTCAATATAGTAGTATGCTACTTGGTTTGTTTCTACTTCAATGTGTACATGTGTTTATTTTAGTATATCACCTATACACATTAGTGGAGCCCTTAGGATCTTTGCTTGATTACCAGCATTGTGATGGCAGTCGCACTAGTGGGAGTTGGGTAATCTATAAGCACATCCTTATGCAGGTCCCTAGTCGCAGGACTATCGAGACAGGGCATCGATACTCCGGAGTAGACTAGCGTATGCGCTTCTCATCCCAGTGTGGGAAACGGTCTGTCCCACAGCCGTCAGTACGTCGTACTTGAGATAGTATGCGGGTGCTCGTTGGGTTACAAGTACACTGGACAGGACTCGTCGGGAACTGTTGGTTGGTACTATACCTATCGTCAGTTATCAGTTCCCAGGTGACATGAGTACAGCTTAGTCCGCTGACTTGACACTGTCACTTCGCCTTGAGTGTGTTCCCATTGCACTTGATTACTACCCTATCACGGCTCAAAGGAGTCGTGCAAACAGGTAGTAGTTGGGTGCAGTCCCGAAGCACTTGGAGGCAGTGACGGTTAGACAGGATTCGTCTCTCCCGGTATTGGGGGTTGACATCGCGCTGTGTCTAGGAAAGCCATTACACAAGTAGTCCCTGGCCAGGGCAAGCGAGATATACTGGTAGGTTTCCAGTGTTATCTTAGGGTGTTCTGGGCTTCACTCCGACACGACTTGTACCGCTATTAGGGGACTGAAGTTTACCGCCCCCTAGGCCCGCCATGCGATGTATCAGACGAATAAACCGGACTGTATAGAGATTGTCACATTCAGACTCAGTAGGAGTTCAGATGGGTTTCACCTCGTCAGTCTTCTTGTCGGCATCTACCTAGGGACCGTTACGCACAGCTAGTGCCGCTTGCGGTCTGTGGTTAAACCCACTGCCAGCGTAGTATCGAGTCTTTAGAGTCCCACACAGAAAGCTATTCGCCTTTAGGCAAATGAGTAGAGGTCGCATGGTTTTGCGACAGGTCGCATGGTTTTGCGACAGGGTTCGGTCACATCCGTGCACTTGTGCACGTACAGTGTCCGGACAGTTAACACTAGCGGGCTTTGGTTTAAGCCAGATCCTAGTGTACGTTTTGGGATTGGTTTTATCTTGTTTGTATTCGTGTTCCTCGGAACGCGGATGCGCGTGTGTATGCACAGTTGACAGAGAGACAGAGGCAGAGTATTCTCATTGGGGTTGTTGACTGTTGACTGTTGATAGTTGACCGTTGACCATTGACTTTTGCTTAACCCTAATGAGAATAAGATATATGATTAACATTAATATTAATTAAGTATTACAGTGACATGGTTGTTGAGGGGTTGACTTTGTTGACTTGTTGACTTTGTTGACCAGTTGACTAGGTTGGACTAGTTGACCATCATCATGACAATGGCTATCATTCCATGGCAAAGACTTTTGCTTGCTTGTTTATTTATGCAAAATGAGTGCATGAAATGATATAGCCATTTTGACTTAAACCATCACACAATACATGATTACTATTTTTGTTATGATGGCTTTTGGATTATGAGAGGTTGGATGAGAAAAGAGAGGCTCATTCTTTCATTTGCTTTCTCTCTCTTGAGCTCTCTCATTCTCAAGCTCTCCCTCTTCCTCTTGCTCTCTCTCTAGCTCAAGGCAAACCATTCTCATGTGTTGAGACTCATTGCCTAGAGATAAAAAGACACCAAAATATTCCTCTACTCATTCTAGTTCACAAGGCCTAGCAAACCAAGTGATCTAGTTTCTTCAAAGTTCGAAGAAGAAGCCAAAGGTAGAAGGTTTCGGGTGGATCCATCTTCGGCGCAAGGAGACGACGAGGTGAAGCCGATCCGTACATCGGGAGGACTTGAAGACGAAGGAGTTCAAGAAAGGTATAGCCCCCTAACCGAGTAGGTAAACTCATGTTAGGTTGTTAGTTAGTCGTTTAACAAAGATCCGTATTGGTAGTCCATGTTACCACCCTCTTGAAAATCGTTTTTCACCAATTCCGCAACCCCGTAAGTACCGGGGAAGGGTAGCATGGACTTACAGTGGTATCAGAGCCTAGTTAAACACTATCTAACATGTTAGCAAAGTAAGTAGAAGTTCGATCAAAGAAAATGTCGCGAAACGAACCCGGAAAATGAAGTTTCTGCCGAATTTTTTTTCTGTCCAAAAAATGATAAATCTTATCTTAAAAATCGGCTCAGGCTTTTTGTTAAACACCCAAGAAATTTCGTCCACCGAATCGGTCAAAGCGCCGCGGAAACGCGGCGGGAGCATGCTACCGCCGCGGTTCCGCGACCGAGTCGACTCGGTCGGGGAAAAAGTTTCTTGCAGAGTGCTTCTGGGGCTGTTTTGGGATTTTTGGGATATGTTTTTTCTGGCCAGATTTTCCAGAAAGAAAAATTAGTTTTTGGGGCTTGAAAATCCGTATTTTGATCGAACTTCTAAAGACTAAGGTTAACGGGTATATATCTGTGATGTGTTATATGTATTGAACGTCCACTAATCGCTATACGTCGATTAGTGGGGGTTATACATATCTGTGATCTGTAATGTTGATGGTATGTGTATATGAATTCTTTGGATTGTCGCGGATGAATAGCCGGGGGTTGTGAGATGAGAGTTTTTCCTTTTATCTTTCAATTCGTGTAATATGTAAATTGATGTAATATTATTTTTGGCCACACAACCGGGTCGGGGTTGTAGCGTCATTGTATAATTTCTTTTTACTATTTTTGCTCCTAGGATAGACCCAAGGTGGGATGCACAAACTACCGGGTATCTCGAAGTGCCGAGTGGCCTACTCACGTCGTTGAGGGAAGTTGCTCCACTTCGGATATTTGGCGGGTAGTTTGCCGCACCCGTAGGGGTCTAGGGTGGGGTATTGGCTATTCATCGCGACCGTGTAATCCGCTTTTCGTTACAGGTTCGTACGAATTGCGGATTCCTAGTATATCCAATGTATTCATCTATGATCTGAAATGGCTATCATTGCAATATATCTATATATGATATTATTTAGGCGTTGCTTATGTTTTGCAGCCGCGCTAGCCCAGCCCCCGCTCTGTCGTTAGTTAAGTAACCTAACGGGTAATGACGGGGCCCCGTGGCGAATGCGAATGGCATAAGCGTACGTCATATTTTGGTTGTTTTCTGCAATGGTAGGATTAAATGATGGGACGCATTAAAAGAACTAATGCAAGAAAAATACGCATTAAAAGAACTAATGGAAGAAAAAATAAACCAAGTAAAAGTCGTTGGAGCACTTTTAAAAACCACTCGGTTTCTTTTCAAAAGAACTTTTAAACGCGGAGCTTAAGCCACTCCTTTTAAAAGCTATCTCGTTCCATCGATCATATCAAGTTCACTACGTTCACGGTTTTGCCAAAACCATCCGTAGCCCTCCATCGTTTCAGTTAAATATTTGGTAGTATTCAAGCTATGTATTTTGACCTCACGCCAAGGCATAGTGATTGGTAGCTGCCGAATATTTATCTGTTGCATAGATAGAATGCGTTGGTTTGAGACAGTCGTACTACCATTTTGGCCTACGTCAAGGGTAGGTACGGGTGGGTTCAAATTAACCTGGATAATGATGGGAAGAACTTGACATGTGACTTATGACATTTTGACCTCACGCCAAGGTCATAAGAGCATGGGGCAAAAATCCACATCGAGAGTTTCAAAAGAACTGAAACTTGCTAGCACTGCATACCATTTGGAGTGTGATGATTCTGGTAGGATTCCTTAAGTTTTGTCACGCGATGATATTTGGATCTCGATCCTACTGTGAGTATATGCTACTCCTCGGGAAATTTCTCACTTAACGATCAATGCTATAAACCAAGTAGGTGTCTAGAAAGGTGTTAGCGGGGCTACGCCCTCAGGGAAAAGAGGTTCTTAAATTAAGGAACTTCGCGAAAGCGTTGGAAAACTTCCCTCGAAGTACCGACACCAGCCTGGCCGAACGGTTAAGCAAGTATTGTACGGTAAGATTGATCCTGACTAATTCTTCCTTTTTGGTTTGAGGAGGGATTCGAGAGACAGTGGGAGCCATCCTGTTTAGACAAATTAAAAACCACTCTAAACTTGCAAGAGCATCATGCTAAAGTGTTTCTTCTCTCTCTCCTAATTGCATCGACCAATCATCATGACCGGACTTAAGTTATTACTAGATAAAAATATACTGACAGGGCCAAACTACAAAGATTGGCTCAGGAATGTCAAAATGGCAATCACTTATGACAAGTTGGGGTATCTCCTTACCACCAAAGCTCCCCCTGTCCCAGGTCCCATCTCCAGCATCGCGGATAAGGAAATCCGTAAGACTTGGGAGATCGATAGCACGAAGGCCAAGTGCCTCGTGCTTGCCTCTATGGACAATGAACATCAGAGGAGGCACGAGAATATGGACCTCGAATCCATATTTCTCCATACAAAAGAACTGTATGGAGAGCAATCTCGTATCGCAATATACGAAGTGTCGAAGAAGCTATTTTCGGCAAGGTTGGCCATCGGATCATCGGTAGCGGAACACGTGCTTAAGATGATTGGCTTCATTGAGGAGCTCGCGGAACTTGGGACCACGTTAGAGAACGAGCTCTATACGGACTTGATTCTCCAGTCCCTTCCTTCCACTTACGCCCAGTTTATCCTGAACTTCAACTTACAAGAAAAAGAAGTTGAACTTTCAGAACTCCTCAACATGCTGAGGAGTGCAGAGGGCACCCTACAGAAAGGTAGGGAAACATCCACTTTGTTTGTAGGAGGATCTTCCTCTTCTAGATCCAAGGCGAAAGCCAAGGGAAAGAAGAAGAAAGCCCCCGCCAAACCAAGGGGCGGTGTTAGTAAAGTGGATACGAAGGGAAAGACAAAAGCAGCAAAGGTAGCGGGAAGGCTTGTGGATAAGGAAGAGTGCTTTTTCTGTCATAAGAGTGGTCACTGGAAGAAAGATTGCAGGGCTTGGAAAGCCAGAACACAGAATCTGAAGCAAGTTGCGGCTTCAGCTTCAGGTGTGTATGTTATTGAAAACTGTCTATCAATAAACTCTACTTCCTGGGTATTGGATACCGGATCAGGATCTCATATCTGTAATTCTTTGCAGGCGTTGAGAAACCGTAGGGTTTTGAAGGAAGGTGACATGACCCTCAAAGTTGCAAACGGAGCTAGCATGGATGCTAAGGCCATGGGGGACTATCACCTGGGGTTGTCAGATGGACACGTTTTGGTTATGCGTAATTGCTATTTTGTACCCAACGCAACTTGTAATATCATTTCTGTATCTTTGACTTCTAAAGAAGGTTATGAATTTGCGTTTGTAAGTAATGTTGTAAACATTCACCTTAATCAAGTTCTGATTGGGTCAGGTACATTAAGCAATGGTATATACGTATTAAACCAACCACAGATTTTCAATGTCCAGAATACACACAAAAGAAAGTCTCCGGAAATAAATCAGACTTTCTTATGGCATTGTAGACTGGGTCACATCAATGAGAGAAGGTTGATGAAGTTACATGCAGAAGGATATTTGAATCCGTTCGAATATCAATCGTATGCCACTTGTCAATCCTGTCTCAAAGGAAAGATGACAAAGACTCCGTTCACTGGACACGGAGTAAGAGCGAGCGAGCTCTTGGGACTCGTACATAGCGACGTGTGCGGTCCAATGTCTATACATGCGCGAAGCGGTTATTCTTACTTCATTACTTTTACGGATGACTTTTCAAGGTACGGTTATGTCTTCTTAATGAAACATAAGTCCGAAGCCTTTGGAAAATTCCAGGAATATAAGAATGAAGTAGAAAAACAAACCGGCAAAAGTATCAAGACACTAAGATCGGATCGAGGTGGTGAATACTTGAGTGCCGAGTTCCTGGACTATTTAAAAGAGAATGGAATTCTCTCTCAGCTTACTCCTCCATACACTCCGCAACATAACGGTGTATCGGAGAGACGGAACCGAACCCTATTGGATATGGTACGGTCCATGATGAGTAACACTGAGTTACCGCGATCATTCTGAGGATATGCACTAGAATCAACTGCATACCTTTTGAACCGAGTTCCGACTAAGACTGTGCCTACCACACCATATGAGATATGGAGTAGGAAGAAACCCTATCTTCAATATCTGAAGATCTGGGGATGTCTGACTTTTGTCAAAAAGCAGCATGCGGACAAACTCAAGGCACGCTCAGTACTGTGCAAGTTTGTGGGATACCCAAAGAACTCCAGGGGTATCTCTTCTATTACGCAGAGGAACAAAAGAACATTGTTTCTTGTAATGCCTATTTTCTAGAACACCAGTTCTTAGAAAAGGAAACAAGTGGGAGAGAAATAGAACTGGAAGAAATTCCAGAACCACAGACTATTACTGAAAGCTTAGTAGAACCAGAGGGTTAAAAAGAAAATGACATTCCTACGCCGCTCCGCAGGAGTAGTAGGTAGTCTCATCCGCCCGAGAGATACTACGGTTTTCTCATAGACGGTGATAGAGAGGATTGCATCATAGATTATGATGAGCCGACTAGCTTCCAGCAGGCCATTCAGAGCGTTGACTCGGTAAAATGGCTGGATGCTATGCGGACCGAAATGGAGTCCATGTACACCAACAAAGTATGGACGTTGGACGTTGCTCCAGATGGGGTAAAACCCGTAGGATGCAAGTGGATCTTCAAAAGGAAGATTGGTGTAGATGGACAGGTTGATACTTATAAAGCTAGACTGGTTGCAAAAGGTTTTCGTCAAAGACCTGGTTTGGACTATGACGAGACCTTTTCTCCAGTAGCTATGCTAAAATCCATTCGGATCCTTCTTGCCATTGCTGCCTTCCACGATTATGAGATTTGGCAGATGGACGTAAAGACCGCTTTTCTAAATGGAAATTTAGAGGAGTGTGTTTATATGGACCAGCCAGAGGGTTTCATTCAGAGTGGGAGCAGCGGAAAGGTGTGCAAGTTGCTTAAGTCCATCTATGGACTAAAGCAGGCATCGCGGAGTTGGAACATCTGTTTTGATGAGACGGTCAAAGAATTTGGCTTTATCAAAAATCCAGATGAACCATGCATTTATAGTAGATTTGTAGCGAGAACTGTAGTATTCCTCGTTTTATACGTGGATGACATTCTCTTAATAGGAAATGACATTCCGATGCTACAATCTGTCAAGGGGTTCTTGTCACACAAGTTCTCCATGAAAGACCTGGGTGATGCCTCATACATTCTGGGGATCCGGATCATCATGACAGATCCAAGAGGATACGAGAATTCTCACAGTCCAGGTACATCGACACCATACTGAAAAGATTCAGTATGGAAGATTCCAAGCGCGGTAATCTACCGGCTTGTCACGGGATCACCCTCTCCAAAGAGATGTCTCCCAAGACTGATTTGGAAAGGGATCGCATGTCTATTATACCCTACGCTTCTGCGGTAGGCTCTATAATTTATGCGATGTTGTGTACCAGACCAGATGTAGCTTATGCACTGAGTGTGGTAAGCCGGTATCAGTCAAACCCAGGGGAGAAACACTGGATAGCAGTAAAGAACATTCTCAAGTACATGAGAAGGACTAAGGAGATGTTCTTGGTGTATGGCGGAAAAGACCTCCAGATCGAGGCCTTTGATGACTCCAGCTTCCAAAGTGACAAGGATGATTCCAAGTCCATGTCGGGTTATGTCTTTACCCTCAATAGAGGGGCGGTGTGTTGGAAGAGTTCCAAACAGGAAACCATTGCTGACTCGACGATGGAAGCGGAATATATCGCTGCTGCAGATGCCGCAAAAGAAGCTGTCTGGGTAAAGAAGTTCTTAACTGAACTTTAGGTGGTTCCGTCCATTATTGATCCAATACCTCTGTATTGCGACAACAACGGGGCTATAGCTTTAGCGAAGGAACCAAGGTCCCATCAGAAGTCCAGACACATCTTGAGGCGGTATCACCTGATCAGGGAGATCGTGGGTCGCCAGGAGATCGAGGTTCGGAGAGTTTCTACGGAAGACAACGCTGCTAATCCACTCACAAAGGCCTTACCCCAGACTCAGTTCGAGCGGCTGATCGAGATGATAGGTCTTCGGTACGCCAGTACATGGCCTTAGTGCAAGTGGGAGATTGTTAGTGTATATGCCCTAGAGGCCATTACTGTATCATACTAGTTTGTATATTACTTAATGGAAGCTTGGGATATTCATCTTGTATAAACAATCTTGCTCAATATAGTAGTATGCTACTTGGTTTGTTTCTACTTCAATGTGTACATGTATTTATTTTAGTATATCACCTATACACATTAGTGGAGCCTTTAGGATCTTTGCTTGATTACCAGCGTTGTGATGGCAGTCACACTAGTGGGGGCTGGGTAATCTATAAGCACATCCTTATGCAGGTCCCTAGTCGCAGGACTATCGAGACAGGGCATCGATACTCCGGAGTAGACTAGCGTATGCGCTTCTCATCCCAGTGTGGGAAACGGTCTGTCCCACAGCCGTCAGTACGTCGTACTTGAGATAGTATGCGGGTGCTCGTTGGGTTACGAGTACACTGGACAGGACTCGTCGGGAACTGTTGGTTGGTACTATACCTATCGTCAATTATCAGTTCCCAGGTGACATGAGTACAGCTTAGTCCGCTGACTTGACACTGTCACTTCGTCTCGAGTGTGTTCCCACTGCACTTAGATTACTACCCTACCACGGCTCAAAGGAGTCGTGCAAACAGGTAGTAGTTGGGTGCAGTCCCGAAGCACTTGGAGGAAGTGCCGGTTAGACAGGATTCGTCTCTCCCAGTATTGGGGGTTGACATCGCGTTGTGTCTTGGAGAGCCATTACACAAGTAGTCCCTGGCCAGGGCAAGCGAGATATACTGGTAGGTTTCCAGTGTTATCTTAGGGTGTTCTGGGCTTCACTCCGACACGACTTGTACCGCTATTAGGGGACTGACGTTTACCGTCCCTAGGCCCGCCATGCGATGTATCAGACGAACAGACCGGACTGTATAGAGATTGTCACATTCAGACTCAGCAGGAGTTCAGATGGGTTTCACCTCGTCAGTCTTCTTGTCGGCATCTACCTGGGGACCGTTACGCACAGCTAGTGCCGAGCTAGTGCTGCTTGCGGTCTGTGGTTAAACCCACTGCCAGCGTAGTGTCGAGTCTTTAGAGTACCACACAGAAAGCTATTCTCCTTTAGGCAAAAGAGTAGAGGTCGCATGGTTTTGCGACAGGTCGCATGGTTTTGCGACAGGGTTCGGTCACATCCGTGCACTTGTGCACGTACAGTGTCCAGACAGTTAACACTAGCGGGCTTTGGTTTAAACAGATCCTAGTGTACGTTTTGGGATTGGTTTTATCTCGTTTGTATTCGTGTTCCTCGGAACGCGGATGTGGGTGTGTATGCACAGTTGACAGAGAGACAGAGGCAGAGTATTCTCATTGGGGTTGTTGATTGTTGACAGTTGACTGTTGACCATTGACTTTTGCTTAACCCTAATGAGAATAAGATATATGATTAACATTAATATTAATTAAGTATTATAGTGACATGGTTGTTGAGGGGTTGACTTTGTTGACCGGTTGACTAGGTTGGACTAGTTGACCATCATCATGACAATGGCTATCATTCCATGGCAAAGACTTTTGCTTGCTTGTTTATTTATGCAAAATGAGTGCATGAAATGATATAGCCATTTTGACTTAAACCATCACACAATACTTGATTACTATTTTTGTTATGATGGCTTTTGGATTATGAGAGGTTGGATGAGAAAAGAGAGGCTCACTCTTTCATTTGCTTTCTCTCTCTTGAGCTCTCTCATTCTCAAGCTCTCCCTCTTCCTCTTGCTCTCTATAGCTCAAGGCAAACCATTCTCATGTGTTGAGACTCATTGCCTAGAGATAAAAAGACACCAAAACATTCCTCTACTCATTCTAGTTCACAAGGCCTAGCAAGCCAAGTGATCTAGTTTCTTCAAAGTTCGAAGAAGAAGCCAAAGGTAGAAGCTTTCGGGTGGATCCATCTTCGGCGCAAGGAGATGACGAGGTGAAGCCGATCCGTACACCGGGAGGAGTTGAAGACGAAGGAGTTCAAGAAAGGTATAGCCCCCTAACCGAGTAGGTAAACTCATGTTAGGTTGTTAGTTAGTCGTTTAACAAAGATCCGTATTGGTAGTCAATGTTACCACCCTCTTGAAAATCGTTTTTAACCAATTCCGCAATCCCGTAAGTACCGGGGAAGGGTAGCATGGACTTACAACCTGCACCATTACCGATGATGTACATATTGCACGTACACTTACTTGCCGGCTCACACACACATCATCGGTAATTGCCATACCACGTACACGTTAGAACTCGCTATGTCACCGTATCACCTTATGACCTGTTAGCATTTAGTTACTGCTTAGTACCTAGTACCATATATTATTGTAGATATTGCACTTCCTTACCAAGTTTTATGACACGCTCATATGAACACACTTGCTATACATTACAGTATTGTTCTGTGCTTGTACATATTGTTTCATCATTGTTACATGCTTATGGGATTCTGTTTTCATGAGATTTCTGGATTTGAGAAACCGTGGATACATTTTAAAAACTTATGATTGTTTTTAAAATGCGATTTCTCTTGATATAATATTTTGACGTCCACCATGAGTTTTCTCGGTGCTAAACTATAATGATTACCCGATTCGAGAAATGAGGAGTCACCATCTGAGGGTACATGGTGGACCCGGTACGGTACTCCAGGGCAAGAAGATCGTATGAAAGGGGTTGAGCCCGGCAGGGGAACACTACCTACCGTTGACAATATTAGACTCGACGGATATCCAGAGGATACCGACCGGAGTGATATGAGACAGATGGATATGAGGGCCGATCCAATGAGGCGACACCTGAGATATGAGGATTTACGTGTCGATGCTGGACACGGATTTTATGATGATTTCGAGTGTCGATGCTGGACACTCAGGTTTTATGATGATTTGATGTGTCATTGATGGACACACGTTGGATGATACATACATATATATATATACATATGACATAGATGACATGGTACCATATATTACCACATGCATAATATTATTATATTATTATACTTATGTATACACGATCACCCTAGATACCACACGGTATGCTATTATTATATTACAGTATGAATTAGGAGATCATTATACATTCAATTTCTACCTGCTGATGTCTTCTACTCACGAGTTGGCAACCCACCCCCGTTGTGCCATAGTTTTCTTGCATGATCGACCACTTGGGTCAGTAGCGGCTTGCTGGCGCACTGCTCCTTTCTAGATGATTTGCTTGGTATGTGTGTTACAGTTCAGAGCGTAACCACCATTGTTTACTTTTATATTTCTTTGTATCTAGTTAAAAGCTCCATCAACCAGATTATGTATATTTGACATTTTGTATATTCTTTCAGAGTTAGAGTCGTGACTTGTATATATTCTTATATTAGATTTGATAATATTTTGGTTTTCTTTATTTCTTTCTGTGATTGATCTTCTCCTTGGGCGTCATATATTTCATTTTGCGTGGTTGTGATTCCGCCAATTGGCGAAGAGCTGGCTCCCGCTTGGGGATTCCATATTATTATTGATTATATATCTGTTTTTATCAAAATTTACAAAGGAGGTGCTGCCCAAATTTTAAATGGCGAAAATGTTTTCCAATTTTAGTATATTACACGCTTTCATTTCAAACAAACTTATTTATACATTAAAAGAAACCACTTGATTTCATTTATACCCTTTTCAAAACTTCACCTCCACTATTTTCCTTAAAAAGGGTTAGATTTCTGGGCTTTCGGTTTACTTGGGTTACGGTGGAATTCTATAGACTTCGCATGATCCAAGTGCCGGTCATGTGCCATTTCCGGGTCTTGACATTAATTAAGGCTAGATATTAGTGAATCAAGTCCCTAATTAAAAACGATTAAATAGAAAATTTTAAGAGAAACCCTAAAATTTTGATTAGAAACTTAAGTATGGTTTTATTTTATCATTTAATTAATAAGTTTAAAATCGAAAGGTCTTAAACTTATTTAAGATCGACCTATAGTTTTCCGTCTTACAATTAGTGTATGTCAAATCTTTTTTCCATCGAATAGGATCACAAATGTTTGTAAGAGTTGAGTTTTCTGTTCAATTTTTTTAAACGTATGTGTAGTATTCGACGAGGGGATTTAACATACGGTAATTGTTGGATTTGTCCAGTTTAGAAAAATTACGAATGCAACAATACTCACATCTCACTTCCTCCTGTATTTTCATCAATTTCAAGAAGTATTGACGGTGCTTTCCACTTGTTCCCCGTGTACAGATTTATATATGAACACGGGGAATATGGGAAAAGTGCAATCGAAATTTTCTAAAAATGGATGAAAACACAGGAGGAAGTGAGATCTGAGTGTTGTATTCGTAATGGGAATTAGGACCTTTAGCCGTGACAGCCGTGAAAGTAATTATTAGTCCCGACCTTTTGCCCTGAGTACTTACGTCAACCTTAGATGCTTTGATGCGTTCACATCATGAAATCTAATTTAAGACTTGAAAATTTATTTAATGATAAGCTTGTAATAAACTCATAAAATATGTTAAACTCGTATTATTATCTGTGTGATAACAGATGAGAATTCTTCCGGATAAATGTTTATGCACATGAGGAAAAAAGATAGGTATAGTTTGAAAGACACTTGATTTAAAGATGAACTTAAAGCCCTTTTAGATTACGTAAAGATGAACCCAAAGCGTTGCCGAGACAGACTCTTGTTTTGTCCTTGTAAGAAATGTAGGAATAGAGACCGTTTTCGACATGAAGTGATAGAAGAACATGTGTTTATAGAGGGTTTTTAACCGAACTACATACATTGGAATTACCATAGCGAGGGAATACGTGACGAGGAAATGAGGATGGATGTTCCCTCATGAGAACTGAATAAAACATATGAATAAAGCAACGAGGAAAGCTCCCAAGTGGAGCATCACGTGCTCACACGTGATCGGGCCTCACGTGCAGACACATGACTTTTTATAGGCAAAGTCTATAGGCGCTGAATGAAATAAACAATTGGAGATGCTTAATTGGTGAGGTCATGTGCCAACACGTGATGGGTTCCTGAGCCCTCTGAACTAATAGAATTAAATTCTAATTAGAACCTTTATGCTTAATTGGTGAGGTCACCTACCAACACGTGATGGGCTCCTGAGCCCTCTGTCTAATAGAATTAAATTTTAATTAAGAAGCTTTATGCTTAATTGGTGAGGTCACGTGCCAACACGTGATGGGTTCCTAAGCCCTCTGAACTAATAGAATTAAATTCTAATTAACAGGAATCAAAAGCCCTAATTGGAAAAATATTTCCCTAGATCTTTCCAAACAAGAAAGATTGCGCTTTGTAAAACAGAACGCCGTTGGATTAACAATCCAATGGTGATTAAAAGATCACCAATTTACAGAAAAATTCTGTACAGGGAAATATCTTCCTAATCTTGTTAAGAACAACAAACAAGATATCTTCTGTAAAAAAGAAGTCTTTGGATTAAAAATCCAACGGTGAAAAAAATTCACCGAGTGATCTAAAAGATCATGTTGGTTATAAAATCAATCAAAATCTCCCAATGAGAGATTGGCTGAACAAACTGATTCTTTTCTTTCTCCTATAAATAGGAGCCAAGAAAAAAAAAAGGGGAGACACAGAAGGAAGGAGAGAGAAGAACCCCCTTGAAAGCAAAAAAAAGAGAAAAGAGAATTTAATTCTCCAGAGAGAAGAAGGTCACTTCAAAGAAGAAAGAAAGTTTAGGTAAGAAGGAAAGAGATCACCCCATAAGCTCCCACAAAACAAAAGAGAATTTAATTCTCAAACCAAGAGTTTAACTCTTCTGAAAAGAACTTAGTTCTTCCTCCGGTTGAGATCTGCAGAAGCAGATCTCCCCACAAGTTGAGAATTTAATTCTCATCGGGGAGATTCTGTTATGTAGATTCAAACCCAGGGGAAAGAATTAAGTTCAAAGAATTTAATTCTTATCAGAACATATAGGAATTTAATTTCTCTAATAAAATTACGGTTTAACCCTATAGAAGAATTTAATTCTTATAAAACAAAAGGGGCTCGAACGTCTCAAAACTCAAGATCTCCATGCACATAAGGAAAAGATCAGTGCTTGAACAAAAAGAGAACAAACTGAGATCGGCTCACGTGATCCCACGTGACCCCCTAAGCAGTGCTTAGCTTTCATAAAGCAGAAAGGGAATAGATCAAAGGCAATAGCGCCAAATTTCGAGCGCCTCACGTGACCTCACGTGAGCGCCTCAGTGTTTAAGACTATTTCAAGTGCCTCACGTGACCCCACGTGAGTGCCTCAAATTCTAAGTGTTTAACACTATTTCAAGCGCCTCACATGACCCCATGTGAGCGCCTCAAATCCTTAGTGTTTAACACTACTTCAAGCGCCTCACGTGACCCCACGTGAGCGCCTCAAATCCTTAGTGTTTAACACTACTTCAAGCGCTTCACGTGACCCCACGTGAGCGCCTTAAATCCTTAGTGTTTAACACTACTTCAAGCGCCTCACGTGACCCCACGAGAGCGCCTCAAATTCTTAGTGTTTAACACTACTTCAAGCGCCTTACGTGACTCCACGTGAGCACCTCAAATCCTTAGTGTTTAACACTACTTCAAGCGCCTCATGTGACCCCACGTGAGCGCCTCAGACTCTCAGCGTTTAACACCACTTCAAGCACCTCACGTGACCTCACGTGAGCGCCTCAGACTCTCAGCGTTTAATGCTACTTCAAGCGCCTCACGTGACCCCACGTGAGCGCTCCAAATCTTCAGTATTTAAACAATACTTTAAGACCTCACGTGGGAGCACGTGAGCGCCGAACATATGCTGGTGTTTTAGGCCAACCTTAGCCCAAGTTAGCTAAGTCTCCCAAAGCCAAAACTCTTTTTCAACCGAGCCTCAATTATACTCAGGTCTTTCAAAATTGATCTCAGATGGCATTCAAAGTAATGCTATCCCATTCCTTCTCAATCTGACATTTGGTTCAAGGGTACATCTCTCCACACCTTTGATACATGTCGTTGTAATTATTCAATGTCTTCAGAGAGGTGGTGGGTCCCGACAACCAACAACTTTTTTGGTACATTTCCAAACCCATGGATACACCCCATTAGACCGTAAAGTCTTTAAACTAACTACGGACCGCAACGTCTCTAAACTAAACTCTATGGACTATGAGGTCCTTAAGCTCATGGACTATGATGTCCTTAAACTTATAGACCGCAACTTCCCTAAACTAAACCCTACAGACTATGATGTCTCTAAACTAGACTATGATGTCTCTAAACTATGGACTATGATGTCCTTAAACTCCACGGACTATGATGTCCTTAAACTTATGGACCGTAACGTCCTTAAACTAAAATGGTAGAGCCCAAATGCTCTTTCGCTGGATCTAAATGATCCTAAAATCCTGTTAAGTAGATCTTAGTTTAAAATTAGACTAACGTATCATTAACAACCATTTAAGTTGATCTTAATCTCAAACGAGATTAACGATCCTTAAATCAATCCAACTACAGATCCCTCAACTGACATTGGTTCAAAGGTACATCTCCTCACACCTCTGATATGTGTCGTTGTAACTCTTCAACGTCTTCAGGGAGGTGGCGGGCCCCGACAATCAATAAACCCAATAGACCGCAACGTCCCTAAACTAAAACAATAGAGTCCAAATGCTCTTTTGTTGGATCTAAATGATCTTATTAAGTAGATCTTAGTTTAAAATTAGACTAACGTATCCTTAACAAACGTTTAAGTTGATCTTAGTCTCAAATGAGATTAACAATCCTTAAACCCAACCCCAAAACCAAATCTAAGAAAATACGGATTTGGACTAATCGACGCCCTACGGGCGACAACATAAATTAGTCTCCGTATACAATCCATGGGCAACCAAAAAAAACAAAACAAACACACACGACACGAAGTGACCATCTGGAGAAGGAAAAAGTGGTTACCGCGATGCGTAAGCGTAATTAACTGCAGGGGCTTGCGCTTGCAGGGAAGAGCGTCTCCACAATCAAAAACCCCTCACAATGAGGGGGAATCTGACGAAATCTGCTACAACGGCCGCATCCGTCTAAACCTCCGATATACGGTGCCATAAATCAACTTGGCATTTTCGGAGAGGTGGACGGATAAAACCAAATAGCATCTGCCCCCAAATTCAGGCAAGACGACCTACGCGGTTCTGTCTCTATATTCGGCGGAGCAAAATGGATAATGAGACTGCAGCTTTGCAAGCTGAATTGCCGATGGATGACAGGATAGATGACACGCATGAGATGTTGGAAGATTTATTTGCTAGAGAGGAAATGAATGATGTTGAACTGTCTGAAGGCACTAGTAAAGTAGAGGAATTGCAGAAACTTCTGGAGAAAAATGAACAAGATCTGTACTGTACAGAATTTAGTAGGCTGTCATTTGTAATAAGACTCTTCCATCTGAAGATAATCAGTGGGATGGCTAACAAGCACTTTGACATGTTTCTTGATCTCCTACGCAAGGTAATTCCTGAAGGAAAGGAAAGCATTCCAGGGAATCATTACTAGGCAAAAAAATTGTTAAGACACTCGGTTTCTCATATGAGAAGATCAATGCATGTCTCAACGACTGTGTGCTATATCGTAAAGATTATGCGTCTCTTGATGAATGTCTCACTTGCAACTTGTCTAGGTGGAAAAATGTTAAGCAAAATTCAATCGTAGAAATGTACGATGTCAGCGAAAAGAGCAAGAAAACTTCAGCCAAAGTCCTTCGTTATTTCCCCCTGGCTAAGAAATTGAAAATTTTATATATTTCAAAAGACATAGCGAAGAGCATGTGATAACATTTCGATCGTCGGGTCAAAGACGGGAAGCTGAGGCATCCGGCTGATGCAGATGCATGGAAGCAATTAAACAGTGTTGATCATTTTGGGGATGAGCCGAGGAATGCACGTCTAGGTTTAGCAACTGACGGTTTCATGCCTTACGGACTCATGATCTCTAGTTGGTCCACATGGCCAGTATTGCTTATACCTTACAATCTACATCCCTGGATGTGTATGAAGCAACTGTATATGATTCTTTCTTTATTAATTCGTGGAAAATATTCACTTAGCCAAAACATCGACGTCTATATGGAACATTTAATTGAAGAGATGATAGAACTCTGGGAACATGGAGTAGAGACAAATGATGCATACGTTGAGGAGAAGTTCAGAATGCGAGCAGCTGTTATTTGGACAATCAACGATTTTCCAGCATACGACATGTTATCTAGATGGTCTACCTACGTGAAGCATGCATATCCATCATGTGGTCTTGATTACGGTGCCATACAGCTTATGCATGGTAAGTTTTGCTACTGGTTTCATCGTAGATGGCTATCGGCGAATCATCCGTACAGAAAGATGGCAGAAAAGTTTGATGGAACATCGGAAAAGGGTGAAGCACCGAAATAGTTGTCAGGGATAGAAATTTTTGAGCAGATTTCATCGTGTGAATTCCAGCAAGGTTCTAATCGTTTTAACTTAGATGGTTCCTTTAATAAACAAGAAAACGGAAAAGATCCAAAGATAATGAATCGTTGAGTGTGTGGAAGAAGAAAAGTATATTATGGAATCTTCCTTACTGGAAACATCTGTTGATTCGACATAATATTGATGTCATGCATGTAGAGAACAATGCATTTGATAATATTCCTGGCACATTGTTACAGGACGATTCTAAGTCCAATGATAAGTTGAGTGCTCATGAGTGCTTGGAGGAGCTTGGAATTCGACAGGAATTGCATCCGGTACTTCATGATGATGGTGTCTATGAATTACCAGTTTTAAGCCACATAATATCGAAATTGGATGTGAAAATATTTTATGAGGTGCTAAAGAGCGTCAAATCCCAGATGGCTACTCTAACATAACTAAGAATGTGCAAGTCGAACCACCAAAACTTTTGAATCTTAAAACTCATGATTGTTATATCCATTGCATCAATTGCTTCCAGTGGCTCTTCAACATAATTTGCCATCCAATGTCACCAAGATTTTGATAGAGCAGTGTGACTTTTTCAATAAACTTTGTTCTAAAGTGATAGGTGTTGCTAAATTCGAGGAGATGCAAAAGAGTATTGTTGAAACTCTTGTTTATCGCCGAAGACCATACTGAGACGTTGGAGACGTTTAGCCTGAATTCGGGAGCAGATACTATATAGAACATATCCACCCACCTCTCTGAAGATACCAAGTTGATTTATGGCACCGTATATCGGAGGTTTGGATAGATGCGACTGGTGTAGCTGACTTATCAGATTCCTTCTCGATGATGATGGATTTTTTATTGTGGGGATTCTCTTCATTGTAGGCGCAAGCCCCTTCAGTTAATTAAATTATCACAAAACAATAACAACTTTCACCTGCTCCAGTAGGTTACTTTGTGTCGCGTTATATATTATTTATTATGGGGTTGCCCTTGGATTGCATATGTAGACTAATCTTGTCATGCCCATAAGGCGCGTATCCAAACCCGTAAATCATATTTTTGAGTGAAAATAGACGTAGATCTCATATAAATGAGGTCTATAAGTTCAGGGGGATTTAAGAATCGTTAATCTAGTCTTAGATTAAGATCGACTTAAAATATATTTAAGGACATTAATCTTGTTTTAGATTAAGTTTGACTTAAAATATGTATGATCAAGGTTGATTTTCCTTTGAAAATCAAAGAAGTTTGAAACTTCAGGGAGTTAGTCTAATCTTAGACTAAATGTCGGGCTATGTTTCCAAATAGTGCTAAGCACTAGACCATACATTTTGTTTTGGGCTTTAGATAACCCAACAGTGCTAAGTACTGAGCCCAGAAGCTTAAGCTTTATCATAGGTTCCGCTTCACGTGCTCTCGCGTGAGAAGCCTGGTTTTCTTGGTGTTCACGTGTCTTCCACGTGGGTAGTGCTAAGCACCGGTTCATATGACGCTCACGTGAATGACGCGTGAAGTATAATTTTCATGATTGGTCACGTGTCTTCCACGTAAGTAGTGTTAAGAACTAGAGTCTCAGCGCTCACGTGTCTTCCATATGAGGTCTATCTTCGGGGCTCCTTTGAGCACTCACGCGATTCTCATGTGAGACTTAATTCTTCATTTTCTAAAGTTCTCACGTGACTTCCACGTGATCCTTTCCATGTTCATACAGAGATTAACTCTAAAAATTAGAGTTAAACTCTAAAAGTCTTGCAGATCTTGCAAGAAACCAAGTTTCTCCTTTTTATTAGAACTAAGTTTTTATCGAGATAAAACCCTATTATATTTTGAAGGAACTATGTTCCTGGACTATCATTTCCATCTTTTTTGTTTTATTCTTCCATGTTCTCTCTTTTATGTGCAGGGGGTAAAACGCCATAGTTCTCCTCTGGATCTTTGATCTGAAGAACAAGATTTTCCCGATGAGAATTAAATTCTCACATTGTAGGAGATTTATCTTGTGGATCTTAAATCCTGAAGAAGAACTAAGTTCATATAAGAGGGTTAAACCCTTATATCGTATATGAAATAGGCAAAAGAGGGAGATATTCTTATCTCTGTCTTTACCTAGTGATCAAACGAAGAATGATCTTCTGCGATATGAGAATTAAATTCTCTGCTGTCGTTGTGGAAGCTTAAGGAGGTGATCTCGCAGAAGATTAGAGGGATTCTCGTATATCTTGAAGTTTATGGAGGGTATTCTCTTTGTAGCCTCTCTATCCTTTGAGACTTGAAATCTCGGGTCCTGTTGGATATAGTGCCTCAAGGCAATTATTGTAATTGCAAATGGGCGATTATGATAATTGAAAGATGACCTATACAGCTAGAACACTCTTACTCAAGATGATAGTATACTATCTGTTTTATCTTTATCATTGTGGGTAATACAAAATGATAAAGCCCGTAGAATCATTGCTTGACTACCAGTATTATGATGGTGATCATATACGTAGGTGCTGGGTGGTCTATAAGCACATCCTTAAATATCCCTAGTCGAGGGAATATCGAGACTGGGCATCGATACTCCAGAGTAGGCTAGTGTATATGCTTCGAGACCCCGACGAGGGGCAGTGGAAAAGTCTCGCAAGCCATTGGTGTTGAGTCACCTAAGATAGTATACAGGTGCTCACTGGAGGTGAGTATACCGGACGGACTTGCTGAGAACTTCTAGATGGTATTATACCTATCGTCACATGGAAGTTCTCTTGTGGTATAAGTACAAGTTAGTCCTTTGACCTGAGATTTTCATTTGTCTCATTTGAGTTCCCACTGTACTTAGATTACTACCCTACCTCGGCTCAAAAGAGTCGTGCAAACATGTTTTAGTTGGGTACAGTCCCGAGTTACATGAAGGCAGTGAACAATCGTCAGGGATTTGTCTCTCCCGGTATTGGGAGTTGATATCGTGCTATGTTAGGTCAGCTGTCACTATAAAATCCTTAGCCAAGGCGGATGAGATTTACTGATGTGATATAAGTAGTTTCTCAGTGGGTGGTGAGTTTCAGACTGGCACGACTTATCGGGTTAGTACCCTCTAGACCTGGCATGTGATTATCTCAGACGAAAAGACCGGATTGTACGGAGATTATCAGAGACCTGCTCAGTAGGGGTACGGATGTGTTTGCTCGTCGAACTTTCTTTCACTCAATACCTAGATAGCCGTTAGGTACAGCTAGTGCCGCTGACATGCTTGTGGTTAAACCCACCGCCAGTGTATTGACGAGTCTTTAGAGTCCCACACAGAGAGTTTTCCCGGTTCAGTCAAAATGATATAGTGGCCGTATATTGATACGTGCAGGGTTCCGATTAGGTATGTGTGCTAGCCACATAGACTTTAATCTGGCGGATGATAATACTATCCGGTTTAGGATTAAGCCGGATTATTAAATCAAGTTTTAATTTAATAATTTACATATATATATTTTGATATGTATATTCTAGTATTATGTTCATTGTATTTTCTATCTCTTGGGTATTCGTATTTTGATACGAATACGGGTATGTATCTGCGTAGACGTATTCTTATATTCATACAAGAATATTTCTAGAAAGAGGACACATCATTTCAAGGTTTTTCTTTTTAAAGAAATTATGAAATGAGGTGGAGGAAAGAAATGGTGGAGTGTATGGCCAAATGAATTAATTATTTATTTGGTTATACTATTCAAGTATGGTTGCAATTTTAAAATGGAAAATTCTTTGAACAAAAGAGAAAATGCATGCTTGAATTTGAGGAGGGTTATTCATTCTAACATTTGAGTTTCTCTTTCCTTATGAGCTCCTCCCGCTTCTTCATTATTTTTTATTCTCTTATGAGTTGAGAATCATGAAAATAAAAAGAGAAAGAAAAATACTAGAACACTAAACCACATCCTAAGTATCCTAAATTTGCAACCTAGGATTTTTAGTTACTTCATTTTGATGAAGTTGAAACTTGAACTTGGTTCTCTCGGATGGATCATCTTCGGCAAAAGAAGACTGGTTTGCAAGCGTGATCCGGCACTCTTGAGAGCTTGCCAGAGTCCATCATTGGAGCTTTTGAATAAAGCTTGAGGATGTGAGTATTCTACACATAGTAGATTAGTATAGCTCACTAGGTTTTTTGTTTACAAGTGCTAACTCTGTAGTTTTGATTCATGGTTTTGAAACTTTAGCAAACTAGAATTTTTAAAAATCCATATTGATATCTTCTAAAATTAGCTTGCTGGTGTGCATAAGTTCCCAACAGCGGTATCAGAGTCAGGTTAAAGGCTAGACTTGTTTGCACAAATTTAGAGTTTCGATCGACAGAATTTTTTGATTCACATTTCCAAAATTTTGCTTGCTGTTCGAATTTCAAATTTGGTCAAACAATTTTTCAGGTTGTATCAAAAATATTTGTCGGCAAAATTAGAGCCAAGAAAAAAATCTGGACATCTAAGCTCAAAATTTGGCCGCGGAACCGTAGCGAAATGCGTACATATGTGGCTGAACCGCGCTCAAATTTTGGCTACAGTGCCTCAAATTTTTTCTGGGGCTCTAATACATTGAAATATGATTTTTGGAATATTTAGTTTTGATCCAGATTTGTTTATGTACTGGTTTGTATTTGGGGCCAATATGGAAAGTTTTAATTGATCAAAATTTTAAATTCGTGTTTTTCTGTACATTTGTTTCTGCGACCGTGAATATCATAGCGCGGTATAATCCGACCGGTTGCTATATGTACAACCAGATGGGTTTACAAACATGATATTCGTGTTGATGTTCTGTGTTGCTCTGTGATTATGGTTGTATTGGATTATTGCGATGGATAGCCCAGTGTACGTAGTATTAGATAGCTCTGTGATGTAATGTATATTCATATTGCGTGGCGAGCGTCCGACATGTGGACTGCTGTCATTGCGGCTTGTATTATTCTTTGGGGTGCATCCTGGTTGTAGACATAGTCACCGTTGTATATTCATATTTTCATTACATGCACTAGAATTACCCCGTGGCGGAGTGCTCGGGTAGCCGGGTTCTAGAGGGTAATGGACCACCACCTCATGGCGTTGAGACCGGGGTGCCTTACTCTAGAATTGGTGGGCGATTCGCCGCACTCGTAGGGAGTATAGGATTAACCCGTAGAGGGGTGCCCTAGTCACCGGATTTTGAAAGTGCCGGATGGCCCACTCACTTCGTTGATTGGGTTTGCTTCGCTTCTAAGATTGGCGGGTGGCTTGCAGCACTGATAGGGGTCTAGGATCCGATACTACGGGTTATCCACACGAGCGGAAAATTACATTTCATATTTAGCTCCATTGAAATGTACTTTTCCTAGTTTATCCGCATTTCCATATTGTGTTTTCTTCTGCTGTGATTCTGTGTTTGCTATATCATCATGCGTGAGATGAATGTTTATATATATATATTAGACGCTATATATGTTTTGCATCCGTGCTAGTCCTGTCCCCGCCCTGTCGTAAGTTAAGTAACATTACGGTGAAGACTCGGGATCCTGTGGCGAATGCGGATGGCATATATGTGCGTGCCTATTTTCGTTTCTTTTGGAATGATATGAATAATTGATGGGAATGTGTTATATGTTTAATGCAAAGAAAAAATAAACCTAAATGATATTGTCGGAACCAATTATAAAACTACTCGATTTTCTTCAAAACCATAGTTATATTCTTTTGATTTGCATTGAGTTATTCGCTTAGGAATATCCTGCGCCTCATTCAATAAGGAAAGAGCCTTGATCCCTTCACAGGGAGTTCGCTCTTAAGAAAAGGTTTATGTTACTAGTTTTAAATACGGAGCCTAACCACTCCTTTTCAAAACTACTCAATTCCTTCAAAGATATCAAGTTCATTACGTTTAAGGTTTTTCGGTAAAAACCAGCCGTAGCCCTTCGTCATTTCCTTTGAGTAATACTTAGTATTCGTGCTACGTTTGTTGACTTTGTCAAGGCGTAGCGTGTGGTAGCTAGGTATTTCTTGTTTGTAGCATGCGACGAGATTGGTTAGGATGGTCGTATAACCTTGTTGACTCTGTCAAGAGTCGTGCGGGTGGATCTAATGCAATCAAGATAATGACGGGTTGAACTTGACTAGCGACTTATGGTTTGTTGACTCTGTCAAGGTCATAAGCCGTTAGGGGTAAAAACTAGATCGGGAGTTTCAAATATAAAGGAAACTTGCCAAGTTTGCACATACATTTTGGAGTGTGGTAATTTTAGTCGGCTTTCGTCAAAGTTATCGCATAATGATAGTTGGGTCCCGATTCCCACTGATGAGTAAGCATTACTCCTTGGGAGATTTTCACTTCACAATTAGCTAAACTATTAAGTGTCTAGAAAGTGTTAACGAGGTTACGCCTCTGTGGAAACGAGGTTATTTAATTGGGTCCGTGCGAAAGCACAGGGACCTCCCTCGGAGTACCAACACTGGACTGGCTGAACAGTTAGCGAACTTGTAAGGTGTATATGATCTCGACTAGTTCTCCTTTTAGAGTTTGAAGGAGAATTCGAGGAAACATTGGGAGCCATCCTGATTAGATAAAGTGATTAACCAATCTAATTTAGGTTAGAGTGCACGCTAAGTGTTTCTTTTCTCTCTCTAGTTTGCGACCATGACTTACCTTAATCTAAAACTCATGAACCAAGTTAACCGAACATCCTTACACACTTTGGCTTTTGGATTGTCATGATTCACGATAAAGTTGCATATATTCCTGCTACTCCTACTTTCCCTTTGCCCTTCTCCAGAACACTCTGTATCACTACAGAGATCTATATTGTTTAGAAAGGCTATATCGTATAGTTACATACGAACTCGAAGAAACTTGTTTCAGTTCGAGAATGGCCATGGGTTCTAGAGAAATTGAACAGGATTATTCGGTTGTCTGTCATGAATCTGGATAATGGAAAATGCATTACTAGGAATATCCGGACACCCTATTGAAACATTTTCATGTTTTAGTTTTTTGTGTAGTTATTATTGAAAACTTTTTTCCTAATTAATTCAGACTCCAGAGTATGTATTTACCAGACTTGATTCTCACATCTGTATGGCATTACAGATGCTGAGTAAGAGTAGAATATTGGGAAATTGGGTGATTAGATACTCAATATTAGAATTCTTTGTAATTGGTGATATTTGAAGAAATCATATGGGTTTTGCCTTACGGCAAATATTTGGTTCTAAATAACCGTTGTTATGCACCAATTTTTAAAATTGAATATCTGTATTTTTATTTTATAAAGTGAGATGTAAATTTTGAAAATTGTGTTACAAACATTTACCTTTATCTGTTGAGGATAAGATAAGGTATATTGAATAACGATATAGACATTCTTAATCAAAATGCAAATTTTCAATTTATAACACACAGATTATGAGTTAGTATACTCATGGGACTTATACATCATAATGTATGTTGTCTGGTGTTCTTTAGTATAAGGGGTTGGTACTCTTATTTCATTCAGGTTTACCTATGTTTTCTCTGGTTTTAGACACGCATTCGTTGTAATGTAAGGTCCAAAGATTTTGAGAAGTTTATAGATATAAGAATATAGTAGAGAACTATACGGTGGAAGTATCAGGATTCTTCAAAGTGATCGAAGATGTGGATACTTATGCTGGGTATTCTATTATAGTAATATTGAGAATATGATTCTCTTACAGATTACTCATCCGTGGGTGCGCTCCTTGATAAGTAATGCTACATGACCTTTTTCCATATGGGATGTGCACTGGATGAGGTTGCATTACAATTGAATATGGTTCCATCTAAATTAGTACCTTTAATTCTATATGAACATAGAATGGTTGCATATCTTGAGAATGTTAAGATATGGAGTTATCCGTTTTCTGTTTAAAAACTGAATCCAGACAAACTCAAGAGACATTTCTGTAATGGCAGTTTATGGGTTATTCTAGACTTTTTATTAAAGGTTTAACTTCTATCATTTCAAGATCAAAAGTTGATTTGTTCTTAACTCGCCACCCTTTTATAAAAGGAATCTTTTTCCAAAAGAAACAAGTGGGAGTATGGTAGAACTGGAAGTGATTCCAGAACCACAAATGGTTATTAAAAATTTAGTAGAACCTGGAGATTCATTTGGATTCGACAATCCATTAGCCACTCCGTAGATTTGGTGGGTTACCTCAGCCACCCAAGAGGTACTTCAGTTTCCTCAAAGACGGTGACAACGAGGTTTTGATAACCCAAACTTATCACTACTGTTGTCCTTGACTATGAGATCTGGCAGGTGGATGACTATAATGTCATTCTAAATTGAATTTAGAAGTGCGCGTATATATGAATCTGCCAGAGGGTTGTTGAAGTCAATGGGAGCAGCGGAAGCATGGTGGACAAGTTGCTTATGTCTATTTATAGACTAAAGTAAGGAGAGCGGAATGGATCATCTAGTTTGATGTAAAATTCATAAAGTTTGACTTCTTCAGAACAACAGATGGACCTGGTAAGAAGACAGTAGGGGGTGATGCCCTGGTATTTGGATAACGTGCTCCTGATGGGAAGTGATGTTCCTATATTACGATCGGGTATACTATGGTTGTCACAAGGTGTTTTCTTCACCTAGGATATGGATAGTATATCAAGGATTTTGGTAACTAGATCTAAATTTGGGAAGTGTCCCAATCAGGGTATTTGGACACCATTCTAAAAGTAGTTTACAATGGACGACTCCTGGCGTGGAAGTATACCCGCAGGTGATGGAGTTTCCTTCTCTAAAGAGATGTCTTCTCGACTGATGAGCACAGAGACTGGCATGAATGACATATCATTTGCTTAAGTAATTGAGTCAATTATGCAATGTCATGAACCATACCAGATGTTGCTTTTTTCACTTGCTGTAATAAGTGGATATTAATCCAATCGTGGAGAAACAAAAGGAAGCAGTTAAGAACATATGATGATGTTTTTGGAGTATGGTAACAGCAGCCTCTCACAGAAGGCGATTACCAGTTTAGGCTTCCAAGGTGGCATGGATGATAGAGTGGTTGTCAGAATTATAAGTTTACCCTCTTCTGAGGGGCAGTATGTTGGAATGGATTCCATACAGGATACTGAGGTAGACATGGCACATGATGACTCAATGGAGGATACAACCCAAGAAGTTTGTTGGATAAAGATGTTCATTTATGAACTTGGTCTCATCAAGTATCCAGACAAATTCTTGATGTAGGGTATCGCTCAGTTCGGGAGACCGTTGGTCTCTGCGAAGTTGAGATTTGGAGAGGTAAAGTTAGAAGTATTGTAGTGGATCCACTCATTGAGACTAATTCGAACATGTAAGTTTCTCAAAACGAGTTTTGAGAAACTGACTAGTAGAGAAGTTGGGTATTCGATAGCACATAAGCTGTGAGAATGCGATACCGCGATAATTGGCCTTAAGTGCAAGTGAGAGATTGTTGGATATAGCATCCCCAAGGAAATTATTATAATTGAAAGTGGGCGATTATGATAATTGAAAGACGACCTATACAGATAGAACAGTCTTACTCGAGATGATAATATGTTATCTGGTGATAAAGTCCGTAGGATCATTGTTTGCCTACCAGCATTATGATGGCGATCATATACGTGGGAGCTGGGTGGTCCATAAGCACATCCTTAAATATCGCTAGTCGAGTGAGTATCGAGACTGGGCATTGATACTCCGGAGTAGGCTCGTGTATACGCTTCGAGACCCCGATGAGGGGCATTGGTAAGGTCTCACAAGCCGGTGTTGAGTCACCTAAGATAGTATACAGGTGCTCACTGGAGGTGAGTACACCGGACAGACTTGCCGAGAACTTCTAGATGGTATTATATCTATCGTCACATGAAGTTCTCTTATGACATGAGTACAGCTTAGTCTTTTGACCTGAGATTTTCATTTGTCATGTGAGTTCCCACTGTACTTAGATTACTACCCTACCATGGCTCAAAGGAGTCGTGCAAACAGGTTTTAGTTGGGTACAGTCCCGAGCCACATGGAGGCAGTGAGCGGATCGTCGGGGATTCGTCTCTCCCGGTATTGGGGGTTGATGTCACGCCGTGTTAGTTCAGCTGTCACCATAAAATCCTTGGCCAAGGTGGATAAGATTTACTGATGTGATATCAGTAGTTTCTCAGTGGGTGATGAGTTTTAGACTGGCACGACTTATCGGGTTAGTAGGGGTTCGACGTTATCCACCCCCTAAATCTGGTATGTGATTATCTCAGACGAAAAGACCGGATTGTACGGAGATTTTCACAGACATGCTCAGTATGGGTATGGATGAGTTTGCTCGTCGGCCTTCCTTTCCCTTAATACCTAGGTAGCCGCTAAGTACAGGTAGTGCCGCTGACGTGCTTGTGGTTAAACCCACTGCCAACGTATTGACGAGTGTTTAGAGTGCCATACAGAGGGTTTTCTCGGTTCAGGAAAAATAATGCAGTGGTCGTATATTGATACGTGCAGGGTTTCAATTAGGTATGTGTGCTAGCCACATAGAATTTAATCGGGCGAATGATAACACTAGCTCACTTAGGATTAAGCCGGATTATTAAATCAAGTTTTGATTTAATAATTTACATATATATATATATATATTTCGATGTGTATATTCTAGTATTATGTTCATTATATTTTTCTATCTCTTGGGTATTCATATTTTGATATGAATACGAGTATGTATTTGCGTGGATGTATTCTTGTATTCATATAAGAATACTTCTAGAAGGAGGACATCTCATTTCAAGGTTTTTCTTTTTAAAGAAATTATGAAATGAGGTGGAGGAAAGAAATGGTGGAGGGTATGGCCAAATGAATTAATTATTCATTTGGTTATACTATTCAAGCATGGTTGCAATTATAAAATGGAAAATTCTTTTAACAAAAAAGAAAATGCATGCTTGAATTTGAGGAGAGTTATTCATTCTACCATTTGAGTTTCTCTTTCCTTAAGAGCTCCTCCTCCTTCTTCTTCATTATTTTTTTTATCCTCTTATGAGTTGAAAATCATGAAAATAAAAAGAGAAAGAAAAATACTAGAACACTAAACTACATCCTAAGTATCCTAGATTAGCAACCTAAGATCTTTTGTCACACCCCGCTTCCCATTGTACGGAAGTGGTGACGTGGCAAGCCCGCAATATATTTATTAAGAAATAAATACGTTAAGCGTAATTAAGCAATATATGTTTAAAATGCATAAGAATTGAAAAGAGATATAAAATAAACAACAACTTTTATTAACATTCATCCTTACATTACAACTACTTTGAAAAGGAAAGATACAATGATATAAAGCAATAGTGGAATACAAACTGAAATAAGTACAAGATGAACTAGAAGTCCTGCTGGGCAGTGAACTGGTCCAAGTCCTCCTGGCTCGGCTCGATCTCCTGAGAGTCCGGTCATCCTGACGAACATTCTAAAGAAAGAATTAGACAGGAATGTCGTCAGCGAACTAGCGCTCGGTAAGTCCCAAAAGAAAGAAATGAATATAGCAAGTAATGAGAATTAAACTGGTAAGATGTACAGGTATAAGATTGCTATTCTAACGTAGTTGTTTGTAGCTTGGTACAGAAAGTATTTGTGTATATGAGAGAAGTCCATCTTACCCCGTGGATTATGGTAACATGTGGCACAAGGCCCCGCCAAAACCCACAGGACAACGACATGAGAGTTCATGTAGGTGTCTTTTAGTGATCATTTCGTGCCACGTTAATACATTCCGTACCAATCTACCGCGTTAACCCCGTAATGTATTGTATAGATTATATTTACAAGTCTTGCCGAAACCATGGATACAAGTTGTTCAAGTAGTCAGGTCCAGGATATAATTTTGTAGTCATGTCAAGTTATAACCATGGTTCGGTCAAGTCAAGTCTTGTATTCATGTTTGATATTCAGGTTCATGTTCAAGTATACATGTTAGAGTTTGGATTCATATTTGAATTAGATTCTGATTTGAGTTTGAATTCACGTTTGATTTAGACTCAGATAGAGTGAGACACTTGTAACTGATTTGCATCCTGAATTAGATTCGGGAGTCATCGGTAACTGTTGTACATGAACGGCAGGATTTGTGTCTTTTTCCAGAACAATTACCATTGATAACTTCGTTAAGTTTCTTTTACCTTAAATAGGCAAGCACTCACTTTTTCCGACTCCCTGGAGCTCAAGAGAATTGATCCCGCTTAAACCTATATTTAATAAAATCCTTAAATATAGTTTTATATAACTCGAGGGGATTTTATGAAAAATATTTTTAATATAGTTTCAAAATAATCTCGAGAAATTATTTATATTATTTAGGGTTTCCATGAATGTGAATTTTAGGGACTTGAGGTTTTTTAGTGATAATAGCTTAGCTTGGAAAGTTCATGGTATTTTATTTTAAAACTTGTCTTTTGTTGGTATCTTGATGGTATTTTGGTGAAACTTGAAATTTTTTAATTTGAAAAAAATGTAATTTTATTATATTTTGAAAATTTATGAATTGGTAATATTTATATAATTATTAAAAATTAAATTTTTAATTAAGTAGAAAAAATGCATTTTTTCTTAAAAACCATATTTAAAATCTTTCGAGACCGGATGCTCTGTGAGGAGGTCTGCATCTCGCTCTACTAGCATAAGAATGTGCGATAATCCGCACCATCCAATAGCGGGTCCCTTGTAGAGGCTTATTTGGAAAGGAATTATAAAAAACAATTCCAAAGAAAACCGTTTTTATAGTAAATGGTATTTTAATGTATCTTGTGTTGTAACTAAAATTCATACAAGGGTATATCGTGCTATAAAACCATGTGTGTATGTGAGAGGTATGTCATTACCTCATGAATTTTCCTAAAGGTATGTTTAAGCAAAACATTAAAAGATGATATATACAAACTTCATGGTATTTTAATGTAAATGTTGAGTTAAAGTTATTTTGAGGATATTTTTGATTAAAAATTGGTTCTTAGCATTGGTTTTATGTTAACAAGTATGGTGTAGGAATATGAATGAAAAATATGTAAGAAAAAGTGAACTTTCTAGAGTTTAGAAGAAGATGTCGATATTAACTCTACTTCCGACATATATTTTGAAAAGAGATTTTCAAAGAAGAAGAAGAAGGATTGGGATGGACTTACACTATAGGATGCTTAAAGAAAGGTGTAGGAAGGGAGGGTTGTCGTCGTAGCATCGCGGGGTCACCGGAACTTGCTTTGATCCTCGCCGGAACTTGATCGCTTGCTAACTCCTCTTCCGCTTCACTTGTATTTGAGAAATTTTGAGAATTTTGGTTATAATTTTCAGAATGATGAAGGGCTAGGGCATGGGGTAGTATTTATAGGGTGGAATTAGGGTTTTGGAATTATAATGGTGAATTAAAATACATTAAAATGATGATAAATGGGGAATTGAAGGGTCTCTGTTTGATTTCAGAGCAATCAAACAGTGCAGGGGAGTTAGGGGTAGAGGAAGGGTCGTGTGTGCAAAGCCCGGGCCTCATTGGGCTCGAGGGTGTTAGGAATATATATGCCCTAGATGCCATTATTGTACATTGATGTATATTATGGTGGATGCTTGGACATATATATAGAGGACTTTCTTGCTCGACATGATAATATGCTATCTGGTTGCCTTTATCTTAACATGTTCACTGGTATTATTATATTGTCTCTCATATACATATTGATAAAGCCCTTAGGATGTTGGCATGACTACCAGGACTATGATGCGGATCATACTACTGGGACCTGGGTAGTCCACAAGCATATCCTTCAATTGTCCCTAGTCGAGGGGATATCGAGACAGGGCATCGATATTCCAGAGTAGACTAGTGTGTACGTTTCTTGACCCTGTATGGGGGTGATAGTTGATCACATAGCCATTGGTGTTTGACATTAAAGATTGTACACAGGTGCTCATTAGATAATGGGTACACCGAACATGACTCGCCGAGAACTTCTAGATGGTACTATACCTATCGTCAGATAGCAGTTCTCTGGTGATACTGGTACATGTTAGTCTGTAGACCCGAGATCGTCTTAGAGTCTTGTGTGGTTCCCACCGTGCTTTGATTTCCTCCCTTCCACGGCTCAAAGGAGTCGTGCAAACAGGTTGATTTTGGGTACAGTCCCGAGTCACATGAAGGCAATAAGCGATAGGAGGGGTTTCTTCTCTCTCGGTATAGGGAGTTGATGTTGCGCTATGCTCGATTGGCTATAACAGGAAGTCCTTGGTTAGGGCTGTTGATGAGATTTACTGGTAAGAGTTATCAGTAGTTTCTCGTACCCTTATAGGCCACACATCAGCATGACTTATCAAGTTATTGGGGTCTGACGATTCCACCCCCAGACTCGATATGCGACATATCAGACGAAGAGACCGGACTGTACGGTAAGTGTTACTTATAGGCTTCATGGGAGTTTGAACAAGATTGCTTGTTGATCTTCTATTCGCTCAATACCTGGATAGCCGTTACGTCCAGCTAGTACCGCTGACAGCTTGTGGGTGACTGATATGATCATCATCTACTGCTGGCGTATTGACGAGTCTTTAGAGTCCCACATAGAGGTTTCCTGGTTCAAGCGAAACGAAGTAGGGAACATATGCTGATATGTGTGGATGCCTGATTAAATATGAGTATGTGATACCGTATTCTAATCTGGTGGTTATTTGATATCAGTTAGGTTATATGTGATATAACCGGATTATTGAATCAAGTATTGATTTGATAATGTGATATACAGATAAATGATATTATTCGGTTATATGTGATATAACCGGATTATTAAATCAAGTGTTGATTTAATAATTTGATGTGTATTTATATTTGATATAATTATACATGAACTAATATTATAGCTCACTAATTTTTTTCTTATCTTAATATATATATATATATATATATATATATATATATATATATATATATTATTTAAGAAGCATGGCATGGATTTTCTATTTTATGAAAATAGAAAAGAGGTGAAAAATAAGGAGATATTTTGGGTTTGAGGAATGGTGTAGAGCATGGTTTTTTATTATTGTTTATTACTCTTGACCCGCTATTGAAGCATGGTTACAATTTTTAATTGACGAAAATTGTACTTCAATAAGTGAGGGGATATGGGAGCCATTCTTCACTTGATATTTTTTCTTGAGTTCATTTTGTGCTTGAGCTCTTTTCTCTCTAGCTCTCTCCATTTTCTCATCCTTGATCTTCCAAGCTCAAACCCTCACATAAGTTGTGAACCCCTGAGCTTGTGAGCATCCTAAGTGAGCAAACAAAACCCCTACTTCACCAACCTACACTTGATTAGCACTCAAGTATTGCGTGTTTTCTTCACTAAAGAGTTTAGTGAAGAGATAACTTGGATTAGCGGAGCTTCGGGTGGATCATTTTCGGCACGAAGATAGCAAAGGAAGCTCGTTCAAACTTCGAGTGGAGCTACGAGGAGTCGTAGAAACTACAACCCGGAGCTTGAGAAATGAAGGACACGGTCTTCAAAGGTCGTTGCCTCCTTCACATAGCTAAAGTTTTTGTTATATCATAGTTAAACCCTAATCATCTAGTTAGGATTCTAGGATAGTCTAGCTCAGCACCCTAATTTTTTTAAAATAGCATGCTAGATGCTTGTGAAAACCCAGTGGTGCTGCTAGGGTAGACTTTCATAGTATCAGAGCCAAGGCTAGAAGATTAGACGATATTTGTAAAACTACGAAAACGAAACAACCCCGAAACTGTAACCCGATAACCATGGTTTCTATCGATTTTAAAATGGTCTCTGAAAAGTTTTTAAATAAGTGCAGAATGTTACATGTGATGTAACTAAAACACCAGAGAAATTCGAGGCCAAAATTCCAAAAATGACCCGGCGAGATTGCCAATATGGCCGGCCTGGCCGGTCCCCTATCATTGTTTTGGCCTCAATTTTGTTTGGTGTTCAGATGTGATGGTTTTGGGGTTTCAGGTCATGTTTGATTAGCCTAGTTTACATGTGATGTTAACTTTTCTATTGGGGCTAATATGGAGTGTTTCGTAGTCGTAATTTTTACATCGTTTCGGGTTTAAGTTTGATATGTGATACAATAGTTGGAATCCACATTAATTTAGTTTTGTGAAAACTAGTTTGTTTGTAAATCTAGCATGTTAATCTTTATTGATCGATTGCCACGAAGTTTCGATTCGGATCGAAATTCCATCGCAATCGCGTATCGTACGCGAATACTCGCCAGATAACTTTACTAGGTAGGCACGCCCCATAGCCACGACCAAGTGACATTAGGAGAACCCCGTTGCTAAAAGCATCCACTCGAGTGCTCGCGGCCACGGTGTTCCGCTTAAGTGCACTTGGTCGACGGCATCGAGGGTGCGGCCATCTACTAAAGTTCCCGATGAGTATTCGATCGGGTAGTCGGGAATCTTGTTGAATTACCCGACTAAGTTATTGAAAAGTGTTTTCGATATGAGACTAAAATGCAAGGTTTATAGATTAGGCATGAAATTCGGCATATGAGATATTCCGGGTTTATGATGTTTAAAGAAATGCGGATTCTAATTATTGTAGTTTTTCATTTCTTTTCTGTGACCGTAAGTATAACATGTGGTGTATCCCCGATCTCGTTGCTATATATCAACGAAATTTGGGATGCGCATATTTACTTACGTTGATGACATGTGATGTTATGTGTTGCTGTGATATGTTATATTGGATCGTCGTGAATGAATAGTCGGGGGGTTTTGCGTAAGATGAGAGTTTTTCTATTTTCATTCATGTAAAGTTTGTATATAATATTCTTTTATTGGGACACTTTCGGGTTGAGGATGATGTCACCATTGATGTATATTATTTACTTTTCCGCATTATGATAGACCCAAGGCGGGGAGCACAAGTAACCGGGTTCTGGAGTCCAGTGGGAGACCATCTCGAGAATTCGAGACCGGGTCTCCTAACTCTAGAATTGGTAGGGTTGCTTGCCGCTCTCGTAGGGGTCTCGGGATGTGGGTTTAGCTATTCATCAAAACCGTGGAATCCGTGTTTATCATTACTGGCTTAATTTAAAACACGGACCTCCTAATATATCCAATATTTCATATGTTGACTTCTGCTGCTTTGTTCTGTGATATGATCATATAACTGCGTGAGACAAATGCTATATTATATATATGATATATAATAAACGTTACTTATGTTTTGCACCCGCGCTAGTCCAACCCCCGCCCTGCCATTAGTTAAGTAACCTAACGGTGCGTAACGGGGCCCCGTGGCGAATGCGGATGGCATAAGCGTACGTTCTATTTTCGGTTCTTTTCTGTGATGTTTAGGGAAATATAAATGATGGGACTTTATTAATAAGATTAATGAAAAGAAAAGAAACCTAAAGATGTTGTGGAATAAAATTTTAAAAGGTAGCTCTAGTTCTTGCTTTGCATAGTAGTATTCCTTGATGAATATCCAGCACCTCATTCGATGAGGAAAGAGCCGAGATCCCTTCACCGGGAGTGACCTCTTTAGCAAAACTAGCAAATGCTATAACCCACTCTGTTTTGTTTTAACAGCTTCTTTAGTTCTTATTTTGCAAAGTGGTATTCCTTGATGAATATCCAGCACCTCATTCGATGAGGAAAGAGCCAAGATCCCTTCACCGGGAGTGACTGATTGGTAGAGGTTTCATGCTTACGCTATTTGTGATCAAAGAATATACCGCAATCAATAACGGTGTCGCTTGGTAGCTAGCCGGTTGAGTACGGGTTGGTCCACAAGGAGATGGATTCCTTTTCTTTATGTTTTAACGAGTTAAATCCAAAAGATTTTGGGTTTTATTTTAAGATCTAAGAATGAGATAAAAGTTTATAAAAAGCTTGCTAGGGTTAAGATTAGGTTGATTTGGAAAATCAATTATTCTCACCGCTTTCTTTGCCCTAATTAAGAACTTTTAGGTGTTAAGGTAATAATTAACACAGGGGATTAGCACGATCAGGAAGAAACTAGGTTTCTTCCCTTTTGTCTTTGTCCGTCCTTTCTTAACTCTTACCCTAACCTCCATGGAAATCATACACAACCGGTCTTTAACTATGGTATCACCGCTACCTCTTTGGATAGGGTGCCGTATTGAGCGGTGTGTGTATGTATGCATAGAGTCCTACTTTAAAATGTATAACGGGCAAGAAAGGGGTGAGAGATTTTCATCTCTCAAACCTTCCCCAAACCTAACCCTAACAAGTGAGGAACTACTCACTCATTAGGGAATTAATAACTAGGGCAGAAAAGAAATTAACTAGGACAGAAAAGAAATTAAAATAACTACGGCAAGATAAAAAAAACTTCTTTATTGATGCACTCTTTGACAATTACAGGAATTGAAAATTTTAAACTAGATAAAAAGAGGCATCTCAAAAGAGGCACGCTCCAAAAAGAGCTGTAGGATTCTTATTTATAGATAATAAAAACCCTAGGGTTTACATCTGATTCATATCTAGAATTACAAAAATACCCTAAGAAAACCGGGTCAATGCACCGACACGCACCGACACGTGCACAACACGGCCGCGGATCCGCGGCTATATGCCTTGTTTGGCCGCGGATCCGCGGCCATCTTGAAGGCTCTTGGGCTCTGTTTCTCAAGTATACTTCATGTTGCTTTTTTCTTGAATTTTCTTCACTTGGTTCTTCAGAATGTCTTCTAGTTTCTTCCAGATTTCCACAGTGCAGAATTTTGCACATTCTTCACTTGGCATTCTTATTCATTGATCTTCATTTGTTCCTTAACTGTAGGTGGCATCATAAAGATTCTTCTATTTGTTGATCGTAGTCTCACTTTTGTAGCGTTTTTCATCATTTTCACTGTATTGTTCCGAGAACCTGTAACCTGCAACTATTTAACAGACATGGATCAAACACACCTATTTATTTGTAAAATGATTAAGAATGGGGAATATAATAATGCAAAATTATGATATGAACAAATACCCCCAAACTTAATTTTGCTCGTCCCGAGCAAAACTAGTTTATTCTCGAAAAAACCTAACCTCACTTTCGCAGGGAATCGCGATTGCACCGAGCTCGTGCAACAAGTCGTTAAACCTCTAGGTGTCCCTAGTAGGAGGAGTGTTGTCTCCTGAGGGTTTTCAGCGGATACTACCCACAAAATCCGATCAATTTGGCCTATTGACTTTTATTCTTCAATTCAGTTTTCTAGCAAGAAATTCTATTATCTTCGACTCAGAAATTATCAACCCATATTTTTCACGCTTCCTTATTATTTGACTTAAGATTGTATATGTTCTGCAAATTTATTAAGCTTTCAGCATCTTTTGAATTTTCCTTTTAAGGTTCCATCTCAACTTAGGAATTTTTATCATCTTTACTGAAGGTATAAGCCCTATCTTTCATTCTTATTTCTCATCCAAACCCCAATCATATACCCCTACGTGTGTGTATGTATCACCCCTACACTTGGAAATTCAATTCAAGCTATAATACTCTTGTCCATCATCCAAAGTAATTTTAGTTGGTGAATTTTAGATGAAATTGCTCACACATCCTTCATGCGACCGTTAATACTTCTTAAGGTACTAACGAACGATTACAAAATGTGTTCGCGCATTTAGGCGTAATTCCTCGTCTTGTAACACCTAAGGCTTTAGCAATGACTCCCAAACCAGTTGGTCAAGGCACTAGGTGATAAAGCACCATCGCTATATTTTTTTTTACAAAGCCTTAAGTAATTACAAAACCAGTGTTCATTTTTTTTATCTCTTTATTCACACTTATACTTTTATTTAATTTTCCTTCATACTAAGGATTTTAGACAAGAGCATTTCAAGGTATCCTCTACTATTTCAAGTTTCAAGGTGCATGTATGTGCTAATTGTAGGGTACATATTTTCAGAATTTAGACTTAAGATTCAGAATTATTTTTCAGACTTACATTTCAAATAAAAATTTAATACTCTTCCCTTATTTTGACTTAGCCCAAGAACTGAACTCAAAATTTGCCTATTTCTAAATAAACTACAAGAACATATATTTTCTACAGTTAAATTTTAAGGTTTTAAATTTACTAAGTTTAGGATCTAGTTTTTCCCTACTATTCAACCGTCATGTTGAACTTAAGTTAAATATGGCCAAAATTGAACTTTTCAATTTTTATAATTTTTAAATTTTTTCAATTTTTATGGGTTTTTAAAATAAGTATGCAAATGCAAAAATATACACATGAATGCGAAGGAAGAAAGCTTACCGAGCATACCCCCAAACTTAAACTTGACAGTGTCTTCATTGTCAGGCTACACCAAGAGGGTCAAAATTGTCGGCACTCCCCTGTTTTTTTTAATTATTAACAGAAAAAGAACACAAAATATATATACACAAAAAACTTCCCCCAAACTTAAGTGAAACAGTGTTTCCACTGTTTAAGCGTTAAAGTTCAGAATTAGGGGGGAGAAAAAACACAGTATCAAGCTATATAAGGCCTTACACAGGCCAAAGGTTAACACCAACCGTTCAAAAATTTTATCGTTATAATGGTGTGGTTGGTGAAATAATGGAGTGTAGAGAAAAGAAATGAGAAACACACGAGACCATGTGGAGATAGAAGCAGTATACGGTCTCGGTGGAGGAGAAGAATGACGGAAAGGAAAAAGAAATGATGGTGGTTCGACTTCTTCAGGTGGAGGTTGATTAATCACAAAATCCGTGTCGTTTAGGAATGCAAGTTCGTCAGCAAAAAGTTCTTCAAAACTCTCATCGATGTAATTGAACATTTTGCTGTCAGTAAGTTTTGTGCCAGAATTTATCAGACTTGATTTGTCAAAAATTATGGAGGTAGGAGACTCAAAAAACTCATCTACCTCATTTTCAAAAGTATCCAAATCAAGTTGGCTTTCTGGAATGATCAAACTTGAATTATCGGATTGTGATTCATCAACACTCACTGAAATTATAGAAAGAATAGAAGAAGAACCTGAGAAAGTGGGAGAAAGAAGTTGAATACGAACTTGAGGGTGGAGATGGAGTGTATAAATTAGCACAAATTTTAATAACCGATGTGTAAAAAACGATTGTGCTAATCTATCAACCCACTGAGAAATGAGGTCAAATCCCTCAAGATTCGTGAGCAAACATGGGTACGTCGAACTTGGTAAACCAGACATTGAAAATGAAAGTGATACGGTCTCTTGCACGGTCAGAACGATGGAAAGGACGAAGGGGAGTGATTTAGGAAGGGTCACAGTTAAAGGTTCAGGAGGGTGTACACAGTCAGTGGAAAGAACAGGATGAATTGGCAAATCCGACTCATCAAACAAAACTGGTTTATCCTTAATAATTTCCTCAAAATTTAGCTTATCCATGCCATTCTCATCAAAATCAATACGCATATGAAGTTCGGGAAAAACATTTAATGATTCGGGATGATGAATTGGAGAGAAAAACTTGGCCAAATCTGCGGGTTCATCATCCAAAATATTCCCCGTGTCAATATCCTCAATCAAGTGAAAATCAATTTTTTCGGACACCTCATCAAAAGCATGGATATTTATCAATTCAGGTTCTAGAGTGGAGGTGTGGAGGTCAAAAGAATTGGGTGTGGGTTCACTCGAAAGGGACTCTTCACAATCAGGTAAATCAAACACTACAAAGTCGCACAACTTATTACACATTTTATCTTTAACCGGTGGATCATTTAGGACACTTGATAGACATTCAAAACCGGAGTTGTGGGATTCAATTGGGGATGGGTAGGTTTGATTTGGAAGGGTGTATAACTCACTCTCTCCACTCAAATTCTCGATCTGTCCAACCGCCTCATCATACATTGAAATTTTTGGAGCTAGTTGGAAACTAGCTACCGGGTCACTAGGTTGTATAAGGGCGGCCATGGACGCATCCAACCGCCTCATCTGTTGGTTTGTCGCTACAATATAAGCTTCCAATGACTATTTCAGACTAGACATGGGTTGTGAAGGGGTTTTAGTAAAAGATTCAAAATTGTTTGGATTCTGGAAACCCCTAAATGGCTGTGTAGAAGCAGTGTCTAGAGAAGGTGTGAAATTCGGGTAAGGCTGGTAGGAATTGAATGGTTGGACAGGAGTAGGACTAACATTTGGATAAAAAGGTGAATGGACTTGTTGATCCCAAGAACTGGAAGTGTTGAAAGGAGTGAAAGATCGGTTACGAGATTGTTCAATATGTTCAGCAATAGACATTGGTTTCAGAGTTACAACAGGACTCGAAAAAGGAGTATCAACGTAAGAAGGTGGTGAAGATTGAAATGGTTGATACAAAGTGGATTGTGGAGTCCAACTGTTTCTCCTAGACGCTTCTATTCGATTTTTCAAAGAAATTTTGGGCATGGAGGGGTCGTCCGTAATTCGACCAAAACAATGCGCGTAGGAAGCAATGTTTGGATGAGGGTACCAAAGTTTGGCAAGAGTTTTGCGAGGTGGGGTACCCATGATGTAAGAAAGGTGATTTTTTTTTGATTTTTTTTAGAAATTGTTTGTTTTTGGGTTTTTGAAATTTTTGAAAGTGTTTTTTTAATTTATTTTTTAGAAAGAGTTTTTGCAAAATTTGTATGGACTACTACACACTTTCAAATTGTCACAATATAAGCATGCACAATCAAGCCTAGAGCTAGGGTCTCCTAAGTCAACTAGACTGCTCCTAACTATTCCAAAGGGCAAGTTGTGAGATCCTCAAATCGCCTCTTCACCGCCAATTGTGGCCAGGTAAGCATAAGTAAAGAAAGGAAGGATCCGCTCACGAATCACCGTGAGACGGGCCTTTTAAATTACTTTTCCCACTTGTCTAGCCAAGGCACCACAAAGTCTGGTTTAGATAAACGACCGATGCTTACAACTATTCCTTTGTCCTAATGAGCACGACAGTCCTTATAGGCTGAGTCTAATCTTTTTTTTAATTAATTCAAAGGTTGATGCAAAATACTTTTTGTGATTTTTTGGGGTCCTAGGAAGGGTAATGAAATCCTCACCCAATCTTGATTGGTGTTATAGCCCCTTAGAGTCCGTATTAATTATGCAAAGCAGTTAACACACAAAATCTAAAACACTTTTAAAAAAATTTATTTTGCAGCGCAAAGAATCCTGCATAAAAACAATTTATTGGAGAGGGAGAAAGATTTTGCGCAAAGAACCCTGCAGGACAAATTTTTAGTTGAGTTCAGAGGGTAGAAGAGAGGATAAAATACTCACAGAGAAGTTTTGGGATGCTGACGTCACTGGTTGACCGCGGTTCCGCGGTCAACTGCATATATCCTCCGCTGTTCCGCGGTGGTTATAATAGTTTGGATCTCCAAAATTTTTCTGTTTGTTGTTATGATTCTCCTCTGTTTGTTCAGATTTTCTGTTTGTTGATTTGTTCACTGGATTTTTCCAGATCTGAATCAGTCCATCTTTTTTTTCTGCGCAATTCACACAATACCTCTCAAAAAGAATAAGATGAATTTATTTTATTTTATTTTGTTTTAAAATTTTTCAATTTTTATAATTTTTAAATTTTTAAAATTTTTTATTTTATTTTTAACCCGAAATTACACAAAGAAAGAGACTACCGTCTCCCCGGCAACGGCGCCATTTGATTGATATTTGTTTTCCGTATGCGCTTTTTGAAATTAAAGAATATACCGCAATCAAGACGGTGTCGCTTGGTAGCTAGCCGGTTGAGTACGGGATGGTCCACAGGGAGATGCATTCCTTTTCTTTATGTTTTAACGAGTTAAATCCAAAAGATTTTGGGTTTTATTTTAAGATCTAAGAATGAGATAAAAGTTTATAAAAAGCTTGCTAGGGTTAAGATTAGGTTGGTTTGGAAAATCAGTTATTCTCACCGCTTTTTTTGCCCTAATTAAGAACTTTTAGGTGTTAAGGTAATAATTAACAAAGGGGATTAGCACGATCGGGAAGAAACTAGGTTTCTTCCCTTTTGTCCTTGTCCGTCCTTTCTTAACTCTTACCCTAACCTCCATGGAAATCATACACAACCGGTCTTTAAGTATGGTATCACCGCTACCTCTTGGGATAGGGTGCCGTAGTGAGCGGTGTGTATGTACGCATAGAGTCCTACTTTAAAATGTATAACGGGCAAGAAAGGGGTGAGAGATTTTCATCTCTCATACCTTCCCCAAACCTAACCCTAACAAGTGAGGAACTACTCGCTCATTAGGGAATTAATAACTAGGGCAGAAAAGAAATTAACTAGGGCAGAAAAATAACTAGGGCAGAAAAGAAATTAAAATAACTACGGCAAGATAAAAAAACTTACTTCTTTATTGATGCACTCTTTGACAATTACAGGAATTGAAAATTTTAAACTAGATAAAAAGAGGCATCTCAAAAGAGGCACCCAAAAAGAGGCACGCTCCAAAAAGAGCTGTAGGATTCCTATTTATAGATAATAGAAACCCTAGGGTTTACATCTGATCCATATCTAGAATTACAAAAATACCCTAAGAAAACCGGGTCAATGCACCGACACGCGCCGACACGTGCCGACACGTGCACAGCACGGCCGCGGATCCGCGGTCATATGCCTTATTTGGCCGTGGATCCGCGGCCATCTTGAAGGCTCTTGGGCTCTGTTTCTCTGGTATACTTCATGTTGCTTTTTTCTTGAATTTTCTTCACTTGGTTCTTCAGAATGTCTTCTAATTTCTTCCAGATTTCCACAGTGCAGAATGTTGTGGACTTTTCCCGTTTGCTTCGTGTTGAAGTCTTGAATCTTGCGCTGCCTTTGTACTTTGTGAAATCGAACTATTCATTGATCTTCATTTGTTCTTTAACTGTAGGCGGCATCATAAAAATTCTTCTATTTGTTGATCGTAGTCTCACTTTTGTAGCGTTTTTTCATCATTTTCACTGTATTGTTCCGAGAACCTGTAACCTGCAACTATTTAACAAACATGGATCAAACACACCTATTTATTTGTAAAATGATTAAGAATGAGGAATATAATAATGCAAAATTATGATATGAACAGTGACCTCTTTAGCGAGACTAGCAAAAGCTACAAAAAACACTCATTTTCAAATCACTAGATTCTACAACGATATCAAGTTTATTACGTTAAAGGTTTTCTTCAAAACCAGTCACAACCTTTCGTCATTTCAGATAAGTGCTATTTAGTATTCGTGCTATGTTTATTGGCCTTCTTCAAGGCGTAGTGTGCGGTAGCTGATTAGTGCTTATCTGCCGCATATGATACGATTGGATTAGGGTATTCGTGCGACTTTGTTGGCCTTTGTCAAGGGTCATGCGGGCGGGTTTTAATTCAATCAAGAAATGAACGGGTTGAACTTGACTAGCGCCCTATGGTTTGTTCGCCTTCGTCAAGGTCATAGGACGTTAGGGGTAAAAACAATTATCGGGAATTTCAAGTGTTGAAATTTGCAATGAGATTGCATACCTTCTATATGATAGTTGGATCCCGATACCACTGCGAGTAAGAGTTACTCCTGGAGATTTTTCCACTTTACAATTAGTTGATCAAGTAGGTGTCTAAGAAAGGTGTTAACAGAGTTATACCCCTGCGGAAACGAGGTTATTTAATTAGTTCCATGCGAAAGCATGGGGAGACTCCCTCGGAGTACCAATACCTGCCTGGATGAACGATCGACGAACTTGTAGGGTGTAATTAATCTCGGCTAATCATATCTTTTATGGTTTGAAGGAAGATTTGATAAAAACAGTGGGAGCCATCCTGATTAGATAAGATAATAACCAATCTAATCTTGAAAGAGCGCACGCTAAGGTATTTCCTTCTCTCTCTCTCTCTCTAGGTAGAGACCAATGACATACCTTAATCAAGATAATAATATGGATGTATTAACCGATCCCGCTTATTATACTGAGTTGGGGAACGTTGGTTCCGCTCTATCTTATAATTGTCATAAATCTGTGCAAGGAATAGTAGAATATCAGGATTCCCACACTACCCGAGCGAAGAAAGAGCATGATGATGCATCTTCTTCGGGTGTGTTCGTTACCACGAACTTTTTCTCAGTATGTTCTACGTCTTGAGTATTGGATACCGGATCAGGATCCTACATATGTAATTTGTTACATGGGCTAAAGAGAGGTAGAGAACCGGGAAAGGGTGATAAGTCTCTAACAGTAGGGAATGGTGCAATTGTTGCAGCTAAAGCAGTTGGCGAATATCACCTTGTATTACCAAATGGTAATACAATGATTCTTGTTCCCTTATGAAAAATAAACAGAAATAAAAAGCAATGGAAAATTCCCCAAATGGAGCATCACGTGCCCACATGTGATGCACCTTAGAACCAAAATTATAAAGCATTACACTTAACAAATAGGACTAAAGTTAGGCCTCATGTGTCACACGTGAGCATCTATATACAAAATATATAGGCGCCTTCATAAAACAAATAGCAGACCAGAAGGCGCATCACGTGCCAACACGTGATGCTCTTCTCTGGGACTGCTGCATATAGGCAAACAGGCCTAGTGCCATTGGGTCACGTGCTACATGTGAGGGGTCCTAATATCTTCTAAGCCAATAGAATTAAATTCTATATAAAAGGGATCAGAACCCTATTTTGGAAATATTTCCCCCAATCTTTCTAAACAAGAAAGATCGTGCTCTGTAAATCAGAGCACCGTTGGATCAAAGATCCAATGGTGATTAAAAATCACAAGATACAGAATAAGCTCTGTATGGGAAAATATTTTCTCAATCTTATTAAAAACAAGAAAATGACTTCTGTAAAACAGGAGTCCCTAGATCAAAGATCCAACGGTGGATAAAATCCCTGAATCAATAAAAAATCTCTCAATGAGAGATTTCCTTAACAAAAATCAACAAACTTGTCTCTGCTATTTAAAGGACTCGAGACCGAAGAAAAAAATATACAGAAACAGAGAGGAAAACCCCCTTGGTAAGCTAAAAGGAAAAGAGAATTTAATTCTCTAGAGAAAAGAAAATCTCCTCAAAAAGAAAGATAAATCCTAGGTAAGAAAAAAACCCCACAGAGAACATCTTACCTCTTCTTCGCCTCCACAAGAGTTTAACTCTTCTAAAAAGAACTTAGTTCTTCCTCTATTTGAGATCTGCAGAAACAGATCTCTCTACAAGTTGAGAATTTAATTCTCATCGGGGAGATTCTGTTATGTTGATTCAAACCTAGAGGAAAGAATAAGTTCAAAGAATTTAATTCTTACAAGAACATATAGGAATTTAATTCCTCTAGTAAAACTAGGGTTTAACCCTATATAAGAATTTAATTCTTATAAAACAATGGGCTTGAAAGTCTCAAAACTCAAGATCTCCATACACGTAGAAAGATTAGCACCTTGCATGATAATGGCATATCATGTGCTCCCACGAGAGCACCCTTGATAAACAAAGGAGAACAAGTGAGAGCAGGTCATGTGTCTCAACGTGACCCCCGAACAAGCACTTATACAAAAATGAAAAAAGGGAATAAACACAAGATAGTTCCCATTTTGGGGGCACCTCACGTGATCCCACGTGACCTCCTAAAAAGTGCTTAGTACTTCCAAAAGAAAAAAGGGAATAAACACAAGATAGTTCCCATTTTGGGGGCGTCTAACGTGATCCCACGTGACCCCCTAAAAAGTGCTTAGCAGTTCCAAAAGAAAAAAGAGAATAAACCCAAGATAGTTCCCATTTTGGGGGCGCCTCACATGATCCCACGTGATCCCCAATAGAGCTTAGCATTTATGAAAGGAACAAGGGAATAATGCCAAAGAAGGAGCGCCAACTTTCAAGCGCCTCACGTGCCACACGTGAGCGCCCCAGATTTTAGTGTTTAACACTGTTTTAAGGCCGCACGTGGGGACACGTGAGCACTAAGCATATATTAGTGTTTAACACTATAAGGAACCAACTCTAACCTCAAATTGGTTAAGTTCCTTCTGAGATTAAATCTCCAAACAAATAGAGCCTCTATGCTCAGAACTAATAACTCCTCGATTTGGAATCTGGTTTAAGGGTACATCTCTCCACACCTCTGATATATATCATTGTAATATTTCAACGTCTTCAGAGAGGTGGAGGGTCCCAATAACCAATAACTCTTGGCTCACCTTCAAACTGATGAGCCAAAATCCTTAGACTATGATGTCCTTAAACATGGACTATGATGTCCTTAAACCATGGATTATGATGTTCTTAAACACGGACTATGATGTCCTTAAACAAGGACTATGATGTCCTTAAACCAACTATGGACCGCAACGTCCCTAAACTAAACTCTATGGACTATGATGTCCATAAACCAACAACGGACCGTAACGTCCCTAAACTAAAATGATAGAGCTCAAATGCTCTTTCATTAGATCAAAAATGATCCCGAACCCCCGTTAAGTAGATTTTAGTCCAATATCGGATTAACGTATCCTTAACTAACTTTTAAGTTTGATCTTAATCTCAAACGAGATTAACGATCCTTAAAACAAACCCAAATCTAAGAAAATACGGATTTGGACTAATCCCCGCCTTACGGACGACAACATAAATTAGTCTCCGTATACAATCCACGGGCAACCAAAAATAAAACAAACACACACGACACGAAGTGAACATCTGGAGCAGGAGAAAGTGGTTATCGCTACACGGTAACGTAATTAACTGCAGGGGCTTGCGCCTACAGGGAAGAGCGTCCCCACAATCAAAAACCCTTCATAAATGAGGGGGAATCTGACGAAGTCTGCTACATCAGCCGCATCTGTCCAAACCTCCGATATATGGTGCCATAAATTAACTTAGTATCTTCAGAGAGGTGGACAGATAAACCCAAATAGCATCTGCCCCCAAATTCAGGCTAGACGTTTGTCTTCTCGGTTTCCGGCAGTAAACAGATTCTGGGACACCTGGTGGGACCTTTTCCTCTTTCCACTCCACACTTCGTGTGTCGTGTTTCGCGAACAAATTGCGGTCTGCTATGGTTTCCTGTGGATTCGAGGTACTAAGATTTGGTGTCTTGCTTCCATGCAGAGAAAAGAAGATCAATGGCTTCCAGCTGCACCAACTGCAACAACAACTCCCGCTCCGCCCCATCTGGAGGAGTAACTTAGGGCCCCAAGCGGCCTCCATCTTCGCAATGCCGGTGGAACAGGTGACACGGGCCACCACTGGGTTGTTCTTCGGGACTATGATCCCGCCAACAAGCTTCAGCGTCCCGATGACATCACAGGAAGCTCCGAAGAAGTCGGTCTTCGATCGGCTTGCAACTACCATAACCCCTCTCAATGGGTCATCCAAGTCTACTGCCTCAGTCTTTGATAAGCTGAGCCTAAGATCAAATGGGCCCACGAAGAGGCTCGCAATACCGGGGAAGGCTATCCCAACTCCTGCTGTAGGTGAAGTCGTCCAAACTACTTCCCCTACTCGAAAGTCGGCCTTCGACAGGTTGACCATTCCTTCCCAGCGAATGTCAGTTTTTGACAGGCTGGCGCCAATAACAGCCTCTCCTCAAAGCAGGGGGCATGACGAAGCTACTCCGACGATAAAGGTGATCCCGGCTACACGACATGCTCGACGACGTCACTGGCGTCGAGTGAGGAAAGCTGGGGGCAGTTCCCCCTCTGGACTTACCCCACCAGCTCCAACGGTGGAAACTGACGCTGCTGTTCCAACTGGGAACGGCTTTGAACCGCTCAGGAGGGTACACAAGAACTCTCCAATTACCGTACTAAAAAGGTCTCCTCCACCCGCTGAAAATATTACTAAGGCGAAGCCGGATCAGCCCCCTCAACGGCTGTCCTCCAAAATCCATAAGATCTGGCAAAGAGTCCAAGACTCTGTGATCGACAGAGACTACTCCCGCCAACAGAAGAAAATGAAGGTTCAGCAAGAGGAAGACCATCCCGCCGCCATGCTACAGAAGGTGTCGTCTGCAGGGGTGCCTATTGCATCCCCCTCAACCTCGACCGTCCATAAAAAGAGAAGGCCGGAGAAGATCCCGTGCCTATGACAAATCTCAAGGGCACTGAACCCAAACGCCCCAAGTCTGTGGGCATGATAATGCACACCGTCTACATGGCTTCCGTAAATAAGGAAAGCCTTGCTTCTGGGGGTCATCGACCACTTACGCGGTCCGTAACAAAAGCTCAAGAGCAACAACAGAAACTCCAGGAGATGCTGACGAAGATGGCCGCACTCACTGTGCAGAAGGAAAGCCCGGAAGTATCGTTGGATCAACGCCAGGAGCAGGAAACCGACGCCGAGTTCCTCCGAAGAATGCTCGAAAATAAAGATAAAGAAGCCGCGGAACAAGTGGCTAACATAAAACAAATGACGCTCATGTTCCAAGATATGGTGGGGATGATGATCCAGCTGGACCCTCCAGCTGAAGATCCCCCAATAATCATTGAAGATGACAAAGGGGGGACATCAAACCCTCTTCCAGCTTTATCAGCAGCCAGGGAGGAGACGATCTCGAAATCTACGCTTGATGACTACATAGCTCAAAAAATACGAGCTCTTCAGGAAAGTGAAGCTACTGGCCTAGTCGTCAGAACTGGGCGACCCTATCCCAGCTGGTACGATCAAATTATGTACCCACCGGGATATACGATCTCTAAATTTCACGTGTATAAGGGGACATGCAACCCCCATCAACACGTCGCTCAGTTTAGGGCTCTGTGCGGCAATACCGGAGGCGACGACAAATTGCTACTTCTCTAGTTCGTCGGCAGTTTTGCGGAGACAGCTTTTGAATGGTACTCGGAGCTTCCGAACGACTCCATCAAAACATTTACAGAAATGGAGGTGCTATTCACCCAGCATTTCGCAAGCACTAGCGAACGCACCCCAATCACGGCGTTGATCAATGCCAGAGTGAAGCCAGGAGAGACTTAGGTTCAGTATGTAATTCGGTGGTGGAACCTATGGTCGAGATGCGAACAACGCATAGAAGAAGCTCCTGCTGTCGGCATGTTCGTAGGGACCCTTGACCCGCAAGCGACTATATCCCAGTTTATGATGTTTTTCAAGCCGACCACTTTTCAAGCCTTGATCGAAAAGCTGGCCCAAATGGACCAGATGGGCCATAGATCGCCCTCCTCGAAAACGGAGCTTCGAAATGAAAAGGGCAAAGGGAAAGCGACCTTTGTCGCCAACGCTCAGCAATAGCCGAGTGATCCGAAACTAGCTGCTCGCTAAAATGATAGACATCGATCACTCGGAGAAAAGCTGAGACGTCCTTACTCATTCCCTCGGGATAAAACGAGAAGACTGTTCGAACTGGCGGTGCGCAACAAGTTTATCACTCTACCAGATCCGAGACGTCCACTGCAACCGGGCTACATCAACAATCTCAATTACTGTCTCTACCACCAAATAGTGGGCCACCCAATCGAAGATTGCTTCGTATTCAAAAATTGGTTTGAGGACCAGTACCAACAAGGCAAATTCGCACTGTCGGAAAACAGGAGGGTAAACCCACCACAACTGCATGCTCCTAAAAAGGTGGACACACCGGGGGCATCATGCTCATTTATAAAGGAAGCTCCATGGGAAGTTGTTCTTTCAGACAAGACTAAGATAATGCTCAAGGATCTTCAAGCATGTCCAGCAATCAGATGGAAAAACCTGCTGGAGCCAGAGATCATTGAGGGGATGCTGAAACCGCACCCAACACCGAGAGTTGGTAACAATGGGCAAAATACCCGGGCCCAGCCGTCAAAGTCTTTAAAGAAAAAGAAGAAGACCAAGAAGCCCGCACATCCTGATGACAAGCGCACGGACCTGCAAAAGCATATTGACGTGCTGGAAGAATATAACCAGAAGGCGCGAACCCCGGTCACACTCCAAGAGTTTCTCAGCCATATCCTTGAGAGCGGAGATAATGACAATGACGACGGAAATAACTCATCAGAAGAACCCGAGGATTATGTGGCAAGTTGTCACATGATCTCTCATTCACCAATAAATGACGAAGAAGCTCACTTGGCATCAGAAGATAATACAGAGGAGCTGGGGGCAGGATCGGTGCCAAAATCATTGGAACCGTCAGACGAGATGATTGATATATTGTTGAACGAAGCCCGTCAGAAGAGCAAAGATGATCAAGAGCGTGAAATGGCCATATTTGAAAGGGCCAGGCATCAGCATCAAGTTGAAGAAGTCATGGTAGGGATGAGTCGCAAAGCGCTCCAACCAGATCGAAGCATGCCTGAGGCAGACAAAAGCAGGCTTAAGACAAGGAAACGGTTGGCTAAAGCCCTGTTAATGGGAATGAGGCTGCCATCTTTCAAAGTAAATACGCCTGGCGGTATACACCCTGATGAAGCGGATGTACATCCTAACTACTGCTTATACCATCAGAGGATTGCGCACCCTACCGAAGGGTGTAATGCCTTCAAGAAGTGGTGGCAGGGATACGTTGCCCATCGACAACAATTCAAGCGAATGAAGCGCAAAGCCCGCCGGGAGCAGAAAAACGCGACGGATGAACATAAAAGAACTGCCGGCAACTGTCACATAGTTGATACCAAGAGATCTCAAGTTCTCACCTTCGGAAGCGATTCCGACGAAGAAATAGCCATCGGCGCTCTCTTCAAAGAATCCACCTCAGGAAAAGAGGAAGAAATGAAGAACTGTAAGAATATTCAGCTGCGCAATCATACGTTGCCCGAAAAGAATCTCGAACCTACAAACAAGGGATCGAACAAAAAAAGATAAAGGGAAGGAAAAAGTCCCTGAGGATATCGCCCTCGATGATCGAGTCGTCGAAGAACTTGCAGCCAAGGACCCGCCTAAGAAAGACAAAGTGGATTACAATATCCTGGCACACCTAAGGAATATACCCTCACAATTAAGCATTTTGGATGCCCTTCTCTTGTCTAAAGAGGCACGAGATTCTCTGATCAGGGCATTACAAGAGCCCGAGCAGTTTCAAGCTTTCCCTGCCGAAGAAAAGATGAAGGACGAGCTGGAAGAAGTGCACACAGCTCACATCACTTTCGGCGATGAAGATCTCCTCTTCGGAATTTGCGAGCATAACCGTCCCCTGTATATCACCGGGTACTGCCATGACATCAAGATAGGAAAGATCTTAGTTGACAACGGGTCCTCTGTCAACCTCTTAAATGTGAAGGTGCTAAAAGAAATTTGCATGAGCGTTCAGCACCTTGCTCTGGATAAAATCACCATCTCTGGGTTTGACTCCCAGTCATCACAAACGCTCGGGTCTGTAATACTGACATTACGCTTTGGGTCGCTCATCACTGACACCAAATTTCATGTCATTGACGCCAAGACCTGCTACAATGCTTTGCTCGGCAGGCCTTGGTTACACGAGTACAACATCATCCCTTCTACACAACATCAGTGTATAAAGTATTTCAAAGATGGTCTCGAGTACACCGTGATGGGGGAACTAAACCCATTCTCCGTAAATGAAGTCCGCAAATACGAAGATGCCAAGTACTTCCTACTAGACTTCGAAGACACGGAAAGATGTCATAAACCGGAGAACAAACAAAAAGCTATCACCACTATCCCGGTCTTCGAGAGCGATACTGAGGAGGAGGAAGAGATAGTCTATTCGGGGCTGCCCTAATGCAATAGGACGAGACCATCGACCCCTATTATGGTCTTTGATAGTGACTCTGGAGGTGAAGTCAACGCAGTGTTCTCGATCCGTCCATCAATGCAGGCCCTCATTGGAGATGATCGGAGTTTGCAAATCACCATGGTTCCGCGGCAGCACTACAGAGAGCTTGATACGCTTGAGACTTATAGTATGCAAGAGCTGCAGACATTCTATGTCCCGCCCAGGCGAAGAGGTGAAAAGGCGATCCTATTCTATCGATCCATGGAGACTAAAGTCACAAGAGAAGTCTGGCATGGTGCCGATTTTGCACTCGACAGGCTCCAATCAATCCATCTGCCCAGATACTACGCAGAGAGATTGAGAAGGTTATTAAAATGCCAAGGCGTACCTTTCAAACAGACTGCTCGGCTAGTTCAGTTCTACAACAGGATTTGGAACGTCCCCGGGACTCAGCGAAAATTGCCCAATGGAAAAATGGAAGCGATTGGGCTTGGATATGTCCAATCCAAGAAACGGGAGCAATTCCATAGCTGCCATGTCATAAATGACCTCGATGAAGAAGGGGATGTTCTTTTAAAAGACGCTGACGCTGAACCAGAACGAGATCCTGCCATAAAAATGCCGAGTCCATCGTTTGAAGAACAGATGGAGAAGCTAGTAAGAGAAGCGAGTCAAAAGGTTCGGAACGACCACAGCCGCGAAATGGCCATTTACGAAAACGCCAAGACGCAGAGCCTCCTTCAGCAGGCTACAGAGGATGACAATGCCTTCCACCGTCAGCCCACCATACACTCCCAAGATAAGAAAAAGGCCCGACGCAGAGGCAAAAACTGGTTGAAGAACGAAAAAAACGTTCAGCAATGGAAAAACGGATCCAAAAAGCCACGCGATCGAGAGAAGGTCAGCCGGAATTCGTTTCTTATGAAAAAGATGGGTCGAGCATATTCTTTCCCTCAAGAAAAGACAGGGAGAATCTTTGATCTCGTCATGAAACATCAGATGATGACACTCCCGGAGTCTCGGCACCCCGAACAAGCAAACGAGGTCTATCAGCCGGATTATTGCTCCTATCATCGAGCAGTAGGACATCCTCTTGAAGACTGCTTCACCTTTAAAACTGGGTCGAAGACCAATCTCAACTCGGCAGGTTCGCTCTATCCAACAGTTGGAGGATAGCCCCACCACAATAGCATGTGCCAAAAGCAACGTATATGGCGAAAGTAGAACCAGATCAACATCGGTCTAGGAAACGAGCTCGTACATGTCACGTGATAACGCTGTCGGAAGAAGGAATGCACGAGAATATGGATGAGCTCTCCTAGTGCTTCGAAAATGAGGATGAAGATGAGTTGATCTCAGAATTTCCATCGGCGCCAAAAGAGTTGGAAGATGGAATACATACTACTGTGGACAACTTAAGGAAAATCGACTTGGGGACGGCAAACGACCCGCAGCCTACGTTCATCAGTAAGTTGCTGTCTAAAGAACAGGTGGCTATGCTAAAAGACGTGCTCATGCAGTATAAAGACTGCTTCGCATGGAACTATTCCTAGATTCCCGGGCTAGATCCAGAAATAGCCGTGCATAAATTGGCGATATCTCCGGACGTCAAACCAGCCAAACAAGCACCAAGAAGAATGCGGCTCAAACTTGAAATGAGTACTTTGACTTATTCAGTCAAGCACTCCTTGTTCAGCTGTTCTTTCCCCATCAAGTATCAACGCCGAGGTCAAGAAGCTGATCGACTCCGTCTTCATCCAAGAAGTTCAATACCCTGACTGGATTGCTAACATTGTCCCGGTAATGAAGAAAAATGGGACGGTGCGCATCTGCGTGGACTTTCGAGACTTCAATAAAGCTTGCCCGAAGGATGACTTCCCCGTACTAGTTACCGAGATGATGATCGATAACACGTCCACTCGTGAAGTCTTCTCCTTTATGGATGGATCATCGGGGTACAATCAAATAAAGATGCATCCTGAAGAGCAGAAGCATACCGCTTTCCGGACTCCTCTGGGCATATTCTGCTACAAAGTGATGCCTTTTGGTCTGAAGAACGCCGGTGCTACCTATCAGAGGGCCATGACGAAGATTTTTGATGAACTCATACATGAAATCGTCGAATGATATATCGATGACCTCGTAATGAAAAGCAAATCTTACGAGGAACACTGGGAGCATTTGAAAACAGTGTTCCAACGTCTTCGTAAGTATAACCTGAAGACGAACCTTCTGAAATGGCATTTGGAGTCTCCTCAGGCAAATTTCTGGGGTTCATCATACGACATCGGGGCATCGAAATTGATCCATCGAAGATCAAGGCGATTATGGAAATGCCTATTTTAAGAACTTTAAAACAATTGCGGTCTTTATAAGGGAAGCTCGCGTATATCCGACGGTTCAAAGCCAACCTCTCCGGAAAATGTCGTCCCTACAGTCACCTGATGAAGAAGGGAACCCTGTTCATTTGGGATCATAAATGCCAGAGTGCACTGGACGAAATCAAGCAATACCTGCAGAATCCTCCGGTACTAACTTCTCCAGTCAAGGGAAAGCCCCTCGTCCTATACACAACAGCCCTTGAAGGTTCTTTAGGCGCGTTATGAGCACAGGAGAACGACCAAGGGAAGGAGAGAGCCCTCTACTATTTGAGTCGAGTTCTCCTAGGGGCAGAAAATAACTACTCCCCTATCGAAAAACACTGCCTGGCGTTAATCTTCGCTATAACGGAGCTTCGGCATTATGCTTTGGCGCATGAGGTCCATCTCATATTAAAAGTGAATCCTCTCAAATATTTGATGTCAAGAGCCATACTAACGGGACGGCTCGCTAAATGGGCCCTACTCTTAATAGAATTCTCGATAATATACCGACCTCTTAAGGCAGTGAAAGGCCAGGCCATCGCCGACTTCCTCGCTAAGCATCCGATACCTTCCGATTCACCCTTAAATTGCGAATTGCCAGACGAGCACGCGTTTGACACGATCGAAGGGAGAGAGGAAAGAGTGATATCCGATGGGAACTCTACTTCGATGGGGCATCTTCCATGAAGAAGCGAGAGCACAGCCTCCCCATAATCAAATCTGGGGTAGGCCTCATCCTCATGACTCTACAAGGAGGGATAATGCGCTTTGTCTTTTCCTTAACAGAGCTGAGGACAAACAATGAAGCAGTATATAAAGTTTTGATAGCAGGTCTTGAGATCGCTGTCGACATGGGAATAAAAAACCTCCTCATATACGGAGACTCCCAGCTGGTCGTTAGTCAAGTAGACGGTGACTATCAAACGTGCAAACCAGAGTTGGTAAAGTACAGTGAGAAAGTGCAACAGTTACTAACTCAAATTCCCTCCTACTCCCTGGAAAGCATACTGCGTGCAGAAAATAGCAAAGCAGACGCATTAGCCAAACTTGCTAAAGAATTGGCTGACGAAAACCTCGATGACGTAAGGATCATTGTACAAAGCTGTCGGGTTCTTGCACCAGCAGAAATATCTCCGGAGTTGTCTGAAAAAAGGAAGCGACCAAGCAAATAGCCCTACAAATAGAGGACCAAGAAAAGGCTAAAGATTGGAGATAAGTCTTTATAGACTACTTCAAATCCCGTCAAACACCGGAAGATGCATCCACAAGACATCGGCTCATGAAACGAGCGCTGTCGTTCGCCTTCGTCAAGGATACTCTATATAATAGATCGTTCGACTCTCTGTGGCTGAGATGCCCGGGACCGAAAGAAGCAAAGAGAGTCGTCCAAGAAACTCACGACGGACTCTGCGATTCTCATCAAGCCGGGCCAAAGATGAAGCTGAAGATCAAAAGGATGGGCTACTATTAGCCCACGATGATTCAGGACTGTCTCGAATACGCGAAGTAGTGCCACTCGTGCCAAATTCATGGAGACTTCATCCACCAGCATCCAAACCCGCTACACCCAACAGTGGCTAGCAGGCCGTTTGAAATGTGGGAACCGACATAATTGGGCCCATCGAACCAACGTCATCCAAAGGACATCGGTTCATATTGGCGACAACTGATTACTTCTCTAAGTGGGCAAAAACCATACCGCTAAGAGAAGTGAAGACGGAGAACATCCTCCATTTCTTCAAGACACACGTCATCTATCAGTTCGGCACTCTGCGATGGATTATCTCCGATTACGGGTGGGCCTACAGAAGTCACAGAATCAGCCGCTTCGCACAACAACATAACATAGACTGGAGATACTCTTCGGTCTATAATCCCCGAGCTAACGGTCTAACTGAGGCTTTCAACAAAACCTTGACAAAGATCATAAAGAAGACGGTGTTCAAATATAAAAAGGACTGGCACGAGAGACTCCATGAAGCTCTCTGGGCATATCGAACCATGTTCAAAACGGCTATGAATACAACGCCGTATGCATTGGTATTCGGCGCGGAAGCAGTACTCCCCTTAGAGATAGAGCTACCCTCTCTACGAGTGGAGGTTCATTACGAATTAACAGATGAAGAGAATGCTCATCTTCGTCTTGAGGAGCTCGACGCCCTCAATGAAACTCGTCTCATGGCGCAACAAAACCTAGAAGCTTACAAAGCAAGGATGACGCGCTCATACGAAAGATTGACTAGGCCGAGAACATTCCGCCAAGGCGAACTCGTGCTAGTTGTTAAAAGACCTATGATCTCCAATCGTGCCAAACGGGGGAAATTCGAGCCAAACTACAAGGGGCCGTACATCATAGACAAAGTCTACCAAGGTGGGGCTTACTTGCTCATGGATATGCATGGCGAAAGACCCTTCCGGCCAATAAATAGCCTATTCCTTAAGAAATACTATGCTTGACGAGTCACAGCCCAGGTTAATGATAGATGACGACGCTTGTGTCCGCTCGCTGTCTTCCTGAGTACCAAACTCTGTAAGTGATATTCGGCAAAACTTCGTCGCAGAAAACTAACAACGGACTGAAACGTCCTTAAACTAACTATAGTCCGTAATGTCCTTAAACTAGCTGCGGACCGAAACGTCCCTAAACTAACAATGGACCGCAATGTCCTGAAACTAACTTTGGACCGAAACGTCCTTAAACTAACAACAGACCGAAACGTCCCTAAACTAACGACGGACCGAAATGTCCTGAAACTAGCTATGGACCGTAACGTCCTTAAACTACTATGAACCGCATCCTTAGGCTAACACGGCAAAAAAAAAACGGTATGTCTATAAGCGAAATGGGCACGGATGAAAACCTGAAAGGGCTCCGTGAGTAAAAAACAGTAGAGCTACCGGCGAGTTTTTGAAAACCCGAAAGGGTGCAGACTCATAAAAGAAATTCATGCACACTTGCAAGGTCCTCTTGACCTTGTAAGGAGAAAATACCTGCGTGAGATCCTTACAACTCATAAGGGAGCAACACACTTAGGGATCCCCACGATTCCTAAGGAGAAATTTCACTTACGAGATCCTCACGACTCGTAAGGAAAATTCCCTTACGAGACCCTTACGGCTCACAGGATTAAAAAGCCTTAAGCTACAGGGATCTGAATCTGTTCTTAAGCCATCACACTCCCCAGATTGCCCTATAAACGGTTCAATATTGACCCTTGTATATAATCCACGGGCATAAATAAGGCTTCCCTCGCCCAATTCCACCAATGGTGTGAGATTCCCCTATCTGGTGAACAACACTTGTAGGTCCACTCGACTTACAAGAAGAAAATGCTTTTGTGAGATCCTTACGACTCTCAAGAGAAAACGCACTTAAGAATCCTCACGATTCCTAAGGAAAAAACGCGCCTGCGAGATCCTCACGACTCGTAGGGAGAAACACCTTTATGAGACCCTTACGGCTCATTGAGTCAAAAGCCTTAGTCGATAAGATCCTAACCCTGTTTGCTAAGCCACCTTTGTTCGATAGCGGCGAAGGCAAATGATGATTCGCTCCTGGCAACGTTCCAGTTGTAGCGATACTGATACCTAAATCGGTAACAAATTCTAAGTCCTTTCACGGCAAGTGACGATTCGCTCCTAGCAATATTCCAGTCGCAGCGATGCTGATGCTAAGATTGGTATCAGATCTCAGGTCCATACTCGCAACAAAATCAGCGAGCCAAAAATACAAAAAAATATATATAGCCGAAATGATTAGGGCAACTCGCAATAAAAAGCAGCGAGTAAAAAGAAAAATAGCCGAAATGATTGGGCAACTCGCAATAAAAAGCAGCAAGTAAAAAGAAAAATAACCGAAATGATTAGGCACCGCGAAAAATAGCCGAAATGATTGGGCAATCGCGACTTTCGCGATATAAAAAGCTGAAATGATTGAGTATTGCGGAAAGAAATAAAAAATGAAAGAATGAAACTTTTGCCCTACAGGCGACTCCATACTGACCCCTGTATACAATCCATGGGCATAAACGAAAAGGGAACCACATTTCCCAACAGACTCTGTCAAAGGGAGAGTCGGATCTCGACGACAACATCTATATCCCAGAAGATAAACACGGTGTTCCTTCCTGACACCGCAGAAAGCGGAGCAAGTCAGCCAATGACCTCCTCGCCGGAACAACGCTCCATCTCGGAAACAAGTCAGCCAATGACCTCCCCGTCGGAACAACGCTCCATCTCGGAAACAAGTCAGTCAATGACCTCCCCGCCGGAACAACGCTCCGTCTTAGAAATAAGTCAGCCAATGACCTCCCCGCCGGAACAACGCTCCGTCTCGGAAACAAGTCACCCAATGACCTCCCCGCCGGAACAATGCTCCGTCTCGGAAATAAGTCACCCAATGACCTCCCCGCCGGAACAATGCTCCGTCTCGGAAACAAGTCAACCAATGACCTCCCCTCCGGAACAATGCTCCATTTCGGAATCAAGTCAACCAATAATCCCTCGATTCGTCTCAACTCGTAGGGGAAAGCCTTAGGCAATGGGGATAAGGACCTATTTCCTAAGTACTGGGGCCCTACAAGTTGGTCCAAGATGGGCCATTGGATACTATTCATGGGCCACACTCTCCAAAGTCCAATTTCGACAAGGAGGGAAACAATCACTTATGAGTCCTCTCGACTTGGAAGGGGGAAAAAATTCTCTTGTGAGATCCTACAACTCTCGAAAGAAAATACATACTTAGGAATCCTCATGATTCCTAAGAAGAAAATACACCTACGGGATCCTCTTGACTCATAAGGAGAAAAGTCTTTATGAGACCCTCACGGTTCATGAAGTTGAAAAGTCTTAGGCGGCAGATCTGAACCTGTTTCTTAAGCCGTCGCTGCCCTGCAAAGAGATCAAGATAGACCATCTACAAGACGTATTTGCTAAAGAGACACGACAGTACGACTGCGTATGTGTTTAAATGGAAATGGTGTCTAAAATACGTCTTGTAGATAAAAATACGTGAACACCAACAGCAATATAACAACACCTCATACAGAACATATGTAAACATAAAAATAAAGGAGGGTAAATATGAAGTTTTGTCATTCATACTCCAATAACTTATACATGGTGTAAAAATGAAAGAAAATGTTTACAATGGTAAAACACTTGATCCTGGACATGGATTAAGGAATTCAGAAGCAAGGTCGAGTAAAGTGTTTCTGGCTTTTCTAACCATTCTCGTGTGCATCTTCTCGTGAATACAAGCTTCAGGACTCTCGCTGATATCATCCGCCCGTTGATAGGCAGAGATTATCGTTGTCTATTGGGAAACTTCATGCAAGATATCAACAAAACTATCTTGCCGCCTCTTCAAGATCTAGCCCATCAGATACACTGAGTGTACCTTGTCTTCGGCGTCATCAAGTGCCTCCAGCGGCATGGCTTCATAAAATTCAGGAAGGGTTTCCCAAATCGCTCCCACGATGATCTTCAACAAAGCAGAACGACAGAGGAGTAGTCGACCGTTGTATTCATCGAGGCGACGCATACTCTCAGCGCATTGAGCGTTCGTAAACTCCTGGTTTTGACAACGGCCTTGGACACGAATGTCTTCATAAGAGATAATTTCGTCAAGATCATACAAATAAATGGCCATAGTATCTGAAAAGAAAAATCAATAAGAGTTAATAATCAAAGTGATTAAGACATGGTTTATTATGAGGATTTAAAAAGATTCTCATTTCAACGGACACGGGGTTTAAATAACCCTTGACATCCTCATAGAAAGAGCAAGTTCTGTTAAAATACTCGACAAATTTGAATTTACGCAGATAAGGAAAAACCCTGTGAAAATGTTCTCGAGAACACCACGAAATGAAATTCCCGAGGGATCCTATTGATCTTCAGAGCGAAGCTCTTCGCTGAGGAATTAAAATCCTTTTACGCAATGGAATTAAATTCCAGAAACCCCCATAAAGAGGAAATCAAATGCCATAAAGGTCAGAGGAGAAATGCCCAAAGTATTGAGAGTTATTACACAAAGATCACGACTTTGGATCTCTAAGAGATGGGTTTCAGAGGAGAGCAAAACTCTCATGATGGATTTAAAATCCAGAAGTGTTCTTTAAAGAAAAGGGTTTCTTTAATGTTCAAGATCTTTACCTAGAAAAGGTTCATTTTTCTAACAGAGTTTAACTCTGGAATTGCAATGAACAGAGAACTAAGCTCTAAAAAGGAGAATTAAATTCTCGAAGAAAACAAAGAAGAATGAAGATGAAAGAACAGTGGCTTCCCAAAGGCCAAACCCTTGCATTTATAAGACGTGACAAGGGCGGTTCACCTCTCCGTTCCCCTAGGCTATCCGACGGGTGTAAAGGTGACAGCGTTGCACTCACGTGCAAACCACGTGAGAACAACTCTGTGGGGGAATTTGTTCCCTTATGAAAAATAAACAGAAATAAAAAGAAATGGAAAATTCCCCAAATGGAGCATCACGTGCCCACACGTGATGCGCCTTGGAGCCAAAATTATAAAGCATTACACTTAACAAATAGGACTGAAGTTGGGCCTCACGCGCCACACGTGAGCACCTATATACAAAGTATATAGGCGCCTTCATAAAACAAATAGCAGACCAGAAGGCGCATCGCATGCCAATACGCGATGCTCTTCTCTGGGACTGCTGCATATAGGCACACCGGCCTAGTGCCATTGGGTCACGTGCTACACGTAAGGGGTCCTAATATCTTCTGAGCCGATAGAATTAAATTCTATATAAAAGGGACCAGACCCCTATTTTGGAAATATTTCCCCCAATCTTTCTAAACAAGAAAGATTGTGTTCTGTAAATCAGAGCTCCGTTGGATCAAAGATCCAATGGTGATTAAAAATCACCAAGATACAGAATAAGCTCTGTATGGGAAAATATTTTCCCAATCTTATTAAAAACAAGAAAATGTATTCTATAAAATAGGAGTCCCTGGATCAAAGATCCAACGGTGGATAAAATCCCCGAATCAATCAAAAATCTCTCAATGAGAGATTTCCTTAACAAAAATCAACAAATTTGCCTCTGCTATATAGAGGACTCGAGACCGAAGAAAAAAATATAGAGAAACAGAGAGGAAAACCCCCTTGGTAAGATAAAAAGAAAAGAGAATTTAATTCTCTAGAGAAAAGAAGATCTCCTCAAAAGGAAAGAGAAACCCTAGGTAAGAAAAAAAACCCACAGAGAACATCTTACCTCTTCTTCGCCTCCACAAGAATTTAACTCTTCTAAAAGAACTTAGTTTTTCTTCTGTTCGAGATCTGCAGAAGCAGATCTCCCCACAAGTTGAGAATTTAATTCTCATCGGGGAGATTCTGTTATGTGGATTCAAACCCATGGGAAAGAACTAAGTTCAAAGAATTTAATTCTTACAAGAACATATAGGAATTTAATTCCTCTAGTAAAACTAGGGTTTAACCCTATATAAGAATTTAATTCTTATAAAACAATGGGCTTGAAAGTCTCAAAACTCAAGATCTCCATGCACGTAGAAAGATTAGCACCTTGCATGATAATGGCATATCACGTGCTCCTACGAGAGCACTCTTGATAAACAAAAGAGAACAACTGAGAGCAGGTCGCGTGTCTCCACGTGACTCCCGAACAAGCACTTATACAAAAAAGAAAAAAAAGGTAATAAATACAAGATAGTTCCCATTTTGGGGGGCCTCACGTGATCCCGAGTGACCCCCTAAAAAGTGCTTAGCACTTCCAAAAGAAAAAAGGGAAAACACAAGATAGTTCCTATTTTGGGGGCGCCTCACGTGATCCCACGTGACCCCCTAATAAGTGCTTAGCACTTCCAAAAGAAAAAGGGAATAAACCCAAGATAGTTCCCATTTTGGGGGCGCCTCACGCGACCCCCAATAGAGCTTAGCATTTATGAAAGGAACAAGTGAATAACGCCAAAGAAGTAGCGCCACTTTCAAGCGCCTCACGTGCCGCACGTGAGCGCCCCAGATTTTAGCGTTTAACACTATTTTAAGGCCGCACGTGGGGACACGTGAGCGCTGAGCATACATTAGTGTTTAACACTATAAGGAACCAACTCCAACCTCAAATTGGTTAAGTTCCTTTTGAGATTAAATCTCCAAACAAATCGAGCCTCTATGCTCAGAACTGATAACTCGTCGATTTGGAATCTGGTTCAAGGGTACATCTCTCCGCACCTCTGATATATGTCGTTGTAATCCTTCAACGTCTTCAGAAAGGTGGAGGGTTCCAATAACCAATAACTCTTGGTGCACCCTCAAACTGATGAGCCAAAATCCTTAGACTATGATGTCCTTAAACCATGGACTATGATGTCCTTAAACCACAGACTATGATGTTCTTAAACACGGACTATGATGTCCTTAAACTAAGAATCCTATGGACTATGATGTCCTTAAACACGGACTATGATGTCCTTAAACCGACTATGGACCGCAACGTCCCTAAACTAAACTCTATGGACTATGATGTCCTTAAACCAACAATGGACCGTAACGTCCCTAAACTAAAACGATAGAGCCCAAATGCTCTTTTATTGGATCAAAAATGATCTCGAACCCCCGTTAAGTAGATCTTAGACCAATATCGGATTAACGTATCCTTAACAAACATTTAAGTTTGATCTTAATCTCAAACGAGATTAACGATCCTTAAAACAAACCCAAATCTAAGAAAATACGGATTTGGACTAATCCCCACCCTACGGGCGACAACACAAATTAGTCTCCGTATACAATCTACGGGCAACCAAAAATAAAACAAACACACATGACACGAAGTGAACATCTGGAGCAAGAGAAAGTGGTTATCGCTATGCGGTAACATAATTAACTGCACGGGATTGCGCCTTCAGGGAAGAGCGCCCCACAATCAAAAACCCTTCGTAAACGAGGGGGAATCTGACGAAGTCTGCTACATCGGCCGCATCTGTCCAAACCTCCGATATATGGTGCCATAAATCAACTTGGTATCTTCGGAGAGGTAGAAGGGTAAACCCAAATAGCATCTGCCCCCAAATTCAAGCTAGACATTTGTCTTCCCGGTTTCGGCGGTAAATAATTCTGAACGAATGTCATTACGTACCGAAGATGATGCACAATATTATATCAGTCTCTTTATTACATAAAGAAGGATATAATTTTGTACTGGAGGATAATGTTATGAACATTTTCCTAAATCATGTGTTGATTGGGTTTGGTATGTTGTGTAACGGTATATACGTTCTGAATCAAACTACAGTTCTAAATATACAGAATACACACAAGAGGAAAAGTTCAGAAATGAACGAAGCCTTCTTGTGGCACTGTAGACTAGGTCATATCAATGCGACAAGGCTAGCTAAGTTGCATAAAAATGGATATTTGAATTCATTCGAATTTATATCTTATGAAACTTACGAGTCATGTCTCAAAGGTAAGATGACCAAAACTCCGTTTACTGGACACGGAGAAAGAGCTACAGAACTCTTAGGACTGATACATAATGATGTATGCAGTCCTATGTCTACATATGCCAGGAATGGTTCCTCATACTTTATTATATTCACCGACAATCTCTTAAGATACGGACATGTGTTCCTGTTGAAACATAAGTGTGAAGCTTTTGAGAAATTCAAGGAATATAAGTGCGAGTGGAGAACCAAACGGGTAAAAGTATTAAAATCCTTCGATCTGATCGGGGAGGAGAATACTTAAGCACAGAATTCCTGGATTATTTAAAAGAGAATGTGATACTCTCTCAGCTTACTCCCCCGTACACACCACAGCACAATGGTGTATCGGAGCGCAGGAATTGCCCCTATTAGATATGGTGCGCTCTATGATGAGTACTGCTAAGTTATCTATTTCTTTTTGGGATTATGCGCTTGAGACAGCCGCACACCTATTGAATATGGTTCCCACCAAATCTGTACCTACCACTCCATATGAGATATGGAAAGCGAAGAGACCATGTCTTAATTTTATTAAGATATGGGGTTGTCCGGCTTATGTTAAAATGCAAAATCCGGACAAGCTCGTGGCAAGGTCAGTTCTGTGCAAGTTTGTAGGATATCCCAAACATTCGCGATGGTATATCTTCTACCACACCGAGGAACAAAAGGTGTTTGTTTCTCGATATGCCACCTTTTTAGAAAAGGAATTTCTTGTGAAAGAAATTAGTGGTCATGAGGTTGAGCTGGAAGAAGTTCCAGCTACATAAACTATAACTGACAATTTGGTAGAACCAGAGGATTCAACAGTCCCCGACGAACCTCAGCCACTCCGCGGATCTAGTAGGGTTTCTCATCGACCTGAGAGATACCATGGTTTCCTCGTAGATGGTGGGAATGAGGATTGCATCATGAAAGATGATGACCCAACTAGTTTCGAGCAGGCCATCACAAGTGGAGACTCTGTGTAATGGCTGGATGCTATGCGATCTGAGATGGAATCCATGTACACTAACAAAGTATGGACTTTGGAAGTTGCTCCTGAAGGGGTAAAACCCATCGGGAGCAAGTGGGTCTTTAAGAAGAAAATTGGTGTAGATGGAAAGGTTGAGACCTTCAAAGCTAGACTTGTAGCAAAAGTTTTTCGTCAACGACCAGGTGTTGACTATGATGAAACCTTTTCTCCTGTCGCTATGTTTAAGTCCATCAGGATCCTACTTGCCATTGCTGCATATCATGACTACGAAATCTGGCAGATGGACGTCAAGACCGCTTTTCTAAATGGTGATTTAGAAGAGAGCGTGAACATAACACAGCCAAAGGGCTTAGTAGACAGTGGGAGCAGCGGAAAGGTGTGCAAGCTACTTAAATCTATCTACGGATTAAAGCAGGCATCACGGAGCTGGAACATCTGTTTTGATGAAGCTATCAAAGAGTTTAACTTCATCAAAACTGTAGATAAACCATGTATATATAAGAAGGTTGTAGAGAGTAAGGTTGTGTTCCTCATATCTTACGTGGATGACATACTCTTGATAGGAAATGATGTTCCTATACTACACTCGGTTAAACTCTTCTTATCACACAAGTTCTGCATGAAAGATCTAGGTGATGCCTCATACATCCTGGGGATAAAGATCTATAGAGATAGATCTAAGCGGGTGTTGGGATTTTCCCAATTCAGGTACATAGACACCATACTAAAGAGGTTTAGTATGGAAGATTCTAAGCGTGATAACTTACCCACTTACTCTGGAGTCACTCTCTCTAAAGAGATGTCTCCCAAGACTGATTTGGAGAGGGCTCACATGCAAGGGATGCCCTATGTTTTGGCAGTCGGTCAATCATGTATGCGATATTATGTACCAGACCGGATGTAGCTTACTTACTAGGTGTAGTGAGTAGGTATCAATCAGATCCTGGGAAGAAACACTGGACATCTGTGAAGAACATTCTTAAGTACTTTAGAAGGACTAAAGAAATGTTCTGGTGTATGGTAACGGTTAACTCCAGATAGAGTCCTTTACCGATTCGAGCTTCCAGGGTGATAAGGACGACAGTAAGTCGGTCTCAAATTTTGTCTTCGCCCTCAATGGAGGGGCGGTATGTTGGAAGAGTTCCAAGCAAGATACCGTTGCAGACTTGACGATGGAGGCTGAATACATTGCTGCCAAAGAGGCTGTCTGGATGAAGAAGTTCATGGCTGAATTTGGTGTGGTTCCATCCATTGAGCATCCAATACATATGTATTATGATAACAATGGAGCTGTGGCTTTAGCCAAGGAACCCGGTCCCATCAGAGATCCAGACATATTCTTAGGCAGTATCACCTGATCCGGATTATAGTTGATCGCCGGGAGATCGAGGTCAGGAGAGTTGACATGGAGGATAACACAGCGGATCCACTCACAAAGGCCCTCCGCCAGACGTGATTCGAGAGACTATTTGAGATGTTGGGTATGAGATACTATAACAACTGGCCTTAGTGCAAGTGGGAGATTGTTAGGAATATGTATGCCCTAGAGGCTATTATTGTACATTGATGTATATTATAGTGGATGCTTGGACATATATATAGAGGACTTTCTTGCTCGACATGATAGTATGCTATCTGGTTGCCTTTATCATAATATGTTCACTGGTATTATTATACTATCTCTCATATACATGTTGATAAAGCCCCTAGGATGTTGGCTTGACTACCAGGACTATGATGCGGATGATACTACTGGGACGTGGGTAGTCCACAAGCACATCCTTCAATTGTTCCTAGTCGAGGGAATATCGAGACATGGCATCGATATTCCAGAGTAGACTAGTATGCATGTTTCTTGATCCTGTACGGGGGTAATGGTTGATCCCATAGCCATTGGTGTTTGGCATCAAAGATTGTACATAGGTGCTCATTAGAGAATGGATACACCGAACAGGACTCGCCGAGAACTCCTAGATGGTACTATACCTATCGTCAGATAGCAGTTCTCTGGTGACACTAGTACAGGTTAGTCTGTAAACCCGAGATCGTCATAGAGTCTTGTGTGGTTCCCACTGTGCTTTGATTTCCTCCCTACCACGGTTCAAAGGAGTCGTGCAAACAGGTGGATTTTAGGTACAGTCCCGAGTCACATGGAGGCAATGAGGGATAGGAGGGGTTTCGTCTCTCTCGGTATAGGGAGTTGATGTTGCGCTATACTCGATTGGCTATAACAGGAAGTCCTTGGCCAGGGCTGTTGATGAGATTTACTGGTAAGAGTTATCAGTAGTTTCTCGTACCCTTATAGGCCACACATCGGCATAACTTATCAAGTTATTGGGGTCAGACAATTCCACCCCCAGACTCGATATGCGACATATCAGACGAAGAGACTGGACTGTACTGTAAGTGTTACTTATAGGCTTCATGGAAGTTTGGACAAGCTTGCTTGTTGATCTTCTATTCGCTCAATACCTGGATAGCCGTTACGTCCAACTAGTACCGCTGGTGGCTTATGGGTGACTGATATGATCATCACCTACTGCTGGCGTATTGACGAGTCTTTAGAGTCCTACATAGAAGTTTCCTGGTTCAAGCGAAACAAAGTAGGGCACATATGCTGATATGTGCGGGTGCCTAATTAAATACGAGTATGTGATACCGTATTTTAATCTAGCGGTTATTTGATATCACTTATGTTATATGTGATATAACTAGATTGTTAAATCAAGTGTTGATTTGATAATATGATAAACAGATAAATAATATTAATCGGTTATATGTGATATAACCGGATTATTAAATCAAGTTTTGATTTAATAATTTGATGTGTATTTATATTTGATATAATTATACATTAACTAATATTATAGCTCACTAATTTTTTTCTTATCTTAATATATATACACACACACACACACACACATATACATATATGATCTATATATATATATATGTGTGTATATATATATGATATATGTATATATATATGATATATGTATATATGTATATATACATATATCATATATCATATATCTATATATATATGTATATATATACATATATGATATGTGTATATATATACATATATGTATATATATACATATATGTATATATATACATCTATGTATATATATACATCTATGATATATGTCATAGATGTATATATATACATCTATGATATATGTATATGTATATACATCTATGATATATGTATATGTATATACATATATGATATATGTATATTATTTAAGAAGCATGGCATGGATTTTCTATTTTATGAAAATAGAAAAGAGGTGGAAAATAAGAAGATATTTTGGGTTTGAGAAATGGGGTGAAGCATGGCTTTTTATTATTGTTTATTACTCTTGACTCACTATTGAAGCATGGTTACAATTTTTAATTGATGAAAATTGTATACTTCAATAAGTGAGGAGATATGAGAGTCATTCTTCACTTGATATTTTTCTTGAGTTCATTTTGTGCTTGAGCTCTTTTCTCTTTAAATCTCTCCATTTTCTCCTCCTTGATCCTCCAAGCTCAATCCCTCACATTAGTTATAAACCCTTGAGCTTGTGAGCATCCTAAGTGAGCAAAAAAAAAACCCTACTTCACCATCCTACACTTGATTAGCATTCAAGTATAGTGTGGTTCCTTCACTAAAGAGTTTAGTGAAGAGGTATCTTGGATTAGCGGAGCTTCGGGTGGATCATCCTCGGCACGAAGATCATAAAGGAAGCTTGTTCAAACTTCGAGTGGAGCTACGAGGAGTCGTAGGGACTACAACCCAGAGCTTGAGAAGTGTAGGATACGGTCTTCAAAGGTTGTTGCCTCTTTCACTTAGCTAAAGTTTTTGTTATATCATAGTTAAACCCTAATCATCTAGTTAGGATTCTAGGATAGTCTAGCTTAGCACCCCAATTTTTTTAAAATAGCATGCGAGATGCTTGTGAAAACCCAGTGGTGGTGCTAGGATAGACTTTCAGGGGGGATCATTGGTGCCGGCCTTAGGGGAAATCTCGCCGGTCGTTTTGGTGAGGGGGGCCGGAGGATTCTTGCCATGTGTTCAAGTCTGTATTTAAATTATTGTGCACATGTTTGATTTTTTCTGTCTTTTCATTTTTGTGTGCATTGCACGTTTAAACTTTTGGGTTTCCAAAAAGTTTAAAAAGAAAATCAAAAAAAATAATGTGTCTGAAGGGATTCGAACACAGGGGCTACGTCACAGCAGTGCAAAGGCTTTACCAGTGAGCTACAAGTGGCTACTTGCTGTTCTTAAACAAAAATTTACTTATAACTTGTACTCAGACTTGTAAACTCCTTCTGTACATTAAATTGAAAATTTTTGTACAGTAAATTTTAAGTCGTTACATTCTACCCTCCTTATAAAAATTTCGTCCTCGAAATTTACATTTATATAAGGACTAATTTACAAATAAGTAAGGGCATCTTGCACGCATGTTATCTTCTCGTTCCCACGTTGATTCTCCTGGCGAATCTTTTCTCCACATTACTCAAACCAAATTTACTTCCTTGTTCCGTAGTGTCTTCACCTTTTGGTACAGGATATCAACGGGTTGTTGCTCGCAAGTCAGGTCAGTCTGAACTGTGAGCTCGGAGTGATCAAGGATGTGGCTGGGGTCGCTCATATATCTTCATAGCCGGGATATATGAAACACGTTGTGCACTCCTTCCAATGAGGGTAGTAGTGCCAAACGGTATGCCACTTCTCCGACTCGTTCAAGAATGTAGAACGGTCCTATGTATCTGGGAGCTTACCCCTCTTGCCAAAGCAGATCACTCCTCAGTTTGGGGATATCTTTAAGAAAACATGGTCTCCAGGTTGGAACTCCAGGTGTCGGCGCTTTGCATCTGCCCAATGTTGCTGTCGGTCTTGGGCTATGCGCATTCTTTTCCTGATCGTGCGAACTACGTCCACAGTTGCCACGATCATATCTGGTCCAAAGAGTTCACGATCTCCAACGTCGTCCCAACTTAATGGTGATCGACACTTCCTTCCATAGAGTGCTGCAAATGGTGTCATTCCAATGCTCGCCTGATAGCTACTGTTGTATGAAAACTCCACAAGGTGTAGGTGATCTTCCCACGAACCTCCGAAATCTAACATATAAGCTCTTAGCATGTCCTCCAGAATCTGAATTGTCCGCTCGGACTGTCCGTCCGTTTGTGGATGGTAAGCCATACTGAAGTTCAGACTCATTCCCAGGCTAGCTTATAGACTCTGCCAAAACTGTGATCGGAATCTGGTATCACGATCGGAGACGATATAAACTGGTACTCCATGTAATCTCACAATCTCCTACATGAGTTCATGAGTATCAATATAGTACATTTTAAAGAGTAAAATCTTACTTTAGATTCATGCTCACCTCCATATACTTCTTTGCTAACATCTCGGTAGATTGGCCAACTCGAAAGGGAATAAAGTGAGCCGACTTGGTGAGTCGATTCACAATAACCCATACCGTATCGTTACCCTTCGTGCTGCGAGGAAGGGTAGTCACGAAGTCCATGGTAATGTGCTGCCATTTCCATTCTGGGATTGGTAACGGTTGAAGTAGACCAGCAGTTCTGTGATGTTCAGCCTTCACTTGCTGACACACCAAACACTTGGCTACGCTTCTGGCTACTTCGCGCTTCATTCCATGCCACCAGTAGTGTTGCCGTAGATCCTTGTACCACCGGGGTGTACAGAGTAGGAGAGCTATAAGTTTCTTTCATTAACTCTTCTCGAACAGGATTTTGTGGTATACGCAATCTACTTCTATATCGTAAGGATCCATCTTCGTGGATGATGAAATCAGTTCGAAGTCCACTTTCTACTTGTTCTCGGATCTTTTGTAGTTTGGCATCATTTTCTTGAACTGCTTTGATCTGATTGACAATAGTAGACTGGACTTGTAAGTTCATCAAATACGAAGCGTTACCTGGCATAACCACTTCGATTGCCAATCTATGCAATTCCTGCTGTAGCTTCCACCGAGCGGTGAGATTCATTGCTAATGGCTGGCGGCTAAGTGTATCAGGAACTACATTCACCTTTCCAGGATGATATTGTAGGTTGATGTCGAAGTCCGCCATGAGTTCTAGTAATCTTCTCTGCCGCATGTTCAACTCCTTCTGAGTAAATACATACTTCAGACTCTTGTGGTCAGTGTATATATCCACTCGTTCATCCAAAAGATAGTGGCGTCAAATCTTAAGTGTAAAGATAACGGTTGCCAACTCAAGATCATGTGTTGGATAGTTGCGCTCATGAACCATCAGCTGTCTTGATGGAAAGGATACAATTTTTCCATGCTGGTGTAGTACACATCCTAATCTCTTACCGGACGCATCACAATGTATGATGAAACCTCCAGATTGATCCGGTATTATGAGGATAAGAGATGAAGTTAATCTTGTCTTGAGTTCTATAAAAACTTGTTCACATACTTCTGACCACACGAATGCTTTATCTTTACGTGTGAGCTTGGTCAAGGGTGCTGCAATCTTCGAGAAACCTTTAATGAATCTTCGGTAGTATCCTGATAATCCTAAGAAACTTCGAATATCCTTCACCATCTTTGGTGTCGGCCATTCGCTGACAGCTGACAGCTGACACCTTAGTTGGATCTACTGAGATTCCTTCGCCCGAAACGATGTGTCCGAGAAATCCGACTTGATCTAACCAAAATTCACACTTGTTGTACTTGGCATAGAGTTGATATTGTCACAATGTCTCCAGGACAATCCGCAAATGCTCAGCGTGTTCTTTCCGATTCTTTGAATACACCAAGATGTCGTCGATGAAGATGACAACGAACCTGTCTATGTACTCTTGGAAAACTTGGTTCATTTGATTCATGAATATAGCAGGTGCATTTGTAACAACCCTAAACTTTCTGTACAGAATTTTTTCAAAAGTACAAAGAGGAACACCTAAGCCTGAGCACAAGTTATAAATTTAATTTGCTTTTGAACAGTAAGAAAACACTTGTAGCTCATTGGTAAAATCCCTACAGTTGTGACGTAGCCCCTGTGATCGAATCCCCCCAGCTACATATATTTTTTATTGACTTTTCTTTTAAACTTTTAGAAGCTCAAAAGTTTACACGTGCAAAACATGTAAAATGAAAAGTCACAAAGAAAACAAACACATGGAAAATGATATACTAACAGACATGGACACGTGGCAGAGATCCACACCCCAACCCACCGGATTGGACCAGCAAGATTCAAGAATGGGCCGGCACCGCCGGTTTAAGCAGGGTGAAATGCAATTTTTTTTGTTCCCTAACACCCCTTGGACTCCCCCCATTAACCCCAGTCTGTTTGATTTCTCTGCACATTAACAAAGAAATTAAAATGAGGCATTAATCCACATTTTAATGCATTTTTTAATTCTTTCTTCATTACCCTAAATCCTAATTTTTCCTATAAATACCACACTACATTTTACCCCTCCTTATTCAGAAATCCCATGCTAAAACTCTCTAAAAAATTTTAAGTTCAAAAGCTCTACAAGTGGAGTTAGCAAAGGTCGAAGTTCCGGCGACGTTTCGGGAAGAATCCGGCGACGAAACGACTCCCGACGATCCCAAAATCTCCCTCTACCTCCTCTCTCTAATTCCAACCTGTAATTTCCCTCTTTCCCCTTCTCTTCTATTAAAACGAATTCATTCTTCAAAACTAGTCGGAAGCGGAGTTAATCCGACTTCCGATTCTATTTTAACTAAAAACGCAATTTTTCTTTAGAACAAATTCACCATCTTTTTGTATATTGTTTAGCAATCATAAACAAACATATTAGAACAAGTTTCATCTCAAAATAATATGTATTGCAACTTCTATTTCAATTTTACGGTAAAATACCATCATGTTTACATACGAAATTGTTTATTCATTTTACCCATATTACCTTTAGAAAACTCACGAGGTAATGACTTATCTCATCACAACACACATTCTTGACATAGCACGATGACTTTTGGAACATTAGTTTGTGAGAAAATACGAGTTTACAATAAAATACCATAAACATTTAAAAACCGTTTTCTTTAAAAGTGTATTATTTAATTCCTGGCAAATGCGTCTCTACAACCCATTTTGGAGAACCCCGATCGGGATGGTGCGGGTTATCGCACATCCTCGGGCCTAGTAGAGCGAGATGCAGACCTCCTCATGGAGCATCCGATCTCGATGGAATTTTTAATGCAATTTTTAAGAAAAATGTGATTTCTATTTAATAAATAAGTTATATTTTTTATAAATATATATATATATATATATATTTATCAAAATATCTACTTTAAGTATACAATATATATATTCCATATTTTCTAAATCAAAGGAATCACGAATTTCATGAAACTACCATTACAAATCAATACAATTCCTATATTACACCAAAATACCATATACATTGAAATCTAGGTTATATCCACTAGAATATTTCACTTTATAAAAATTAAAATTATGAAAACACTAAAGAAGATAATTAAATACTTGAGGTGTATTTTGAAAATATATCAAAACTATTTTTCATAAACCCCCCTCAAGTTATATCCATTTACAATAAGGACCCTAGTAAACATAGGTTTAAGCGGGACCGGTTCTCTTGAGCCTCAGGGAGCCGGAGAATATGGGTGCTTGCCTATATAAGGTAGACAACCTAAAAACGGAGTTATCAATACGGTAATTGTTTTGGAAAAAGGCACAAATCCTGCCGTTCATATGCAGCAGTTACCGATAACATCAAAACTAACTCAGGACTTCAATTTGTTTTAAAGTGTCTGACTCAGGCAGAGTCTCAGTCTAATATGAAATCAATCTGACTTGAATTCAATTCAAGTATAACTACAATACAACATGAATCCATTTATACCAGAATTCAATCTATATCGACCGAACCGAACCATGGATATACTCTCATTACATGACTATCCATTTATATCTGTAACACCCTAGTTCATTTATACCAATTCCAGTTCGCGTATTTCTTTAATTATGGTATTTTCCTGATTTACTGTATTTTGGGTGCAAATATTATATCTGACATCTATATTAGTATCCGACCCGACCCGCTTGCTTGAACCTATCTTGATTCATGATTATGATTTATCCTGACTTGTTACATAGACTTGTGCACATACATGTAAACTGCATACTGGCATTTTATCTGGCATGCGCATTTTTACAATATAACATTTTAAGTCACATAAAATATTTTAAAAATATATTGCATGGCCTGCATGATACCCCTAACCCCGTTGTAGCATCCGCGCATCTTATTCTCGTCCCGTTCAGTGAAACGGGCTTGTTTGGATGGCTACGCGCACGTACGTGCATCCGTTCTTGGGGGTATGCATTTTTGTTACCCGAACATTCATTTTTATTGTGGTCGTCGCATATATTTTTCGTATTTTTAAAACTGAATTTTAAACCCGATCTGGACGCATTTTGGAGTAAGTTTGTATTTGTCAAAATATCTAATTTTATTAATATTATATTTAAAATAATCTAACTATTTAAAATTTATATAACGATAAAATATATTTTAAAATTTATATCTTAACCATTAAAAACAAATTTATTTCTCCTCTCACTCTCTCTCCCCTCTCGCATATCTCTTTCTCTCTCCTCTCGTTCTTTCTCTCTTTTCTCTGCTTATCTCTCTCTCTCTCTTTCTCTCCTAACTCTCCTTCTTCTTTTCATATTTCTCCTGCCTCCGAGCTCATTCGAACCCACGCCCATGCGCTCGCCGCACCTCGTCGTCGCCGCTTCAGCCTTCCAGCCTCGCCTCAACCCCCTCGTCGCCCTCGACCTCCTCCTCCTCCTCATCTCCCGACCTCATATTCCTTCCCCGACGACTCACCTTCTCCAAACCTAACTCCAACCACCTTCGAACCATCACCCGAACCCTCACCTGCACCCCTCGCCGCCGGTAATCCCTCGACCCCGCATCCACCCTCTATTTCTCTCCTTTCTCCTCTCTTCCTCTCCCTTGCACCAAGCCCGAAGCCCTAGAACCCAAGAAAACTCACCACTGCCTTGCCTTGATCCCACTGCCTCGGCCGCTCCCTCACCTCCGGCGACCCCAGTCATCCTACCACCATCATCATCTCCCCTTCGCCTTCTTCTCTGAACCCAGAGACCCCAGCCTCCTTTTCCTTCTCCTTCCTTTCTTTTCTTCTCTTCCTCTTTCTTGTTTCTTGTTGTTCCGGTCATCGCCGGCGACCCCATCGCCGCCGTTGATCTCGTCGCCGCCCTCTCGTCTCTCCTGACCCCTGTGCACAAATCCAGTAAGCCCCACCCCTTCTCTCTCTTTCTTCCTCTTCTTCTTTTCTTTTCTTTTCCCGTTATTGAAATCTTGATTTGCAGCCATCGCCGGAGCCGGGCTTGACGCCGACGATCCAGACGACCCAGAGGATGTACCTTACCTGCGTGATCACCTTCTTGCGTTGCTTGGACCCGTCCCGTGTGTCGTGCGTGCGTTGCGATGTTTTGCCGACGTCGGACGTGCCGTACATATCCGTTTCGTGATCCGTCGAGGCAAGTTTATCTTGCTACATGCTACATTACTTTATATATATCTATTTTAATAAATATAATACTGGTATTTCAAATTATGCACCCCATGTTTACTTTTACAGTTTTTCGACATCCGTTTGCATCCGTACGTGTTACTTTACATCTAGCGCATGCAAACTTATCTTGTTACATACTATACTACAATATACTGCATCCAATGGAATATTTACATCTCATATTGCTTAGTTGTACATCCCACATTACCATTGTACAGTTTTACTGTTTTCGGATACCCGTTTGCATCCATCTCATTTAAAATATATATAACTATATCTATAGATCACATTAATACATAATACTGTGATATTAACACCCCATGTTAATAAAGTGCATCCTAATTAGAATATGAACTATAAATCTAACCCTAATCGATAATTGTGCATCCATATCATTGATTTCATATCTAATTGCATATCATGTCGCATTATTTCATTTTATTGTTATATTAGTACTCCATACTTGATTTTGTACCCATACTTATTACAGTTTGATTATGAGCACCCACTTGATACTTGTGCACTACTTAACACGACCTAATACCTTATTTGACATGACTTGACACATGTGCACTACCTGACATGACCTGATGTACCACAGCTTGACTTGATATCTGATCTTGCCGACAATCTTGACCTGTTGTTCCTATGGACATTTCCTGTTGTCTATTTAGACAAACATGTACCTGCTTGATCCTGTGTTGGCATTAACTCCAGATTTATCAATACTTGAACACATAACTTGGGGGTATGGGGAAATCAAGAATGTAGCCGAACGTAACTCAAAGGGCAATTATCCTTTTACCGTGGTCCCGTAGGGAATGAACGGGACATAAACTCACAGTCTATTATATCCTTTTACCGTGGTCCCGTGGGGAATGAACGGGGCATAGACCGATGGGTTACGATGAGAATTACATTAATTGATTTCGAATAACTTTAGAGTAGATAACCCTATAGCATAGTTTAGACTACTCACTGCACTTCACCTGTATATATCCTGTTCACTATACTATTTATTTCCTGATAACTTATACTGTTTATACTTCATTCCTGCATATTTCATTATATCCTACTTGTTTAGAATTATTGATATTGTGACGCACTGACGTCTGGGTTTTGCATGGCCCAGATCCCTTATCTTTATCGCAGGCTGTCCAGGAATATTTGGATCAACAGGGCGAGCAGTGAGGACCTATTATTAGTTTAGTTTAGTTTTCCTTTCATCATTTTATTCCTGATGTGAGCCCGCATTATGGGACGTACATTCTAGATTAGTATTGTACTTGGATCTTTTACTTCCGTATTATTTTATTCCATGACTCGTTTATTCTGGCTTATAGACATGTATTAGATAGTTTATTACTGTTCTTGATATCTCTACAGCCGTAATGTGACTGTGGAGGGATATTTCCTATCCACAGGTAGCATGGTTGGCTCTGTCACATGCCGATCTTAGCGCACTCTAGGAAGCGGGGTGTGACAATATCCATTTCATTTACATGATATCATGGTCTCAGAAAGTCGTATACAAACATTCATTACAACAATACAAACAATACAAGAGACATTACGGGGTATTTAAGGGGTAGACTGGTACAGAACATGTTAAAGATGGCACGAGGTGGTCACTAAAAGACATAACTATACATCCATGCCTTTGTTCCGTGGTTTTATCGACGGAGCCTTGTACTACGGGTTACCAAAGTCCACGGTGTAAGTTGGACTCCTCTCGTATACACTGGTATATTCTGTACCAAGTTACAAACAACTGCGTTAACATTATAATCAAACATTACAAGTTATACTCTCTTATCTATCTACTCAATTTCTATCTCTCTTTGGGACTTACCGAGCGATTGTTCGCTGACGACATTCATTCTCTCTTCTTTCTTTGGAATGTTGTCAGGAGGATTCGACTCTGAAGATTTCGAGACCAGCCAGGAGCACTTGGAGCAGACCACTGAGCGGCACGGCCATTAGACTTTACTTGTACTTACTTTTCATTTAGTTCATGCCATTGTTTAGGCATTGCTTTCCAATCCTGTATTTACATTTTCAGTTGTACTTGTAAATAAATGTTTAATAAATAAAAGTTGTTGTTCATTTACATTCATGTCTTCTTGTCTATATTTACATTATATTGCTTAGTTATGCTTAGCGTGTTTACTTCTAAGTAAATACGTAGCGGGCCTCGTCGCGTCTTCTCACCCGTATACTGGGAAGCGGGACGTGACAGCATTGGTCACTCCAAATAGTATCACGAGATATTCGTAATGACCATAGCGAGTCTTGAACGCCATCTTCAGAATATCATACTCTTTGTCCTTCACCTGATGATAACCCGAACAAAGATCTAGTTTCAAAAATACACAAGACCCGCTTAGCTGATCAAAAAGGTCATCGATGTGAGGTAGTGGATACTTGTTCTTGATCGTCACTTCGTTCAGAGTTCGGTAATCTACACACATTCTGTATGAACCTTCTTTTTTCTTCACGAGCAAAACTGAAGATCCCCAACTTGAAATACTGGGAAGAATCCAACCTTTCTTCAGAAGTTCGTCCAACTGAGTACGGATCTCCTTCAATCATTCTGGATTTAACCGGTACGGAGCTTTGATTAGTGATTGGGCACCAGGTATTAAGTCAATACTGAATTCAAGAGCTCGATCAGGAGGCAAACCTGTTATTTCTTCAGGAAACACATCCTCGAACTCTCAAACTACCTCTGACTTTTCTTTTTCCACCGGTAGAGTAAATATTTCTGCATTCTTTGGCTTGGCACGGAAGATTCCTGGCTCTAAAATTCTATCTCCACTCTTGAAGTAAAAGACATGGTGATCTGTTATCTCAAATACTACCCTCTTTTGACGGCAGTCAATCATAACATAAAAAACTCCCAGCCAGTCCATCCCCAACACAACGTCGAAATTTGGGATGTCCAGTAGTTTGAAATTCGCGTAGAATTCTCGTCCGCAAACCACTACTGGACACTGATCAAATACCTTAGTTGCTTTCAATACTCCATTCCCGGAACTGACATTCCATCTTGAAATGAGTGGCTTCACGGGAATCACATGTGTTCTTACAAATCGTTGGGACATGAAGTAGTGTGACGCTCCAGTGTCAAACAGTGCTAGTGCAGGAAGGGTGGCTACTAGTATAGTACCTAAGTTGTGTGAGGCTGGTTTTAGATACAGGGAAAATATAGAGGTATACAAGGATTGAAAAGATGAAAGGATTGGGAATTACCAGTGATTACTTGGTTGGCGGCTTCGGCTTCCTCAACTGTCATTGTGAAAGCCTGACGTCTGGGTACATTCCACCTTGCTGGAGGCACATTCCTATGTCCTTGGGGCATGTTCCTCTGCCCTGGAGGCATGTTCCTCTGTGCCTGATGGAATTGTCGAAGAGGCTGTGCAGGAGGTCCATGTAGAGGTGGAGCAGATAGGGCTAAGCGAGGTGCAGGAGCCTGAATAGCTGGCCGCTGCGGGACTGTGATTGCGGATCTAGGTGTTGGAGCTAGGTTGAGACAATATGGACATGCTCCAATGGCGTGAGTGGATGCGCCACGCATGCAGTTTTTCGCCAGGTGTCTGTTCCTCTTGCAGTAGAAGCAAAAGTCTGGACTGGGCCGGTTAAATGTTACTCCCGGTCTCCTGGGTGCAAAAGTTATTCTGGAAGAGGTTCCTCCTGCCATCTGAGTAGCAAGGCATTTCACACCGGCAGTCTGAGGTCTGCCCTTCTTCTTCACAATTGCCTTATAGCGTCGGGCAGCCTTCAGAGCATGATCATGGGTTGGGAAATCCCCTGTAGCGAGTGCAGCTTGGATTTCTGGGTCCAACCCTTGCTGAAATCTTCATGCCCGAATCTCAGCAGTCGGGATCAGGTGTGCCACGAACCTGCTATGGTCTTATGTTAGCAATGTAATGAGTGAAATCAGGAAATTGAATATTGAGACAATATCTTACCTGCTAAGTATGGTAAACTCAGCATTGTATTCATCCACGGACTTGCTCCATATCAAGCCTTGTTGTAAGTGGATGAAATGTTGTTCCATATCGAAACGGGCAGTCTCAGGAAAGTATTTCGCGTTGAACATATCGCGAAACGTCTTCTATTCAATCGGTTGGGCGAGTCGGCTTTCTTCAGCCTTCCACCAGACTCTGGCGTTATCTGTTAGTTGCAGCTTTGCAACTCTCACCCAAACAATCTCTGGCACTTGTGCTGCCGCCAGATCATCTTCTATAGACTGAGCCCATTCTTCTGCCTCCAGTGGGCTCTCTTTCCCAAAGAAATGTTTCGGGTGCAATGCCCGGAATTGCTCGACTCCGGGTGCCTCGACCTCTGGGCGGTGCATGAGGATAGCAGTCTGCTGCTGCCGACCCTCCAAGAGGCTCTTGATCTCCTCAAGTAGTACCGTTTGCTCATTGATGGGAGCTGCAACAGTAGGTGGTGGTGGTGGTAGAGTGGGTGGTGGAGTGTTGCCATTGACGTTCGTGTTGGTGTTATTGGGAGAATCCATGACCTTGATAGAAAAAGAAAGATTAAGATAGATTCAAGGAATTTGAAATGTAAAGAATGTATATTTGTTGATTCTTATAATTCTTTTGATATATTTCTTAAGACTTCATGCAGAACTGACCTGCATAGGCCACCAACAAAACCTGTCATGCTCCGCTTCCCAGTGTACGGAAGTGGTGACGTGGCAAGCCCGCAACGTATTTACTAAGAAATAAATACGTTAAGTATAATTAAGCAATATATGTATAAAATGCATAAGAATTGACAAGAGATATAAAATAAAAAACAACTTTTATTAACATTCATTTTTACATTACAACTGCTTTGAAAAGGAAAGATACAATGATATAAAGCAATGTCTAAACAGTGGCATACAAACTGAAATAAGTACAAGATGAACTAGAAGTCCTGATGGGCAATGAACTGGTCCAAGTCCTCATGGCTTGGCTCGATCTCCTGAGAGTCCGGTCCTCCTGACGAACATTCCAAAGAAAGAAATAGACAGGAATGTCGTCAGCAAACTAGCGCTCGGTAAGTCCCAAAAGAAAGAAAGGAATATAGCGAGTAATGAGAATTGAACTGGTAAGATGTACAAGTATAAGATTGCTATTCTAACGTAATTGTTTGTAGCTTGGTACAGAAATTATTTGTGTATACAAGAGAAGTCTATATTACCCAGTGGACTATGGTAACATGTAGTACAAGGCCCCGTCAAAACCCACAGAACAACGGCACGAGAGTTCAAGTAGGTGTCTTTTAGTGATCATCTCGTGCCACATTAATACATTCCGTATCAATCTACCCCGTTAACCTCGTAATGTATTGTATAGATTATATTTACAATTCTTGCCGAAACCATGGATATAAGTTGTTCAAGTAGTCAGGTCCAGGATATAATCTTGTAGTCATGTCAAGTTATAGCCATGGTTCGGTCAAGTTAAGTCTTGTATTCAGGTTTGATATTCAAGTTCATATTTAAGTATACATGTTAGAGTTTGGATTTATGTTTAAATTAGATTCTGATTTGAGTTTGAATTCACGTTTGATTTAGACTCGGATGGAGTCAGACACTTATAACTGATTTGCATCCTCAATTAGATTCGGGAGTCATCAGTAACTGATGCACATGAACTGCATGATTTGTGTCTTTTTCCAAAACAATTATCATTGATAACTCTATTAAGTTTTTCTACATTAAATAGGCAAGCACTCACTTTCTTTAGCTCCCTGGGGCTCAAGAGAATTGATCCCGCTTAAACCTATAAACATATATTTACCAAAGTCCTTAAATATAGTTTTATATAACTCAAGAGGGTTTTATGAAAAATATTTTTAATATAATTTCAAAATAACCTCGAGAAATTATTTAAGGTTTCCATAGATGTGAATTTTAGGGATTTGAGGTATTTTAGTGATAATAGCTTAGCTTGGAAAGTTCATGGTATTTTATTGTAAAACTTGTCTTTTGTTGGTATCTTGATGGTATTTTGGTGAAACTTGAAATTCTTTAATTTGAAAAAATGTAATTTTATTATATTTTGAAAATATATGAATTGGTAATATTTATATAAGTATTAAAAATTAAAATTTTAATTAAGTAAAAAAAATATGTTTTTCTTAAAAACCTTTCGAGACTGAATGCTCCGTGAGGAGGTCTGCATCTCGCTCTACTAGCCCAAGGATGTGCGATAATCCCATCATCCAATAGCGGATCCCCTAAAAAGGTTGTAGAGGCTTATTTGCAAAAGAATTCTAAAATATAATTCCAAAGAAAACCGTTTTTATAGTAAATGGTATTTTAATGTAATCTTGTGTTCATAACTAAAATTCATATAAGGGTATATCGTGCTATGAAACCATGTGTGTATGTGAGAGGTAGGTCGTTACCACGTGAATTTTCCTAAAGGTAGTTTAAACAAAACATTAAAAGATGATATATACAAACTTCATGGTATTTTAATGTAAATGTCGAGTTAAAGTTATTTTGCATGATATTTTTGATTAAAAATAGGTTCTATGCATTGGTTTTATGTTAACAAGCATGGTGTAGGAATATGAATGAAAAATATTTAAGAAAAAGTGAACTTTCTAGGGTTTAGAAGAAGATGTCGGTATTAACTCCACTTCCGACATATGTTTTGAAAAGAGATTTTCAAAGAAGAAGAAGAGGGATTGGAAGGAACTTACACTATAAGAGGCTTAAAGAAAGGTGTAGGAAGCGAGGGTTGTCGTCGTGGCGTCACGGGGTCGCCGGAACTTGCTTCGATCATCGCCGGAACTTGATCGCTTGCTAACTCCTCTTCTACTCCACTTGTACTTGAGAAATTTTGAGAATTTTAGCTATAATTTTCAGAATAATGAAGGGATAGGGCATGTGGTAGTATTTATAGGGTGGAATTAAGGTTTTGGAATTAAAATGGTGAATTAAAATGCATTAAAATGATGATAAATGTGGAATTGAAGGGTCTCTGTTTGATTTCAGAGCAATCAAACAGTGCAGGGGAGTTAGGGATAAGGGAAAGGGTCGTGTGTGCAAAGCCCGGGCCTCATTAGGCTCAGGTGGACCGTCGGTGCCGGCTCTAGGGGATTCTCATCGGTCGTTTTGGTGAGGGGCCGGTGGATTCTTGCCACATGTTCAAGTCTGTATTTAAATCATTGTGCACATGTTTGATTTTTTCTGTCTTTTCATTTTTGCGTGCATTACACGTGTAAACTTTTAGGCTTCCAAAAAGTTTAAAAAGAAAATAAAAAAAATAATGTGTCTGATGGGATTCGAACACAGAGGCTACGTTACAGCAGTGCAAAGGCTTTATCAGTGAGCTACAAGTGGCTTCTTGTTGTTCTTAAACAAAAATTTACTTATAACTTATACTCATGCTTGTAAACTCCTTTATGTACATTAAATTGAAATTTTTCATACAGTAAATTTAGAGCCGTTAGATCTTTAGTTACTTCATTTTGATGAAGTTGAAACTTGAACTTGGTTCTCTCGGGTGGATTATCTTCGGCAAAAGAAGACCGGTTTGCAAGCGCGATCCAGCGCTCTTGAGAGCTTGCTAGAGTCCATCATTGGAGCTTTTGAAGAAAGCTCAAGGATGTGAGTATTCTATACATAGTAGATTAGTATATCTCACTAGGTTTTTTGTTTACAAGTTTTAGTTCTTTAGTTTTGATTCATGGTTTTGCAACTTTAGCAAATTAGAATTTTTTAAAATCCATGTTGCTATCTTCTAAAATTAGCTTGCTAGTGTGCATAAGTTCCCGACAGGTCCTTTATATAGGAGGGGGGAAATATATCAATTAGTTTAAAAGGATCTCTCATTAAGAGATCTCAATCGATCTCAAAGATCACTCGGGGAATTATATCCACTGTTGGATCTAAGATCCGGGAAATTTTGTTTAACAGAAAATATTATTTGTTCATTTTAGAAAGATTAGGAAAATATTTTCCAAACAGAGAATTGATGATTTGATTGGTGATATTATAATCACCGTTGGATTTAAAATCCAAAGGCTCTCTGTTTAACAGAGAAAATCTTTCTAATATTAGAAAGACCAGGGGGGAATATTTCCCAAATAGAATTTAATTCTACTTGAAGCTAGCGCTTCAGATTGGTCCTCACGTGCTTTGCACGTGAGTACTGCCATATATATGTATAGAAGCAGCGTTCATGTGCTTTGCACATGAGCGCTTACGTGTTTAACATGTAGGGCTTTTATATGGGTTTTAATTCATCACTCACATGCCTTGCATGTGAGCGTTCACATGTTCAACACGTGGAGCCTGTATCATAGGATTTAATCCTGCTTGAAGCCGGCGGTCATATGCTTTTCATGTGAGTGCTCACGTGTTAATCACATGGGAGATCTTCCTTTCATCTTTGCTTGATTTTCTGAGCCATTTTCTTCTTTTCCAACACTTTATTTTTGTCAGAGCTTAGGAGTCATTCCAACTTACACCACGTGCAACATTTTGTTATGCCGAGACTTGAATGCTTCTCTTTATAATTTAAAGAAGTGTTCATCTTCTCCTTCACTTTCACAGAGAAAGAGCCATGACTTGCAATCTCCCGCATACTCCTTGACAGCTATGGGAGGTGCCTATTAGGGAGATTATTTCTCGTTTCACTGCACGTCTAGCAAATCCCATTCTTACGGACGCTCAATGCGATACGGTGATGCATGAGCTCATGGCCCGTAGGGGGTCTCTTTTTCCCGCCGGCTCTATTTGGATTCGAATGATATTCTTGGCTATCCTTGACAACATTCTCCCTCATCCAGCGGAGATGACTTTAGCGATACTTGACGCAGCGGAGGACAAGATAGACCGTGTTTACGGGGCATGCTTGATCACGAAGCCTCTCAGGGACCGCTCAATTCACATACTGAGTCAAATACGGGCTCGGCGGGCTGTGATGTCTTCCTTTGCCGTCGAGCGCGGCGCTGGTAGGTGGGGAGGGACTCTTCATGAGAACCGCCGCTACGACATAGTAGAGAGGGCTGCGAGGGAGTTAGAGAACTTTGTATACTGTTTTATTAACCCATGTAGTCCTTATCCCATGTTTAGTGATCTTTTCCCTATAAATTGAAATAAGTATTTAAATGCATGCTTATTATTTGATGAATTTTTCATGTTAAACAAATGCCCCCACTACTTTGCCCATGTAGGTATAGACGTGGGTTAAGTAGTGCAAAGTACACGACTGCTCTCTTGACTTTCAGAATCTGAGAAGGTAGTGAGCGGACATAGGCGCCGCAATTCTACGTCTTGAAGCCTGTGATCTGCACCTTTCTCCTTTTTAAGGCGTCTTCATCCACCAATTCGTCATAGGTGGCCTATGGATAGTATACGGTAGTGAGTATTAACAGTCCACAGGGTAGCGATGGCTTAGGAAACAGATTTAGATATGTTTCCTAAGTCTTTTCAACTTTATGAGCTGTGAGGGTCTCATAAAGATATTTCTCCCTACGAGTCGAGAGGACTCATGTGAGGCTTCTTCATTGGCATGCAACTTTGACGAATGTGTGGCCTATGGATAGTATACAAGAATCAGTATTGACCTCCTTATAGGGCAGCGATGACTTAGGAAACAGGTTTAGATCTGTCACTTAAAGCTTAGCTTAGTTTATTTACTCGTTCCGAAGCGTTCGGTCTATCCTTCCCTTAGGCATGTAGATAGACTCATCCTAACGTCAAACATGCATAACCCCTATCGACACAGGTGTCTGTTAGGTTTGTGGTGTTAGGTTAAGTCCACCGTTACGTGAGCAGATATCATCTCGATCCACGTCCACTCAGGTCACTGGTTACGAGTAGCCGTGTACTTGCTGTATCGCCCAACCTTACCATTGTAGATACAACATCTCAAGTAACCTTCCTAGGCTGGTATGTCCGTATTGCCATCAGATAGTTCAGCGTTAGACACACCGTGGCGCTTTACCTTGAGATTAGACTCCCTTCTTTGAGGAGTCCTAGGGAGTCAGAGCTGTATATGTCTAAGTTGGGTTAACTTCCAATGGTCTTTAGGCTTCACATGTATTGCCATTGAGACCCGAAACTAGGAATATGATGTCACTTAGCTTCATCTTGCGTCTACACCCTGCTGGAATGAGAAAGACGTCGAGATAATCTCTAGGCTATAGATGTTGCCATCGAGATCTGGAGTTAGGACTTTGTCATGACTTTGCTTTTATATTTGGCTCCTTAGAGCTTTCATGATGTCGCGTCTACACTCTGCTGGAGGGACGTCGAGACAATCTCTAGGCTGTAAATGTCGCCATCGAGATCTGGAGCTAGGATTTTATCATCACTCCACTTTAACTTGACCCTTTGGTCCTTACTGGCGTCATAATCGCACATCACCGGAGTGAACCGGATGTCCTTGAACTATTTACAAAAGTCGTAATTCGAATCATCCGCAGAGCAGAAAAATTTCATTTTATCACTTCAATTTTTTATTCTCCACGATGCTCTAGCATTTCAGCTTTTCATATCGTGAAAATTGCGTTGCCCAATCATTTCGGCTATTTTTTCGCGGTGCCCAATTATTTCGGTTATTCCATACACATTTTTGAGTTTTTTACCAATCTTGGCATCAGTATTGCTACAACTGGAATAGTACCAAGAGCAACATATGCCGTCACCTATTCGAGCCAAGATGGCTTAGAAGATGGAGTTAGGATTCCATCAACTAAGGCTTTTCAATGTTTACGAGCCGTGAGGGTCTCGTAAAGTTATCTTCTCCTTATGAGTCGAAAAGATCTCATAGGGGTATTTCCCTCCTAAGAATCGTAGGGACTCCTAAGTGAATCTTGTAAGTCGTAAGGATCTTACAAGAGTATTTTTCTCATTGTAAGTCGAAAGGACTTACAAGTATTGTCCACCATGTAGAACTCATGTTTATTTATGCTTATACCTATTTCTCGATTCAATAGAAGCCCTTTGTGCCCGTAGATTGTGTACTAGAGTTGAGATCAAACTACTTGTAGGGCTATTATAGAGGGGTATATGATGGATTAGGAACATGGTCTGATCTGCTTCCTAAGGATTTTGAATTCTATAAGCCCTGATGGTCTCATAGAGGGGTATTTCTTCTTACTAGTTGGAAGGATCTCGTAAGAGTATATTCTCCTTGGAAATCGTAGGGATTTCCAAGTGTCTCTCACTTTTGTGAGTCGTAAGGATCTCACTTTGGTGTTCTCCTTACAAGTTGAGAGGACTTTGTAAGTGTACTATTTTTAACGAGTTTGCGCTCTTTCAGGTTTTCATAAGCTCGCCGGCAGTCCTGCTGGTTTTACTTACGGCGCCCTTTCGGGTTTTCATCCATGCCCTTTTTTCTTATGGACATACCTTTTTTTTGAACGTTGAAGCTCTCAGATGTAGTTTCGCCGTAAGTGACTCAATTGTTTGCCGGTGGCACTTGGGTATGGTATGGATTATTTATGCCCGTGGATTGTGTACGATAGTCGATTCGAAGATTGTCCGTAGGGCAGCAAAATATTTCTTAGAAGACTGCATCATCGGGAGAGCTTCATAGCCGGTGGGACTTGAGATGCAGCCTCGCAGGTGGGACTTGAGTTGCAATCTTCGCCAGTGGAGTGGGACTTAAATTGCAATGTCAATCTTATGGGGCACATTAGTTTTAAGGACATCACGGTCCAACATTCCCGTGTTCGGGACGACGAGCTTGTTTAGGGACATTTCGGTCCAACATCTCCATGTTTGAGGTGAAATATTAGTTTAGGGACGTCTCAGTCCAACATTATCATTCACCAAGTGACGAGTTAGTTTAGGGAAATTTCGGTCCAACGTTCCTATGTTCGGGACAAAATGATAATTTAGGGACATTTCGGTCTAACATTAGCTTAGGGACATCTCGGTCCAACATTCCTGTGTTCGGTACAAAATGATAGTTTAGGGACATTTTGGGCCAACATTAGGTTAGGGACATCACGGTCCAACATTCCTGTGTCTGGGACGAAATGATAGCTCTCAGAGTTCCGGCTTAGGAAGATAAGGAGCGGACATAGGTGTTATCATTTATCACTGACCTAAGTCGTAACCACTTACATAATACTTCTTGAGGAATCGACCGTTTATTGGTCGATATATTCTTTCTTCATGCATATTCACGAGTTGGTAAGCTCCACCTTGGTAGACTTTCTCTATAACATACAGACCCTCATAGTTTGGCTCGAACTTCTCGCGCTTTGCGTGATTAGGGATCATGGGTCGTTTGACTTCCAGTACAAGTTCGCCTTGGCAGAATGTCCTCGGTCTGGTTAATCTTTCATATGATTGGGTCATTCTCACTCGATAGGCTTCCAGGCTTTGCTGTGCCACGAGACGGGTCTTATCAAGTGCGTCGAGTTCTTCGAGTCGGAGGTGAGAGTTATCCTCATCCGTGAGCTCATGGTGAACTGCCATCCTTAACGAGAGAAGTTCTATCTCTAGCGGAAGCACTACTTCGGCTCCAAGCACCAAGGCATAAATCATTGTCTTTGTGGTTGTCTTGAACATTGTTCGGTATTCCTAAAGAGTTTCATGCAGCCTCTCATGCCAGTTGTTTTTATTAATGGACACCATCTTCTTTATGAGTTTCATCAACGTCTTGTTGAAGGCTTCAGCAAGACTGTTGGCTCGAGGGTTATAGACGGAAGAATGCCTCCAGTCTATCTTGTGTTGCCTGGCGAAGCAGTTTATTTTATGGCTCCTGTAGGCTGGTCCGTTGTCCTAGATTATATGCCGTACAATTTTGAACCAGTATATCACATGCATTTTGAAGAAGTGGAGAATGTTCTCCGTTTTGACCTCTTTCAGCGGTATCGACTCTGCTCATTTAGAGAAGTAGTCGGTTGTCGCCAGGATAAATCTATGCCCTCTCGATGACGTCGGTTCAATGGGGCCGATGATATCGATACCCCACATCTCGAACGGCCAGCTGGCTATGGTTGGATGCAGCGGATTGGGGTGCTGATGTATGAAATCCCCGTGAATTTGACATGAATGACAATGCTTCGTGTATTCGATGCAATCTTGCATCATTGTGGATCAGTAGTAACCCATTCTCTTGGTCTTCAATTTCATATTTGGTCCCGCTTGATGGGAGCCGCAAAATCAATCGTGTACTTCTTAGACGACTTTCTTAGCTTCTTTCGGCTCTAGGCATCTCAAACATACAGAGTCGAAAGATCTTTTGTATGAGGTCTCATTGACGAAGGCGAACGACAGAGCTTGTTTCATGAGTTGATGTCTAGATAAGGCATCTTCAGGAGCACGTTGGGATGTGAAGTAGTCTAAAAAGGCTTGCCTCCAATCTTCATCTTCATCCACTATTTTAGTCTGGAGAACCTTCTCTTCAAGTATCTCTTCTTTTTCCTCAGGCGTTTCCACTAGAGACTCTGAAGGAGATTCAGCTGGTGATAGGATCTTGCGGCTCTGGACATTGATCATTACATCAGCGAGATCTTCATGTGTCATTTCTTTAGCAAGTTTTACTAATGCGTCTGCTTTGCTGTTTTCTGCTCGCGACACACTTTCCAGCACCTAAAAGGGAATCTGTGTCAGCAGTTGCCGCACCTTTTCTTTATACTTTATTAGCTCCAAAGCGCATGTCTTGTAGCTACCGTTCACTTGATTGACAACTAACTGTGAATCTCTGTGTATTAGAAGATCTTTGATGCGCATATCGATCGCAAGTTCGAGACCGGCAATGCGAGCTTCATATTCAGCCTCGCTGTTGGTTCTCGGTTCTGTCAACGAGAAGGCATAACGGAGTGTTCCGCCTTGGGGAGTCACGAAGATAAGACCTACCCAGGCTTTGATTATTGGGGTTTTCCCCTTCCGGACCTTCATTGAAGATACTCCGTCGAAGTATAATTCCTACCGGTATTTTCCGGTTTCTTCTACCTCTTTACTTATGCCGAATTCGTATTCATCCGGCAGTTCGCTATTCAATGGAGAGTCGGCTGGAATCGGATGCTCCGTGAAAAAGTCGGTGATGGCTTGGCCTTTTACCTCATTGAGTATGCGATAAATAATTGTAAACTCCATCAACATAAGGGCCCACTTGGCGAGCCTCCCAGTCAACATAGCTTTAGACACGAGGTATTTGAAGGGGTCCACCTTCGATATGAGTTGGAATTCATGTGCCAGGGCGTATTGTCTGAGGTTTGTGACTGCAAAGATCAATTCCAGGCAATACTTTTCGATAAGAGAGTAGTTACTTTCTACTTCCAGCAGGACTCGACTCAAGTAGTATAGAGCCTTCTTCTTTCCTTGGTCGTTTTCTTGAGCCCAAAGCGCACCTAGAGAACCATCAAGGGCGATTGTATAGAAGATAAGGGGTTTTCCCTTAATCGGAGTGGCGGAGACCGATGGATTCTGCAAATATTGCTTGATCTCCTTCAGTGCATGTTGACATTTCTGATCCCATATAAATGGGGTGCCTTTCTTCATTAGATGGCTATACAAACGACATTTTCCGGAGAAGTTGGCGATGAACCGTCGGATATAGCAAGCTTTCCTTGGAGAGATCGTAGTTGTTTGAGATTCCTCAGAGGGGGCAATTCCATAATTGCTCTGATCTTGGAGGGGTCAATTTCGATCCTTCGGTGGTGGATTATAAAACCCAGAAACTTCCTTGATGAGACTCCAAAGGCACATTTTAGCAGATTCATCCTCAGGTTGTATTTGCGAAGGCGCTCGAAGACTGTCCTTAGATGCTCCAAGTGCTCTTCATATGACATGCTCTTGACTACGAGGTCGTCTATATAGCATTCAATGATGTCATGTATCATGTCGTCGAATATCTTAGTCATTGCCCTTTGATATGTCATCCAGGTATTCTTCAGTCAGAAAGGCATCACTTTATAAAAGAATACGCATAGCGGGGTGCGAAAGGCCGCATGTTTCTGGTCCTCGGGATCCATCTTGATATGATTGTATCTTGAAAATCCATCCATAAAAAAGAAGACCTCGTGAGTAGACATATTGTCTATCATCAACTCTATGACTGGCACAAGGAAGTTATCCTTCGAGCATGCCTTATTGAGGTCTCGAAAGTCCATGCAGATCCGGATGGTCCCGTTCTTCATCATCATGGGGACGATATTGGCGATCCAGTCGGGGTACTGGACCTCTTAGATGAAGCCAGAGTTATGAGCTTCTTGACCTCGGCGTTGATACCCATCTCGACTTCAAGTCGCATCCTTCTTGGTGCTTGCTTGACCGGCTTTATTTTCGGCATTATGGCCAATTTGTGAACTGCTACCTTTAGATCGAGACCTGACATCTCAGAGTAATTCCATGCGAAGCAGTCTTTGTACTCAATGAAAACTTCTTTTAGACCAGCTACTTGTTCATCCGACAGCAGCTCGCTAACGAACGTGGGTCGAAAATCTTCTTTGGTTACTAAGTTCATCTTTTTTAATTCATCAGCGGTGATGTGGATCCCGTCTTCCAGCTTTCTTGGCGCTGGCGGCAGCTCTGAAATTTCTTCTCCTTCATTGGCAAAGCAGTCAAGGTGATGAAGCGTATCTTCATCCTCCTCTTCATCGATGAGCCTTATCATGTTGTAAGCATGGGCGAGCTTCCGCATCTTGGGTTGGTTATGCTTTGACTTGGCGGGGTTCTCTCGCATTGGCTCATGCTTTTACGGAGGTTCCACTTTCTAGTTATCGCTTAGTTTGAACTTGTCTTGCCTGTACTGGTTTTCCGCCCAATTCTTGAAGACAGAGCAATCCTCGATTGGATGACCAATGACCCGATGGTAGGGAAAATAATCAGGATGATCCAGAGCATTAGCTTCATGAGGCCGCTTGCACTTGGGCAGCGTTAATATCTGGTGCTTCATGGCGAGGTTAAATATTTTTCTCACCTTGTCCCGAGGAAAAGAATATTCCCGTCCCATCCTTTTTTCAAAACATATGGCTGGGCAATTTTGCAGCTTGGCCATAGATGATGTCCTATCTTTGATGTGACCGCCTTGAGCTCTTTTATTTTTAAAGGAAGGTATGGGCAACTATCGAGGATGAGTATCATGACTCGTCTCTCCTATGGATTACCTTCTTGGGTGCGAGCTTCTAGCTATTTCACACAGAGCTGTATGACCCATTTGATATGCTTCTCTCATCAGCTTCTCAGTCAGGTCCTCTGTTGGCAGAGTCACAATGTTTTGTAGAGCTTCATTATATTGCCTGCCCGAGGATAATTGCATATATTGTCATGCCCCGCTTTCCGGTGTACGACAAGGTGGCGCGGCGAGGCCCGCTACGTATTTACTCCGAAGTAAACACGCTAAGTGTATCTAAGCAATATAAAGTAAATGTACACAAGAAACATGAATATAAATGAACAACAACTTTATTTATTAAACATTCTTTTACAGGTACAACTGGAATGTAAATACATGAATAGAAAGCAATGCCTAAACAATGGCATAACTGAAATGAAAAAAGTATGTATAAGTGCCTACAGCTCTGGGTTAATAGCAAACTGCTCCAAGTCCTCAGTACTGGGCTCGGTCTCTAGTGCATCCAAATCATCTGACAACATTCCAAAGAAAGAAGAAATGAATGTCGTCAGCGAACAATCGCTCGGTAAGTCCCAAAGATGAGTAGAGATAGAATATACAGAAAGAGGATAAGATTAGTAATGTTTGATTATAATGTTAACGCGGTTGTTTGTAGCTTGGTACAGAATATGCCAGTGTATACGAGAGGAGTCCCACTATTCCGGAGACAAAGCTATACGGAGCAAAAGGAACCTTCAGCCACGGTACAACGGCAATGGATATTCAGGTTAGTTGTATTAAAGTTACGGTCTCGTGCCACTTCTAACACATTCCGTACCAATCTACCCCTTTAAAAGCCCCGCGATGTATTTTGTATTGTTTTGTTATATAGATGGATAACTTGCCGAAACCTGATATCAGTAAACAGAATAGATATAAATAGATAGTCATGTAGACGGATTATATCTATGGTCCGGTTCAGTCAATATAGATTGATATAGATTGAATAGACGGATTCATGTTGAATTGTAGCTTATACTTGAATCATATTCAAGTCAGATTGATTAGATTGAGACTCAGTCTGAGTCAGACATTTTGAAAAGAAATTGAAGTCCGGAATTAGTTTTGATGTTATCGGTAACTGCTGCACATGGACAACAGAATTTGTGTCTTTTTCCAAGACAATTACCGTGTTGATAACACTGTTTGTTAGATTGTCTACTTTAGATAGGTAAGCACCCACATTCTCCGGCTCCCTGAGACTTAAGAGAATTGGTGCCGGTTAAATCTATATTTACTAGGGTCCTTATTGTAATTTAGTATAACTTGAGGGGGTTTTATGTAAAAATAGTTTTGATATATTTTCAAAATACACCTCAAGTATTTAATTATCGTCTTTAGGGTTCTCATAGATGTATATTTTATAAAAGTGAAATTTCTAGTGAGTAGAACCTAGTTTTCATTGTATACGGTATTTTATTGAAATATTGGAATTGTTTTGTATTAAAATGGTACTTTCATGTAATTGTGATTTATTTGATTTAGAAACCATGGAATATTTGTATAATATAATTAAAATATATCTTTTAATAATATTCATATATATACTTAATAAAAATAAATTTTATTTATTTTCTAGAAATCTCATTTTCTTAAATAGTATTAAAAATTCCAACGAGATCAAATGCTCCTTGCGGATGTCTGCATCTCGCTCTACTAGGCCCGAGAACGTGGGATAACTCGCACCATCCCGATCGGGGTTCCCCAAAATGGGTTGTAGAGGTGTAATTGCAAAGAATTAGATAATATTCTTTTTAAAGAAAACGAATTTGTAATAGTTTAGGCTATTTTATTGTAACTCGTGATATTCCCACAAATATTGTTAAAAAGTAAATCGTGCTATGTCCAATATGTGTGTTGTGATGAGGTAGGTCATTATCTCGTGTGTTTTCTAAAGGTAATATAAGGAAATATAAGAATTATGGCGAAATGTAAAGTATATGGTATTTTACCGTAAAAATACAATAAAAGTTGCATAAAAGATTATTTTGAGATGAAACTTGTTTTAATGTGTTTTTTAATATTTGTTAAACCTTATATGAGAGTATGGTATTAGATGGTTTAAGAAAAGTTAGAATTTTTAAAGAAAAACGAAACAGAAGTCGGATGAGCTCCGCTTCCGTCGGGTTTTAAAAATGAAAGTTTTTTAGAATAGGAAAAGAGAGGGAGAGAGGGGACTTACTGGCTACAAGGTTAGAGGGGAGAATGGGGAAGATTAGGAAAGTATCGGGGTATCGTTTCGTCGCCGGAATCTCCTTGGAACTTCGTCGGAACTCCGCCTCTTGCTAACCCCACTTGCACAACTTCTTGAACTTGAGAATTTTGGAGGGTTTTAGCACTTGATTTCAGAATGAGGAGTGCCCAAGGGTAGGGTTGTATTTACATGGTAGGATTAGCGTTTAGGGTATGAATTAGAGAATTAAAATGCATTAAATCATGGAGTAATGCTTAATTTTAATTCTTTGGAAAATGTGCAGAGAAAATAAACAACATGAGAGAAGTGGGGTAGGCCAAGGGGTTCTCGGGCAAAGAATTAGGGAGCGTTCCCTACGGGGGGGCCGGCGATGTCGATCGTAGGAGCAAGGTCGCCGGCCTAAATCCGGCGATTGAGGGTGTAAATTTGGCCACGTGTCCCTCACGATTCATATACCTTCATGCATATGTTTGTTTATCCTGTAACTTATCATCTTACATATAGTGCACGTGCAAACCCTTGGGATTCTAAAAGATTAAAAGAAAAATTAAATAAAAAGGTAATGTGGCTGGGGGATTCGATCACAGGAGTTACGTCACAGCAGTGCAAGACTTTACCAATGAGCTACAAGTGCTTTCTTGCTGTTCAAAAGCAAACCAAATGCTTATAATGTACACAGGATTGCAAATACTCCATTTGTACATTAACTTTTAAACAATTTTCTATACATTGAAATTGGAGTTGTTACATATATAGAGCAATCGACGATTCAAGCGGCAGTTCAGTTAATGCGGTTGGGTACTTTGCGTGGTGTTCAGGCCTTGCTCGGTTGAGTTGTTTGCCATCCATGGATCTTCCCTTTTGTTTAGGGCGTAGCAGCTATATGCTCGCTCCTTCTTAGTTCGTACATAGCTCAAACCAATAGTATCGAACTTCCTATGGGACGTTGGTTGGCGGGTCCCTGGCACTTCCCAAATTTTCTTGAAATACCGGGCCTGACGGGCAGTCTGTTCGAACGGTACTCCCTGCTGATGAAGGAGTTCCTTCACACTCTTTGTAGAATATCTTAGCATGGGGAACGGTTGCAACCTATTGAGATTCGGCTCGAGTCCGTTCCAAAACTCTTTTGACATGTAAAAGAGAATTGCCTTTTCTCATTTATATTTAGGAGGTAGATGGAAGGTTACTAACTCTTGCACATGGTAGGTGCTGAGTGCATCGAGATCTTTGTAGTGATGCGGCAGAGCCATTGTAACATGCAGGGCTTGATCGGTTTCACCGGGGACTTTTACCTGCGAATGGATGGAGAAAACCGTATTAGTTTCTTCCTCCAAGTCGCTACCAAAGATCGGGATAGGAGATGTTGGGCTTGGTTTATCGGCTCCTTTCAGCTGGCTGTAAGCACTATTTCTTCCTCGGAGGTGGTTCCAAAGATCGGGATGATCGCCGCTTGAACTTGTTTATCCTTGGGCTTGTCGCACTTTTCTGTGTTTTCATAGTCCAACGAGAAGTACTTCGCATCTTCATATTTCCGTACCTCATTTACCGAGAATAGGTTGAGCTCCTTTATGATGTGTGCTCTTGGACATCCTTGAACTACTTCATACACTGATATTGTATAGAAGGGATGACGCCATACTGGTGCAGTGAAGGTCTACCCAACAAAGCTTTATAGCAGGTCTTGCCTTCAATGACATGAAATTTGACGTCGATGACGAATTTTCCAAAACGGAATGTCAACACTATAGACCCCAACATTCTTGAAGACTACGAGTCGAATCCGAAGATGGTGATTTTCTCCCGGCCGAGGTATCGCACATCCTTGGACAGCTGCTTGAGCACCTTAACATTCAGGAGATGGACTGAAGAACCGTTGTCGATGAGGATTTTATTTATCCTCTGATCAGCGCAGTACCCGGCAATGTAGAATGGCCGATTGTGCTCAAACATCCCTAGGAGGAGATCTTCTTCACTGAAGGAGATGCCGGACGTGTATACCTCTGTCATCTTATCTTTCATCGCTTCCTCTGCAAAGTGTGCTTGGAAGTGGTCCGGTTCTTCGAGCGCCTTAATTAAAGACTCCCGTAGTTCCTTGGACAAGAGTAGAGCATCGTATATGCTTAAATGAGATGGTAACTTTTTCAGATAGGCTAACACAATGTAGTCCAACTTATTCTTCTTAGGTAAATCCTTGGCGGCGAGTTCTTTGGCCACCTCTTCATCAAGGGAGATTTTTTCAGGCATTTTCCTTTTACCCTTATCTTGATTCTTCGGATTATTATTTGGAGGCCCGAGATTCTTCTTAGGTTGGGCATGGTCCGTAGACAGATATTGACGCAGTTCTTCGTCTCTTCTTCGTCTCCTGACAAGAAGCTTACATAGGGGAGATTGACGGGAGGTTCATCTTCTGAATCACTTCCGAACGTCGGTCTACCGAACTTCATCCTTCTGAAGTTTGAGCATTGATCATATGGAAACTCTCGATGATCATCCTCGCTTAGCCATTTGCCTTGGGACAATCAGGTTGGGGCGGATGAGCCTTGGCCATCCGCTTCTTTGTTTTCAGATGCATATTATGGAGAACGTATTTTCTCCACCATTTCCAAAATGCGTTGCATTTGTCGATAGGACGGCAGACCCTCCGGTGGTAGAGACAATATTTTAGATGCTCTTCTCCACCTTCAAAGCCCACGACCCCTGGGGTATACATCTTTAAGGGCGACAACTTCATCCCTTTAGATAAGGCCTTGGCGAAATGTTTCTCGGCCTTGCTTTTCTTCAGCAGTATCTTTTGCTTCGGTTACAAGTTCTACTTTGGTTGGGAAGTTACATAACTCGCATATTCCGCAGCTTTCTTTTCTAGGCGTTGCTTCCTGGCTTTCTCATAGATAGCCAGCTCACGCCTTTGATTATCTCGGCTTCTTTAGAAGGCTTCCCTTAGGAGCTTCTCAACTAGGTCTTGTTGTGGCAAAACTTGGAGCTTTAGGAATTGATTCTGCCCCCTGCTTGTCTGAATCGCTTTCAGACGCGGTAGAGCTTCATCATAACAGATGGAGGAGTGAAAGACCATGCGACAGCTTTCCACACGCCTTCTGCGTCTGAGTCATCGTCCTCACCCGCTCTATTATTTTCGATGATGTGTTTGATAAACTCCTCAAGAGCAACAGGTGAACGTGCTTTCTAATTATATTCTTCAAGCGCGTCTATGTACTTCTGGATGCTTGTACATCTGTCGAGATACTCGGCTGGCTGTACGAGCTTCTTCGCCTGTTTACCACCGAAAACATAGACGAATTGAGATAGGACGTCTTGCCTGAATTTTAGGGCAGATGCTATGTGGAACATATTCATCCACCTCTCCAAAGATGCCAAGTTGATTTATGGCACTGTATATCGGAGATTTGGATGGATGAGACCAATGTAGCATGACTTTATCAGATTCCCCCTCTTTAAGAGGTTTTTGATTGCGGGGACACTTTTCCCTGTAGGCGCAAGACCTACAGTTAATTACGTTATCGCATTGCGATAACAACTTTTACCTGCTCCCGCAGGTCACTTCGTGTCATGTTATATATCTTGTTTATTATGGTTGCCCGTGGATTGTATACGAAGACTAGTTTATGCCGTTACCCTTAGGGTGCGGATTAGTCCAAATTCGTATATATTATTAGATTTGGGTTCGAACCTAGGTCATATGTTCCATTGGTTCAGGGGTTTAAGGATCGTTAATCTTGTTTTAGATTAAGATCGACTTGAGAATATGGGCTAAGGATACGTTAGTCTCATATAAGACTAAGATCAACTTAGAAGTATAGTCAAGAATCATCAATCTTATTAAGATCAATTTAATAGGGGTGAGCATATGGGCTCGATTACGGTGAGCATATGGGCTCGATTGATTTATAATCACAGAAGTTTATCTTCAGAAAAAGCCTAGTCCCTTTTGGACCGGGTATTATGCTTTCTATTGCCTGCCCAGTGCTAAGCACTCATGTTATGAGACTCACATGTATATTACGTGAGACACTCAGGCTTGGGCGTTGCCCTATCAGTGCTAAGCACTTAGTCATTTAGACTATGGATATAATATCCGGATCATGTTCTGGCGCTCACGTAAGTATTATGTGTGATGCTCAGGCTTTGGCGCTCACTTGAGTATCACATGGGACGCTCAGGCTTGGGCGTTGCCCTATCAGTGCTAAGCACTTTTTTATGGAACTCACGTGGGTATCACATAAGGCACAGCGCTGGGTTCTTGCTTATGGGCGCTCACGTGTATGGCACGTGAGGCTCTATCTTCAGATGGGCCTTATGTGCGCTCACATGCATATCACGTGAGTCTTTATTTTTTGGGTCTTCACGTGCCTTTCACGTGAGCTTCCCCCATACTAATGCAGAGAACTAAGTTCTTCTTTTCTTTTTTTATGTGAGAACTAAGTTCTTTGAAGGGTTAAACCCTGTTTTTAGATAAAAATATATCTTCAAAGGAATTAAATTTCTGGAATGTAAATTCCATCTTTTCCTTCTATGTTCTTTTCTCATATTTTATACATGGTGATAGAACAACATAGTTTCCCCTAGATCTTAAGTCTGAAGAGCAAGATCTTCTCATGAGCACTCATGTGTTTAACACGTGAGCCCGGTATGGGTTTTAGTTTATCTGTATTCGGCACTCACATGATTTGCATGTGAGCGCTCACGTGTTTAACACGTAGGAGCCCATATGGGTTTTATTTATCTGTATTCAGCGCTCACATACTTTGCATATGAGCGTTCACGTGTTCCACACGTGAAAGCCAAATTATAGGATTTAATCCTCCTTGAAACCGGCGGTCACAAGCTTTGCATGTGAACGCTCATGTGCTTTGCACATAGGAGGGTTTCGTTTCTTTTCTTTTCCTCTCTTTCTTTCACTTTTCCCTTTTTTATAAGTGAACAAATGCCCCCAGCATTGCTCTCACAGGCCTTGCATGTGGGTGCAACGGTGTCAGCCTTAGAGCCGTTGGATCACCTAGGAAAGTGGGGAGTCGAACCGATCCCATCATACCATATAAATGGATTCTTTGGCACTAAGGTGACTACTGTTTCTTCGTCTTCCTGATTGAGTTTTCTTTTTCTGTAGAATTAATTTTCGCTCAGAGCTTAGTTCTCTACCCTAAAATAAAGACTTTTGAACTAAGTCGACTCTGCCAAATTTTTTGGTAAAGCCCATGAACAGAGCTTAGCTCTAAACGTATTTTTGGGTATTATCGGATTTTAAATCCATTAACATATTTGACAGAGCTTAGCTCTTATTCTTGAGCCGATCTCTTGGAGATCTTAAAAAAACTTTTTTTTATGTAGAACATAGATCTTGATGTCCAGATCCAGGGATTCGAATTGATGGACATTCTTGAGCTTATCATTGATTTTCTTCTCAGAGATTTGCCCCGTTGTCAATATTGATATTTTAGGGATTTCTGGAATTTAATTCCATTATTCAACCAATGAGCTTCCTAATGTGGGAACTCTGGGATTTAATCCCATTATTATCTTCTCGTTCGTAGAGCTTAGCTCTGATTCGACGTTTTGAAAGTTTCCCATATTTGGAATTTTGGGAATTTTATTCCATTTAATTTCCTTTTTCTGTTCTTAAATATATACACATTTTTTCTTTTTAGGGGTTTTAAGGTTTTAATCCCCATATCACATATTTGAACTTTTTGTTATTAAAAAGGACCCACTTTTTGGGATATTGGGAGTTTAACTCCATTACTTATTTAATGAGAATCCTTTTTTATTCCCACAATGGGCATATGTTCCACCATTAGTGAGTCACCATTTTGATTTCGTAGGGTCCACTAGCTTTGGAGCTAGTAGTTCCACAAAATAAACTCACGTCTTTTTGCTGATGATTCTTTTGTCCCTTTTTTTAGGTACAATGGGTTCAATTCCTTTCTTCCCCTATATCCGTTTAGAAGTTGATTTCCCGCAGTCACCTTCAGATGAAAAAGTGATGGCTATGATCAGGACACATGACAGGAATGAAAAGAGTCTTCTCTTATGGGGGGACCTGGTTCGGTCATATCATAAGGGGCGCCGTAACTTCACCTGTGGGGAACCAACAGAGCTTATCCATTCAATTCAGTATACAGAGCTTCTGCGTACTGCTTACACGATGGAAGCAGTTAACTAGACCCCTGAAGGCCGGCTTGATCCATCGTCAGCGGGGATACCTAACAAACCTTCGGAGGCTATTGACATTCTAGGGCGCCGGATATGCCAAGGAAAAGATCGACCCTGGGGCAGGTCTCTAAGATAGACGTCACCCCATGGCATCCAGTATACAATCCATGAGTGTAAATAAATATATTCCCAACCAAGTCCCACCGGGAATGCCAGAATACCGCCGAAAACTGGTCTGAGGCGTTGGGAGAACGTCTAGCCTGAATTTGGGGGCAGATACTATATGGAACATATTTGTCCACCTCTCCGAAGATGCCAAGTTGATTTATGGCACCGTCTATCAGAGGTTTGAATGAATGAGACCGTTGTAGCGTGAGTTATCAAATTCTCCCTCATTTATGAAGGGTTTTTTTTATTGTGGGATGCTCTTCCCTCCAAGCGCAAGCCCCTGCAGTTAATTATGTGTCGCAACGCGATAACAATTTTCACCTTCTCCATAAATATCACTTCGTGTCGTGTTATGTTTGTTTATATGGGGTTTCCCTCGGATTGTATACGGAGACTAATATATATCATCGCCCGCAGGGCGCGGATTAGTCCAAATCCGTATATATTGGATTTATGGTTTTGAACTTAGGACGCAGATCTCATATAAATGAGGTCTATCGGTTCATGGGATATATGGGTTTGACCTAAGAATCGTTAGTCGTATATGAAACTATGATCAACTTAGAAACAGTGAGAATATAGGCTCAAATAATCATTAGATCATATATGAATAGCCCATGGATAGTATATGGTAGTCAATGTGAAGACAGTCCGCAGGGCAAAACATATTAGTTTATGGACATCACAGTCCATGGGAAATATGGATGGAGTATGGCTTGTTTATACCCGTGGATTGTATACGGGGATCAATATGGAGATCAGCCGTAGGGCCAAACATATATTAGTTTTAGGACATTGCGGTCCAATATTAGTTTAGGGACATTTCGGTCCAACATTCCCGTGTTCGGGAAAAAGTATTAGTTGAAGGACGTTTCGATCCATCTTTCATCTTGCGTACATGTGTATATTTTACATGGCGAAGTGAACGATGGTAACATAGGATGTGCCTAATATTGGGGTGCGATCCAATTTGAAGGCATTTATATTTCCCTCAAAAATATACATATACATATATGTATAAAGCTGGAGCTCATTATGAGATTCGCATCTATATGGGATGCGTGTTAATATGATGTGTGCACATCAATATGGAAGTACATAAATATGGAGTGCATCAATATGAGGATTAGGACATTCCTTGTCTTGATGAAATTTCATATCTTTCATCAAGTTGAGACGAGAAACGAGTTGTTGGTTGTTGGGACCCGCCACCTCTTTGAAGACATTGAGAAACTACAATGCCGCATATCAGAGGTGTGAAAGGATGTACCCTTGAACCAAATTCCATATATAAGGGAAAAGAACAAGGTGGATCTAAGGATCGTTAGTCTTATATGAGACTAAAATTAATTTAGAAGATATGGGATAAAGATCATTAGTCATATATGAGACTAAGATCGGCTTGGATATCATGAGCATATGGACTCAGTTGATTTAAAATCAAAGAAGAAGTTTAAGCTTCACAGACTTAGCCAATTTGGGGCTAAGATTGGGTTTCTATACCACCCAGCAGTGCTAAGCACTCAATCACGTAGCGCTCACGTGAATATCATATGAGACGCTGAGTCTCTGGCGTCTTTCAAGCACTCACGTGTATGGTACGTGAGGCGCTGAGTCTCTGATCTTCTGTGCGCTCACGTGGATATCACATGAGACGCTATCATCTGCTTCTTTTGAGAACTCACGTGGATATCACGTGAGGAGCTATCTTTAAGGACTCTTTTGAGCGCTCACGCGGTTATCACGTAAGACGCTGTGTCCTTAGAGATTTAATCTTTATTCATGTTTTTTAGAGAAGTTAAACTTCTGTTAAATGTATTTTGATTATTAACGATCACCAAGATCACCATTTTGAGGATCTGGGATCAGGTTCTTTAAGAACTAAGTTCTTGATTATAAAGGAACTAAGTTCCTGGAGTACAAACTCCATCCTTTTCATGTCCTTTCTTCCATTGTTCTTTTCAACCTTGTTCTCCCCTAAATCTCTGATTCTCAAGAACAAGATCTTCCCGATGAGAATTAAATTCTCATTTTGTGGAAGACTTGTCTCGTGGATCTCAGATCTAGAGAAAAAACTAAGTTCTTTTAAAGGGTTAAACCCTTAGATATGATATGATGGATAAAGTGGAGATATTTTTATCTCTGTCATTTCTTTATCTAGGGTTTAAGAGGAGGAAGATCTTTTTCTTTATTGAGAATTAAATTCACTGTTGCCAAACCTTTTTGAGAGCCTTCTGTATTTTTTTACAGAAGCTTATGGGGGTCTCCTCCTTTTTTGAGATTTAATCTCTTTGCTTCTATTTACAGGAGAAATGAAAAATCAATCTGTTTTGAGAAAATCTCTCATTGAGAGATCATGATTGATTTCATAATCAATCAAATTGATCTTAAAGATCAACCGGTAAATTTTATTCACCGTTGGATTTTTAATCCAAAGGCTTAACATAGAAGATCTTTCTTAGTTTAGAAAGATCAGGGAAATATTTCCCAGATAAAATTTAATTCTATCATATAAATATCTAGTTTGTTTAACAAGATTATGAAAATATTTTCTTAACATAGAATTTAATTCTATCATATGAATATCTTGTTAATTTAACAAGATTATGAAAATATTTTCCTAACATAGAATTTAATTCTATCATATGAATATCTTGTTAGTTTAACAAGATTTGGAAAATATTTTCCTAACATAGAATTTAATTCTGCCATCTGAATATCTTTTTTATTTAACAAGATTAGGAAAATATTTTTCTAATATAGAATTTAATTCTATCATATTGTTTAATTGGTGATATTTTATCACCATTGGATTTTAAATCCAAACATTCTATGTTAGAGAAAGTTCTTTCCATATCAGAAAGACCAGGGAAAATATTTTCCAAATAGAATTTAATTCTATCACATATAATTTAATTCTACCAGATTAGAGTGCTTCAAATTGGGGCGCTTACGTGCTATCACGTGAGCGCTGCCATATACATATATGGCAACGATGCTCACATGCTTTGTATGTGAGCGCTGCCTCAAAAATGCGACAAGGGTGCTCACGTGTTTAACACGTGGGGGCTATCATAGAATTTAATCATATCTGAAGTCGGTACTCACATGCTTTGCATGTGAGTGCTCACGTGTTTAACACGTAGGGGCTATCATAGAATTTAATCATATCTGAAGCCGGTACTCACATGCTTTGCATGTGAGTGCTCACGTGTTTAACACGTGGGCGCTGCTATAGGATTTAATCCTAACTACTGCAGGTACCCGCGTGCTTCGCACATGAGTGCTCGCATGCTTTGTATATGGGGGCTTTCATAGGATTTAAATCAATCTGAAACCCTACTCATATGCTTTGCATGTGAGTGATCAGGTGTTTAACACGTGGGGGCTGCCCTCTATTATTATAAAGGGAACAACAAGGGTTGAGCCAAAAATTTTGGTGGGAATAAATGTCCCCACTACTTTGCCCATATAGGTATGTATATGGGTTAAGTAGTGCAAAGTTATGCATCACCATAGAATTGATGGCTCAGGAAACATGTTTAGGTTTTTGTCATCTAAGACTTTGTCCATCTTCATGAGCCGTAAGGGTCTCAAGAAAGTTTTTCTTCCTATGAGTCGTGAGGATCTCATAGGTCCATATTCTCCCTAGAAATCATGAAGATTCCTAAGTGTCCATCGCCTCCGTGAGTCGTAAGGATCTCATTCGGATATTTTTTCCTTACGAGTCATGAGGACCCGTAAGTTGCTTCTTCACTTCATTGGCATGCAATTTGACGAATGTGGCCCATGAATAGTATACAAGAGTCAATATTGACCTCCTTACAGGACAGAAGTGGCTTAGGAAACAGGTTGATATCCCCGTCTCTTAAGGATTTTCAACTTTATGAGCCGTGAGGGTCTCATAAAATGTTTCTCCTTACGAGTCGAAAGGATCTCACATGTGTATCCTAACATGAAATATAGATAACCCCTTTCGATATAGGAGTCTGTTAGGTTTGTGGTACTGAGTTAAGTCCATCGTACCATCGCGTTGGCTGATATATTCTCGGCATGCAGTCACTTAGGTTGCTGCTCGAGTAGTCTCGCATCTATCATGCCTCTGATCTTTTCTGAGGCTGGACAAGACGTCTTCAAGTAGTTATACCAGGTTAGAATATTCACATTACCATTATAAGATCCAGCGTTAGGTATTGTTGTGGTGCTTTACTTGAGATTAGGCTCGATTTGGAGCTCCGATGAGTCGTAATCGCACCCTTCTGGGGTGGGTTGACATCCAATGGTCTTTAGGCTTTCCATCAAGACCCGAAGCTAGGAATATATCGTCTCTTCATTTTTTGCTTTGATGATGTCGTGTCGATTTTTCGTTAAAGTAGGGTAGACATCCATATGACCTATAGGCCGTATATATCGCCATTGAGATCCGGAGCTAGGAATATGCCATCACTCTGCTTTGATTTGACCATTTGATCCATGTTGACGTCGCATCTGCACTCTGCTGGAATGAGAAGGAATGCCGAGATGATCTCTAGGCTATAGATATTGCCATCGAGATATGAAGTTAGGAACATGTCATTTCCCCACTTTGATCTGACTCTTTAGTCCATGTTGACATTTCGTCCTCATCCTGTTGACATAAGGAGGAAAGTCGAGATGGTATCTAGGCTGCTGATGTTACCATCGAGATCTGAAGCTAGGATTTTGCCATCATTCCACTTTTGCCTTGGCTCCTTAGAGCTTTGTTGACATCACAATTGTACTCTGCTGGAGTAAGAAAGACGTCGAACTGGTCTTTAGGCCGAATACATTGCCATCGAGACCTGTAGCTAGGATTTTGCCATTACACCGTCTTTGATTTGACCCTTTGGTCCATGTTGACGCCGCGTCTGCACCCTTTTGGAATAAGAATAACGTCGAGCTGAGCTAGGATTTTGCCATTACCGTGCTTTGATTTGACCCTTTGGTCTTAGATGATATTGCATCTGCACCGAAAAGGAACGTCGAGATGATCTCTAAGTCGTAGATGTTGCTATCGAGATCAGGAGCTAGGATTTTGCCATTGCTCCACTTTTATATATTTGACCCTTTGGTCTTTGTCGACGTTACGTCTGCACCCTGCCGGCATGAGAAGAATGTTGGGATGATCACCAGTTATAGATGTTGCCATTGAGATCTGGAGCTAGGATTTTGCCATCACTCCACTTTTATTTGACCCTTGGGTCCTTATTGACGTTGTGTCTGCACCAAGAAGGAACGTCGAGTTGGAGCTAGGATTTTGTTATTACTCCATTTTGATTTGGCTCCTTGGAGCTTTTTCGACATCACGTCTGTACTCTGCTGGGGTAAGAGGGACGTCGAGTTGGTGTTTAGGCCGCATATATTGCCATTGAGACTTGGGGTTAGGAATATGCGTTTACTCCATCTTTGTTGACGTTGCATCTGCACTTTGCTGGAACGAGAAGGAATGTCAAGCTGGAGCTGGGATTTTGCCATTAATTCGATTTTGATTTGCTTGAAAAGCTGCCACTAAATCCTTCGGGGGATGGAGTAGATCTCGGTAGTCTTTGAGCTTATATGGCGCCTTTGAGACTCGAATCTTTGCTAAAGCGTTCCTTACTTGGTAGCATTCAGTGGAACACATTACTCATTTTCATCTGCTTATGCTCGTGGATTGTATATAAGAATCAGTATTGACATACTTTAGGGAAGAAAATTTTTATTTTTATTTATTTTATTTTTTTATCTGCTCTATCATTTCAGATTATTATATCGCGAAAGTCGTGATTGCCCAATCATTTCGGCTATGTCATTTTTTTTATTTTTACTTGCTATTTTTATTGCGAGTTGCCCAAACATTTCGGCTGTTTCATATGCATATATTTTTGCTCGCTGATTTTTATTGTGAGTTGCCTTATCATTTCAGCTATTTCATATGCATATTTTCCCTTGCTCGCTAATTTTTATTGCGAGTTGCCCCATCATTTTGGCTATTTCATACGTATATTTTTCCTTACTCGCTGATTTTTATTACAAGTTGCCCCATTATTTCGGCTATTTCATATGTATATTTTTTCTTGCTCATTAATTTTATTGCGAGTTAGGGATTTGGAATCTGATACCAACTTGGCATCAGTATCGCTACAACTGGAATGTAGCCAGGAGCGAATCACCATATGTCGTGAGAGGATTTGAAGTTTGATACCTGTTTAGGCATCAATATCACTACAACTGAGATATTTCCACGAGCGAATCATCTCATTTGCCTTTGTTGATTTGATCAAAGATGACTTAGCAAATAGGGTTAGGATCCTGTCGACTAAGGCTTTTGATTTTATGAGCCGTAAAGGTCTCATAAAGGTATTTCTCCCTGCCAGTCGAAAGGATCTCGTAGGTGTATTTTCTTTTAGGAAATCGTGGGGATTCCTAAATGGTACTTTCCCTTGCAAGTCGTAAGGATCTTATAATAGAGTTTTTCCCTTGCAAATCGTATGGACTTACAAGTGTTGTTCATCATATAGGGATATTTCTCACCATTGGTGGAACTTTATAGGATTATATTTTGTTTGTGCCTATGATCTGTATACAAGAGTCGATCTCGAACTACTTGTAGGGCAACTTGGGGGATATGACGGTTTAAGAACATGTTTAGATCATTGTAACCTAAAAGTTTTGAATTCTATGAGCCGTGGGGGTCTCATAGGGAGTATATTCTCTTAACGAGTCATGAGGATCTCATAAGTGCGTTTTCTCCTTAAGAATCATATGGATTCCTAAGTATGTTGCTCCTTTGTGTGTCGTAAGGATCTCACTCAGGTATTTTCTCCTTAATAAGGTCGAGGGGACCCTGCAAATGTACACAATTTTTTTATGAGATTGCACCATTTCAGGTTTTCATAAACTCGCCAGCAGTCTCATTGTTTTTACTTACGGCGCCATTTCGGTTTTTCATCCGTGCCTATTTCGCTTGTGAACATACCATTTTTTTGTGAACGGTGGAACTCGTGAAAGTAACTTTGCCGCAGGTAACTCATCTATTTGCCGGTGGGACTTGGGGGGCGGCTTCATCGCTGGAGTAGCTGTGTAGCTGGTGGGACTTGAGTTGCAATCTTCGCCGGTGGGACTTCAATTGTAATGTCGATCTCAAGGAGCATATTAGTTTAGAGACATTGTGGTCCATTATCGCCGTATTTGGGGCGACGCGCTATTTTAGGGATATTTCGGTCCAACATCCCCGTATTCGGGACGACATGCTAGTTTAGGAACATTTTGGTTCAACATCTCCGTGTTCAAAGCGGAATGCTAGTTTAGGGACATTTCGATCCAACGTCTCTATGTTCGGAGCGGAATGCTAGTTTAGGAACGTTTCGGTCCAACATTTATCATTCGGTCGGGGAGTTACATAACCTATCCTTTCCAATGCTTTCTTGCCTAGGCGCTACTGCCTGGCCATTGTATGAGTGGCCACTTCATGCCTTAGGTTATCTTCACCCTCTTAGACTACTTCATTTATCATCGTACCAATCGGATTGTTATTGCGGGAAATACCAGTCACTTTATATGGTACCTGCCCCCCGCTCATCAATGTCGCTTTTTGACGCTAAAAGAGCATCTTCATCATATACGAAGGAACGAGATATCGCGTCACTCCTTCTGTTGAGTCTTTTTACTCCTTGGAAGAATGAACTTGACTTGGGAGCTTTTCCCCTCATCATCTATTTTAGGAGTGGGATATGGCATATATGTCCCTTCTATGATTTCTGGTTCAAGCGAGCTATTCTACTTGATTGCAGGACCCGATTGTAGGTCTCTTAATATCCTTTTTGTTCTTTGAAGAAAGGACCACCTCACATAAAGGTTCTTTCGCCAGCGAGCAAGATGCCCCCTGCGCATATTTCGGGGAGCGAGTATTCGTTTCCCAATCTTTTCAAAGGTAAGACTTGTGCTGTCGTTATTTTGGCGACAAGTTGCTTCAAAACCGCTCATTTTTTTATTGAGCATTGGCGACAAACGCCGCCTTGCCTCCGCTTTTCAGATATATTCATTGGAATAGGAAGGGTCTTGACTCATCTGATCCAACCGAGCCAGTTTATCTATGAGCTCTTGAAAGATTTTTGGCCATATATGGGAACGCCTTCGAATTTTGGTCAAAGGTAGCTATAAACATTCCCACGGCTGCAATTTCGTCGATACGCTGCTCGTATTTTGACCAGAGATTTCTCCATCGGGTAACATATTGAACCCAGGTCTCATTTAGTCCAACCCTTTCATTGACCAACGCCGCTACGTTAGTGTGTTTACTCACACTGGCGAATCTCTGAAAGAAGAGCATCTCCATCTTGTCGAAGGTATTCACGGAGTCATTTGTGAGTTCTGCATACCATTCGAACGCAATGCCCACCAGACTGCTGACGAACTGTCGGAGGAGCAGTATATCATTTCCTCCCGAGTTGCCACACATGGATTTAAACCGTGCGATGTGCTGGAGAGGATTTCCGGTTCATTTGTACATGTGGAACGTCAGAAGTATGTATTCTTACGGGTACCATACTTGATTGTAGCATGCCGGAAACGGTCAACCAGTCTTGATCGACGTATATGTAGCTTCACTGGCATAGTAATCTTTGACTTGCTGAGCGATATATGCGTTTAGCTTTGATTTTGGGATCATTTCCTCCTTAGCCATTGATGAGACTTGCAGAGGATTTGAAATATCACCTTTGTCTTTAAGAGCGACTACCGGCAGTTCATCTGCCAGTGGTTCTGATGGACCATCATTCCAGCCATATTCTGGATCAAGAGGGCCATCTGGTTCTTTTCAGCAGACATCTCTTCTGCTTCTTCATCCATTTGAGAGCGCAGTTCAGGCAATCAATATCCAATTCCTGCCCTACTCTTTCTTTGGGTGCATCCTTGAGATTTTCCTTAAGCAGTGGACTAGCGAGTGCCGCTGCCTGAGCAAGCATCTTCTGCAACTTTTCACGTTGCAGTTGAGCTTTTATCGGAGACCGAGTATGAGGTCCGTGACTAGTAGAGGTTCGACCTTCATCTTTAGAGCTCACCATATGGATTGTATGAACTACCATGTCCCCAAGCTTGGGGCATTTGGAACTTTGGCCTCTGGATTTTGCTTTGGGTGCTTGAACTTTATCAGGCCTTTTTTTGTGAGAATCCGTTTTAGGAAGAACCATCATATTAGGAACCGCCTTGAGGTGAGTCCCCTTGTATTTGGAAGGGGAGTTATCAAAGTTTAACTAACGCTTAGCGGAAGGGCCTCGGACGACGACCTGGTCCTTCTACTGCTTCCACACTTTATATATAGATGAGGAAAGATTTCTCAAAGAACAAACTGGCTTTTGCTCTCCTTGGATCTCCATGGGCAGCGGAGACCTTTTGAATGCTGCGGTTGGGAAATTTTGTATGGCCCTTCGCAGCAGCTCGAAGCTGTTCCCAGTTGGAATAGCAGCATTCGCCATTGGAGTTGAAGCAGGACCAGATGGAGAACAGCCCTCGGTTTGTATTATTTGATGCTAATATCGATGTCGGTGATTTCTTGCGACCGGAGCTTCATCAGTCTCAGAAGTTTGCTGAGCTTTCCCCTGTTTTCTTTGAAAGCATGACTATTCTGCCCCCTGTGTCAACCTTGGTTCTCGGAAGGAGCCAGTCGTATGAAGATCGATATTGTCGGTAGAGCTGAAGCTTGGGAAGCCAGCCCGTGGAAGACAGACTTCTTCTGAGCTTCCTCTTTCGGAGTTGAGGCACCAAGGGTAGGAGATGGGAGCATAAACACAAAGATAAGTCCACTGATTTCTTGAAGAGCCGGATTGCAGAGATTTGAGACTGCAAATGGCCCATACTTGACTCCACCAGATATGACAGAGCCTTAGTTGCGGTGAGTGGAAGCAAACACCATTCTGCAAAGAGACGAAACGCCAGCTATAGTATCTCATCACCCAAAAGCAACTACAAATATATATACACCGTGATTATTTGATCACGGAAAAATACAACATATGAAGTGTGGAGTGTAAAGAGAAAAAGGTCTCACCGGGCGTACCAGAATCTATTTACTGCCGAAAACTAGTCTGAGGCGTTGGGAGGACGTCTGAATTTAGGGGTAGATGCAATATGGAATATATCCGTCTACCTCTCCGAAGATACCAAATTGATTTATGACACCGTTTATCGGAGGTTTGGATGAATGCGATTGTTGTAGCGTGACTTATCAGATTCCCCCTCATTTGTGAAGGGTTTTTGATTGTGGGGACGCTCTTCCTTCCAGGCGCAAGCCCCTGCAGTTTATTACGTTGTCGCAACACTATAACAACTTTAACATTCTCCATAAATATCACTTCATGTCATGTCATGTTTGTTTATATGAGGTTTTTCTTGGATTGTATACGGAGACTTATATATATCATCGCCTGTAGGGCGCGGATTAGTCCAAATCCGTATATATTGGATTTAGGGTTTTGAACTTAGGACACAAATCTCATATAAATGAGGTTCATCGGTTCATGGGATATATGGGTTTGATCTAAGAATCGTTATTCGTATATGAGACTAAAATTAACTTAGAAATAGTGAGCATATGGGCTTAACTGATCATTAGATCATATATGAATAGCCAATGAATAGTATACGACAGTCAATATAGAGGCAGTCTGCAGTGAAAAACATATTAGTTTAAGGACATCGCATTCCATAGGAAACATGGGTGGATTATGACTTGTTTATACCCGTGGATTGTATATGGAGATCAGCCGTAGGGCCAAACATATATTAGTTTAAGAACATTGCGGTCCAATATTAGTTTAGGAACATTTCGGTCCAACATTCTCGTGTTCGGGACGAAGTATTAGTTTAAAGATGTTTCAGTCCATCTTTCATCTTGCGCACACATGTATATTTTACGTGGCGAAGTGAACGATGGTAACATGAGATGCGCCCAATATTGGGGTGCGATCCAATTTGAAGGTATTTATATTTCCCTCAAAGACACACACACACACACATGTATAAAGCCAGAGCGCAATATAAGAGTCGTATCTATATGGGATGCGTATCAATATGTTGTGTGCACATCAATATAGAAGTGCATAAATATGAGGTGTATCAATATGAGGATTAGGACATTCCCTGTCTTGATGAAATTTCATATCTTTCATCAAGTTGGGACGAGAAATGAGTTGTTGGTTGTTAGGACCTGCCACCTCTCTGAAGACATTCAGGAATCACAATACTGTATATCAGAGATGTGGAATGATGTACCCTTGAACCAAATTCCATATATGAGGGAAGAGAACATGGTGGATCTAACGATCGTTAGTCTTATATGAGACTAAGATTAATTTAGAAGATATGAGATGAAGATCATTAGTCGTATCTGAGACTAAGATCAGCTTGGATATCATGAGCATATGGGCTCGGTTAATTTAAAATCAAAGAAGAAATTTAAGCTTCACAGACTTAGCCAATTTGATGCTAAAGATTAGGTTTCTATACCACCTAGCAGTACTAAGCGCTCAGTCATGTAGCGCTCATGTGAATATCACGTGAGACGCTGAGTCTCTGGCGTCTTTCAAGTGCTCAAGTGTATGGCATGTGAGGTGCTGAGTCCTTGCTTATGGGCACTCACATGTATGGCATGTGAGGCGCCGAGTCTCTGATCTTCTGTACACTCACGTGGATATCATGTGAGACGCTATCATCTGCTTCTTTTGAGCACTCACGTGGATATCATGTAAGGCGTTGTCTTCATGTTTTCATTTGAGCGCTCACATGGATATCACGTGAGACGTTGTGTCCTTAGAAATTTAATCTCTGTTCATGTTTTTTAGAGAAGTTAAACTTCTGTTAATGGTATTTTAATCATTAACAGTCACCAAGATCACTATTTTAAGGATTTAGGATCAAGTTCTTTAAGAACTAAGTTCTTGATTATGAAGGAACTAAGTTCCTGGAGTATAAACTCCATCTTTTTCAAGCCATTTCTTCCATTGTTTTTTCAACCTTGTTCCCTCATGAATTTTTGATTCTCAAAAACAAAATCTTCCCGATGAGAATTCTTGTGGGAGACTTGTCTTGTGGATCTCAGATTCAGAGAAAGAACTAAGTTCTTTTAAAGGGTTAAACCCTTAGATATGATATGATGGGTAAAGTGGAGATATTTTTATCTCTGTGTTTTCTTTACCTAGAATTTGAGAGGAGAAAGATCTTCTTCTTTATTGAGAATTAAATTCTCTGTTGCTGAACCTTTTGGAGAGACTTATGTATTTTTTTACAGAAACTTATGGGGGGTCTCCTCTTTTTTTTAGATTTAATCTTTTTGCTCCTATTTATAGGAGAAGAAAAAATCAATCTGTTTTGAGAAAATCTCTCATTGAGAGATCATGAATGATTTCATAATCAATCAAATTAATCTTCAAGATCAACCGGTAAATTTTATTCGCCGTTAGATTTTTAATCCAAACGCTCTCTCTTTAATAGAGAAGATCTTTCTTATTTTAGAAAGATTAGGAAAATATTTCCCACATAGAATTTAATTCTATCATATGAATATCTTGTTTGTTTAATAAAATTAAGAAAATATTTTCCTAATATAGAATTTAATTCTATCATATGAATAACTTGTTAGTTTAACAAGATTAGGAAAATATTTTCCTAACAAAGAATTTAATTCTATCATATGAATATCTTGTTAGTTTAAAAAGATTAGAAAAATATTTTCCTAACATAGAATTTAATTTTGTCATATGAATATCTTATTTGTTTAACAAGATTAGGAAAATATTTTCCTAATACAGAATTTAATTATATCATATGGTTTAATTGGTAATATTTTATCACTATTGGATTTTAAATCCAAAGATTCTCTGTTAGAGAAAGATCTTTCCATATTAGGAAGATCAGGAAAAATATTTCACAAATAGAATTTAATTCTCTCACATAGCATTTAATTCTATCAGATGAGAGCGTTTCAAATTGGAGTGCTCACGTGCTATCACGTGAGCGCTACCATAAATATATATATGGCAGCGGCGCTTACGTGTTTTGCATATGAGTGCCGCTGCAATAATGCGGTAAGGGAACTCACGTATTTAACACGTGGGTGCTCACATGTTTAACACATGGGGGCTATCATAGGATTTAATTCTATCTGAAGCCGGTACTAACATGTTTGCATGTGAGTGCTCCTATGTTTAACACGTATGCGTTGCTATAGGATTTAATCATAATTGCAGCAGGTACTTGCGTGCTTTGCACATGGAGGGTTCATAGGATTTAAATCTATCTGAAGCCGCTACTCACACGCTTTGCATGTGAGTGATCACGTGTTTAACACGCGGGGGCTGCCATATATTTTTATAAAGGGAACAACAAATTTTGAGCTAAAATTTTTAGCGAGAACATCGCCTTCTTCTTACTTTTATTTTTGGAGGATTTCTTGACTTCGGGGCTTTTCCCTTTATCAACGGCCTTCGAAGAGAGAAGCAGCTTCAACATCCCTGGTATGATCTCCGGTTCAGGCAGACTCTTCCGCCAGATCGCAGGGCACGCCTGGAGATCCTTTAGCATTCTTTTCGTTCTGAGAGACAATATTACCTCCCATGGGGTCTCTTCAACGATTAAACGGGATGCCCTCTGCATATTGGTCCCTTGGTAGATATGTTTTGGAGGAGGGTTCACCTTCCATTTATCGAAGATTATGATCTTGCCGTGTTTATACTGGTTCTCGACCCAGTTCTTGAACACGTAACAATTCTCAATTGGATGACTTACCACCCGATGATACGGGTAATAGATTAAGCTATTTACGTTAAAGGCTTAGGCCGATCGCCACAGCTCAGGCACAGAAAGCCACTCTTTATTGAGAGATCGAATAAGTTTCTCGTTTTGTCATGAGGAAATGAATATTCTCATCTCGTTCTTTCTTCAAGCGTGGTTCCTATGCAGTTGTCATTTTGACGACCAGACGCTTTGGGACCGTTCGGACGCTGTTGCGTGTTAGCGACAAATGCCGCCTTACCCTTGCCTTTGAAGTTCCATGAATCTCCATTGGAAGAGGAAGGTCCCTAGTTCATTGCATCCAGGTGAGCCAACATGTCGATGAGCTCTTGGAAAGTGTTGGGCTGAGAAGGACCAGATATGGGAATGCTTACGCCTTCTTGTCGAGAGTGCTGACGTACATGCTTATGGCCGGAGCTTCATCGATCCTTTATTCGCATTTAGACCAAAGGTTCCTTCATCTCATCGCCTATTGGACCCATGTCTCGTTTGATCTGGGCCTCTCGTTGAGTAAGGCGGTCACGGTAGTACGCTCGCTTGCACTAGCAAATCTTTTGCAGAAGAGGAGCTCCGTCTTGTTAAAATTATTGATCGAGTCTTTGGGAATCTCCAAATACCATTCGAAAGCTACATCCGCTTGACTGCTAACGAACCGTCGCAGGAGAAATTTGTTGTTACTCCCAGTATTGCCGCATTTGGATCTAAACTGGATAGTATGCTGCTTCGGATTTCCGATCCTTTTATATATGGGGAACGTCGGAATCGTGTATCCTGACGGGTACTGTATCTGGTCAGCCAATTTTTTTCAACTTGTCGGCTGTAACGACTCTAAAATTCCTAAACAGTCGTATTATCCTTAATAAAATACTATATTTATTTGTTTTCGTATTTTCCGTATCATCCATTTTCTATTAAATATATTATGTTTTCTAATAAATATACTATTTATTTATTTTAATCCCTCCATCTATTTTCCTATCTTATTATATTCCAAAACCCATTTCTTTTTAAACGCAAACACAAACTCATCCAAGGCCCATTCATTTATTCCCTTATCTATGACTCTTTAAAACCCGAAGTCAACTCATAGACCAAGCCCAGGTGAGGGAGTATTACTATGATCCTCCAATTAAGATTCTAATTGGGCATTTTTTTACCCTATTCATTGCTGGGCTTTTACATATTCCTCACCTTCACTTTGGGCGTTACTCTAATCTTTGATTGTTACAACAACTCTTAATTTATTTTCCATTCAATACCATTATCACACTAATTAATCATCATGTATTAAAACCTATATATTATTTCATACTAGGTTATGTTAGAGAATAAACTTTTTCCTCTTTCCCTTCCAGCAAATCCCAAACCAAACCTTAATCTATTTCTCATCTGCTTTGCATGTGAGTACTGCCATATATATGTATGGCGGCAGCGTTCACGTGCTTTATATATGAGAGCTCACGTGTTTAACACGTGGGGCTTTTATATGGGTATTAATTCAGCACTCACATGCTTTGCATGTGAGCGCTCATGCGTTCAACACGTAGAGGCTATTGTAGGGTTTCGGATCTAGGGTTGTGACATTCACGGACCGTGGTCGAATTATAAAACAATAATTTTTCAAATATAGAACCAAAACCTAACCAAGATCATCAAATACTTGCAATAGCAAAAAGAAAAGAGAGCAAGTTTAGAGTGCTACAACCTTTGTAGCGTGTCCAATCGCCATCGGAAGATCCAAACTAGACTTCGTGATCTCCGGAAAGTCTACTAGCTGACCGCCTCTCTGTAGATGATCCGCGGTGAAGAGTGGCCACCCGAAACTCCATCTTCACTTGTCAAGTGAAGAAACTCACACATTAAACTAATTAGGTTAATGTGTGAGGTGATGTGATCAAGAAAAACACTCTCTTTTTGAATTCTAATCTCATTTCTAACCTCCACCATTTTCATAAAGAAAGGGAAAAAGATGGCTACTATGGAAAAAGATCTAGAATCAACATTAAAAGAAAAGAATTAAGAAGATAAGAGAAGAAAAGAAATGGCTCATTAAAGAGAAGAAGTAAGAAGAACTCCACTCTTCTTATTTCTTCTTTTCATTTCTAATCTTTTCTTTTCTCTTTATATTTATTCTTAATATATATATATATATATATATATATATATATATAAAGAGAATAAAATATGTATCAAATATATTTCCATATTACGTATCGTATACGCAATAATATTATATTAGTATCACATACTAATATAATAAAAATAGAGAGAGTGTGTATCCAATACAAAATATTAGAAACCATATCGAAATGCGGTTATTAAGTCAGCCATTGATTCCGGTTTTTAAACCGCCTAGTATTTTTGGAAATTCGATAAAACATACATTTAATCGGACTCCCATACGTATCCTATACGCACGTCACATCAACATTTTACTCGGGCTGGTACTTTCGTTGCGGGACTCTAAAGACCTTTCAATACGCTGGCCGTAGGTTATATATGATCATATCCGATTGAATCCGAAATATTTTCAGATCCAATATCTTGACAGGATAACCCACAAGCATGTCAGTAGCACTAACTGTACGTAATGACTACCCAGGTATGAGCAAGATAAAAGCAGGTCGACGAGAAAACTCATCCGGACCCTACAAAGTCTATAAGTGACAGTTACGGTACAGTCCGGTCTCTTCGTCTACGAGAATCGCATATCGGGTCTGGGGTTTGAAATCTGTCAGACCCTAATAACTCAATAAGTCGCGTGACAGAGGACTCATAACCAACCGGAGATACAACTGATAACACTTACCAGTTTATCTCCATTGCGGTGGCCACCGACTTGTGGTTGCAGTCATGTCCTGCACAACGCGACAACAACTCTTTATACCGGGAGAGATGAATCCCCTCGACCGCTCACTGCCTCCACGTGCTTCAGGACTATACCAAACAAAAACATGTTTGCACGCCTCTTTTGAGCCGTGGCGGGGTAGAAGTCTATGTATAGTGGGAACACACATAAGACACTATGGCGATTTCAGGTCTTAGGGACTACTATGTACTCATGCCACCAGAGAACTGTTATCTGATATTGGTATATTACCAATTAGGAGTTCTTGGTGTGTCCGTCTAGTGTAACACATCAAATGAGCACATGTATACAATTCTCGGTGTCAAATACCAATAGCTGTAGGATCAGCTATCGCCTTCCAATCGGGTCAGGAAACGTACACATTAGTCTAAACTGAAGCACCGATGCCCAATCTCGATACTCCTATGACTAATGACATTCAAGGATGTGCTTTTCGATAATCCAGGCCCCACTAGTATGATCTCCATAATCGTCATGGTAGTCAAGCAAAATCCTAAAGGCTTTATTTCATGTATTAGCGATATGTGATAACTAGTAAAATGTATTCACATGACAAGTAAAGATAAACCAGATAGCACACTATCATCTCGAGTAAGATTGTTCTCTGTATAGGCTCTCCTTCAATTACAATAATTGTCTTGAGGGTACCTATATCCAACAATCTCTCACTTGCATTTAAGGCCAATTATTGCAGTATCTCATACCCAACTTCTGTATTAACAGTTTCTCAAACCGTGTTCGAGAACTAGCCTTAATGAGTGGACCCGGCACAACGCTTCTCTCTGTTTCTCTCTATATCTCAACTTCGCGGAGATCAAATATCTCCCGAACTAAGCGATACCTGCCTTAGTATTTACCTGGACAGACGATGGGATCATGTTCATAAATGAACAATTATATCCAGCGAATTCTTAGGCAGTATCCTTTGTTGATTCACAATCAGCATCCATCGCCTTGACTACCTCAGTATTTCTCTTGGAACTACTTCCAATATACTGCTCCTCAGAAGAAGGCAAACTTTATAACCCACGACAGACATTCTATAATCCATGTTACCTAAGAAGCTAGAATCGGTAACCACCACCCTCAAGAAGCTACCATTACCATACACCAAGAATATCAAATGCTATTCACTGAACAGACTGCTATTGGCTGCTTTGCCTATCTATTCTATTATGTATGGCCGGCTTCAAGTCAGTGAACGAGTTGACGAGTGATTCGAGAGTCCTGTCTGGTGAAAAAGTGTCGTTGAGCAGACGGGGGGGGCCTGAATTTAGAACTAGGCGCTGCTCTCGCGTCAATGAGTGAACGTGAAAGCCAGGCACTACTTTACAGGGCGGGGGTCTCCCTAAGTGCGCGAGCACTCTCCTTCTTTCTCATCAAAATGGGCTGCTTCGGGGGTCTGGCCTTGGCCAGTGTTTTTGCCGTGAGGGCGCCATGAACATGAATTTCTTTTGAAGTATGAAATGTGGCCTCGTCTGGGAAGCCTGTGTTCAAAGGCTGGTAGTCTGGATGAAGAGAGATAAGAGCTATAGCTAAGACGGGCGAGAAATCTTGTCCGGTTGAGGATTGGACTGATATCCAAATCCTATATAAAGAAACACTTATGACCACCATTATTTTACCGATTGCAGTATAGGAACATCACTTCCTATTATGAGTATGTCATCCACATACCATATGAGGAATCTGACAACACTCTCTACTACCTTCTTATAAATACCAGATTCATCTCTCATTTTGATGAAGTCAAACATTTTGACCGTACCATCAAAACAGATGATCTTTCTCCGCTATACCTGCTTTAGTTTATAAATAGACTAAAACGATTTTCACACTTACCGCTGCTCCCACTGACTAAGATAATCATTTGGCATAGTCATATACACGTACACTTCGAAATCCAATTTAGAAAGACATTATAGTCTTCCATCTGCTAGATATCACAGTCATGAAACACAGCAATGACAAGTTATATCCATATGGACTTCAGCACAGATACTAAAATAATAGTTTCATCACAATCCACATCGGGTATTTGATGAAAACATTTTATTAAAAGTCTAGACTTATCAGGTTAGTGCCTTTCTATTTGCATTGATCTCGTAAGATCCACTTGCTCCTAATGGGTTTTACCCCTTCAGGAGCACCCAACAAAGTCCACACTTTGTTGCAGTGCATAGAGTCCAACTAGGATAACTCGGCATCCAGCCATCAGTCGGAAGTCACTACTTCCTATGGACAACTGATAACTAATAGGGTCATCATCATATGATGCAAGCCTCATTGTCACCGTCAACAAGGAAACTGTAGTACCTTTCAGGTGGCTGAGTTCACCTACTAAATCCATGGACTAGGCTAAGGTTTGTCAAGGTCAATTGAATCTCCAGGTTCTACTAAATCTTCAGTAACCGTTAATGGTTCTGGAATCAGTTCCAGTTCTACCATACTCTCACTAATTTCTTTTGCAAGAAATTCCTTTTCTAAAAAGATGGCGTGTCGAGAACAAAACAACTTTTGATTCTGAAAATGGTAGAAAGTTAATCCATCGTCAATGCCCAGGATAACCCATAAACTGCCATTACAGAAACGTGCCTTGAATTTATCTAGATTCTGGTTTTAAGTATAAGCCGGACAGCTCAATATCTTAACAATTTTAAGATGATAACCTATTCTATATCACATATAGAATTTGAGGCACTGATTTAGGTGGAATCAGTATCAATTTAAATACATATATTTCTAGTGCATTCCCTAAATGAAAAAGGGTTTACAGCATTACGTATCAAGGAGCGTACCCATGGATGAGTAATCTGAGAGAGAATCAAATTCTCGAGTATATAACTACGGAATACCTAGCATAAGTATCCACATCTTCAAACACTTCGAAAAATCTTGATACTTCAAACATTTGGTTCTCTATTTTATTCTATATCCTATGAACTTCTCAGAATTATTGGACTATGCATTTCAACAAGAATGCATGTTAAAATCAGAGAACTCATAGGAAAACGGAACGAAATATGAATACCAACCCTTTGTCCAGGTAGACACCGGACAACATACATCATTATGTATAAGCCCTATGAGTTTACTAACTCATACTCTCTGTGTTATAATTTGAAAGCAGTATTTTGGTTAAGAATGTATATCCCATTATTTAATGCACCTTATCTAATTATCAAATGATAAAGGCAAATGTTCATTATATATTTTTTGAAAATTTATATCCCACTTTATCAAATAAAAAGACGGATATATGAGTTTTTAAAAGTTGGTGCATGATAACGGATATTCAAAACCAAAAATTTGCTGATAGGCAAAACTATGTGATTTCCCCAATTGCTCCGATTTTCGACACTGAGGATCAAATCACCTTTTCCAATACTCTAATCCTTCTCAGCATCTGTAACAATTTACAGATGTGGGATTTTAATCCTGTATCTATATACCCAGGAGTCAGAGTTAATAGATAAAAGAGTTTCAATTACATTTACACAGGAAACATGAAACATCAAAATGTTTCAAGAGGGCGGCCGAGTATTTCTAGTAATACCTCTTTCACTGTCCAGGGTCATAATAATAGTTGCATTTTGCTTTCCGCTCACTTCAACCCCTATTATTGTCTCTCTATCTTATCTTGTGTATACCATACTTATGCTAGTTGGTTTTCTTCTTACCCTTCCTTTCAGCTCCAGCATCGGGATTGGAAGAAGACTATCCAACAAGCATAACTGTTACATACTCCATATTTAAGGAGCTCTCAAACTTGAGATAAGGTGGAAAGGTAAGGCAAATGTATTGTATCATATACAATTCACTTTCTCCAGAACCAGCGGCATCCTCGACTGAAACACTTTCTCCGATTTCGTATGTAACTATACGAGATGGCTTTCCATGCAATATGGATCTTTATATCGGATAAAGAGTGTTCTAGAGGAAGCAAAAGGGGATGTGGGAGGGGTAAGGACTGTTAGCTATCGTAGTCGCAGGCAGGTGATTATGATGATTGGGAGAGGACCTATCCCGGTAGAACAGTCTTACTCGAGATGATAGTATGCTATCTGGTTTGTCTTTATCATCACTATTACATGTTGATAGAGCCTATATGGTTCTTGCTTGACTACCAGTATTATGATGGCGATCATATACGCGAGAGCTGGGTGGTCTATAAGCATATCCTTAAATTTCCCTAGTCGTAGAAGTATCGAGACTGGGTATTGATACTCCAGTGTAGACTGGTGTATACTGATCGAGACCCTGACAAGAGGCGGTGGTAAGGTCTCACAAGCCATTGGTGTTAGTTTGTTCACCTAAGATAGTATACAGGTGCTCATTGCGTTATGAGTACACTGGACGGACTCGCCGGGAACCTGCTAATTGGTATTATACCTATTGTCAGATAGCAGTTCCCTGTTGACATGTGTACAGGTTTGTCTGTCGACCTGAGATCGTTATTTGTCTCGTGTGAGTTCCCACTGTGCTTTGATTACTACCCTACCATGGCTCAAATGAGTCGTGCAAATAGGTTTTAGTTGGGTACAGTCCCGAGCCACATGGAGGCAGTGAGCGGATCGTCGGGGATTCGTCTCTCCCGGTATTGGGGGTTGATGTCGCGTTGTGCACGGGTGGCTATCACCAGAAATTCTCAGCCGGGGTATACGAGAATTACTGATCCAGAATCGATAGTTTCTTAGGTGGTGATGGGTTACATACCGACATGAATTATCGCGTCAGTAGGGGTATGACTTTATCCACCCCCCTAAACTCGATATGCGATACTCTTAGACAAACAGATCAGACTGTACGGATATTGTCACTGTCAGGCTCAGTAGGGGTTTGGATGAGTTTGCTCGTCGGCCTTCCTTTCGCTCAATACCTGGATAGCCGTTACGTACAGCTAGTGCCGCTGACGTGCTTGTGGTTAAACCCACTGCCAGCGTATTGACGAGTCTTTAGAGTCCCACACAGAGGGTTTTCACAGTTCAGGCGATATGGTGTAGATGGCGTATGTTGGTACATACAGGTGTCTGATTAAATATGTGTACGGGCTACATAGATTTTAATCGGACGGTTGATAATACTAGCGGCTTAGGATTAAGCCGGATTATTAAATCAGGTTTTGATTTAATAATTTATATATGTATTTGTATATATGTATTCTAGTATTATTGTTCACTATTCATTTTCTCTCTTGGCTATTCGTATTTTTGTATGAATACGCATATATGTATTTCGATACGTATACCGGGTTGCATTCCGTATTTATACGGAATAGTTTCTAGAAGATGGCCACCTCATTAATTGATTTTATATTTAGAAAATCATTTTGGAAATGAGGTGGAGGGTGAGTTGGCATGAGCATGGTGAGGCATGTAGAGAGGTATGTATATTGTTTATTTTATTGAAAAATGAGATGAGATATTTTATGGGTGGATGATTGAGAGAGAGAAGGTAGCCACATTTTCTTGAGAGGCCATACATTTTGTTTTCTTGACTTGGTATTCTTCACTTGCTTCATTACTCATTCATTCTGACTTGAAGAAAAGACTTAGCCATTTTTCCATGGTTGCTCATGCCACATGTTTTCCCCACATCTTCTTCATCTTCTTGAGTTGCTCATGGAGCATTTGTGGTGAGAGAAAATTATAGTGACACGTTCCTACACCTCCACTCCCCATTGCTAGCAACCTTGGAGCGTCGATTGCCTCGCTTGGCGAGGCTGGAGCTTGCGCCGTTTCCCTCAGGTGGATCATTGTAGATGGAGGATGACCGGCAATCAAAATCGATCCAGACGACCACTAGGAGCTTGGAAAGATGGTTGAAAACCGAAGGACACGGATCAACTCGGTATAACCATTCTAACTTCTTTATATATGCTTGCTAGTATAGGGTTTAGGGTAGATCCGGGCATTCGGTCATGGTAGCGCCAGTTTAGAAAATTTTTGTTCCGCATTTGGCCACGGTTTGATGGCCGGGGCGCTGCCGTAACCCAACAAGGACATATGCGACTATGTCGTGAAAATAGGGCAATCATGACGTTCCAAAACCGATGATTATAAAAAGGTTCGGTTAACTTGGTTTACGAGTTTTAGTTTAAGGTCGGTCTTAGGTCGCTGCCAGAGAGAGAGAGAGAGAAGAAATACTCGTCGTGCACTCTAGTTAAGATCAGATTGGTTAATTAATTTATCTAATCCGGTCTCCCACTGTTTTGTCGAATTCTCCTTCAAACTCTAAAATGAGAACTAGCTGGGATCAATTATTGAAAATCTTCCGAGAATAACTATTACTCATAGTAGGAATCAGGATCTAAACTATCATGGAGTGGTAAGCTTGGCGGAGTCAACAAATCACCCCACCCCATAGAAGATTTGCAATCTCATTGCAAGTTTCAACACTTGAAACTCCCGATATTGGATTTTATCTCTAACGGCTTATAACCTTAACGAGGTCAACAAATCATAAGCCGCTAGTCAAGTTCAATCCATCATTTCATGATTAATTTAGACCCACCTGCACGACCCTTAATGAGGTCAACAAAGTTGTACGAATGTTCTAACTAATCGCATCACATGCTAGCAAAAAGACATCACTTAGCACCGTACATTATGCCTCAACGAAGTCGACAAACGTAACACGAATACTAAGTACTCTATTTCCTAAAATAGTAGAAGGATACGATTGGTTTTGAAGAAAACCTTTAATTAACGTAATGAATTTGATGCATTGTAGGAACCGAGTGGTTTTGCATATTTATAGTTACGTAGACAATTGCTTAAGTGCGGATTTCCCGTGAAGGGATCAAGGCTCTTACCTCATTGAATGAGATGTAGGATATTCCTAACTAAATATCTCGATGCAAAACAAAATACTATGGTTATTCAATTTGCAAATTTATAGTAACACAATTTTTTGCCAAAGAGGTCACTCCCTGTGAAAAGATCTAGGCTCTTTCCTCATCGAATGAGGTACATGATATTCCTAACTGAATACTGAAGGGTTCCTAGCAACGACAACAAGGTTTCGGGGGCATCGTCCATGCCGTTTTTTAAAATTTGTCGTTACAAAGAACCCTACGCTAGAATCGTTAACTAGATATTTAGACCGAACAAGATGCAAACAACTTTTACATATAAGAGAATAAGAATACAACCTTTGTAGACGGTCCTTCTCTTCAATATGCCCCGTGTAGTTGTCCCGCGACTCCACAAGGCTTCTCTTGAGACTTTGAACAAGCTTCCTTCGTAGCCTTCGCGCCAAAGATGATCCACTTCGAAGCTCCTACTAGTTCAAGCTACCACTACACTAAACCCTTTAGTGTATGAAACACATCACACTAATTTGCTAAAATGGTGTGAGATGATGAAGTAGGGGATGTTAAGAGCTCACTAATTTGTGTTCAAGCTTCATGATTCATATCACATGTGAGGGTTGAAGCTTGAGGAAAAGCAAGAGGAGGAAGAAGAAGCAAGAGCAAGCATGAACGAAAAAATGGCTAAGTCTTTTGGAATGAACATAATCAATAATAATCTCAAGACTCCTCACTCATTCAAGCATGGAATTATGCAATATTAAATTGCAACCATGCTTGAATAGCGAGTCAAGAATGAATAAACAATATAAAACACCATGCTTGCAGCTATGCTTCAACTTTGCACCTCATTTCTATTTTCATAAAATGGAAAAGAAAATGCCATGCTTCATTTTAATATATATATATATATATATATATATATATATATATCATATATATTAATATATATTTAATGAAGATTAATTAGTGAGCTAATGATATTAGTTAATATGTAATTATATCACATATAATTTATATCACATTATTAAATCAACATTTGATTTAATAATCCGGTTATATCATATATGACCGACTAATATCATTTATCTGTATATCACATTATCGAATCAACACTTGATTCGACAATCTGGTTATATCACATACAACCGCACCGATGACAGATTACTGCCAGATTACAATACGGTATCACATACTCGTATTTAATCAAGCCCACACACATATCACATATGTGTCCTACTCCGTTTCGCTTGAACTAGGGAACTTCTGTGTGGCTCTAAAGACTCGTCAATACGCCGTCAGTAGGTGATGATCATATCAGTCACCTACAAGCCGTCAACGGTACTAGCTGGACGTAACGGCTACCCGGGTATTGAGCGATATGAAGATCAACAAGCAAGCATGTCCACAGTCTCCATGAAGCCTATCAGTAACACTCCCGTACAGTCCGGTCTCTTCGTCTGATATGTCGCATATCATATCTAGGGGTGGAAATCGTCAGACCCCAGTAACGTAATAAGTCATGTCGATGTCTGGCCTATAACGGTTCGAGAAACTACTGATAACACTTATCAGTATATCTCGGCAGCAGCCCTGGCCAGGGACTTCCAGTTATAGCCAATTGAACATAGTGCAACATCAACCCCCAATACCGGGAGAGACGAAACCCCTCCTATCGCTCATTGCATCCATACGACTCGGGACTGTACCCAAAATCCACCTGTTTGCATGACTCCTCTTGAGCGTGGTAGGGAGGAAATCAAACCACAGTGGGAGCCGCACAAGACTCTATAACGATCTTGGGTCTACAGATTAACCTGTACCAGTGTCACCAGAGGACTGCTATCTGACGATAGGTATACTACCACATAGGAGTCCTCGGCGAGTCCTGTTCAGTGTACCCAGTCTCCACTGAGCACCCGTATACCATCTCTGATGTCAAACACCAATGGATGTGGGATCAACCATCGTCCATCATATGGGTCAAGAAGCGTATACGCTAATCTACTATGGAATATCGATGCCCTGTCTCGATATTCTATCGACTAGAAACAATTGAAGGATGTACTTGTGAACTACCCTGGCCCCACTAGTATGATCTACATCATAGTCCTGGTAGTCAAGTACATATCCTAAGGGCTTTATCAACATGTGAGAGCAAGACAGTTGTTCATCTCATAAAACTGCATTTTTTTTACCTTATTCGTTATCTGTTTTGCTATTTATCGGTACTTTTAATCAGTGTCTGCTCAGTTATTGCAGTTTATAGGTATTCGTGATACTATACTGGAAAACACATTCAAAATCACAGATATCACGTTTGGGAGCCGACACTGCAAACAGAATAGGAAACCGACCGATGTTCCAGGAGCTCTTTTGGAAATAATACAAGTGTACACATTTTTTTTGTAAAATTGGTCCAACACACATATGGACACATGCCATGGACCAGGTAGGGGGCTGCCATAGACCATGTAGGCTGCCTTGACATCATGAAGAAAACAAGTGGGCACACTAAGTGGGTGTGAATGCATTTATTGCATAAAGTGTGGATGTGATGTAAAGACCAAGTTTCCCTCTAATTCTCTGCATACAAACCAGGTTAAATCAGACCAAGCAAACTGTGCCAGTGTGATTAGAGAGAGCACACAAACCCACCATACAAGCCCGAGCCTCTCTGCTCGGTTTTTGGCCGGCGAGCCTCCTTGATATTCCGGCGAGCTCGGTTCCCGAGGCCCTAGTGGGCCCCATATTTTCACAGTGCCTCCCTTGATGCCACATCAGATTATTTTTATTGTTTGCTTAATTTTCTTTTGGGCCTATAAATAGCAGATCAGTGGCAAGGGGAGGGCTTTCTCATTCTCTCATACTCTCATAGATTATACTTTTTTAGTTTTTGCTTTTTTTTTTGGTTTAAGCTTGATGGGAGTGATCTTTAATTGGTTTCTTCTTCTTCCCTCTTGAAGCTCTCTTGGAGAGCTTCATTAAGGAGGTTGAACAAGTCACCAAATCTTGTATCTTGTTCTCAAGTGTTTATATAATTGTTGCTTTCTTTTATTTACTTGCCTTCTTTACTTGCTTTCTTTAATCATGCTTAGCTAATTCTTTTATTTGGTTGTGGTGTGTGTGAGGAAGTGAGATGAAAGGATTTGCCTCCTTCACCTCTTGTTTATGTTTCATGCGCTAAATTTACGATTCTAGCTTGAATATTGTTTATGCATTGATATGATACGGTATCTTGAATCATGGTTACTTGTAACCTCCTCATATGCCGTATTCATTCCCTTCCCTCATTCTCAATATTTAAGTTAAAATCTATTTGGTGTTAAGTTTGCTAATGTAGGATATGGTATTTTGTGATAAAAAGCTTGACAAACTTTTTGTTTCATAAACTATATACCTTTACAAATACTTAGCAAATTCAACACCAAAATCATTTGCTCTCACTAATCTCTTTGTGTTTTTGTTGTTGCGGTATGCTTGCAAAACCTTGTGTTTAGTGTTGATACCCCAAGTACGGACATACAAACGGTAAGTGATCAAAACGGACTCGTTTCGTGCTTTGCGGCGAATATCGTGTAAGTCGATGTTCAACACCCCAATACTTGTGGGGAGGCGGAAATATGAATAACAATCAAGTTCTATGATCAAACATCGATTAACCGTACGAATCGTTTGCTATACAAGTTTTAACAAAAGCTTTAGAGTTTTAATCTACTATGCGAAGGGATTATACCAAACGGTTCTAGTCCTTCGTCTTGATGTTCTCTACGGCCTCTTTGGATCTCCACGCCCTCTTCGGCTTTCTTCCGTGATAGACGATCCACCCGAGAACCCTAATCCAAGCTATAACCTCTAAACTTGAGGTTACTTAGTTTCTCTAGTTGCTAAATAGAGTAGCTAAGATGATGTAGAGATTGGTTATGGAGTAATTAGTCTTTCCTAATCCTTGTTCTCAACTCATGAGGGTAGGATTAGGGTTTGGTGAAGGAGAGAGAACTTGAAGAGAGAGAATGAGAAGATGATAATGATATTATTATATTGAATAAAGCTTCTCACTTGATATATATGAAACATAAAGAATAAGAAAGAAATGAATAATAAGTGAATATTCATCATGTTTCATTTAATCAAGTGGGTGATTCATTATGTGAGTCATTAAGCAATAAATGATGCTTTAATGACATGATGAATCACTCACAATGAGTCACTAATTCAATAAATGAAAATGCCACCTCTCTCTTTATGTCACATCCTTCTAGAAGCTTCTCGGAAAATTACGAGAACGCCCCTCTCATCCGTGAAAACACGGAAAAACTTTAGACTGTATAAATCCAATAACCTGATACTAGAATCTGGCTTAAACCAAAGCCGGCTAGTAAAAACTGTCCGAATGTCGTACGTGCTATCAAACACGTACGCGTCCGAACCTTTGTCGTAAAACCATACGACCTCTATATCTTTTCGCGTGGGTTTAGGATATCTCTGTGTGGGACTCTAAAGACTCGACTACTACGCTGGCAGTGGGTTTAACCACAGACCGCAAGCGGCACTAGCTGTACGTAACGGTCCCCAGGTAGTTGTCGATAAGAAAGCTGATGAGGTAACCCATCTGAAATCCTACTGAGCCTGTCTGTGACAATATCCGCGCAGTCCGGTCTGTTCGTCTAAGAGTATCACATGTACGGTCTAGGGAGGTGGTGGACGTCAGACCCCTAATAACCATACAAGTCGTGTCGGTATGGCTCTATCACCATCCGAGAATCTACTGATCAACCTATCAGTAATTCTCAATTAGCCCTGGCCAGGGACTTATGGTAATGACCAACCGATCACTGTGCGATATCAACTCCCTATACCGGGAGAGACGAATCCCTAACAGTCACTCACTGCCTCCACATGGCTCGGGACTGTGCCCAACTGAAACCTGTTTGCACGACTCCTTTGAGCCGTGGTAGGGTAACAATCAAAGCACAGTGGGAACTCATACGAGACAAATGATGACCTTAAGTCAACAGACTATCTGCACACATGTCACCTGAGAACTGCTATCTGACGTTAGGTATAATACCATCCAGTCAGTTCTCGGCGAGTCCTGTCCGGTGTACTCACATCCAGTGAGCATCTGTATACAATCTTAGGTGAACATCACCAATGGTTGCGGGACCAATCCATTGCCCCTCGTCAGGGTCTAGATATGTATACACTAGTCTACTCCGGAGTATCGATGCCCAATCTCGATACTCCTGCGACCAGGGACATCTAAGGGTGTGCCTATTGACTATCCAGCTCCCACTAGTATGACTGCCATCACAACGCCGGTAGTCAGACAAACACCCTATGGGCTTTATCAACATATATATATAAATACCAAGTAAAATATATTATACGTTAAGACAAAGTCAAACCAAATAGCGTACTATCATATCAAGCAAGACTGTCATGTACATACATATCCCAAGCATCCTATACAATGTAGGCCTCTAGGGCATATATATCCAACAATCTCCCACTTGCACTAAGGCCTATAATTGGCGCAATGAGTACCCACTGTCTCTACCAGATCCAGTTGCTTGCGTATCGCATGCCCAACATCTCAAAAAGCCTCTCGAACTGTACTTGAGGAATGGCCTTGGTGAATGGATCTGCCGTGTTGTCTTTTGTGTCTACTCTCCGTATCTCGATCTCCCGACGATCCACGATCTCCCTGATCAGGTGAAAACGCCTTAAGATATGCCTGGATTTCTGATGGGACCTTGGTTCCTTCGCTAAAGCTACAGCGCCATTGTTATCGCAATACAAAGGTATTGGATTGGCAATGGACAGAACCACCTGAAGTTCAGAAATGAACTTCCTTATCCAGACAGCCTCTTTTGCGGCTTCACTAGCAGCTATATACTCAGCCTCCATAGTTGAGTCTGCGACGGTATCTTGTTTGGAACTCTTCCAACTCACCGCCCCTCCATTAAGGGTAAACACAAAACCCGAAATAGATTTAGAATCATCCTTGTCACTTTGGAAGCCGGAGTCGGTAAAAGCCTCTACCTGGAGGTCCTTATTGCCGTAAATCAAGAACATCTCCTTAGTCCTTCTCAGGTACCTGAGAATGTTTTTCACCGCTATCCAATGTTTCTCACCTGGGTCCGATTGATACCTGCTTACCACACTAAGTGCGTAAGCTACATCTGGTCTGGTACATAACATCGCATACATTATTGATCCTACCGCCGAAGCGTAGGGTATAATGCCCATGCGAGCCCTCTCTTCATCAGTCTTTGGAGACATATCTTTGGAGAGGGTGATTCCGTGACAAGCGGGCATATTGTCGCGCTTGGAATCTTCCATACTAAATCTCTTTAGTATAGTGTCTATATACCTGGACTGTGAAAGTCCCAATATTTTATTAGATCTATCTCGATGGATCTTAATGCCCAGAATGTATGATGCATCTCCCAAGTCTTTCATAGAGAATTTCTGTGACAAGAAGAGCTTTACTGATTGTAACATAGGGATATCATTCCCTATCAGTAGTATGTCGTCGACGTACAAAACGAGGAAGACTACTGCTCCTTCTACAATCTTCCTATAAACACATGGTTCATCTACATTTTTGATAAAGTAAAATTCCTTGACTGTTTCATCAAAGCAGATGTTCCAACTCCGCGATGCTTGCTTTAACCCATAAATGGATTTAAGCAATTTGCACACTCTTCCGCTGCTCCCACTATCTAAGAAACCTTCTGGTTGATCCATGTAAACACTCTCTTCTAGATGTCCATTTAGAAAAGCTGTTTTTACATCCATCTGCCAGATTTCATAGTCATGGAAGGCAGCAATGGCAAGCATGATCCGAATGGATTTAAGCATAGCTACTGGCAAAAAAGTTTCATCGTAGTCCAATCCTGGTCTTTGACGAAAACCTTTTGCTACTAGTCTAGCTTTGTGCGTTTCCACTTGTCCAAATGTACCAATCTTCTTTTTGAAGATCCATTTGCATCCAACTGGTTTTACCCCAGGAGGAGCAACTTCTAAAGTCCATACTTTATTGGTATACATGGATTCCATTTCGGATCTCATTGCATCCAGCCACTTTACTGAGTCGCTACTTGTGATAGCCTGCTGAAAACTAGTAGGCTCATCATCATCGATGATGCAATCCTCTCGATCCCCATCAAGAAGGAAACCATAGTATCTTTCAGGAGGATGAGAAAGCCTACTAGATCTACGGAGTGTCATTGGTTCGTCATGTTCTATTGAAGTCTGAGATTCTTCTAAGTCTTTGGTTACAGTTTGAGGTTCTGGAATTTCTTCCAGTTCTACCGCGCTCCCACTAATTTCTTTTGCAAGAAATTCGCTTTCTAAGAAGACAATGTGACGAGCGACAAACACCTTTTGTTCTTCAGTGTGGTAGATCATGTACCCTCTTGAATGCTTGGGGTATCCTACAAACTTGCACAAAACCGATCGTGCCTCGAGCTTGTCCGGATTATGCTTTTTAACATATACCGGACACCCCCATATCTTGATATACTTGAGATATGGTCTCTTCCCACACCACATTTCATATGGAGTGGTAGGTACAGACTTAGTTGGAACTCTATTTAATAGATATGCGGCTGATTCTAGAGCAAATCCCCAGAAGGAAAGTGGTAACTCAGCACTACTCATCATCGAACGCACCATATCTAATAGCGTGCGATTCCTTCTTTCTGATACACCATTATGCTGAGGTGTATAAGGAGGAGTAAGCTGAGAGAGTATTCCATTTTCTTTCAAGTATTCAAGGAAACTGGTACTTAAGTATTCTCCACCTCGATCAGATCGAAGTGTCTTGATGCTTTTACCAGTTTGTTTCTCTACTTCATTTTTATACTCCTTAAACTTCTCAAAAGCCTCGGATTTATGCTTTATTAAGAACACATGTCCATACCTAGAGAAGTCATCAGTAAAAGTGATGAAGTAGGAGTGACCACTTCGTGCATGTATAGACATCGGACCACATACATCACTGTGTACTAGTCCCAAGAGTTCGATGGCTCTTTCTCCGTGTCCGGTGAACGGAGATTTGGTCATTTTTCCTTTGATACATGATTGACAAGTTGCATATGATGAATATTCAAACGAATCTAGATATCCATCTTTATGTAACTTAGTCAACCTTGTTTCATTTATATGACCAAGTCTACAATGCCATAGGAAGGCTTGATTCGAATCTTGAGCCTTTCTTTTACGCGTGTTTTGAATATTGAAAATTTGTGGTTGATTAAGTATGTATATGCCGTTTTCCAGTGTGCCAAACCCAATCAGTTCTTGATTTAGGAGAATGTTCATGACATTTCTTTCAAGCACAAAATTATATCCTTTATTAGATAATAAAGATACTGATATAATATTACACAACATACTGGGAATACAAAAACAGTTATACAATACCAAAATGTTTCCACTATTCAACCCTAGGTGATATTCCCCTATTGCAACTACATCCACATGCATTCCATTGCCCATCCGGAGAGTCATATCACCTGCCCCCAGTACTCTACTGTTTCTCAGATCCTGCAAAGAATTACAGATGTGAGAACCAGAACCGGTATCAAGTACCCATGAAGTAGAGTTTACTGAAAGACAATTTTCGATTACGAACACACCTGAAGTAGAAGCAACTGCTTGCTTCTTGTCCTTGGCTTTGAAGGCCTGACAATCCTTCTTCCAGTGCCCCTGCTTGTGACAATAGAAACACTCGTTCTTTTCTGCCTTCACCCTTCCTGCCTTGTTCGTTCCTTGCACCTTCTTGACCCCTCCCTTCGGTTTGGTGGCCTTCATCTTCTTCTTCCCTTTAGCTTTCGCTTTAGTTTTAGAAGAAGATGATTGGCCAACATACAGAATGGGGGTCTTCTCCTTTTTCAAGGAGGTCTCTGCTACCCTCAACATATTGAGGAGCTTTGGAAGATCCGCTTCCATTTCGTGCATGTTGAAGTTCAGCACGAACTGAGAGAAGGTGTGGGGAAGGGACTGCAAAATCAAGTCGATGTACAAATCATTCTCTAGCACGCATCCCAGGTTTGCGAGTTCCTCAATGAGGGTGATCATTGTGAGGACGTGCTCTTCAACAGGCGATCCTGGAGCTAACCTCATCTGGAAGAGTTTCCTTGAGGTTTCATACCTCGCGATACGAGAGTGTTCACCATACAATTCCTTGCAATGGAGGAATATGGATGCAATATCCATACTCTCGTGCTGTTTCTGGAGTTCATTATTCATGGACGCCAGCACGATACACTTAGCTCGCTCACAATCTAGATCCCAGGTTTTACGAACTTCCTTGTCCACAACTGAGGAATCTGGTCCTGGGATAAGGGGAGGAACAGCGGTGGTAACATATGCAACTTTGTCATAAGTCAGCGCAATATTGACGTTTCTTAGCCAATCTTTATAGTTCTGCCCGGTCAATATATTCTTTTCAAGTAATAGTTTTAGTCCAGTCATGGTAGCTGCCAGAGAGAGAGAAAAGAAAACACTCAGCATATGCTCTTGCAAGTTTAGATTGGTTTATTAATTTATCTAAACAGGATGGCTCCCACTGTTTCCTCAAATCCTTCTTCAAAACCTAAAAGAAGAACTAGTCAGGATTTAATCACACGTCACAATACTTGCTTAACCTTTCAGCCAGGCTGGTGTTGGTACTTCGAGGGAGGTTTTCCAACGCTTTCGCGAAGTTCCTTAATTAAATAACCTTTTTTCCCTGGAGGCGTAGCCCCTCTAACACCTTTCTAGACACCTACTTGGTTTATAGCATTGATTGTTAAGTGAGAGAAATTCCCGAGAGTAATCCTACTCATCAGTGGGATCGGGATCCAACTATCATTGCATGATGCCCTAGATGGAAGCCACTCTAGTCACCACACTCCAGAAGGTAAGCTAAATCTGCAAGTTTCCTTTATGTTTGAAACTCCCGATGTGATTTTTACCCCAAGCTCTTATAGACCTTGACGTAGGCCAACAAGTCATAAGACGCAAGTCAAGTTCTACCCGTCGTTGTCCTGATCAATTTAAATACATCGTACAAGCCCTTGACGTAGGCCAACAAGGTGTACGTCTGTATTAAACTAATGCATCTATCTATGCAACAAATAGGCACACACACTGCTACCATACACTATGCCTTGACGTAGGCCAACAAGCATAGCATGAATACGATGTGCTGTCTATCTGAAACGACGGAGGGTTACGGCTGGTTTTTGGCAAAAAACCGTTAACGTAATGAACTTGATTTGATCGAAGGAACTATGATAGCTTTTATTAAAAGGAGTGGTTTAAGCTCCGCATTTAAAATTTGCTTTTTCAAGAAAACCGAGTGGTTTTTAGAAATTGTTCCAACGATTCAGTTTAGGTTTTATTTTCTTTGCATTAATAATAATGCGTCCCATCTTTAACCTATCATTACAGATAACAACGAAAATATGACGTCCTCTTATGCCATCCGCATTCGCCACGGGGTCCCGTCATCACTCGTTAGGTTACTTAACTAACGACAGAGCGGGGGCTGGGCTAGCGCGGGTGTAAAACATAAGCGACGTCTAAATAGCTATCATATATATAGATATTTTACATTCGTTTGACGCAATGATATACATTCCAGAACACAGATAAACAATATTGGATTTGCAAGCAATCTGTATTTCTTTTGAGCCTGCAAGAAAAGACAGATTACACAGTTGTGATGAATAGCCGTTACCCCACCCAAGATCCCTACGGGTACGGCAAACTACCCGCCCGGCAGTTTGTGTACCCTACCTTGGATCTGTCCTAGGAGCAAAAACAGTAAAAAGAAATAATACAACGGTGGCTACAACCGCAACCTGGATGTGCCCCGCGAAATAATATTACAACTTGTTACAATTACATCAAATGAATTAAAACAATAACCCATCATTAAACCCGGCTAATCACCACAACAGTCCAATACAGTTTATATGCACAAACAGATAAAACCATTACAGAAATGTGCAACCCCCTGCCAACCGACATACTAGAAGTTAGGGGAGGTTTACGAACACATTATACAATCACAGATATAATCCAATATGCAAATACTGTACAATTTCAATCGATTAAACACTTTCAATATTGCTCCAAAATCTGCTCTGTAAAACTGAAACCTGAGCAAAAACTAAATATTCCAGAAAATCCCAAATTCAACAGAGAACCCACCCAAGAAAACTGGGATCATGACTCGGCAACTCGGCCGCGGAAGGGCGGCGGATCGGTGGGATCCGCCGCGGAACCGCGGTCGTTTGGTCGAGTCATGGCCCCAAATTTCTTGGGTGTTCTTCTGGTGTCATAACAAGCTTTCTGAACATCCCTGAACCAATTTTGGACTTCATTTAAAATTCGACAGAAACTTGTAATTTTTAGGGTTTTCCGGCTTCGTTTTTCCGTTCGAAATTCGTACAAATTTGCGATTAAGTTAAAACTTGTTTAACTAGGCTCTGATACCACTGTAAGTCGATGTTCAACACCCCAATACTTGTGGGGAGGCGGAAATATGAATAACAATCAAGTTCTATGATCAAACATCGATTAACCGTACGAATCGTTTGCTATACAAGTTTTAACAAAAGCTTTAGAGTTTTAATCTACTATGCGAAGGGATTATACCAAATGGTTCTAGTCCTTCGTCTTGATGTTCTCTACGGCCTCTTTGGATCTCCACGCCCTCTTCGGCTTTCTTCCGTGATAGACGATCCACCCGAGAACCCTAATCCAAGCTATAACCTCTAAACTTGAGGTTACTTAGTTTCTCTAGTTGCTAAATAGAGTAGCTAAGATGATGTAGAGATTGGTTATGGAGTAATTAGTCTTTCCTAATCCTTGTTCTCAACTCATGAGGGTAGGATTAGGGTTTGGTGAAGGAGAGAGAACTTGAAGAGAGAGAATGAGAAGATGATAATGATATTATTATATTGAATAAAGCTTCTCACTTGATATATATGAAACATAAAGAATAAGAAAGAAATGAATAATAAGTGAATATTCATCATGTTTCATTTAATCAAGTGGGTGATTCATTATGTGAGTCATTAAGCAATAAATGATGCTTTAATGACATGATGAATCACTCACAATGAGTCACTAATTCAATAAATGAAAATGCCACCTCTCTCTTTATGTCACATCCTTCTAGAAGCTTCTCGGAAAATTACGAGAACGCCCCTCTCATCCGTGAAAACACGGAAAAACTTTAGACTGTATAAATCCAATAACCTGATACTAGAATCTGGCTTAAACCAAAGCCGGCTAGTAAAAACTGTCCGAATGTCGTACGTGCTATCAAACACGTACGCGTCCGAACCTTTGTCGTAAAACCATACGACCTCTATATCTTTTCGCCTGGGTTTGGGATATCTCTGTGTGGGACTCTAAAGACTCGACTACTACGCTGGTAGTGGGTTTAACCACAGACCGCAAGCGGCACTAGCTGTACGTAACGGTCCCCAGGTAGTTGTCGATAAGAAAGCTGATGAGGTAACCCATCTGAAATCCTACTGAGCCTGTCTGTGACAATATCCGCGCAGTCCGGTCTGTTCGTCTAAGAGTATCACATGTACGGTCTAGGGAGGTGGTGGACGTCAGACCCCTAATAACCATACAAGTCGTGTCGGTATGGCTCTATCACCATCCGAGAATCTACTGATCAACCTATCAGTAATTCTCAATTAGCCCTGGTCAGGGACTTATGGTAATGACCAACCGATCACTGTGCGATATCAACTCCCTATACCGGGAGAGACGAATCCCTAACAGTCACTCACTGCCTCCACATGGCTCGGGACTGTGCCCAACTGAAACCTGTTTGCACGACTCCTTTGAGCCGTGGTAGGGTAACAATCAAAGCACAGTGGGAACTCATACGAGACAAATGATGACCTTAAGTCAACGGACTATCTGCACACATGTCACCTGAGAACTGCTATCTGACGTTTGGTATAATACCATCCAGTCAGTTCTCGGCGAGTCATGTCCGGTGTGCTCACATCCAGTGAGCATCTGTATACAATCTTAGGTGAACATCACCAATGGTTGCGGGACCAATCCATTGCCCCTCGTCAGGGTCTAGATATGTATACACTAGTCTACTCCGGAGTATCGATGCCCAATCTCGATACTCCTGCGACCAGGGACATCTAAGGGTGTGCCTATTGACTATCCAGCTCCCACTAGTATGACTGCCATCACAACGCCGGTAGTCAGACAAACACCCTATGGGCTTTATCAACATATATATATAAATACCAAGTAAAATATATTATACGTTAAGACAAAGTCAAACCAAATAGCGTACTATCATATCAAGCAAGACTGTCATGTACATACATATCCCAAGCATCCTATACAATGTAGGCCTCTAGGGCATATATATCCAACATATCGGACTTTGACGGTTTGTGCTCCGCAACCACGTTGACAAGTCGTGCTTCATGTCGGAATCAAGGTAAGGCCGGACAACTCATAACCGAGGGAGCGTAGAGGTAAACGTCGCGATTCAAGCTTCCGAACCAAACCACAACCATTCTTTCCTTAAACTTATTTTCCTTGTTTCTTGTTTTCGTATTCTTTTATATTTTTGTGACACAACCCCAATTCATTGATTTGTTAACCTTAAATAACGATACCTAATACACAATTCCCTGCGGATCGACCCGTGCTTGTCGGCTCGCTACAACGCGCCGTGCACTTGCGGTTATAAATTATAAAACGAGAACGATCTCGTGCGCGCATTCCGTTTTCCATTAAAACGTACACATTTCCAAAACATACGCGTTTGCGCGCGCGGGTGGTTTCCTAACAAGTTTTTGGCGCCGTTGCCGGGGATTTGTAGTTATTAGGTGTTGTTATTTCTGGTTTTACTAACAAAACTAACTTTTAACACAAATTCTTTCAAAACGTGGGCGCTGGGCGCTTGAGTGTGTGAGCCGGCAAATCTGTGAACGTGTAACATGCGCATCATCGGTAATGGTGCATGTGTCATAGCGGACGAAGCCATATAAGGTATGTGCTGGGAATGTAGTACGTATGTCACGAGGAAACAATACAACATAAATATGAACGGTAATAAAGTACGTAACTACACCTGAACCATACGTCTATAGTTTTAATAATACAAATCATAGTTTTGAAAATGGGGGCTACGGTGTTTGAGAAAATGACACCATTTGAAAATCTATAGCGTCCCTTGAGGTTTCCATTTAAAAGTGCAAACGATTCGTCAGTTTTAGAAATAGGTATGGTTCAAATGTAATCCGCTATCCATCAAGGTGTTTAGAAAGCAGTGATCCTCCGAATCAAGAAAATCATTAAGTCGGTGATCCAGCCTCATAGTATCAGATGTGGTAATATCATCGAATATCATTCTCGAGTCAAGAGTGTGGATCAATCATCTGATATATCATATCGCGTACGGTATCATCAAATCAAAACAAGGATTTATCATCCTATACATAATATCGCGTACAGTAATTCATCGTACGTATCATAAATCATGGGTATGGATCTATGGTCTCGTACATCCTATCATATCTTATTCTCATGTGTGTGTGTGTATAATCTCACATCATAACTTGGCATATGTATATATATATATATATATATATATATATATATATGAATATCGCCTTGCATCCTCAAACCAACATATCGTCTCATGTCATCTCGTTTCATCATATTCTCCTCTCATCATATCATCTCGTACTTATCATTATGGTTATCCGTAGGTACATAAGCTCAGGTTTCTCTAAATATATTCTACATATCAGTTCTCCCATTACTATGGTTGCGGGGGTGCTATACGCCATCCACCCGACTTCCTCCGTAAATATAGATCTACTCACCTGCTATTCTTGCTCTAGCCGAAGTCGATGAACTTCTTGTTCTCCTTTGTCGCCCCGGAAGTCCACGCAAGGGTACCTACGCATCAATACACATCGTAACGAGATCAAAACCAAATCCGAAAATCAATACGGCACGTGAAGTGCACATAGGTTAGAACTTATAGCCCACGCATGTAAGAACAGCCAAATAACCCTCAGCGTTGACGTACGAACGTCCAACGACCGTGTAAAAACTCAATTACCAAAACCAAGTTTTCAGAAAGTCGTAACCCGAAATCAGCAACTTAGAAAAACACTCCTAGATTTTAGCTCAGGTAAAATTAGGATATTTTGCACATAGGGTAGGTCTACATATCAGATAACAGAGCTATAGTCCAAACACCAAACCTTAACACCAAGACCAGGCCGCAAATTGCGGCCTGGGGGAATAAATCTGCGGCCAAAGTAGGGAGGTGAGGGCTCGGGTTTCTAGGGTAGTCTCTAGGCGATCTGCACATCTCACTGTGATGGCAAATTATTTTTCAGAGCTCTCGAGTCATAGCAGAATCTATTTAATCATCACAATTTGTCAAAAATCGATATCGGGAAAAATCCAAGTTCGTATTTTGGGGTTTCTAGTCTCGAGTTTGTCCAGAATTCATCACTAAAGCTCTGGGGTCACTAACTAAACCTTAATTGCATCTCTACAACTCAAATTCTCCACTAAAAATCATCCTAAAAACTTCCAAGATCACCAATCTAGCTTAATCGAACTCTAAACACAACTAGGAGGTTAAGAAACTTGATAAATTGAAGGAAAGTGAAGATCCCATCTCTTGGAGCAACTGAAGAAAATTCCAAGATGGTTCAATGTGCTCAAAATCCAAACTTGAACTCACCATAGGGTGTAGGATGAGGTGGTGGTCATTTTTTGTGAAGGTGATATGGGGTTTTGATAAGGTTTTGGAGATGTTTTGGTGGTGGTGGTGAGGTGAAGGAAGAGGAATGAAGAAGATGAAGGATGAGGTGAAGAAAATGAAACGAGGGTGAAGAAAGGATGGGAGCCATGGTCAAGGAACCTCTCTCTCTTCAATAAAAGCCATCACATCTTATCTCCCATTTTCTTTTTTTCATTTTCTTTTTCTTTTCTCCTTTTCTTTTCTCTTCTCCTTTTAAACCCAAATATCAACAATACAAATGAAACCATGCATGTATCAAAATACAATGTGTCATGGTGCACTAGCCATGGTTATTAAAAAGATGGATTTGGCTTAATGCATGATTAGTAGTGAACTAATCAAGTTTAACATAAACTAGCATATAAATAATTGCATAATTATTTATAAAATGTCCAAATCCAATAAATACCCTTATAATTATTAATCTCCAAATATTTTCCAAAATATTGGTATATAATTATACCATTTTACGAAAGCCCAAATTCACACACGTATAGTTTTCGTGAAATTTATTATTTTATTATTTAAATTCTAAAAATAATATTTTATATTTCTGAAATGTTACAATCTTCCCCCTTAAATAAATTCGGTCTCCGAATTTAAATTTAAACTCCCAAACATTAAAACATTTCAGTAATCATTCAAATCAACGGGGCTCCGAAATTATGAAATACACAAAAATATCACAGCGTATCGTGTGCGCATGAAAGCGAGTGCAAAACTCAAAAATCGAAACTCCGTCAAGCGTCACGCAAACATGGGAGTTATGATGAAGATGCAAGTTCAAATCTACTGTTTAATTCGAATATCATATACTCAAGACTATAATACGTATATAGTACGCATTCCTGTAAAACCGTCTAAAAAGCTGATTAAAGTTACATGCAACATCTTTTCCAAATCGCCGTGCGATGCGTAACTTATGGTACAAGTGGCGGACGCTCATTTTGTAAAGAAATAGATATATTTCTATATATGTTTTGCTCAAGATATCATCCCGCCTTTTTGAAATATCCCAAAAGGCTCTCCTTATAAAAGTTCATGTCACTCCTGGGCACGTAGAAAATAGTGAGACTATAACTCTTTTTTGAAAAGCTCTTGGTAAATATTGTTGCATGAAAAAACACTCAGGTACTGTCCTCAGACTAGTCCTGCTCGGTTACCATATCACATGATACATATCATAAAACATTATGCTCAGAAATAAATCAATTTCAATAGGTGTATCCAATATACCACGTACGTCTGGTGCGTATGGAAATCAAAGTCAAATACAAGTGCCACGGATATGCACAGAAGCAAAAACTAAATGCAACGGGTGTGCATGAAAGCATCTGTCAAGTGCAACGGGGGTGTATGACAACAACATCAAGTGCATCTAGAACGCACGGAAATCTCAATCAAGTGCAACTAACATACACAAATAAAATCTCGATCAAATGCATCTGGTGTGCACAAATTCATATCCAGTGCGCCAAGTGTGCGCAAGAATCGAAATTAAGTGCGTCAGGTCCACACAAAAACATCTAGTGCAATAAAGGGCACAAAAGCAAATACCAAGTGCACTAGGTGCCCGAAAACTCGTCAATGACTCAAAAGCGCATAAAAACGACATCAAGTATACCAAAGTGTATAAAATCATAAACGTGGGCAACTGCGTCCACAAAATCCATATCAATGCACTGCAAGCACATGTGAACTATACCGAGTACATAAGTCAAGTCAAGTGCATACAACATGCACGAAGTCAAAATCGACTGTATCGAAATACTATAATCATAAATATGTGCAACAAATGCACAAAATCGATATCAAGTGTAATAGATATGCACAAATCATAAACCAATGTAATAAATGTATCAAATATAAATCAAATTGCAACAATTGTGCACATAGGAAAATATCCAGTAGGTGCAACTACGGTGCACGAAAACAAATATCGCGAAACCAATTCATCAAAACTCCAAGTCCAAACGATAAAAGCGTGATACTCGAATCACTAAAATGCAAACCAAAATAAATGATATTGAGATATACCTCCTTCAATGTCGAAAAGTGCCGGTGCGCCCAAAGCTGGCAGAGCAAGAATGTCCACTTTCCTCCTGCTCACGGTCTGGCGTCCTCTGTCCCTGGGTCCTTGTCTTCTCTGTGGGTCACCAATCCCACAATCTTTCTGCTCAACGGCCCGTAAGCTCTGATACCAAATTTTTCATGACCCGGAATTGACATGCGACCGGCACGAGAATCACGTGAAGTCTATAGGACCTCACCGTAATTCAAGTAAGCCGAAGCCCAGAAATCTAAACTTTTTTCGAAAAATAATGGAGGTGTAGTTTTGAAATATCGGCATAATGAATTCAAATCCTTCATTTAAAAGTATAAGTAATATCATATGAAAATGCAATATTTTGTATACTATATTTGCAAACATTTTCGTCCTTGAAATTTGGGCAGCACCTCCCTTGTATATTTTGATCCAAAACCATATACATGCAATAATATAGGCATCCCCAAGAGGGAGCTAGCTTTTCGCCAATTGGCGGAATTATAACCACGCAATAAATGTAAATACGACGCCACATGGCGAAGATCAACCACAGAAAGAAATAAAGAAGACCAAGACATCATCCAGCTCAAATAAAAGACAATACACATATCTCGCTCTAAGTCTCAAAGAATATACAAGTCTGGTGTCTAGGTCTACATAATATATATAGTGTGGTTTATGGATCTTTTAACCAGATACAACTGAATAAACATGTACAAGGGTGGTCACGATCTAAATGCGTATCCCACCTACCAATGAAAAACACCCCGAAGTGATCCGAGCAGTCGATCCTGCAAGAAAACTGTGGCACAATGGGGGTGAGCTGCCAACTCGTGAGTAGAAAATATCAGCAGGTAGAAATCGAATGAATAACGATCCCTAGGTCATACTGTAACATAAAGGTAATACTATATGGTATCCAGGGTGATCGTGTAAACATATGTGTACAATAATGATATTGTGCCGGTATCAGTATATGTATCAAGTCATCTGATTCATATGCATGTATGCATGTGTATATCCAACGTGTGTCCATCAACGACACATCAAATCATCATGAAATATGAGTGTCTAATATCGACACTCGAAAATATCATAAAACCCGTTTCCAGTATCGACACATAAATTCTCATATCTCGGGCGCCGTCTCATCAGATCGGCCCTCATATCCATCTGGTCTCAAGACTCCGGTCGGTATCCTCCAGATATCCGCCGAGCCCAAACTATCACCGATCGGTAGTGCTCCCCTACCGGGCTCAACGTCTTTCTATACAATCTTCTTGTTCCGGGATACCGCATCGGGTCCACCATGTACCCGCACACGGTACCTCCTCACTCCTCAAATCAGGTAACTCAAAGTTCAGAACCGAAAAAACTCATGGTGGACGCCACAAATTATATCACGAGAAACCGTATTTTTACAATAAACATAAGACTTTTAAATTATATCAGCGGTTCTCAAATCCAGAGATTTCATGAAAATAGAATCTCATATGCATGTAACCATAAAGGTACAGTAAATGCAATGCACAGAATAGTACTGTAAAGTATTGCGAGTGTTTTTATGTAAGCATATCATGTACTAAGTACTGAACAATGATTATACTTTTACAGTTTAAGAGCAATACGGCGATATAACAGTTCTACTGTGTAAGTGGCATTGCAATTATCGATGATGAGTGTGTGAGCCGGCAAATCTGTGTATGTGTAACATGCGCATCATCGGTAATAGTGCATGTGTTCTAGCAGACGAAGCCATATAACGATAAGTGTCGTGAACGTAATACGTATGTCATGAGAAAATAATATAGCATAAACATGAACGGTATAAAGTACGTAACTAGACCTGGATTATTCAAATGTAAACCATTATCCACCAAGGTGTTTAGAAAGCAATGATTCTCCGAATTAAGACAAGCCAAAAGTCGGCGATCCAGCCTCATAGTATCAAATGTGGTATAATCATCGTACATCATTCTCGAGTCAAGAGTGCGGATCAATCATCCGGTATATCATATCGCGTACGGTATAATCTATCGTACGGTGTCATCAAATCAGAATAAGGATCTATCGTCTTATATATAATATCGCGTACGGTATAATTCATTGTACGTATCATAAATCAAGGGTACAGATCTATAATCTCGTACATCTTATCATCTCTTATTCTCATTTATATATATATATATATATATAATCTCACATCATATCTTGGCATATGTATGTGTGTATATATATATATTATATGTGTGTGTGTGTCGCCTTGCATCCTCAAGCCAACATATCGACTCATGTCATCTTGTTTCATCATATTCTCCTATCATCATATCATCTCGTACTTATCATTATGTTTATCCGTAGGTACATAATCTTAGGTTTCTCTAAATATTCTACATATCGGTTCTCCCATTACTATGGTTATAGGAGTGCTAGACGCCATCCACCCGACTTCCCCCGTAAATATAGATCACCTCACCTGCTATCCTTGCTTTAGCCGAAGTCAATGAACCTCTTGCTCTCCTTCGTCGTCTTGGAATTCCACCCAAAGGTACCTACAAATCAACACACATCGTAACGAGATCAAAACCAAATCCAAAAACCGATACGGCACGCGAAGTGCACATAGGTTAGAACTTATAGCCCACATGCAAGAACAACCAAATAACTCTCAGCGTTGACGTACGAACGTCCAACGACCATGTCAAAACTCAAATACCAAAACTTGAGTTTTCAAAAGTCGTAAACCGAAATTAGCAACTTAGAAAAACACTCCCAGATTTTGTCTCAGGTAAAATTAGGAAATTTTGCATATAGGGTAGGTCTATATATCAGATAACAGAGCTATGGACCAAAACCTAACCTTAGACTCCACAATGTGGCCACGATTTGCGGCCATCCCTAATAAATCTGCGGCCTGAACATAAAGATGGGGGCTCGGGTTTCAGGGGTAGTCTCTAGGTGGTCTGCACATCTCACTGTGATGGCAACTTATTTTTCGGAGCTCTCGAGTGTACCAGATTCTATATAATCATCACAATTCGTCAAAAACCAATGTCGAGAAAAATCTAAGTTCGTGTTTTAGGGTTTGTAGTCTCAAGTTTGTCCAGAATATCATCACTAATGGTTTGTGGTCACTAACTAAATCTCAATTGCATCTCTACAACTCAAATCTTCCACTAAAATCATCCTAGAATTTTTCAAGATCACTAATCTAGCATAATCGAACTCTAAACACAAATAGGAGGTTAAGAAACTTGATAATATGAAGGAAAGTGAAGATTTTACCTCTTGGATCAACCGAAGAAAATTCCAAGATGGTTCAAGGTGCTCAAAATCCAAACTTGAACTCACCATGGGGTGTAGGATGATGTGGTGGTCATTTTTTGTGAAGGTGGTGTGGGGTTTTGATAAGGTTTTTGGAGATGATTTCATGGGGTAGTGAGGTAGAGGATGAGGATGAAGAAGGAAGATGAAGGAGGTGAAGATAAGAAAAGAGTTGAAGTGAAGAAGGAATGATGCCATGGTTGTAGGATAACCCCCCTCCCCTCTCTCTCTCTCTCCCATGCTCTCTTGTCCCCTCATGTCTCCTCTCATTTATCTTTTCTCTTTTTCTTTTCTTTTTCTTTTTCTCACAATTAAAAACCAATTACAACAAACAAAAATGGAACTAACCATGCAACAATGAAATGTGTCATGGTGCATTAGCCATGATTACACAAAAGTGGATTTGGCTTAACGCATGATTAGTAGTGCACTAATCAAGTTTAATATAAACTTGCATAATTATTTATGAATGTCTGAATCCAATAAATACCTTCATAATTAAAAATTCATTTTAAATTCCCATATATTTCCCAAAATATACATAGGTATATAATTATACCATTTTACGAAAACTCAAATTCATACTCGTATGGTTTTCGTGAAATTTATTATTTTATTATTTAAATTCCAAAAATAATATTTTAAATTTATGAAATGTTACAATCTTCCCCCTTAAATAAATTCAGTCCCCGAATTTAAATTTAAACCCCCAAATATTAAAACATTTCAGTAACCAGTCAAGTCAACGGGGCTCCGAAATCATGAATACACAAATATACCACAGCGCATCGTGTGCGCATGAAAGAGAGTGCAAAAATCAAAAATCGAAACTCCGTCAAGCGCCACGCAATCATGAGAGTTATGATAGAAATGCAAGTTTCGAAATCCACTGCTAAAATCAAGTATACTATAATCAAGATTATTATACGTATATAGTCCGCATCCTTGTAAAACCATCTAAAAGCTGAATAAAACGCATGCAAAAATTCTTTCCAAATCGCTGTGTGATGCGTAACTCACGGTACAAGTGGCGGACGCTCATTTTATAAAGAAATAGATATATGTCTATATATGTTTGTTCAAGATATACGTCCCGCCTTTTGAAATATTCCAAAAGCTTCTCCTTGTAAAAGTTCGTGTCACTCATGGGCATGTAGAAAATAGTGAAACTATAGCTTCTTTTGTAAAACCTCTTCGTAAATATTGATGCATGTAAAAATACTCAGGTACTGTGCTCAGACCAGTCCTGCTCGGTTACCATATCGTATGATACATATCATAAAACATGATACTCAGAAATAAATCAATATCAATAAGTGTATCCAATATACCACGTGCGTCTTGTGCGCATGGAAATCAAGTCAAATACAAGTGCCGCGAATGTGCATAACAGCAAAAACTAGATGCAACGGGTGTGCACGAAAGTATCTGTCAAGTGCAACGAGTGTGCACGACAACAATATCAAGTGCATCTAGAACGCACGGAAATCTCAATCATGTGCAACTAACATGCACGAATAAAAATCTCGATCAAGTGCATCCGGTGTGCACAAAATCACATCCAGTGCGCCAAGTGTGCACAAAAATCGAAATCAAGTGCGTCAGGTTCATACAGATAGAGTGCATGAAAATAATATCAGGTGCACTAGGTGCCCGAAAACTCGTTAATGTCTCAAAAGCGCATAAAAACGACATCGAGTATACTAAGGTGTATAAAATCATAAACGTGTGCAACTGCGTGCACAAAACCCACATCAATGCACTGCAAGCACATGTGAACTATACCGAGTGCATAAGTCAAAGTCGAGTGCATACATCATGCACGAAGGTAAAATCGACAGTATCGAAATACACAGAATCATAAATATGTGCAGCCAAGGCACAAAATCGATATCAAGTGCAATGGATATGCACAAATCATAAACCAATGTAATAGATGTATCAAACATAAATCAAGTGCAACAACTGTACACATAGGAAAATATCCAGTAGTGCAACTACGGTGCACGAAAACAAATATCATGAAATCAAATCATCGAAACTCAAAGTCCAAATGATACAAGCGTGATACTCAGATCACTAAAACACAAATCGAAATAAATGACATTGAGGTACACCTCCTTCAATATCGAAAAAAATGCTGGTGCGCCCCAAAGCCGGCAGAGCAAGAACGTCTACTTGTCTCCTGCCCACGGTCTGGCGTCCTCTGTCTCTGGGTCCTTGTTTTCTCTGTGGATCATCAATTCCACAATCTCTCTGCTCGACAACCCGGTTAGGAGTGATGATGAAAATAGTCCCGTTCTGGCGCTTCTCCGAACATCTCCTGGCCAATTAACATGGCCACTCATAATGTAGCACATCGATGATGGCGGCATCCGGCCTTCTGAATACCGACGATACAACCGATCTTAGGTGCAAATATTTATCGCTATGGTATCCTGGCAAAACCTGCTATGGTCTCTTCCAAGCTCACCTATGCCGAACTGTACGGAAGTTGGCACTCTTTACTACATCCGCTTCTGTTCCGGACAGCTGCGTCTTCATCACGCCTTTCCTCTGGAATTTGGACGTATCCAACGCCTCTGCATACGTATCAATTCTCTGGTTTCATCGGAGAAGAACGACTCATGATGAGCTCACACGAATCTCTTATCCACTTGTCTTCATTATCGTTCAATTCAAATTCACAACTTGCTGGCTGCGTACTACAATTCATTCTCGGCTACAATAAATCTGGAGTCTCTCACAAGGATTCGAAGTTACGAACTAGGGCATCTTCACCACTCTGTGGAAGATATCTAACCGATTTCGTCCTCGGGAACTTATCCAAGTCATCAGAGGAATACGCTTCATTCGTTCTTCCTCGATCAACTCACAACACGTCTGGGTGAGGCCCTTCTAACTGAAACTAATCAACTTATTGATCTCGCATCTGAGCATCCCACGAACAAAATGTCCTCTCTTGATCGATACACTCCAGGTCTGAGCAAGATCCTTCAAACTGGAATTCTTCAACTTAACTAACCCTGCATCGGCGCATCCAAATAAACTAATTATCTCAGTCGCTTTATCCATGAATGACTAGCGGTCATTTGTCTCATCCATGCCTGTAAGCTCCTGTGGCTTCAGCTTATAAACTCTGGAGGCGACATGCCGTCAATTGTCATGACCCGGAATCGGTACGTGACCGACACGAGAATCACGTGAAGTGTATAAGACCCCGCCGTAATTCAAGTAAGCCGAAAGCCCAGAAATCTAAACCTTTTTCGGAAAATAACGGAGGTGCGGTTTTAAAATGTCAGCATAATAAATTCAAATCCTTCCTTTAAAAGTATAAGTAATATCATATGAAAATGCAATAGTTTGTATCTATCTTTGAAAACATTTTCGTCCTTGAAATTTGGGCAGCACCTCCCTTGTATATTTTGATCCAAAACCATATACATGCAATAATATAGGCATCCCCAAGCGGGAGCTAGCTCTTCGCCAATTGGCAGAATCATAACCACGCAATAAATGTATATACGACGCCCCATGGCGAAGATCAATCACATAAAGAAAGTAAATGAAGACCAAGACATCACCAGCTCAAATAAAAGACAATACACCCATCTCGCTCTGAATCTCAAAGAATATTCAAGTCTGGCGTCCAGGTCTACCAAATATACATAGTCTGGTTGATGGAGCTTTTAACTAGATACAACTGAATAAATATGTACAAGGGTGGTCACGATCCAAATGTGTATCCCACCTACCAATACAAAACACCCTGAAGCAAGCTGTGTGCCAGCGAGCCGCTACTGATCCGAGCAGTCGATCCTGCAAGAAAACTGTGGCACAAAGGGGGTGAGTTGCCAACTCATGAGTAGAAAATAACAGCAAGTAGAAATCGAATGAATAACGATCCCTAGGTCATACTGTAACATAAAGGTAATACTATGTGGTATCCAGGGTGATCGTGTATACATATGTGTACAATAATGATATCGTGCCAGTATCAGTATATGTATCAAGTCATCTGAGTCATATGCATATATGTATGTGTATCATCTAACGTGTGTCCATCAACGACACATCAAATCATCATAAAACCGGAGTGTCCAACATCGACACTCCAAAATATCAAAAACTCATGTCCAGCATCGACACGTAAATCCTCATATCTCGGGCGTCGTCTCAACGGATCGGCCCTCATATCCATCTGATCTCACGACTCCGGTCGGTATCCTCCGGATATCCATCGAGCCTAAACTATCACCGGTCGGTAGTGCTCCCCTGCCGGGCTCAACGCCTTTCTATACGATCTTCTTGCCCCGGGATACCGTACCGGGTCCATCATGTACCCGCAGACGGTGCCTCCTCACTCCTCAAATCGGGTAACTCATAGCTCAGAACCGAGAAAACTCATGGTGGACGCCACAAATCATATCACGAGAAACCGCGTTTTTAAAACAATCATAAAACTTTTAAAATATATCAGCGATTCTCAAATCCAGAGATCTCATGAAAACAGAATCTCATATACATATAACCATAAAGGTACAGTAAATGCAGTGCACAGAAAAATTCTGTAAAGTATTACAAGTGTTTTCATGTAAGCATGTCGTGTAATAATTACTGAACAATGATTGTACTTTTACAGTTTAAGAGCAATACGGCGATGTAACAGTTCTACTATGTAAGTGGCATGGCAATTACCAATGATGAGTGTGTGAGCTGACAAATTTGTGTACGTGCAACATGTGCATCATCAGTAATGGTGCATGTGTTCTAGCAGACAATGCCATATAAAGGTAAGTACCAGAAATGTAGTACGTATGTCACGAGAAAACAATACAGCATAAACATGAGCGGTAATAAAGTACGTAACTACACCTGAACCATACGGCTATAATTTTAATAATACAAATCGTCAGTTTTGGAAATTGGTATGGTTCAAATGTAATCCGTTATCCATCAAGGTGTTTAGAAAGCAGTGATCCTCCGAATCAAGACAATCATTAAGTCGGCGATCCAGTCTCATAGTATCAGATGTGGTAATATCATCGAACATAATCCTCAAGTCAATAGTGCGGATCAATCATCCGGTATATCATATCGCGTATGGTATAATCTATCGTACGGTGTTATTAAATCAGAATAAGAGTCTATCGTCCTATACATAAACAAGGGTAAGGATCTATGGTCCCGTACATCATATTATCTCATATTCTCATTTATATATAATTCAATCTCATATCATATCTGGGTATATGTATACGTGTATATCAATTCATGTCATCTTGTCTCATCATATCCTCTTTTCGTCATGTCATCTCGTACTTATCCTTATGATTATCCGTAGGTACATAAGCTTAGGTTTCTCTAAATATATTCTACATATTGATTCTCCCATTACTATGGTTGCGGGGGTGTTATACGCCATTCACCCGACTTCTTCCGTAAATATAGATTTACTCACATGCTATCCATGCTCTAGCCAAAGTCGATGAACTTCTTGTTCTCCTTTGTCGTCCCGGAAGTCCACGCAAGGGTACCTACACATCAACACACATCGTAACGAGATCAAAACCAAATCCGAAAACCGATACGGCACGCGAAGTGCACATATGATAGAACCTATAGTCCACACATGCAAGAACAACCAAACAACTCGCAGCGTTGACGTATGAACGTCCAACGATCGTATCAAAACTCAAATACCAAAACCAAGTTTTCAGAAAGTCGTAACCCGAAATCAGCAACTTAGAAAAACACTCCTAGATTTTACCCTAGATGAAATTAGAAGATTTTGCATATAGAGTAGGTCTATATATCAGATAACAGAGCCATAGAACCAAAACCAACCTAAGTCTCACTGGTCAGTCCGCAAATTGCGGCCTGGATGATTAAATCTGCGGCCAAGTTAGGAGGATGGGGTCTCGGGTTTCTAGGGTAGTCTCTAGGTGGCCTGCACATCTCACTGTATTGGAAACTTATTTTTCAGAGCTCTCGAGTCATAGCAGATTCCATTTAATCATCACAATACGTCAAAAACCGATGTCGGGAAAAATCTAAGTTCGTTTTTTGGGGTCACTAACTAAAGCTCAATTACATCTCTACAACTCAATTTATCCACTAAAAATTATCCTGGAATTTTCCAAGATCACTAATCTCGCATAATCGAACTCTAAACACAAGTAGGAGATGAAGAAACTTAATAAATTGAAGGTGAAGATTTTACCTCGTGGAGTAACTGAAGAAAATTCCAAGATGGATCAATATGCTCAAAATCCAAACTTGAACCCACCATGGGGTGTAGGATGAGGTGGTGGTCATTTTTTTGGAAGGTGGTGTGAGGTTTTGAGGTGGTTTTTGAAATGATTTGATGGTGGTAGTAAGGTGGAGGAAGGGAAGAAGGAAGATGAAGATAAAGGATGGGGTGAAGAAAAGAAATGAAGTGAAGAAGGATGTTGCCATGGTTGCAGGATAACCCCCCCTCTCTCTTGCCCATGCTCATTTGTCCTTCCATGTCTCCTCTCATTTATCTTTTCTTTTTCTTTTCCCTTTTCTTTTAAAAAAACAAATGACAAAAACAATTGTAAACGAAACTAAGAAGTAACAAAATACAATATGTCATGGTGTACTAGCCATGATTAATACAAAAGTGGATTTGGTTTAATGCATGATTAGTTGTGCACTAATCAAGTTTAACATAAACTTGCATATAATTAATTGCATAATTATTTGTAAAATATCCAAATCCAATAAATGCCCTCATAATTAATAACTCATTTTAATATCCAAATATTGGTATATAATTATACCATTCTACGAAAACCCAAATTCATCCCCGTATAGTTTTCGTGAAATTTGTTATTTTATTATTGAAATTCCAAAAATAATATTTTATATTTCTAAAATGTTACAGAAACTTCATTTTCAAGAATCCTATTCTTGGATGCAATCAACCCATACCTATCATGAAGATCTTGGAATGCATGAAGTAATTGATCATGAGTAAGTTTGTGAAAATCATAAGATAAGATCCTTATAATCTCATGATCATCATTTTCTTTTACTGGTTCCATAGAGTTGGATGAACTCGTTTGATGTGCTGTTGATTGAGGTTCATTCAAGGTCACAATAGGCGTCGTTCTCTCGGTATTCTCTTCATTATTGCAAACGTCTTGCTCTCCATAAATGTTCTCCAAGGAGCATCATAAATTATGAGCCATCTTGCAAGAAGAAACTTTGTTAATACCATCACTATATAAAACACAATGCATATATTTAAGAGCTTTGATGTTCGAAACAAAGAAATCTTTTTCACGAGCACTCCACATAGATTTGCTAATAGTAGGTATAGAGTACTCGCGATCAATAACTAACCACATATTCTTACCAAGAGACTCAAGAAAGCATTGCATTTTTATTTTCCAAATATTGAAATTCTTTCCGTCGAAATGAGGAGGATCAAAAATAGATTCACTTTCGATAAAGGAGAAATTTTGTGAAGAAGATGTCATAGAGATCACTCAAGGATGTAAAGCCTATAAAGATGAGTACCAGGCTCTGATACCAATTGAAAATATTCTTAGGGGGGTGAATAGGAATATACTACTGATATGCTCAAATAAAAAATTCTAAACACTTACGAATCGAAATATCACAATTGCAGAGCTAAACAAGCGATATACCAATAAAGAATAGCGGCTAAGCAAATTACAATTGTAAAACAAGAAATATATATGGCAAGAGCAATATTAAGAGCAAGTAAAAAGCATATAAGGAACAAGCATGCAATTGAGCAGTTTCTAAGTTATGAAACTAAAACTAGAGGGTTAAGAAATTGCAAACACAATCAATTGCAAACACACAAGATTTAAAGTAGTTCGGGAGATCTCCTAATCCTCTTTCTTTAGGCGTACAAGCCTGTTCCACTAAAACGCGTCTCCACCGAGACAACACATTACTCGACACACAAGCAACACTTCTCTCTACAAGTCTTGCACTCCTTTCTTACCAAGGCACTCTTGCACTCAAGAATACTTACACAAAGAAAGAAATACAATTCTCACTCTTCTCTCTTACAAAGACACCCTTACACTCAAGAATCCTCACACAAAGACAAGAAAGGGGTTTGCAATGACGTACAATACTCTTAAAGGAGTTTCTTTTAAGGCTCACAACTAATACTCAATGAGTATAGAATAATCAAATTAAACTCTTTGATCTTTTTGAGTGTGTTAGAGAAAGAATAATCAAAATCAAGATTTTTCTTTCACAAGAGATGAGAAAAAGCTTTGGAATCTTTCAGAATAATATTTGCAAGTCTTGGCTGTTCAACACCCAAAGCAAATCTCAATAAATACCACTTAAGAAAAACTAGCCGTTATAAGTCAAATCAGTCAAAAAGAACCGTTATCAGACGTCTGAAGATCAGCCAGACAAACGTCTTAAGAAGAATCAACAACGATTATAATATAGCTTCAGACGTTTGTTTAAATAAGCTTCAGACATTTGCTAATAGTTCTTGAATGAAGGCAAGAAAATACAGAAAGTAAACAGACGTCTGAAGATAAAGACACTAACGTCTGAAGAAGAAAGATTTCTAAATAATTTTGAGTTATAGACGCTTGACTTAAAGAGTTTCAGAAGTTTGCCGGGGTTTTCAAAATATAGACAAAGAAAGTACAGAGAGAAAACAGACGTCTAAAGAACAAGTGTCACACGTCTGAAGAAGAAAAGATTTTCAAGGATTTTAACCTTCAAATGTTTGTGCTAAATAGGTTCATACGTTTGTTCCCACAAAAAGTTATAAGATAATGAAAACACAGAGAAAAAACAGACGTTTGAAGAAACTTTGACAAACGTTTGTTCTGGGAAAAAGTTTTAAGGTAATGAAAACACAGAGACGTCTGAAGAAGCTTTAACAGACGTTTGTTCTGTCAAAGGTTTAAAGGTTTGAAAAACCAGAGAACAACCAGACATTTGTTCTTGTAAGCTTCAAACATTTGTTCCGAAGCAAGAAACTGATATTTTAAAACTTATGCATGTTTTGGAAAACAGGACTAACGTCTGAAGGCTAAGTAGACAAACGTTAGAAGAAGGATTTTTCAGACAACTTTGAACTTGGTTTTGAAAATAATTAACAAAAACCAACGCGAGTTTTCACCAAGAGTTTCACAAATAATATGAAGTGTATGTGCAAGAGTTTAATGTGATATTTTCCATAGTTATGAGTACTTCCATGGTTTCCTATGTCGATATCATTCTTTTACCAATTTTTGAATCTTCCGATATCTCGACACGATCTCTTAAATCTTCAATTTCTTTGATTTCTTGAATTCTTTTGAACTTGGAATTTTGGCTCCTTAGTTTCTTGTGCTTGAATTTGTCCATTGAGAAGCTCTAGTCCATTACCTCCAAACTCCAATAGATTTGTCGTTTTAGTTCAATTTCCCCCATCCTCCATCATAGATTTGTGCCGGTTGATATCCTGAAATTTTTCTCAAACACGACCAGGCTCATATACGGTGTTATGAAATATGCAATATGAGACACATGTATAAATTTATTAATATTGTATAATATCATCAAAACTAAATAATAGATTTATAAAAATCCATAATCCATTAATTGTTTGCATACCTAATGTTGAAAACTTATTTATTTTTAAACTCACAAAGGGTCGACTTTCGAGATGGTCAAAACTCCCTAAACACATCTTCATAGCTAAACACACACCAAACCGTAGCCAAAATAAACAACAGACTTCCTTATCAGATAATGTCAATCATCGGTAATCTCACCGAGTTACTCTTTAGGCCCTGTTATTAGTTCTGGATTCTTAAGTCCCAGTAGGACAATTGTCCTAATAGGACTTTTACTTGGACTTAGAATCTTCCTTGAACTTTTTCTTTGACTTTGATTTTTTCTTGGACTTGAATTTGGACAATATTGTAGGGCTTTGTATAACATAGCATTATTCTTCTATTTTAATTTTAGGACATGTCATTATTCTTACAGTAAAAAATTGAGAATATTAAATAAATTTATATTTAAATAATATTATTTATGATTTATTATTATTTAATGCATATTATTGTAGCGTCTTGAAAAGTCGTTTTGGTGTTTTCCTGAAAATCGGTGAAAATTCGGTATTTTTCCGAAAACCGTCTTTCTCGTTATTTTGCAGTTTAGGACTAATTATACCTAAAATGGATAGGTAATTGCTTGTTTTTAGTAGCTAATGAGTTACTTATGAAATTTTGGTCATTTAAAAATTTTTCCCTATTTTTCAATTTTTTAATATTATTTTAAGCCGGTAAGAAAATACATTAAATTAGCGATAAATACAAATTTAAATGGGCTAAAATTAAGCTTTAAAATCATGTTAATTAAAATCTAGTTGTAACATAAATTTTTAGTATTTTATTTTGATTTTTAACTAATTTTTAGTATAGAAAACGAAATTTATTGAATTTTAAGCTAAAACTTGCAATTTTGGACTTGTGGGGGGTCTTTTTGCATAAAACCTCTTTGTATCCACTCACACTCATCCCCACACCCCCTAGGCCGGCCCCACCTTCAGCAGGTCTTGAAGTTCCTTGCTTTCTTTTTGTTTGTACTCATATGAGGAAATTGATATGAAAAGGGTTTTAAATATGTTATTTTGGGTATGGGTTTTTGGGTGATTGGTATGGGCTTGACCTTTGACTTTTTTTTTCACCATTTCCTCACTCTCCCCACTTCCTTCCAGCAGCCGACCTTGACCTGCTGCAGCCCTCATTTTACCTTCTCTTTTTCTCTTCAAAACTCATCTCAAATTCCTTTAAAATCCAAATTAAACCTCACAAATTAATCCCCATCCTTAATCCATTCTTCTTAGCCTCTCTTGCTTGGAATCATGGTGCTATGAGGCCATCATTGAAGCAAATTTGATCATGCTAGATCCATAGATTGCGAGGTATAATTTCAATCTTGGTTAAATTGTAGTTTAATGTATGCTAAATTAGAACCTTGAAGTGTTAATTTTGTGCTAAATTCTAATCTAGTTTTTTTTATAGTTCATGGCTTGAGTTGTAATTAGGGTTTAGAAATCCATTATTAGGTTAATTAATTTACTTTGCTATCTAGTGTTTTGCTAACCTAAATCTAAGAGGTGAACTTGCTTTTGGGTTTGAAATTAGTGTTAGTTAAGTTTTTCTAGTAGCAACAACTGAGCCTTTTATCCCAAGCATAAGGGGTAGGCTACATGAACCAACATGAGAATCACGCCGGGTCCAACACATGAATCCTCTGTCTCCACTCACTTCTATCGAACAATATACTTTCATTGAGTCCTTTGGCAACCATATCGTTTCGTATCACCTCCATCCATGTTTTCTTCGGTCTCCCTTTTGCCCTCTTGCCATTACCCATATCGAGAGTATCTATTCGTCGAACCGGTGCTTCCATAGGTCTGCGTCACACATGACCAAACCATCTAAGCCGGTTTTCCCGCATCTTCTCCTCCACGGGTGCTACACCAACTTTTGCACGAATATCCTCATTTCGTACCTTGTCTTTTCTAGTGTTACCGCACATCCAACGAAGCATGCGCATCTCCGCTACGTGCATCTTCTGTGTATGATGCTTCTTAGGAGCCCAGCATTCTGTACCATATAATAAGGCAGGCCGAATAGCGCTCCGATAAAACTTCCCTTTCAATTTTAACGGAAAGTTACGATTACACAAAATCCCTGTTGCACTCCTCCATTTCAACCAACCAGCTTGGATCCTTTGATTAACATCACTATCGATCTCCCCATTCCTTTGGATGATGGAACCTAGATATCTAAACTGGTCGCTCGGTGATATCTCTTGCCCTTCTAATGTTATACCAATATGGTTTTGATTTCTCTGGCTACTAAATTTGCAGTGCATATATGCTGTCTTGGACCTGCTCAATCTGAATCCCCGAGATTCCAATGTTTGTCTCCATAATTCCAATTTGGCATTAACCCCTGCTTTTGTCTCATTTACTAGAACAATATCATCAGCGAATAGCATGCACCAAGGGACTTCATCTTGGATAGTTCTAGTAAGCTCATCCATCACGATGGTAAACAGGAAAGGACTTAATGCAGATCCTTGATGTAAACCAATAGTAATCGGAAAATCACTTGTTAAGCCACCGCCAGTTCTGACATTTGCCACTACTCCGTCGTACATATCCTTGATTATGTCAATATACTTGACGGGGACCCCCTTTTTCATCATTGTCCCCCATAATACCTCTCTAGGTACCTTGTCGTACGCTTTTTCTAAATCAATAAATATCATATGCAAATCTCTTCTCCTCTCTCGAAAGCGCTCGACAAGCTGACGAAGCAAATGAATCGCCTCTGTCGTCGATCGTCCAGGCATGAACCCAAATTGGTTCTCTGTTATCTTAATATCCTTCCTTAGCCTGTGTTCAATCACCCTCTCCCAAAGTTTCATGGTGTGACACATTAGTTTTATTCCACGGTAGTTTGAGCAACTTTGAATGTCACCCTTATTCTTGTAGATAGGTACAAGGATACTTTTCCTCCATTCATTTGGCATCTTTTTTGTCTGCCAAATCTTATTAAACAGATCTGTCAGCCATTTAACGCCTATTTCGCCTAAGCATCTCCAAATCTCGATAGGAATCCCGTCAGGACCAACCGCTTTTCTTAAACCCATTCTGTTCAAAGCTTCTTTAACCTCAGTAAGTCTTATTTTACGCATGAAATCACGATTTATATCTTGAGATTGAATGACAAGTCCATCCAAATTCTTAGTAAAGCTCTCATTGAACAATTTGTCAAAATAATCTCTCCATCTTTCCTTGATATCCTCATCTCGAACTAAAACCTTCTGATTTTCATTTTTGACACACTTCACCGCACATAAGTCTCTAGTCTTCCTTTCCCGCATTCGAGCAATCCGGTATATATCATTTGCAGCCTCTTTAGTGTCTAATTTCTCGTACACCTCCTTGTAGACCTTAGATTTAGCTTCCCGAACAGCTTTCTTAACTTCCTTTTTAGCCATTTTGTACTTCTCAAATCTCTCCACATCTCTACTTTTCTTCAAATCTTTATAAGAATCCCTTTTAATTTTAATAGCGGCCTTTACATCTTCATTCCACCATGATATGTCCTTAGATGGTGGAGCACCACCGCTCGACTCACCAAGTAGATCTCTAGCTACTTTCTTGATACAACTAGCCATTTTGTTCCATGTTTTGTCTGGATCATCTTCCGACTGCCAATCCGCTTCTTGTACTACACGATCTATAAAAGCCTTTTGATTACCTTCTTTCAATCGCCACCATTTAATTTTAGGCTCTACCTTACGTCTAAACTTCCTAGGTTCTCTTCTAAATCGAAAATCTAGAACTAAAAGTCTATGTTGAGTAGTTACACTCTCACCTGGCACTACCTTACAGTCGATACAACAACCTCTATCTATTCTTCTCGTCAGAAAAAAGTCTATTTGACTAGCATTTGATCCGCTCCTAAAAGTGATAAGGTGGGACTCTCTTTTCCTAAACCAGGTGTTTGCTAAGATCAAGTCATAAGATAAAGCGAAATCTAGAATCGAGTCACCTACTTCATTCCTTTGTCCGAAACCAAAACCTCCATGGATAGTATCAAACCCACTACGACTAGTACCTACATGTCCATTAAGATCACCACCAATAAATAACTTCTCTCCACTAGGTATACTTTGCACCACCTCGTCTAAATCCTCCCAGAATAGACGCTTACTAGCGTCATCAAGACCTATCTGTGGTGCATAAGCACTAATAACATTAAAGATCTCTCCACCTAGAATAAGCTTAACCAGTAAAATTCTATCACATTTTCTCCTAATCTCAACTACATCCTCAAGCAACCGTCTATCTATGATTATACCTACCCCATTACGATTTTTATCTCTACCCGTATACCAAAGCTTATAACCCCAAGGCTCTATGACTCTACTCTTTTCACCTACCCACTTAGTTTCTTGCAAACACATAATACCAACTTAAGTTTTTCTAGTATGGTTTTTAATTGCAATTGCTAATAAGAAAAAAATCAAGAAAGGGTTGTGTTTGGAAAATGGTTTTGAAGCATGGTAAATGAGTTGGAATTATGTGATTGTGGCTAACTAGTTGTGTGGTTGGATATTTGTGTTGGATTGTGATAACCTTATCTTTAATTTTCGATGTTGCACCAATTAACAAGTTTTGTGCTTACTAGTTTTTATTAAATTATTGTGATGAACTATTTGCGAGATCTTGATGATATTTTCGAGTTATCCTATGACATTTAGGATGCGTGTGTGCGGATTTTTGAGTAGTCGGGTTTTAGTTTTGCCGGGCGACCAAATCGGCGTTTTTGGCAGTTTTTGCGATTTTCGCGTATGTTCCGCGCACCTTGTGCACGTTGTACCTAGCTAGTGAACACTAGTATTTTCGTTTGAGTTTTGCGTCATTCTTGATATGTAACCTTATGTTTGGTATTTATGTAATTCCAGGTTCGGTCGCGGAGACGTCAGACGCGGCTCGAAAGGGGAAAGCGGTGATCGGACGTGACTAGCTAGGGATTCCGGTGAGTAGATGTAACATCTACGGGGGACTATCGTTGGATGGCGCGAGCCGCCCGATAGTTTTAGTAACTTAAAAGATTCTTGTAATGTTAGTAATTTTAGGGGTGTAATACTTGTATGATTATTTACTACATTCATGCCCTATATTGACATACCTATACGAAACCATTTTATAGGACACATGCACCATTGCCAGGGTTTTTATATGCAGCACGAGCACTATTCATGCTTACACACACCCCCTGGTAATTGCCATGCCACCACACTAGATAACCTTTAAATTGAAACCTTTTACTAATTGATACTTAAACTTGTGCTATTGCCTTTAATTCCTTAAAATGAAACCGTAGGATTGCTATTCATGTGCATGTACTTCATCATATTAATTGTTCATGCCTAATCTATTAATCACACATCGCAACTTGATTATTGATACCATATGCATTCATTATCATTGATATATGCACTTATGAGGATTTCTTGAGATTTTATGATATTTCTGGATTTCGGGGGAAAGCCGCAAAATTTCTAAACTTATTATATTTTTAAAACATGTAAATTGCGGTTTTCTAGTGATGTAAGTGTCGTCCACCATGAGTTTGCTGTGGTTTTTGAGACCCGTTTCGAGGAGTTGGATGAACCGTCTCGGGTACATGGTGGGCCCGGTAGGGTACCCCGGGGCAAGAAGCTCGTGGTGCTGATGATGAGCCTGGCAGGGGACGGATTACCTACCGGTGACTTCATTGGGCACGGCGGATATCCAGAGGATACCGACCGGGGCCGCGAGAGGATGAGATAGTGATATTGAGGTGGGTCGGCCGGATGGCTGAGGCCAGAGACACTATGACATGGATTTATGAGATTTGAGACAGCTTTTAGGTGTCGTTGCTGGACACCGGTCCTCGTCGATTCTTTTAGTATTATGCTGGCATTCTAAAAGAGTTTCGAAAACAAAAGGATATAAAATGTTTCTTATATATACCTATTGAGACCTCAGATATTCATGTTGCATACATATTAGTACACTGATGTTGTATACACACCTGCTAGTGCATCCAGTCATACCTGTATTTTAGATGCTAGGATGCTTGTGTGCATGCATACGATAGCCTTTGTAGATGTTATTTATTACTCACGAGTTGGCAACTCACCCCCGTTGTGCCACAGCCTTTTGCAGGTCCGCTCCGTCAGTACAGTAGCGGCGGGCGCACTTATTCTTTTGCTCTCTTGCCTGGACTCGAGGTTTTGCTCTTAGGTGGGTTATTATTATTTTTGTACCACCTTGTATATTCTTTGTATCTAGTGCACTCCATCTACTGTATCTACCAGTATTATTGTATATTGACTTAGAGATGAGACTGTGAGGTTTGTGGACTTTTATGCTGGATTTTGGGGTCGAGCTCACTTGAGTCGACATGCCGTTTTTCTTATGCTTCATTATGATTATTTTGCATGTCGTCGTTTTATATTGCGTGGGATTTGTGACCGCCTTGTGGCGAAGAGCTAGCTCCCGCTTGGGGATGCCTTATTTTACTGGATTCATATATATTTTTGTTGTACCCATTTTGGGGGCCAGTATTTACAAAGGAGACTCTACCGAAATTTTCGGAAAAATTGGTATTGTTTTTAAAAAGGGTTTTACATGACTTATTTGATAAACTCGTTTCCAATTGATCGGGTTTTCTTCACTCTTCTGCTTAATTGGTTTTGTTTTCTGGGCTTTGGCTTACTTATTTCACGGACGTCTTTAGACGTTTCGTAAACTTAAGTGCCAGTCACGTTCCGTACCCTACGGGTCGTGACAAAGTTGGTATCAGAGCGATAGGTTTTACCTTTTTGAGTGTAGGATGACCCTTGGTAGATGGAGTAAGTGACTTAAGCAGGGTAACGTAGCGTGCGTATATCCGCGGCATACTTGCGATACGGTACTCCGCCTAAGTGACTTTAGGATACTTGCTTGAAATTCCTTCTTCAATTCCGTGTATCCTATGATTCTATTGCACTGTTCTTATTATCCGTTTTCCTGTAACAGCCACTATGCCGCCGAAGGCTACGAGGGCACAGAGGGCTGCCGCCAGAGACGAGATTCGAGCTGGCTCGTCCAAGACTAGGACTGAGCAGGGTGGTATGCCTACGCCGCAGGGACAGACCGATCCACCTTCCCCAGGCCGTATGGATAGGCTCGAGACTGGTATGGAGGAGTTGCGACAGATGATGGGAGGCATGCAGGAGCTACGTCAGATGGTAGGATCCCTAGTTGCAGCCAGTCGTACACCGAGGCCGGATGACGTACCCACTACATCACAGACGACCATGATACCTGCTCCTACTACTACCACCGTGGCCATTCCGGTTTCACTACAGGATTTCATGAGGCTGAGACCTCCAGTATTCACCGGCACCGAGGCAGCGGAGGACCCACAGACGTTCCTTGACAGTTTAGCCAGGATCTGCCGTTCGCTGAGATGTTCGGATGATCGATGGGTAGAGCTTGCGAGTTTCCGACTAGAGGGTCTCGCGCAGACATGGTGGGAGTCAGTCTTGAGAGGTCGAGCTGCTGGTCTGCCGCCTATGACTTGGGTCGAGTTTACAGCGGTCTTTCTAGCCCGTTTCCTTCCAGAGAGCGTTCGTGACGCCAGAGCTCGTAGCTTCGAGGCCTTAGTCAAGACACCTGGGATGACGGTGTCTGAGTATGACATCCAGTTTACACAGTTATCCCGATATGCTCAGTATTTGGTGGATACCGAGGAGAAGATGGTGAAGAGGTTCGTACAGGGACTTGATGCCCAGCTATATCTTGCCATTGGCGCCCAGCACTACGACACTTATTCAGCTGCTATGGATACGGCATTGCGGATGGAGGCACGCATATCACAGACTTCGGCCGTTTCGGGGCCGAAGAGGATTCGCACCGATGTACCGTCTCAGAGGCAGCGCGCCAGATTCTTTCCGAGAGATAGGCCTGGCAGAGGATTTGGGCGGGGACAGTTATATGGTTCTTATCCCCAGGGGCAGCAGCTGTCGCCAGGGTGTTTTGGGTGCGGGAGTTTGCACCATCTTGTCAGAGACTGTCCGGCGAGACGACAGGGAGCAGCGACAGTTCCGCAGGTGACCCTACCACCATCGCCACCCCCTCCACAGAGAGCCCTACTTCCTACCACAGGCGATGCTCCACGCCAGTTAGGTGCACCCAGAGGCCGTGGACGCGGCGGTCCTGTTCAGAGAGGACGAGGAGGCAGAGGCCGAGGCCGAGGTCGAGGTCAGCCCGCTATCGGTGGAGGACAGGCCCGAGTTTTTGCTTTGACACCGCAGGATGCGCAGGCATCCAATGCCGTTGTGACAGGTACCTTGCCAGTTTGTTCTTTCGACGCCCGGGTATTATTTGACCCAGGTTCCACACATTCGTACGTCTCTACACACTTTGCACCAATGTTGGGCCGTGAGTCGTCGTCGTTAGATCATCCGCTTGTTGTTGTTACTCCGGTAGGCGAGTCGTTTGTCGCTCGGTTTGTATTTCGTTTGTGTTCCGTTCGTATCGGGGAGAGGGATTCATCGGTTGATTTGATTCTCCTCGATATGTTGGACTTTGATGTGCTTCTGGGCATGGATTGGTTAGCCACTTGTTATGCTTCGGTGGACTGCCGTGAGAAGGCAGTCACATTTAGATTTCCGGGAGAGCCAGTCCTTGTTATTCAGGGAGACCGCAATGTCACCCTTCCCAGCTTAATTTCGTCTCTCCGCGCTGGTCAGCTCTTGCGGAAGGGATGTCAGGGATTCTTAGCGTATATTTGTGATACTCGAGCTGCAGAGGTTCCGTTGGACCGGGTCCCGGTAGTTTGTGAGTTCCCTGATGTTTTTCCTGATGAGCTACCTGGGCTACCGCCTGAGCGCGATATTGAGTTCTGCATTGATTTGATTCCCGGCTCGGGGCCTATTTCTATACCGCCTTATCGGATGGCCCCGGCAGAGCTTCGAGAGCTGAAGGATTAGTTGCAGGATTTGTTAGATAAGGGGCTTATTCGACCTAGTGTTTCTCCGTGGGGTGCTCCGGTCCTGTTTGTCAAGAAGAAGGATGGAAGTTTGCGCTTATGTATCGACTACCGCCAGCTGAACAAAGTTACCGTTCGGAACAGGTATCCGTTGCCGCGCATTGATGATTTGTTCGACCAGCTTCAGGGTGCGGGGTATTTTTCGAGGATCGACTTGCGATCAGGATACCATCAGCTGCGGGTTCGACAGGAGGATATACCGAGGACAGCTTTCCGCACGCGCTATGGCCACTACGAGTTTTTGGTGATGTCGTTCGGACTCACCAACGCCCCAGCAGCATTCATGGATTTGATGAACCGTACATTCAGGCCGTATCTTGACTTGTTCATCATCGTGTTTATCGACGATATCTTGGTGTACTCCCGGAGCAGAGAGGAGCACGAGCAGCACTTGCGGATTACGTTACAGACTCTGAGGGAGCACCAGCTGTTCGCAAAGTTCTCCAAGTGTGCATTCTGGCTGGACAGCGTCGGATTCTTGGGTCACGTGGTTACGAGGGACGGCATTTGTGTGGACCCGAAGAAGATTGAGGCTGTTCAGCAGTGGCCCCGACCTACATCGGTTACTGAGATCCGTAGTTTTCTAGGCCTGGCAGGCTACTACAGGCGTTTTGTTCAGGACTTCTCCCGTATAGCTGCACCTTTGACCGGTTTGACCCGGAAGGGAGTTCTTTTCGTTTGGACAGAGGAGTGCGAGCGCAGTTTTCAGTAGCTACGGACTTGTTTGACTACGGCGCCGGTATTATCTTTGCCTTTGGGATCAGGCGGATTCGTGGTCTACTGTGATGCTTCGCGAGTGGGATTAGGATGCGTATTAATGCAGCATGGCCGGGTGATCGCTTATGCTTCTCGGCAGTTGAAGAAGCATGAACAGAACTACCCCACTCATGATTTGGAGATGGCTGTAGTGGTCTTTGCACTGAAGATTTGGCGACATTATCTATACGGCGAGTCGTGTCGGATATTCACAGATCACAAGAGCTTAAAGTACATATTTCAGCAGCGAGACCTGAACCTCAGACAGCGTCGTTGGATGGAGTTGGTGAAAGACTACGACTGCGAGATCTTATATCACCTAGGCAAGGCGAATGTAGTGGCAGATGCGTTGAGTAGGAGGCCCGGGGGTAGTCTATCCTTTTTGCGCGCAGTGCAGAGGAAGTCGTCAGCAGATTGGCAGATGTTATGCGACAGCCGAGTTGAGTTCGAGTTCACTCAGACAGGGGGACAGCTCGCGCATATTCATGCACGCCCACAGTTGCTTGACCGTATATATGAGGCACAGAGCAGTGACGACCGTTGCTCAGAGATCATGGCACAGATAGGACAGGGCAGATTTTCCGAGTTCGTGATTGACGATCAGGGGATTTTACGATATGGATCTAGACTGTGCGTACCAGATGCTGATGGATTGCGGCGCGACATTCTTGAGGAGGCACACCGATCAGTGTATAGTGTCCACCCCGGTTCCACCAAGATGTACCATGATATGAGAGAGACCTACTGGTGGGACGGGATGAAGAGGGACATTGCGGAGTTCGTTTCGAGATGCCTGACATGTCAGCAAGTCAAGGCCGAGCACCAGAGGCCCGCAGGAGAGCTACAGCCGTTACCCATTCCAGAGTGGAAATGGGAGCAGATTTCGATGGACTTCGTTGTGGGTCTACCCAGGACCAGTCGAGGGTACGACTCCATCTGGGTGATCGTGGATAGATTGACGAAAGCGGCTCACTTCCTACCGGTGAAGACCACTTTCAGCTTCGCTCAGTATGCTCAGCTCTATATTGACGAGATCGTGCGACTACATGGCGTACCGACTTGTATCGTGTCAGATCGAGGCACCCAGTTCACCAGCCGACTTTGGCAGAGACTTCAGGAGGCTTTGGGCACTCGTTTGAGCTTCAGCACAGCATTTCATCCGCAGACCGACGGACAGTCAGAGCGGACCATTCAGACTCTCGAGGACATGCTCAGAGCGTGCGTTTTAGACTTTGGTGGTAGCTGGGATCATCATTTACCTCTAGTGGAGTTCTCCTACAACAACAGCTTCCAGGATACTATTCAGATGGCACCTTTCGAGGCATTGTATGGGAGGAGATGCAGATCGCCCGTCTGTTGGACAGAGCTCAGCGAGAGCAGCATTTTGGGGCCGCAGCTTGTTGAGGAGACGACAGCGAAGATACAGTTGATTCGAGATCAGATGAGGGCAGCTCAGAGCAGATAGAAATCCTATGCAGACAGGCGTCGTCGCAGATTAGAGTTCGCAGTTGGCGACCATGTTTTTCTGAAAGTCTCTCCGATGAAGGGCGTGATGCGTTTTGGGCAAAAGGGGAAGCTTAGCCCTAGATTCATAGGTCCCATCGAGATCCTCGAGCGGGTTGGCGCTGTTGCATATCGTTTGGCTCTTCCTCCCAGCTTTCCCGATGTTCACCCCGTCTTCCATGTTTCGATGCTCCGCAAGTACCTTCACGACCCTTCGCATGCGATTCAGCACCCGACAGTCCAGCTAGAGCGCGACCTTTCTTTTGCAGAGCAGCCGGTGGCCATCCTGGATCGGCAGGTGAAGAAGTTGAGATCGAAGATTATACCAACCGTCAAGGTCCTTTGGCGTAGCCCGAGCAGCGAGGAGGTTACCTGGGAGACCGAGGGCGAGATGAGGAAGAAATATCCCCATCTCTTTGAAGGTACGTGTAGTTATTTTTAAATTCGGGGACCGAATTTCTTTAACGGGGGAAGATTGTAGCGTCTTGAAAAGTCGTTTTGGTGTTTTCCTGAAAATCGGTGAAAATTCGGTATTTTTCCGAAAACCGTCTTTCTCGTTATTTTGCAGTTTAGGACTAATTATACCTAAAATGGATAGGTAATTGCTTGTTTTTAGTAGCTAATGAATTACTTATGAAATTTTGGTCATTTAAAATTTTTTCCCTATTTTTCAATTTTTTAATATTATTTTAAGCCGGTAAGAAAATACATTAAATTAGCGATAAATACAAATTTAAATGGGCTAAAATTAAGCTTTAAAATCATGTTAATTAAAATCTAGTTGTAACATAAAATTTTAGTATTTTATTTTGATTTTTAACTAATTTTTAGTATAGAAAACGAAATTTATTGAATTTTAAGCTAAAACTTGCAATTTTGGACTTGTGGGGGGTCTTTTTGCATAAAACCTCTTTGTATCCACTCACACTCATCCCCACACCCCCTTGGCCGGCCCCACCTTCAGCAGGTCTTGAAGTTCCTTGCTTTCTTTTTGTTTGTACTCATATGAGGAAATTGATATGAAAAGGGTTTTAAATATGTTATTTTGGGTATGGGTTTTTGGGTGATTGGTATGGGCTTGACCTTTGACTTTTTTTTTCACCATTTCCTCACTCTCCCCACTTCCTTCCAGCAGCCAACCTTGACCTGCTGCAGCCCTCATTTTCCCTTCTCTTTTTCTCTTCAAAACTCATCTCAAATTCCTTTAAAATCCAAATTAAACCTCACAAATTAATCCCCATCCTTAATCCATTCTTCTTAGCCTCTCTTGCTTGGAATCATGGTGCTATGAGGCCATCATTGAAGCAAATTTGATCATGCTAGATCCATAGATTGTGAGGTATAATTTCAATCTTGGTTAAATTGTAGTTTAATGTATGCTAAATTAGAACATTGAAGTGTTAATTTTGTGCTAAATTCTAATCTAGTTTTTTTTATAGTTCATGGCTTGAGTTGTAATTAGGGTTTAGAAATCCATTATTAGGTTAATTAATTTACTTTGCTATCTAGTGTTTTGCTAACCTAAATCTAAGAGGTGAACTTGCTTTTGGGTTTGAAATTAGTGTTAGTTAAGTTTTTCTAGTATGGTTTTTAATTGCAATTGCTAATAAGAAAAAAATCAAGAAAGGTTTGTGTTTGGAAAATGGTTTTGAAGCATGGTAAATGAGTTGGAATTATGTGATTGTGGCTAACTAGTTGTGTGGTTGGATATTTGTGTTGGATTGTGATAACCTTATCTTTAATTTTCGATGTTGCACCAATTAGCAAGTTTTGTGCTTACTAGTTTTTATTAAATTATTGTGATGAACTATTTGCGAGATCTTGATGATATTTTCGAGTTATCCTATGACATTTAGGATGCGTGTGTGCGGATTTTTGAGTAGTCGGGTTTTAGTTTTGCCGGGCGACCAAATCGGCGTTTTTGGCAGTTTTTGCGATTTTCGCGTATGTTCCGCGCACCTTGTGCACGTTGTACCTAGCTAGTGAACACTAGTATTTTCGTTTGAGTTTTGCGTCATTCTTGATATGTAACCTTATGTTTGGTATTTATGTAATTCCAGGTTCGGTCGCGGAGACGTCAGACGCGGCTCGAAAGGGGAAAGCGGTGATCGGACGTGACTAGCTAGGGATTCCGGTGAGTAGATGTAACATCTACGGGGGACTATCGTTGGATGGCGCGAGCCGCCCGATAGTTTTAGTAACTTAAAAGATTCTTGTAATGTTAGTAATTTTAGGGGTGTAATACTTGTATGATTATTTACTACATTCATGCCCTATATTGACATACCTATACGAAACCATTTTATAGGACACATGCACCATTGCCAGGGTTTTTATATGCAGCACGAGCACTATTCATGCTTACACACACCCCCTGGTAATTGCCATGCCACCACACTAGATAACCTTTAAATTGAAACCTTTTACTAATTGATACTTAAACTTGTGCTATTGCCTTTAATTCCTTAAAATGAAACCGTAGGATTGCTATTCATGTGCATGTACTTCATCATATTAATTGTTCATGCCTAATCTATTAATCACACATCGCAACTTGATTATTGATACCATATGCATTCATTATCATTGATATATGCACTTATGAGGATTTCTTGAGATTTTATGATATTTCTGGATTTCGGGGGAAAGCCGCAAAATTTCTAAACTTATTATATTTTTAAAACATGTAAATTGCGGTTTTCTAGTGATGTAAGTGTCGTCCACCATGAGTTTGCTGTGGTTTTTGAGACCCGTTTCGAGGAGTTGGATGAACCGTCTCGGGTACATGGTGGGCCCGGTAGGGTACCCCGGGGCAAGAAGCTCGTGGTGCTGACAATGAGCCTGGCAGGGGACGGATTACCTACCGGTGACTTCATTGGGCACGGCGGATATCCAGAGGATACCGACCGGGGCCGCGAGAGGATGAGATAGTGATATTGAGGTGGGTCGGCCGGATGGCTGAGGCCAGAGACACTATGACATGGATTTATGAGATTTGAGACAGCTTTTAGGTGTCGTTGCTGGACACCGGTCCTCGTCGATTCTTTTAGTATTATGCTGGCATTCTAAAAGAGTTTCGAAAACAAAAAGATATAAAATGTTTCTTATATATACCTATTGAGACCTCAGATATTCATGTTGCATACATATTAGTACACTGATGTTGTATACACACCTGCTAGTGCATCCAGTCATACCTGTATTTTAGATGCTAGGATACTTGTGTGCATGCATACGATAGCCTTTGTAGATGTTATTTATTACTCACGAGTTGGCAACTCACCCCCGTTGTGCCACAGCCTTTTGCAGGTCCGCTCCGTCAGTACAGTAGCGGCGGGCGCACTTATTCTTTTGCTCTCTTGCCTGGACTCGAGGTTTTGCTCTTAGGTGGGTTATTATTATTTTTGTACCACCTTGTATATTCTTTGTATCTAGTGCACTCCATCTACTGTATCTACCAGTATTATTGTATATTGACTTAGAGATGAGACTGTGAGGTTTGTGGACTTTTATGCTGGATTTTGGGGTCGAGCTCACTTGAGTGGACTTGGGGATGCCTTATTTTACTGGATTCATATATATTTTTGTTGTACCCATTTTGGGGGCCAGTATTTACAAAGGAGACTCTGCCGAAATTTTCGGAAAAATTGGTATTGTTTTTAAAAAGGGTTTTACATGACTTATTTGATAAACTCGTTTCCAATTGATCGGGTTTTCTTCACTCTTCTGCTTAATTGGTTCTGTTTTCTGGGCTTTGGCTTACTTATTTCACGGACGTCTTTAGACGTTTCGTAAACTTAAGTGCCAGTCACGTTCCGTACCCTGCGGGTCGTGACAATTATTTAATGAAGAAATAACACAAAAATAAATAGCATCATCACCAATGTTAAATTACAAATTACTAATGTTCAACTATGATGATGATGATGATGATGATACTATTGAATAACATTTGATATATATCAAAATCTCAACTACCTAGTTTTCTTCGTCTTTCTGAACTTACCCAAAGTTCTTTTTTTCCTCCAAAATTAATTTTTTTGTACCCATCGAAAAAGAGACATTTGGGCTTCAATGGTCCATTGATTACTGATGATGCTCGATACCGGTGATTCCCCAGATCATGACACGTGGCAGATGACGTGTCCCAGAGCTTACAAGATGGGATCAAGATCGGTACGTTGGAAGCATGCTCCGGACTTCCGACCCGAGAATGTTCCCGACCTTCGGTGGCCTTCCAGACCACTCCTACGATCACCTTACAAACAACCATCGGCTCGCCCCGGGGCCTCCCGCACGCTGAGTTCCCTCAGCTCTCCGGCTCGCCTCCGAGCTATCACATATCCAAGATGCCTCGGCCTCCCGCCGAGCTTATCTTTCTCTGTCTCATCGATCGACCCACAGCACCGATCACAGGCGTCTCAGCCACGGCTCCCCGATTCTCGCCAAACGCGAGATATCCGCCGTCCAAGATCCTGCGTTCCACGCTATCGTGTTCCCCCATTAACGAGCACATCTCGTCATTAATGGGGAATCCCGCCTTTCACGCGGGCGTAACGGCCGGCGTGAATCTCGCGCCCGCCTTCCCACGGCTGCCGCTATATAAACCCCTCTCTCAGACAACTCAGGTAAGTAAATTTCACCCCAATAGGCCGTTATTCTGCCAAAATATCTCGACTAACTTGATCGTCAGAGGGTCCTCGATGGCACAACCACCCCGGGACTTCCTTACAGGTATCTCGGCCTCAACCACGTAAAGCCCATTGAGATCCACACGCTTAAGGAGTCAACCTCCTAAGTCAATCTCAGCCATCCATCAGCACCCGCTACAGATCTACGGAAAGTAACATCTGAAGGAGATCCATCAGTTGGCGCCGTCTGTGAGAAACTGCTAGTTCCACTCAATGAAAGTTCACCTTCCGATCTCAACCTCATGGCGAGCGATCACCGCGACGATCCAAGCACCAGTCGTCGCCTTCCCCGCAGTGGAGACGAGTGAGAATCCCCTCCTCCCCCGAACGCCATTCATGCCCTATCTGCTCAGATAGATCGACTCGCGTCCTTCATGGATGCGCTCATCCGTGTCCAAATGGCCGGGCAAACTCCCTAGATCGCTCCCCCACCTCGGGATCGGGACCCCTACAGAGGGAGAGAAGCTGCTGCCCACGTCGGCACGACCGAGCACCACCTCGCTGTCTTCGACGGACGCAGATCCCCTGTGGCGACCAATTCAATGACTCGCTGGGCGCCGCACAGCTCAACACCGAGGTCTCCCGCGAGAGCGTGCTACCCTGAAGCCCCTCACGCTCATGTCCTTCCCGAGGAGGTGTCGGTCAGCTCGCCTGCTCCCAGGCATGACCGGCACCCCCTCCCTCGACGGGGTCGTGCGGACGGGAATCACCACGGTAGCTCGAAAATGACCTCGCCAGGGGACCTCAGGAACCTTATCGAGCGGAACCGGAGCCGCGGTCAGACGCAGGTCATCAGCAGCAGATGCCATAAATCGGAGTATGCCGAATCGTCGGGATACCACGGCCGGCTCGACACCCTCGAAAAGAAGATCAAGGGTATACATCGGGAAAATTGTCCTTCAAGCGACGGGGCTAAATATGCCGCCGACTCGCTCACGAAGCCCTTCACCAAAGAACTACTCATCGTCTACGTCTTCTCCCGAAATAAGCCCCCGAAGGTCTCCCTCTTCGACGGGAAGTCCGACCCGAAAGACCATTTGGACGCGTTCACGACCGAGATGAGTTTCTAGGACAATTCCGACGCCGCACAATGCCGCGCTTTCCCCGCCACTCTCATCTGCTCTGGGCGAGACTAGTTCCGAGGACTCACGCCACGCTCAATCTCTACCTTCAATGAGCTGGCCACCCAGTTCTTCGGTCACTTCGTCTGGAACAGACGGCAAAAGCGGACCGTTGATCATCTCTTCACTATAAAGAGCAGGACAAAGAATCCTTCAAAGGATATGTCACCCACTTCTACAACGCCCTCCTCGAGGTCCTCGAGCACTGGGACGAGATGGTCATTACGGCCCTTAGGTCAGGTCTAGGCACTTGGAGTGGCTACGCTCCTTTGCATTAGCGCAACCTAAGACCATGGCCGAGGTAAAGGCCTGGACAGAACGAGAGATCCAGCTTGAGTCCGAGGTGAACGCCAACCTACCCCGAAAAGAGCAAGCCGATCATAAGAAAAGGGCCAGGGAGGAGAAAAAGAAGATTGAGCGGCCAAATCCTTACTCCCCGAAGTTTCAGGAGTACACCCCACTCAACGTCTCCCAAACGGTACTATTGGAGGAGGCCAAGGGCGAAAGATTCTTCAAACTCTCCCCAATCTCGAATAGGGCGGCAAAGCGTACCCAGGGCCCCTACTGCGCTTTCCACAGGTCGCAGGGCCACACCACCGAGAACTGCAAGCAGCTCCAAGACTACATCGAGAAGCTGATCCGCTCGGGGCACCTAGCGAGGTACTTGCGGGACAAGCGACAAGCCGACCATGAACAAGAGCACTACCCCCTCCCGGCGAGTTGACAATCGGCCAAATCATGGTCGTGTCAGCGGGGGGTACGATGAAGACCGACGGGACACGACCCCCCTTACCGATCAAGGGGACATGCAGCTACCCGAGGAAGAAGGCTAAAGCGGCCGAGCCGATCGTCTTTACCGAGGAGGACCTCCACGGGATATCCCTGCCTCACAACGACCCACTGGTGATCACAGCCCGGGTCCACCACTACGAAGTGCAGAGGATATTGGTCGATTCGGGAAGCTCGACGGACATTCTCTTTTATGACTGCTTTCTGCGTATGGGACTTACCCCGTCGGACCTAAGGCCAACCGCCCACATCCTATTGAGGTTCACTAACCACTCCATCCAGGCGGAAGGGGTAATCGCCCTCCAATTTAACATCGGGAAGGCAGTCCGTACGCGCACCGTACCTGTGGAATTTATCGTCGCGAGAATTCCATCAACCTATAACGTCCTCCTAGGTCGCCCGACGCTGAACTCCTTCCGAGCCCAGATATCGACTTACCACCTAGCGATGAAATTCCCGCTCGACCAAGACGGGATAGGTCGGGCCTATGGGGACTAACAAACCGCAAAGGTTTGCTTCGTCGCAACAACCAGATCCGTATGAATCCAGCGGACGAAAATTTCACCGCATTCACAACGGACCAGGGGGTATACTGCTATAAGGTGATGCCCTTCAGCCTCAAAAATGCTGGGGCTACATACCAACGCTTGGTTAATCGAATGTATGTTTCTTCTTTAAAGCGATGCAAATCTTTCGAAAGTTCTTTTTATTTAGTAATAAGAGGGAAACAATAGAGCATCGCAAAAAGGAGAATTCTTATTTATTCAAAAGGTATTGTGGGCTCCCCAGTCTTACATCAAAAAGAAAAGAAAAACTCTTACAACAGCGGGGGAAGGAGTGCAAGAAACATTGCTCGTGGTACTCCGAAGAAACAGCCATCAGCCGAGCCCTGGCCGCCTCAGACCTCTGCCTCTGGTGTTGTCCGCTAACCCTCGAGGCTACGGACGGGCCGGAAGGCTCTGCAGGCGGGCACCCATCGGCGAGATGCCTCAGTCGGTAACACTCAAGGACTAGTGCCACCGAGCGATCCCGTCGACTCATCGAGATCAGGCCGAGACGGCATAAAGACCTCAACTTGCCAACCGCCTCATCCTTCAGTTGCTCGGAAAAGGGGCTGCGCAGCCCCGGTGACGCCCTCCAAATCGAATACATCAGCAGCTGGAGCAGGGGTGATCGCCGGGGAAGCAAGCGGCCGACATGATCCTCCACACGCCGAGCCACCGCCCACAACATCTCCTCGGAGCTCTGCTGATCATACAAATATACGTCTTCGAAGGAAATGATCTCGGGAATGGAGAAAGGGAATCCGTCCATTATTATGTTTCTAAGTGTAAACCTGAGTATGTGCAACACACCCTTCTCAATTTATAACCCCAGTCAGAACCCCTAAGGACCCAAATTCACGCGCGCATGGGCGCGAATCCTGGGATCCACTAAAATTGTTCCAATACCGCACCGCCACGTGGCGGAACTGACGCGGCTCTTCGAAACGTTATGCCTCCCCCATGCGTTCCTGACACATGTCGCTCGCGATGGTCACTCTTCCCGATGTTCACACACCGGGGAAGGTCGGACAGAACCTCGCAAAACCGAGCGGCTTCCCTGCTCGATCCATCCTTGGCTGGTAATCTCTTACCCAACGACGCCAAGGATCAAAGCCCTCATCAAAAGGCCGCCGTGCAGCTTCCCTGCTCGGTCCATCCTTGGCTGGTAATCTCTTGCCCAACGACGCCAAGGATCAAAGCCCTCATCAAGAGGCCATCGTGCAGCTTCCCTGCTCGGTCCATCCTTAGCAGGCCACTCCATGCCCTCCCGCGCTAAGGAACAAAGCCCTCATCAAGAGGTTACCGAGCAGCAACCCTGCTCGGTCCATCCGTGGCTGGTAATCTCTTACCCAACGACGCCAAGGATCAAAACCCTCATCAAGAGGCCACCGAGCAGCTTTCCTGCTCGGTCCATCCTTAGCAAGCAACTCCCTGCTCTCCACGCTAAGGATCAAAGCCCTCATCAAGAGGCCACGGAGCAGCTTCCCTGCTCTGTCCATCCTTAGCAGACAACTCTTTGCCCTCCCGCGCTAAGGATCAAATCCCTCATCAAGAGGCCACCGAGCAGGGAAGTTTCCCTGCTCGGTCCATCCTTGGCTGGTAATCTCTTACCCAACGACGCCAAGGACCAAAGCCCTCATCAAGAGGCCATCGAGCAGCTTCCCTGCTCAACTTCCTGCACATCTTTACTAAGCGATCGCCATCTCGACTTCGGGGCCATGGAGATACCGACCTTGCACCGACCTTTGCAGACTTGGCAAATGGTTGAATTCAACTCGACGCGCGATCGCCAGATGAAAAACCGGTCTCCGACCTAACGCATCATGAAAGCAGTACCGCGCAAATAGAGATTTAACCACAAACGAAGGGAAAATATGTACGCAGAAATCCCTACAAAATGATTTTCATTCACAAAAATCGGAAGTCTTTACAGAAGTATTATGGGCTCTCCAGCCTTACAAAAACCGGAGGCTTACAAAATTTCAGCGCAAAGAAAATGAGGTAGTGAGGAGATTCAGGCCTCGGGGCCGGGAAGAACGTCGATGAGCTCCGCTTCCACCATGACAACCGGGGTGTCATCCTGAAGGTCGGCGCCCACCGCAAGGGCCTTGACACCGAGAGCCGGGGCAACCGGTTTCTTCCCAACGCTCCTATCAGGGACCTTTCCCCCTGCAGCGCTTCCGGGGGCATTCCCCTGCGCCTCGTCCCCGAGGGAGTACGCACCTCGGAGCTCGCCTTCAGGAAACTCCTGCATCAGGGCCTTGACGGCGTCGAGGGCCTCATGCCAAACGAGGGCAGCGGCTTGAGCGAGGTCAGCGTAGAACTGGTCCGACTTCTTGTAGCTCTCCACCGCCTTCGACGCTCGGAGGTCGGCACGCCTCACTCCTTCCTTCGCCGCCTCGCTCTCCCACCGCAGGGTGTTCGCCGTCTTCTTCAGGGTGGCGACAAGCACCCTGGAATTTTCCAGCTTAGCCTCGGTGGCTCGGGCAGCCTCTCGGCAGTTGGCGATCTCCCGATCCCCGGCCGCCACCTGATCTTCAGGGGCGGCGACCCTCCCCATCGCCGCTTGCAGCTCCAGCCTTGAGCTCTCCTCCCGCGGGGAGAACTCGGCCGCGACCTGCATCGCCGTGGCAATTTCCTCGTCCTCCATGTTGGCGACGAGGGTGCAGTGCTGGAAGACCTGAAGAAAACGAAGGAGGGTTAAAAAGAGGAAAGGGAACCCAATCTTGCGAACAAAAATACTAAATGAAGACCCGAGAGAGGCGCAGACACTAACCTGCACGGCCTCCTGGGCTATGGCCGCCATTTGGGCCCGGAGGGTCCCCCGAGGGATTCTGCCCCCGGCTGACCTCTCCATCTCCGAGAGAAGACCGTCGGCGACAGAAAGCCCCGAGGGTACCTCAACGCGAAGCTCCCCTTCGTCCATAATGATCAAGGAAGCCGGGGAGCGGGGCACCGTCCTGTGGTACCTCTTGAGGAGAAAAGCAGGAGAACCAGTCTCGCCTCCCACCTCCAAAGCCCGGGGCTCTTGCTCCCGAGCTCGTTTTCGGCTCGGCGCTTGGCTGGACTCCGGGGCCCGAGGCGCGCTCGAGCGCCTGGGTGGGACGGCCGCCGGTGGAGCCGGAGCCGACGACGAGCGAGAAGGGCCGGCACCTCCAACCCTCGTCCCTTTCTTCTGTTCGACCAGGGCCGCCCGAAATTTAGCCATGTCCATAGGTCCTGCACAAGACGAAAATATAAAGGAGGAGTTAGCAATGCCTGAAAAAGTGGGAGAATACACAAGTCTAAACAGGTAGCCCAAAAACTCTTAACTTACCCGCAAAATGAGCGGGGCTGAGCCCTGCCTAACTGAAGGCATGCTCAGACAGCAACACATCGGCCTGGGGGAGGGGCTCCCACTCCAACATCGCCACCGTGTCAGGATCATTCGACCGCTTCACCCGTAGGTAGTTGTCCATATGCCACTGGATGGGCACAGGCCAATCATCATCCTCAGGTGGCCCGACAAACAAAAACTTCTTCTTCCATTCGTGGATAGAAGAAGGTACTACGACGACCACCGACCCGGCAGCACCTCCTCCGAGTTTTATAAAAGAAATTTATACCCAGCTCGGCTCGCCCCTGCGAGTGCCGGGGTGGTTTTTGTAGAAGAGAGAGGATATGAGAAGGCTCCGACTGAAAGGGATCTCCCGCAATTTCAACCGGACCAGGAACCCGAGGAAAATCCTCTAAGAGTTCGGCACTAACTGGCCCGGGGCTAACTCAAAACAATTCAACGCCGCACACACCTCAGAGGAGAAGGGCGAGCGCATCCCGGCCCAAAAGGCTTCCAGGTACAAGGCAATCTCCTTGTTCCGTACCTGGTCTGCCCTCTCCCCCTTCCCGGCCAGACGAAACGAGTAGCTGGGAGGAATGTGGAAGCGAGCCCAGATGTTGGCAAGCTCGTTTACATGCCTCAGCATGGATGACGCTTCACGAACACCCTTAACCTGCGCTCTGGGGACCGCCCCCGTCGCACGACCCCGAGAAGCATGACTAACCCTAACCTCCCCGGGGGACTCCGACTCAGACGAGGAAGAGGAAGAAGCAGAAGAGGAAGCTGCAGAAGACTCCCTAGACTCTACCCAGGTTATTTCTACAGAATCCTCGGTAGAAGACATCTAACCTGATCAAAAGGATGAATCCTCAGAAGAGAAAACGCTGGGATCCCGACCTAAAGGGAAGAGCGTCGAGCTAACACGCGAAGGGACGAGGAAATTATGGCGAAGGATGGACCCTGAAGAGGACCCCACCTCAATTTATAGCAGCCGGCGTACGCATCCTGCGGCGCCGATCGTCTGCCGCAAAAACAGCGCTTCGCAGTCCACGGCCGACAATATTCCACCTGTCGCACTCACATCGGGCGCGTCCCATCGGGCACAAAGGACACCGGCAGCGCGTCACGTCAGCCAACGAGCGCCAGACACATGGACTGGCGCTTCGGTGATCGTACGTACGAATCGGCGCTTCCTCTTTAATGCGAGATCTCTCTCCTGATCCGCTGACGTCATCAAGAAAATACAACTAATTGCCTGGGAATGCGCACCGACGATATCTTCAAATAAGAGCTTACCCCGGGTGACCGGTCAGACCTCTCTTGACCCGACCCATGAATGGGTCGAGACGAGAGTGGGGGGCTAATGATGATGCTCGATACCGGTGATTCCCCAGATCATGACATGTGACAGATGACGTGTCCCAGAGCTTACAAGATGGGATTAAGATCGGTACGTTGGAAGCATACCTCGGGCTTCCGACCCGAGAATGTTCCCAACCTTCGGTGGCTTTCCAGACCACTCCTACGATCACCTTACAAACAACCATCGGCTCGGCCCGGGGCCTCCTGCACGCTGAGTTCTCTCAGCCCTCCAGCTCGCCTCCGAGCTATCACATATCCAAGATGCATCGGCTTTTCGCTCGTTCCCGAGCCTTCCGTCGAGCTTATCTTCCTCGGTCTCATCGACCGACCCACAGCACCGATCATAGACGTCTCAGCCACGGCTCCGCGATTCTCGCCAAACGCGAGATATCCGCCGCCCACGATCCCGCGTTCCACGCCATCGCGTTCCCCCATTAACGAGCATATCTCGTCATTAATGGGGAATCCCGCCTTTCACGCGGGCGTAACGGCCAGCGTGAATCTCGCGCCCGTCTGCCCACGGCTGTCGCTATATAAACCCCTCTCTCAGACGACTCAGGTAAGAAAATTCACCCCAATAGGCCGTTACTCTGCCAAAATATCTCGACTATCGTCGGAGGGTCCTCGGTGGCACAACCACCTTGGGACTTCCTTGCAGGTAGCTCGGCCTCAACCACATAAAGCCCACTGAGATCCACACGCTTAAAAAGTCAACCTCCCAACTCAATCTCAGTCATCCATCAGCATCCGCTAAAGATCTACCGGAAGGTAACATCTGAAGGAGATCCAGAGATCCATCAATTACCAACCTAAAATTAAGCATTTTATCACAAACCAAAACTTAAAAAACATACATATATGAGAAAAGGGGGGTACGTGTTGAAGCCTTCTCTTTCTTCTTCTCCTACTTCTAGTTTGAAAAAAAACAGTGATTTTTTCCTCTTTTTTCCGCTTCCCTTTGAAAGAAGAGAGTAATTATTTTCAGTCCTTGGTGTAATTATAGAAGCAACAAATAGATAACAAAACCCTAGAAAACAACTACCTTACAGATCGGCAGTCGTTGAAATCCTGGACGCAGCCGGAATCGACGAGGAGCTCTCCTAGGGCATCGAAGGTGCCATCGCCGTCGAGGCCGAAGTCGAAGTCTACATCGGTGAGGACGTTGATAATGTAGTCGATGATGGGCTTGTCCACATCTAGGGCTCTCCGGCCGAGGACCTCGTGGATCGTCAAGCTCCCCACCTGCATGAGAAAGACAGGCTGTTGATCTGGGACTAGCTGATTTGGGAAGAGTCCAAAGATTTTCTCTCCTTTTTCAGTTTATATATTATGACTAAAAATTAGGACTTTAAAAGTCCAAGTCAAATGCAAGTCCAAGCAACCAACAACACCAAAAGTTAAAGTCCAAATTCAAGTTCAGAACCAACAGCACGAAAAGATAAAGGCCACAAAAATATCCAAGTCAAGATGAAAAGACAACAAAAACATACTCGTTTTAATATTCATATTATCTTTTGATAATTTATGCACGTATTTGTTTTGCCTCGAGTGTGTAGACACACACTTTAATTCTACAAAGGCAGACTCTATATCGTATCGGTTTCTCTTATATACATCAAACATAGGATACGTCTTTACTTCTGCATATGCCCATGTATGCATGTCCATATTCGTGGCTTTAAACATACTTGAATATGATAATACTAATTTCCAATCGAAAAGCACCCCACATAAACATGTACAATTTTTTAGACAATATATATGAGCATGCATACCTCTTTCTGCTATGTTTATCGTCCCATTCACTCCACCCTATAGGTAGAATTGCGTCGGTCATATAGCTATGCAAAAATAAAACTCTTGAATAATCCGTCCAAGGCTGTCCAAGAATTGCTTTTCCATTTTCAACGCAAGTGATATTACATTGATCAAAGAGGAAGCATGTCTGTTGTGTTGATAGTTCTCTTTTTTGTGCGCGCCATAATCCGGATGAAATAACTTTCATAGCAGCAGGACCTATAATATAAGCCGAAATTTTCCATGACCGACACATCCTAATATAGATATGATGTTTACAAAGTTGATAGAATTCCCTATCGATAAATCCTATCATCTTTATAGCCGTTGGATCTAATTTAAGATGCTTGTAAAGAATGAGAAATTTTCTTAACAGTTATACCCATATATCCCAATCTGGATCACCCTCAGGTTAACAAGATTTGTTTCTAAATCCTATCAACAGAAAACTAATCTTAACTCTTTCTTTCCATGTATTGTGTGTGGAAGGATCCTATTGATCTGGGCCTAAAGCTCTTGACTTAGGAAAATTACACAGTACTCCATTAGTGAAAAAATGTCATTTTTCCGAGGATCTAAATCATCCATATTGATCTTCATGATTCACATAGGAACACCAAAATTTGTGAGATTTCGAAAATGATTAGTCATAGATCTAACGTTTGCAGAATCAACGATGTTTAGCTTACCGGGAAACCGTTAGATTTTGCAACCATTAGGTCTTATGAGCAAACATTCTGGAAATTCTAACTTCTTTTGCACAAAACTGTCTCAGAACCTGAGCATTTTCGGCTCTAATTTCTCAACAGCCCGTTCAAGTTTTAGTGCATGCTCGTAATTGATTTTTCCATTAAATATGCCCTTAAAGTAAAAGGTGAATAACTTTAAATGTTCAGTTTGGAATTTTTCATATTTTTTTTATTACCACCTTTTTTCCTTGAATAATGTTAACTTATTAGATATCTTCACTTTACAACATATTTGTTCCGCACGCGACAGGACCGCATTCTTCGGGCAGCACGAGTGCTATGGTCCCGGGCAAATATGGAAGGAAGAGTTAAATGGTCTCGCAACCTATTAGAAACCGATATTTCTGACTTCTTAATAAGTCGTTGTTTATCAATCGACCGTTTAGGCCTCATTCAACGTATTTTCAAAAGGCACGTGTTCTAGGTTAAAACTATGTCTGTTGCATCGCTGGAGCAACCTGTTAAGAGTTGATGGTCTCCTCTACTTTTATGTTGGTTGCGTATCTTGATGTTGTGATTTTCTCCCATGTGGTGGTTCTCATATCATACCGTACCTTCTAGCAGATTGACAGAAAGCTAGACCGTCTTTCGTACTCCAGGAGGGAAAACTTAGTTTGTAACTGGACCATCAATCATATGCTTTGAACTAAACTAACTGTAATTTTTAAACATTGGTGATGTTCTTGGCATTGATATAATAATGTTCTCTCTGATATATATGTGAGGTTACTGCCAAGAGTCTTCATGAAACATGATCAAGCTGTGAAAAATATGCAAGGTTCCTTGAGTCATTAATGTTTTGCTATAAAAACGCAAAGCAAATAGATTTTGATACTCATATGAATCAGTTCCAAGACAGCAGCACCAAGTTAGATTATGATGGTTTTGATTTAGGTGAACTTCTGCTCACCATATGACTGCAACTTTTCTTGTGGGGTACAAATTTGACCAATCTATGCAATTATGTCCTGCAAAATTTTGATAAAACTCTAAACTCAAAGAGGCTCAACCTTAACAAAGTTAACAACTAATAGTGATTCGGTCAGTATGGTGACCCATCAACAACAACCACCAAAGCTTAACTTCTCTTATACAAGTTCTAAAGTTCCAAATTGAAAAATAACATATGAATAATTATTTTGGAAGTAAACTCCACATTAAAGCTTTTTTCCCCTGACTTAAAGACAAAGCTCTCTCCTTATTTGCTTGATTTTGCTCCATAGGTCTTGCTCGATTTCGCTCTTTAAGGTCTCGGTCCACATTTGCTTCCAAGCATGAGCATCCCTTTGCACATTCAACCACCCAACAAACTGATGTATAGCTTCTTTATATATATATATATATATATATATATATATATATATATATATAAGAACCTGTTCATCCTCACAACTCACTAACATTTACTTCTCGATCTGAAGAAACGGGCAAAAAAATGGCCTCCTCCTCCTCGCGTGTCTACCTCTTTCTTGCTTGTGTCGTTGCAGCATTCTTATCATTTCCTGCAGAAGCTGCCATCAAAGAGTATCAGTTCGGTGTGAGTACATTATAATGGACATCATGCATCTAATAAATATCCTTTTCTTGTGACTAATTTTGGATGTTTAATTCAGGTTGTGGTGAAGAATGTGAGAAGGCTGTGCCACGTGAAACCGATAGTTACGGTGAATGGAAGATTCCCTGGACCCACCATCTATGCTCGAGAAAGCGATCGTGTTATCATTAACGTTACCAACACGCCCAATACAACATGTCTATTCAGTGGTATATATAACAACACCTGATCGAATAATTTGATCAATATATAGCTCATTATTAGCTTTTTACCAAGTACATGCATTTTGATGTATAGGCTAACGGATGGGCCGATGGCCCAGCCTACATTACGCGATGCCCGATCAAGAGTGGCAGCTCGTATAGCTACAACATCAATGTTACAGGGCAGAGGGGGACTTTGTGGTGGCATGCTCATATTTTGTGGCTACGTGCCACTGTTTATGGTGCGGCCGTGATCATGCCAAAGCAAGGAGTTCCTTTCCCATTACTTCATGGTGAAACCGTGCTCGTCCTAGGTGAGAACGAGCCGACGAAAAATTTATAATTAATGTTGGTTTTGTGTTGTTGCGCTTGTGCATTAATGTGATTGTTTGGTGTTTGTTCAGAAGAGTGGTGGAATGCTGATGTAGAGGAGGTGGTGAAGCAAGGCAATGCTCTTGGGTTGCCACCTAACATGTCTTATGCTCATACTATTACCGGCAAACCTGGGCTGCTCTTCCCCTGTTCAGAAAAACGTAGGTAAATAATTCAAACTCAAAATCTTAAATCTCAAGTAATCATACATCATATATCTTTTCTGTTCTTTCAGATACCTTTGTGAAGGAAGTAGAACGAGGAAAGACATACCTCCTAAGAATCGTCAATGCTGCACTCAACGACGAGCTCTTCTTTGCCATCGCCAGTCATGACATGACAGTTGTAGAGATCGACGCTGTCTATTGCAAACCTTTCACGACCAATTCACTCCTCATTGCTCCTGGTCAAACAACAAATGTTCTTGTCACGGCCAACCAATCCCCAGGCAGATATTTTATGGCAGCAAGTCCATTCATGGATGCTCCAATCGCAGTTGACAACAAAACCGCCCCGTCCATTCTTCAATACAAAGGCATTCCTACCACCATCATACCAAGCCTGCCTCAACTGCCAGCACCAAACAATACTGCACTCGTAGACGCTTACCTCGACAAACTTCGGAGCCTAAACACTCCCCAATTCCCAGCAAAAGTTCCTCTTAATGTGGATCGACATCTATTCTATACCATTGGGCTAGGAATGGACCCATGCACTATTTGCCTTTATGGCACAAGAGTTGTCGCATCTCTTAACATCACCACCTTTGTGATGCCTAAGATTGGGCTGCTACAAGCTCATTATCTCAACATCAAGGGAGTGTTCAAATTGGATTTCCCCGATAAGCCTCCAACACCATTCAACTACACAGGAGCACCTCTCACGGCAAATCTTGGAACCTCACTTGGAACAAGACGTAGCAAGGTGGCTTTCAATTCAACAGTCGAGTTGGTGCTTCAAGACACATATCTCTTAAGTGTTGAGTCTCATCCCTTTCACCTCCATGGCCACAACTTCTTTGTTGTCAGGAGAGGAGTCGGTAACTTTGATCCAGCAAAAGACCCTGCCAAGTTTAACTTGGTTGATCCACCAGAGAGGAACACGGTCGGAGTTCCAACAGGCGGTTAGACAGCGGTAAGTTTCAGAGCAGACAATCCAGGTGAAACAACAAACATACATATATAACAGTCTGCATTAGTTAAACATTGTACATTAAAGAAAATGCTCATATCAGATTGTGTATTCAGGTGTTTGGTTCATGCATTGCCATCTGGAGCTGCACACTTCTTGGGGCAGAAGATGGCTTTTGTGGTCAAGAATGGAATCGGACCCAATGAATCTGTATTGCCTCCTCCCAAGGATCTTCCACCATGCTTGTAGAGTCTAGACGATGATACTGAGATTGTCTGCAAGAGGTTTCTTCAACTAGACGATGAGATGATTCCGTGATTGTTTTGAGGTTCTGTAGCACAGACCTCTGGTTTGAATAAGTTGCCCTGCAAAATCATCGGCTGATAGGAATGGAGAGAATGGTTTTGCAATTGTACTATTATTCAGCTATATTCACTGATTTGAGTAACAATTTCATTTTATCCCCACCCTCAAACCAAAAAATAATAATAGTAATAATAATAGTTTTACTTCTTGCATTCATGAATCCTGGTTACTTGTCAATAGATATTAATCCGTCGAAACACTAATCGAACCTCCAACAGATAGCCCGGAATCAATGTTGTGGAAAACGAGTGCAGGAAAACAAAGGAAAGACCTTGTAGGGTTCAGGACATTTAGCAGCAAAAGAATCAAGGCTATATTTTTCTTTCAAAAAAGAAAAGGAAAAAGAAGAAATAAAATTGGAAAATTGGAACCAAAAACTTAAAAGTGAGATCCCCCCCCACTGATTTATAAGCCTCAGAATCTTAATGTGTTAAGAGGTCTTAACGTTCAAATGTCATCAGGTTTATTTATGAAATATTTTATTTAACCCATTATGTTGAGATGGATGACAATAGGACTTGCAATGCTCTAAGGGGGTGTTAGTCCCAAGTAATTTGAAAATACAATTCCGGAATTTGAAAATTCATATTAGTCCCAAGTTATTTAAAATTGGAATTTGCTTAATACTGTTAGTCGAAACTAACATTTCATAATGCAAGAATTTGGAATTTAGAATTCAGAATTCGGCATTCAACTTATAGTACAAATATGAGAAAATCAATCAATCTTCAAATCACCATTTACTCCTAAGTTTTCTAAAATGTCATCTATACATAATAGATCAAAATTTAATTAAACCGTCCCACCCGGCATCGCCACCACCGGTTGCCGCCACCATTAACCGGCCATCGACCGCCGCTGCCTCCCAGCCGACCCTCCCCACCATCCCCGCCGCCGCCGTCGTCCAACCGTCCCGCCGCCGCCGGCCGGCTGTCTCCACGGCCGCTGCCTGTAGCCATCGGCCTCCCGTCCCCACCATCGCCGCCCCCGTTCGCCGTCGCCTCCGACCAACCATCCTTGTCGCTGGCCAACGGTCGACTTCGCCACCACCGGTCATCCTCCTCCATCGATCAACGTCCGTCGAAGCCCCGTCAGTTGAGTACCGGCTAACGTTCACTATTAAATGTATTATCCTAAATTACATATGGATTTTGAAATCAAATTACTAGCATTTTGAATAGAAAAGAATTTTATCAAAATGACTCATTTCATTTACAAATTTTGGATTGAAAAATTATCTAGGACTAACACCCCAAGATAGATAAAAGATAAGTGCATTTGTAAGAAATTAGAGATAACTTCGATGGATGATCAATTAAACAAGAACCGATTGAGAAGGTTTGGACATGTGCACTGAAAATCATAAATGCGTCATGTAGGAGTGGCAAAATTATATTTAAAGGTGCAACAAGGTCTGAGGTAAGACTTAAACAAGCGTAGATCGAGGCAGTAAAAAAGATTTGTTACTTATCCACTTAATTGAGGAGATGTCCCTTAATAAAACAGATTGAGATAAAAGGATTCATATGGAACAGATTGAGATAAAAGGATTCATATGGTTGACCACAAAAGCTTTGGATAAAGGGTTATTCTTGTTGTTGTCATATTCAATCTTTACTAGTGAGCTAGAATTTCCACTAAAGGCCTTTCCAGATCTAAAGGCCACATGAAGAGTATTAAATGTTCTCTTAGCTTTTGGCTAAAGTGAGGAAATAAAGTATTGAATCGTCTTAACTCAAATACATAAACATATAACATCCCTAAGACAATTTATCTACTGAAGAAATAATAATTTTATAAGTATTAAACAAGTCTCTACCATTTAATACAATGATTAACAACTTACCAAGAACAAACAAAATGCTCGTAAGAAACAACAAATGCAATATGCAATATTGTAAATTAATTGAAAAAATAAGTTATTAAAAATACAACATTGGCTTGGCATGTTTGAAGATAAGAAAGTATAACACTATAAAATAAGGAAAGATAAACTAAAAGTTTAAGAGTTTAAAAAATGATATATAAATTATAGTAATTTTATCTGCAATAATTATTATACTTGTATGTGTAATATGCAAACCCAGAAACTGCAGATTTTGCAGTCGGTGAGATGCTTGGAGGTATTAAGATGAAAACTAAGAATGATTAAAACCAAATATTTTGCTTTTGTACCTTGACACGATAATAGCATTGATAGAGAAGAGTCGTCAATGCCGATCGAGCACCAGAAACGCTTGGCCAGGAATAAGCAGGCTTACCCAAAAAAAAATTACTGTGCTGCTTTTGTATTTTGTCCAAAGACTCCGAACAATAAAATGATTGGTGATTTCATCCCAGATTTATATTGCTAAAGAAGATGGCCAACAATAAAGGTTCCATGCCTGTTAAAATTCATAAATGCAAAGAAAAAACATGGTTTTGGGCCCAAATTGGAGATCAGGTCAGTCTAAGGTTAATGAATGCTCAACATAAGATCTAAAAATAAACAAAATTTTGATAAATCATGGCATCACCAAAGAACATTCATGCACATGAATTTAGCCAATATTTATAATAAGTAATACTCTGACTTTATAAGCAATCCTGTGGCATCAACACAAGAATCACCAGCATAGGACACTTAAATAACAGAAAATATCGCTAGGATTCAATAACCATGCATCAATGTCAAATGAATATGCAACCATCAATAACATTTAGCACATGTAACTAACAAGTTATACACAGGTTGATTGTCCAGGATTTCTACCTTAGAAGAGGTTGCTCTAGCGAGTCCCACCTAAATCTCCCAGTTGATTTCCTTCAACTAATCAGACTAAAAATGACCGGCATTAATATGTGTTTAAATAAAGAGATGGTAAAATATTGATATAACAGTAAGCAATCTTGGTTTACTTTCTTAAATAATTTCGCATACACAAGACATCAAGACATCTTCCTATTGAATAACACATCAATAATCCAAAATCACTAGGGGAGCTAAAACCTCTGTTGAGAAGAATATTAATTGCATGCATACAGATTTAAGAGAGAATAAGCCAAAGAAGGAAACATAGATATACCTGAGACTTCATCCGATATAGCATTCAGCTAGTGAGGTTCTCTGAAAGGTTCGACTGTTCAACTGTTCGCCTCGTGGCTCATGCTCCAGCCAAACTAACTAAATAAAAATGAGGCACCACAAAGCACAGCAAAACAACCTCCCTCAATTACTCATTAGTAATGCAGCCCACAACTGAATCCTGTAACAATAATAGTTACAATAATTAATAATGCAGCCTGCAAACCGGAGTATAAACATAATCCACCTTTTTTCCCTCAGAAAACACCAAGTTCTATTCATGGCACATGGATCAATGATCATACACCCTTAACATAACTGGACACTTTGTCACAATACAGCGCATAGGAATGAAAAGTTACCTTTTGTAAGAACGGTTTAGAAGTGTTGAGATATGTGGATTAAATTATCCCACATTGAAAAAACTATGCGAGGTACATGGATATTGAAATCCGTAGGGGCAGATTTATGTTGGCCCTACGGATTAATCCGTAGGGCTATAAGGTTGCCCCTACGGGCCAAGACGTTCAAGAATAAAAATATTAATTCGTAATTTGGTGTTTGCCCCTACGGAGCCACAAACCAAGGACCTACGGACAAATCCGTAGGGGCAACTAAACAGCGATTTAATAAAGGCACAGATCGATCGTCTACGCCCGTTATCTCTTTCTTCCTCTCTCGATCGTGCGCGAAACAAAATCCCCAAATCGCCGCCGCCGTTCTCGTCGTCGCCACCGCCGTTCTCGTTAGTAAATCTTCAACTAAATTAAAGAAATTTTTGATTATTTAGGGCTAGGGTTCATGGCTGGGTCTGGGGTTGCGGTTGGAGTTGGGGTTCGGCAGGGGTTGCAGTTGGGGTTGGGGTTGGGGTTAGGGTTAGGGTTGGGGTTCGGCTGTGGCTGCGGCTGCGGCTTGGGTTAGGGTTTGGCTTAGGGTTGGGGTTGGGGTTTAGCTGGGGTTAGGGTTAGGGTTAGGTTGGGGCGGGGCTGGGCTGGGGCTAGGGTTAGGTTGGGGTTGGGTATCGATGTATGTATCTTATCATGAATGATTCATTTTCATTAAATGTGGTAAAATTAAGTGTATAAAATCATGCCATATAAATATATTGTGTTCGTGAATGGCGATCTAGTTAGGCGAACCAAAGTGTTGCATTGATGAAAGTTTACCGTAGAGGAAATTACGGCTAGCTCTATGCATTTAACCTGAATGTATCCAGTAATTACTAGCATATATAGAAAAGTTGGTTTAATTTATGAAAAAATGGGAAGACAACATGCATGTATGCATATAGGTAACATCTGCCAATATGCCATATCCAGACCGCAATCTATTTTTGCCTATTGGCTAATATGAAAATATCGGCCCGCGTATATGACATAATTAAAGTTGTTAAATCTTGATACGGTTTGTGTTTCGTTTTTTTATTTATCATATCGTGTATCGTATCTGTTTCATATCGAAAGAAACAAAATTTTCTGTTACAATAACGAAATAATTATGTGTAGAACCAATTACAATTTTAAAAATGATCAAATTAACAACATAAAGCAACGTACAAGTTAAAGCAAATTTCGGTTTTTGGTTGATGAATGCTATTGCAATGTAGGATGATCAGTTCTATCAATCTTGATCTCAATGGTTTAAAATCATTTTACACATACAACACGAATACACAACAAACGCATAATTAGAGAGCGATTCGAGATGTTCAGGTTAAAACCAATATATGATACTCGATGATAATATGAAACCTTCATATTCCCATCGATACTCATATATGAAACTAAAAGCGCCACTTAGTCCCCGTCTATCGATTAACATACGTGCGATGCTCGTCGTGACCTAGAACTATACGAAGGTTGTTAAATATCGGACAGTATAGCTCGATACTAACAACCGTCGTATAGTCTACGCGACGAGAAAATTCAATCGTATGGTAACCCATAGATTTGTCCCGTGTGGACAAGTTAAGAATGTATAAAGCAAACGCCTTCATTCACTTGTGTTTTCATCCGTTTCGAGATATTTCGTCGGTACCTTTCCGCTGGTTCTCCGTGTACAAAGATAGATTAGATGTTCATTTCAATATTGTTTCACAGCTTTGAAATGATTATCTATTCTATTACAGTGTACTCGGAGAACAGCGGGGAGGTGCTGCCGAAATTTACTCAAAACGGTTGAAATAGCAAGTGATGGGTATTCGCTCTATACATTCTTAATGGGATAGAAGCCTACCCCCGACAGCCGGAACACACACATACAATAAGAATACACAACAAACGCATAATTAGAGAGCGATTCGAGATGTTCGGGTTAAAACCACTATATGATAATATAAAACCTTCATATTCCCATCGATACTCATATATGAAACTAAAAGCGCCACTTAGTCCCCGTCTATCGGTTATTGTTGGAGATAGTGCCCTCAGAGTCAATTATTTGATCACAGACACGTGATTGCAATGATTGAGGGAGGACCTATCCCAGGAGGACAGTCTTACTCGAGATGATAGTATGCTATCTGGTTTACCTTTATCATCGTGTACTGCTTTAGGTGACCTGACAGGTCGCTATTGCACGTTGATAGAGCCCCTAGGATTCTTGCTTGACTGCCAGCAGTATGAGGGTGATCATATACGTGGGAGCTGGTAGTCTATAAGCACATCCTTAAAAGGTCCCTAGTCGTGGGAGTTTCGAGACAAGGCATCGATTCTCCAGAGTAGACTAGTGTATACAGTCGAGACCCCGACGAGGGGCGGTGGCCGGTCTCACAAGCCACTGGTGTCAGTTGGTTCACCTAAGATGTATACAGGTGCTCATTGGGTTATGAGTACACCGGACAGGACTCGTCGGGAACATGCTAGTTGGTCATATACCAGACGTCAGATGGCAGTTCCCTGGTGACATGTGTACAGGTTAGTTTATCGACCTGGGGATCGTCATTTGTCTCGTGTGAGTTCCCACTGTACTTTGATTACTACCCTACCACGGCTCAAAGGAGTCGTGCAAACAGGTTTTAGTTGGGTACAGTCCCGAGCCACATGGAGGCAGTGAGCACATCTTCAGGGGTTCGTCTCTCCCGGTATTGGGGGTGAGGTCGCGCTGTGTCTAGGAGAGCCATTACACGAAGCCCTCGGCCGAGGCAAGGAGATTTACTGGTAGGTATTCCAGTAGTATCTCAGGGTGTTCTGGGCTACACTCCGACACGACTTGTACCGCTTTTGGGGGTCTGACTTTTACCAACCCCCTAAGCCCGCCATGCGATGCTCATAGACGACCGGACCGGACTGTACGGATATTGTCACTGACAGGCTCAGTAGGGTGTCAGGATGAGTTCGCTCATCGACGTCCCTTTTGGTCAATGCCTGGTAGCCCGTTACGTATTGGCTTATACCTCTGACGTGCTAGTGATTAAATCCACAACCAAGGTGTTGACGAGTCTTTAGAGTCCCCCACATTCAGTTACTCAAGCTTTCGGGCGAAAAGCTGTAGAGGCCGTATGGAGATATGGCAAGGTCCGATCAGATACGTGCGGTATTGCACGGATCAGGATCGGACAGTTTGTACTACAGGCCGTATGGATATATGGCAGGGTTCGATCAGATACGTGCGGTATTGCATGGATCAGGATCGAACGGATATTACTAGCCGGCTTTGGTTTAAGCCGGATCCTAGTATAGTACAGTGTGAATTTTGTCTCATTGCATTTGTATTTCGGTCGGAATACAGATGCGGGTGTGTATACACAGTATCGGGGTTTTCCTGTAATTTATTACGGGACCAGTTTTCTGGAGTTGCCAGTTTGCTTTCCGTTTCGGCCATTTTCATTTGTATCTTTCAATGGCCGAAGATTGGTGGAGGAGGGCTTATTTGCATTTGTGCAAATAAGCAATTGTGGAGGGGGTCTTTGCATATTATTGTATCATGATAGCTCTTGTTGACCTTGACTTGTTCACTTCATCATTGCTTGACTTTTGGAGTCATCATGTTTGATGATGGTTGTGGTTGAGTGTGGGTGTGTTTGTGATCATGTTCTTTCATGATTTCTTTTGTTTCCCTCTTGCATTATTGGTTGACTCTCTCTCTCACAACTTCACTCCCTCTCTCATTCTCTCCATTCTTTGATAGAGGCCGGCCAATTAGGGAGGGGCTGCCCAATTCATTTGGTGTGGGTTTTTGGCTCATTTCATGTTGCAAAAATCCCACAAGATCAATCTCCAAAACTCCAAGTGTCATTCCTCCACAAAAGGCAACCTCCATGAATCCCAAAGTGAGACATGAGCACTACACATACTACAGCAAACCTTGGGCACGTCGACTAGCCAGCTTCGTGCCCGAGTTGCCTCGGTATTGAGGTGGGAGCCCGTAAAAGATGCAGACGATGTGGTGCCCTTCCGGCAAGGAGACGACGGCCGGAGTTTCCGCAGGAGATCGGGACGACGACGAGAAGACCGGAGGACTCGGATCAGTCGGTATATCTCTCTTCCCCATCTTGTAGTTAGCTAGGACTAGTTAATGTTTCGATCCGGGTTTTAGTGCGCGGTGGTGCCAGTTCATGAAAAATCAAAGTATATCACCGCTTCCGCATTTGGCCTCGGGATGGAGGCCGGGGCGCCGCCGTGCACTTACAGTGGTATCAGAGCCTCGCCATTAACATAGTCTAGCTTTGTTTAATGTGTTTGCATTTCCGATCGACCAAAATTCTAAAAACCCGCGTTTTCTTCACATCAGTTTTCTGTCGATTTTTTTCTGGCTCGAAAAATTTTTCAGGTTGTAGAAAATTGATGTACTAGAAGTCCTAAGAATTCTGGGAAAATTCGAGAGATTGATCTTTCAGGGAGAGCGCGGAACCGCGGCCAAACCCCACTTGGCGCCGCGGTTCCGCCGCAGTTTGGAGGGATCAATGCGTCGAATTTTTCCAGTGGGCTTCTGGGCTGAAAATAGGGGTTTTGGATTATTAATTTTGGGCCCAGAATTTCTTGATGTGCTACAGTAGTACTTTGGGGCCCACTTGTTAAATTTGATCGATCGGATATTTTAAACACATTAGTTCACAGTATTTACATTATATCTGCGACCGTGAATGTCACTTGATCGGTAAATCCTGTCTAACTGCTATAGCCCGGTTAGACGGATTTGCGAACGTAACTTTCACGTTGATGTTCTGTGTTATGCTGTGATGTTGCGGATTGGTCGTGGGGGATAGCCTGGATGCAATGCTAGTACAGTTGTGATTGTATTATGTATATTTGATATTGCGGGGCGAGCGTCCGACATGTGGACTGCCGTCACTGCCTGATTGTATTATTATTTTGGGGCACGACCTGGTTGCGGTCGATGTACCCGTTGTATGTATATTTTACTTTCTGTACTAGGATTACCCTGCGGAGGGGTGCACGGATAGCCGGGTTCTAGAAGGCAACAAGCCCGCATCTCATGGCATTGAGACGGAGGGGGCTTCACTCTAGGATTGGCGGGCTATTCGCCGCACTCGTAGGGGGTACAGGTTGACCCAGGAAGGGTGCCCAAGTTACCGGATTCCGTGAAGTGCTGGATGGTCCATTCACGGTACTGAAGGGGGCTGCCTCGCTTCAGGTTTTGGCGGGTGACTTGCCGCGCCCGTAGGGGTCTAGGATTTCATTGCACAGGATATCCACACGACCAGGGGAACGTCGGGATTCAGCAGTGGCTCTGTGAAACCCGGGGATCCCAGATATCTGTATTGTTCTGTGATGCTGTACATTTCTGTGATGTTGCATTTTTATCACGCCTTGAGCGAAATATAATATATTGGTACATATATTAGTAGATGTTGTATATGTTTTACATCCGCGCTAGTCCAGTCCCCGCTCTGTCGTTAGTTAGCTAACCTAACGGGTAATGACGAGACCCAGTGGCGAATGCGGATGGCATATACGTACATCAGTATATTTTCGTTCTTTGTGGTGTGATCAATTGATGGGACTGCGTTGATTCGGATCAATGCAAGTTAAAAACAAACCTAATCTGATGTTGTTGGAACACTTTTCAAAAAGCTGTTATTGCAAGGACGTTCATTTTTGTTTTGCATCGCGGTATTCAGTTGGAATATCCTGCTCCTCAGTCGACGAGGCAAGGGCCGAGATCCCTTCACCGGGAGTGATCCCTTGGACAGAAGTTTGCGTCAGGGCAATAACTTCACTATAGCCAATTACTTTTGCTTTGCATCGTGGTATTCAGTTGGAATACCCTGCACCTCATTCTACGGGGAAAGAGCCGAGATCCCTTCACCGGGAGTGACCTCTTTGTTGGAGATAGTGCCCTCATAGTCAATTATTGGATCGCAGGTACGTGATTGCAATGATTGCGGAGGCCCTATACCAGTAGGACAGTCTTACTCGAAATGATAGTATGCTATCTGGTTTGCCTTTATCAGTCGTGTACATGTTCAGGTGACTGATTACATGTTACACTTTGATAGAGCCCTTAGGATCTTACTTTACTACCAACAGTATGATGGCGATCATATACGTGAGAGTTGGGTAGTTTATATGCATATCCTTAATTGTGGTCCCTAGTCGTGGGAGTTTCGAGACAGGGCATCGATACTCCGGAGTAGACTAGTGTGTACAGTCGAGACCCCGACGAGGGGCGGTGGCCGGTCTCACAAGCCACTGGTGTCAGTTGGATCACCTAAGATGTATACAGGTGCTCATTGGGTTATGAGTACACCGGACAGGACTCGCCGGGAATCTGCTAGTTAGTACTATATCTATCGTCAGATAGCAGTTCCCTGGTGACATGTGTACAGGTTAGTTCATCGACCTGAGGTCGTCATTTGTCTCGTGTGAGTTCCCACTGTGCTTTGATTTCTACCCTACCACGGCTCAAAGGAGTCGTGCAAACAGGTAGTTTTTGGGTACAGTCCCGAGCCATATGGAGGCACGTGAGCGGATCGGCAGGGGATTCGTCTCTCCCGGTATTGGGGGCGAGATCGTGCTGTGTCTAGGAGAGCCATTACACATAGCCCACGGCCGTGGCAGGAGATTTACTGGTAGGTACTCCAGTAGTATCTCAGGGTGTTATTGGGCTACACTCCGACACGACTTATACTGCTATTGGGGGTGTGACGTTACTAGCCCCCTAGGCAGATATACGATACTCATAGACGAACGGACCGGACTGTATATACATTGTCACTGTTAGGCTCAGTAGGGTTTCCGGATGAGTTCGCTCATCGGCCTCCCTTGAGGTCAGTCCATGGGCAGCCGTTACGCATTGCTAGTGCCGCTGACGGTTTGTGGTTAAACCCACTGCCAGGGTACTGACGAGTCATTAGAGTCCCCCACAGACAGTTTCCCAAGTTCGGGCGAAACGTTGTAGAGGCCGTATGGTTTTATGGCAGGGTTCGGAAAATGCACGTGCGTTTACGCACGTGTTATTTTTCGGGCAGTTGATACTGGTCGGCTTTGGTTTAAGCCGGATCCGAGTATTATATTGAGTAGGTATAATATCTTTGTCTCAGTTGCATTTGTATTCGGTCGTAATACAAATGCGGGTATATTTATACAGTTTCGGGGTTATCCTGAAAGTCGTTTCAGGATCACTTTTGGAAGTTGCCAGTTTTCAGTTTTCTATCAGCCGTCTTTTAACATTCGGTTAAAGACGGATTTATCTTTTCTTCAGTTGAGGTGAGTCAGTGTTCTAGAAGCATCTAGATGAGGTGACTAGGATTAATTGGTGTTGAGTTTTCATTGGATGCATTTAATGGTTCATTAATGCATGATGACTAGGTTTATGACTCATGCTTTAACATTAAAGCATTTTGTCTTGGTTAAGATCTTTTGTTCATGATATTATTTCTAATGGTCACCTCCCTCCTCCTACCATCACCTCCCTCCTCTATATGAGTGGCCGGCCTTCCCCTTCCCCTCTACACACTCTCTCACTTGAGGTTTTCATATGGTTGTAAAAGATATGATAGTATTTGGGGTGCATGGAATTTTACAGTTCATTTCATTCCATCACCCAATTCCCTCGGCAACTTCATTAACCGATCGTCCACGGACTTGGACGAAGTGAGACAAAGTCATCTACTCATTCTCTACATCATTCTTGGTCGTCTCTTTTAGCAAACTTGACGACCGAGTTGCCTCAAGTCAGAGGCGGGAGCCCGTTTAAAGAATTGTCGACGTGGTGCCACCTCGACGAGGATATCGGAGATCGACGAGATCGGAGCAGCCGCAACGGAGCGTGGGATGATGGTTAAAGAACGAAGGACTCGGATCGTTCGGTATAACCTTTCTACACTCTTTACAGTTTGATAGTTTAGCAATAATGGCAGATCCGGGTTAAAGTATACGATAGCGCCAGATAAAAAGTTTTTGTTCCGTATTTGGCGTCTGTAGACTGCCGGGGCGCTAGCGTAGACTTACAGTGGTATCAGAGCCTCACCATTTTGCTATACTAACTTGTGCTAACGCGTTTAAAACATCGATCGAACCGGAAATCGAAAATCGCAATTTTTCAATTTAACAGTTTCTGTTAATTTTCAAACTGGTCCAAATGTCATTTTGACCATACCAGAAAATCAAGCAGGGTTTTTTAAGAATACTGTAGAAATTCGAGCAAGTAATTCCACTGTTCCGCCGCGGATCCGCGGCCAAAGCCAGGGTTTTGCCGCGGATCCGCCGCAGGAAAGTGGGATCACTCACTCAAATTTCTACAGTGAATTCTCTGTTGGGAATTGGGGTTTTTGGTATATATCGTTTGGGCCCAGGTTTTGTTAATGTTCTACAGATGTTCGTGGGGCCCACTTTGTGATATTTTGTCGATCGAAATTTAAACACGTTAGTTTACAGTGCTTACATTATATCTCCGACCGGGAATGTCATTTGATCGGTAAACCGCGTCTGATTGCTATAGTTCTTTTAGACGGGTTTGCGAACGTGACATTCGCGTTGATGTTCTATGTTGTGCTGTGATGTTGCGGATTTATCGTGGTGGATAGCAGTGTGCAATGATAGTACAGTTTGAGTTTATTTGTACATTTGATATTGCGGGGCGAGCGTCCAACTTGTGGACAGCCGTCACTGCCTGTTGTATAATATTCTTTTGGGGCACGACCAGGTTGCGGTCGATGTACCTATTGTACTATTTTTCATTACTGTACTAGGTTTTGCCCCGAGACGGAGTGCACGGATAGCCGGGTTCTGAGAAGCAACGGGTCCGCATCTCATGGCTTTGAGAGGCAGAGGGGCCCCACTCTAGAATTGGCAGACTATTCGCCGCACTCGTAGGGGGTACAGGTTGACCCAAGGAGGGGTGCCCAAGATTACCGGATTCCGTGGAGTGCTGGGTGGTCCATTCACTATGCTGTAGGGGGCTGCCTCGCTTCAGGTTTTGGCGGGTAACTTGCCGCACCCGTAGGGGTCTAGTTTTCATTGCACAGGCTATCCACACGACAGGGGAACGTCGGGTTTCAGCAGCGGCTCTGTGAAACCCGGGGATCCCAGATTATCTGTATTGTTCTGTGATGCTTATTACTTTTCTGTAATGTTGCATATTATCACGCCTGGAGCGATTATTGTATATTGGTTTATATAATATTAGATGTTGTATATGTTTTACACCCGCGCTAGTCCAGTCCCTGCTCTGTCGTTAGTTAAGTAACCTAACGAGTGATGACAGGACCCAGTGACGAATGCGGATGACATATACGTACATTTTATTTTCGTTCTTTTCTGGTGTGATTAATGATGGGACTGCGTTGATTCTGATCAATGCAAAGTAAAGCAAACCTGTTTGCAGTTGTTGGAACAAATTTAAAAAGTGTTATTGCAAAGACGTTTCCTTTTGTTATGCATAGCGGTATTCAGTGGAATATCCTGCACCTCATTCGACGGGGCAAGGGCCGATATCCCTTCACCGGGACTGACCCCTTGGGCAGAAGTTTGCGTCAGCGTAATAACTTCACTATAGTCGATTACAAGTTGCTTTGCATAGCGGTATTCAGTGGAATATCCTGCACCTCATTCCACGAGGAAAGAGCCGAGATCCCTTTACCGGGAGTGACCTCTTTAGCAAAAGGTTTTCGCCACTATATTTTAAAAAGCTATCAGGTTCCTTCAGCGATATCAAGTTCACTACGTTAAAGGTTTTTCGCCAAAAACCAGCCGTAGCCCTCCGTCACTTCTTTTGGGTATTCAGTAGTATTCAAGCTATGCATTTTAGCCAAAGTTAAGGCATAGTGTTTGGTAGCTGCTGGGTATTCATTTGTTGCATAGATAGATGAGTTAGTTTGGGACAGTCGTTCTGCCAATTGGCCAAAGTCAGGGGCATGTACGGGTGGGTTCAAATTGACAAGATAGTGACGGGTAGAACTTGGCATGTGACTTATGACACTTTGACCAAAGCCAAGGTTATAAGAGCATGGGGCAAAAATCATATCGGGAGTTTCTAAAGAAACTGAAACTTGCCAAGTATGCGCATACCTTCTGGAGTATGAGTAACGTGGATGCATTCCATCACGTTATCATGCGATGAGAGTTGGATCTCGATTCCCACTGATGAGTTGGTTTACTCTTCGGGTGATCCCGATTGATTCTTCTTTAGGTTTGGAGGAGAATTTGACAGGACAGTGGGAGGTTTCCGGATTAGATATAGTGATAACCATTCTGATCTAGGTTAGAGTGCACGCAGAGTGTTTCTTTTCTCTCTCTCTTTGGCAGCGACCTTTGACCGACCCTAGACTATGACTCAGTGACCAGGTTGACCGAACCTTCTTAAAATACTGGCTTTTGGATTGTCTATGTTGCATAAGTCATTGCCACTCCTTCTTTTACCCTTTGAATTTCTCAGAACACCCGTATTACTACGGATATCTACTTCCATTGGATAGATCCATCGTATGGTTATATACGAACTCGAAGGGACTTCTTCGAGGATGGATCCAGGTTCAGGAGAAATAGAATTGGTTTATTCAGTTGTCTTTTATTATCACCTTCTCTCAGGTTGCGAGAGCTCCTTGGTTTAGGAGAGTACACCTATTACGCTTATTGGATAGTCTTATTCCAAACCATAGGCTGGTGCCGAAAGGTAGGGAATGAAGAAAACCAATTAGCCTAAGTAGGGTGTGCAGAAGGTAATATGTAAAGACAAAATAAAGGGATTAGAAAGAGGGCAAAGTAAATTGCGACTGATATCATTCACGACCAAAACCGCGTACTTCATCGCCGCTCCTATTTCACCTTTAAAAAAATAAGGTATTATTCAGTTGTCTTTTATCATCACCTTCTCTCGAGATGCGAGTACTCCTTGGTTTAGGAGGGTACACCTATTATGCTTACTGGATAGTCTTCTTCCAAACCATAGGCTGGTGCCGAACGGTAGGGAAGGAAGAAAACCATTTAGCCTAACGATGGTGTACAGAAGGTAACGACTAAAGACAAATAAAGGGATTTGGAGAGATGGCAATAAAATATACGGTTGAAGTCATGAACTGGATTATGGAAGAGGCATTTCTATGAATACCAGGATACCCCTATGAAACATTTTCATGTTTCAGTGCATTGTTAAAAGAAAAACTATTTTCCCGATTAGACACTTACTCCAAGGGTATGTATTTACCAGGTTTCATTCTCATATCTGTATGGTTTTACAGATGATGAGTGGGAGTAAGTTATTGGGAATTAGGTGATTATCCTCATTATATCGGAATTCGTTGTAATTGGTGATATTTGAGGAAATCGCCAGGGTACAGTTTTCAACCTACGACGCACAGGTTTTGAGTTGTTTAATTCAGCGGACTTATACAGAGTATTGTATGTTGTCCAAGTGTCCATCAGGACAAAGGGGTAGGTCCTCGTACTATGTTCTGTTTACTTATAGCTTCTCTAGTTTTTAGACAAGTGTTTCGTAGAAATACAAGGTCTAAGTTTTGAGAAGTTGTGGGTATAAGAATAAAGTAGAGAACCAGGTATCACAAGTATCGAGATTCTTCAAAGAGATCGAAGATGTAGATTCTTGTGATTGGTATTCAGATGATAGTAATAGTTTTGAGAAACGTGTTTCTCTTTCAGGTTACTCATAATTGGATGGATTCCTAAGTTGAGTAATGCTGATTAGTCTCCTTCCATTAAGTTGATATGCACTGGAGACAGCTGCATGGTTTGAATATGGTTCCAATTAAATTAGTGCCAAAGTTTCTATATTGGATATAGAATAGTTCGTACCATAAAAGATATTAAGGTACGGGGAGTTGTCCAGCTTATGCTTAAAACCAGACTCTGGATAACTCAGGGCACGTTTCTGTAATGGCTGTTTGTGGGTTGACCCTGGCTATGACGAGGGTTGATATTCTACCATTTGGAAGATCAATAGTGATATTGTTCTTGACTCGCCACAGTTTTAGTAAAATGGATCTTTTTCAGAAAACAGTAGTGGGAGTATGGTAGAACTGGAAGTGATTCCAGAACCGCGAACGATTACGGAAAATTTAATAGGACCTATATATTCAATCAGGTTTGACATTCCAATAGCCACTCCGCAGATTTGGTGGGTAACCTCAGACATCCGAGAGGTACTCCGGTAGCCTCAAGGACGGTGACAGGGAGGTTCTTATCTACGTAGACTTGACACTACTGTTGTTCCAGGATATGAGACCCGGTAGGAGGGTTGTCGTAGTCAGTGGGAGCAGCGGAATCATAGTGGGCAAGATGCTTATATCTATTTATAAACTTGAGCAGTTATAGCGGAGATAGATCATCTAATTTTGATGTGACAGTCATAGGTTTGACTTCATCAGAATAGGGGATGGATCTGTTAAGAAGGTAGTAGTGTGTGATGTCATGGTATCTGGATGACATACACAGAGTAGGAAGTAAAATTCGTATACTACGATCGGTTGTACTGTGGTCGTCACACAGTTGTTTCTCCAGACAGGATATGGATATAATATTTGACATTCTGGTTTCTAGATCTATGGTTTTAGATCTGGATTTGGGTAGTTTCCCAATGTAGGTACTTTGACAGTATTCTAATGGTTTTTAGAATAGATGACTCCTAGCATGGTGGTGTACCTGCAGGTGATGGAGTCACCCTCTCTAAAGGTGTCTTACAGACTAAAGGGGAGAGGGATGTGCATGATTGGCAGATCACTTGCTTAGGCAATTGAGTCAATCATGAGATGTCAAGTACCACACCAAATGTTGGTTTTGCACTAGATGCAATAAGTTTGTATTAATCCAATCCTAGAGAAACATAAGGAAGCAGTTTTAGAACATAAGTACATGTTCTACGGATTTGATGACGGCAGCCTCCTTTGGGAGACGATTATCATTCCAGGCTTCAAAGGTGACATGGATGACAGAGTGATTGTCAGAGTTATAGTTTTCCCTCTGACGAGGGACAGTATTATGGACATGTGGTCCAAGAGAATACTGTGGGAGGCATGGTGCCGGATACTGATTAGGTTCAGTGATCGATACAGTCTAAGAAGTTTGGATTTGGAGTTCATTTATGAACTAGGTCCCATCAGATATCCAGACATATTCTAAGACAGGTGTTACTCAATTCGGAAGATGGCTTTCTCCGCGAACTTGAGATTAAGAGAGATATAGAAAGAAACATCTAGGCGGATCCACTCACTGAGGCTATTTCTCGAACACAATAGTTTTACAAACAGGCTTTGTGAAACTGATTAGTAGAGGAGTTGGATGTTCGGTTTCACACGGGCTGTGAGTAGTCGACATCACAATAATTAGCCTTGAGTGCAAGTGGGAGATTGTTGGAGATAGTGCCCTCATAGTCAATTATTGGATCGCAGGTACGTGATTGCAATGATTGCGGAGGCCCTATACCAGTAGGACAGTTTTACTCGAAATGATAGTATGCTATCTGGTTTGCCTTTATCAGTCGTGTACATGTTCAGGTGACTGATTGCATGTTACACTTTGATAGAGCCCTTAGGATCTTGCTTTACTACCAACAGTATGATGGCGATCATATACGTGAGAGTTGGGTAGTTTATATGCATATCCTTAATTGTGGTCCCTAGTCGTGGGAGTTTCGAGACAGGGCATCGATACTCCGGAGTAGACTAGTGTGTACAGTCGAGACCCCGACGAGGGGCGGTGGCCGGTCTCACAAGCCACTGGTGTCAGTTGGATCACCTAAGATGTATACAGGTGCTCATTGGGTTATGAGTACACCGGACAGGACTCGCCGGGAATCTGCTAGTTAGTACTATATCTATCGTCAGATAGCAGTTCCCTGGTGACATGTGTACAGGTTAGTTTATCGACCTGAGGTCGTCATTTGTCTCGTGTGAGTTCCCACTGTGCTTTGATTTCTACCCTACCACGGCTCAAAGGAGTCGTGCAAACAGGTAGTTTTTGGGTACAGTCCCGAGCCATATGGAGGCACGTGAGCGGATCGGCAGGGGATTCGTCTCTCCCGGTATTGGGGGTGAGATCGTGCTGTGTCTAGGAGAGCCATTACACATAGCCCACGGCCGTGGCAGGAGATTTACTGGTAGGTACTCCAGTAGTATCTCAGGGTGTTATTGGGCTACACTCCGACACGACTTATACTGCTATTGGGGGTCTGACGTTACTAGCCCCCTAGGCAGATATGCGATACTCATAGACGAACGGACCGGACTGTATATACATTGTCACTGTTAGGCTCAGTAGGGTTTCCGGATGAGTTCGCTCATCGGCCTCCCTTGAGGTCAGTCCATGGGCAGCCGTTACGCATTGCTAGTGCCGCTGACGGTTTGTGGTTAAACCCACTGCCAGGGTACTGACGAGTCATTAGAGTCCCCCACAGACAGTTTCCCAAGTTCGGGCGAAACGTTGTAGAGGCCGTATGGTTTTATGGCAGGGTTCGGAAAATGCACGTGCGTTTACGCACGTGTTATTTTTCGGGCAGTTGATACTGGTCGGCTTTGGTTTAAGCCGGATCCGAGTATTATATTGAGTAGGTATAATATCTTTGTCTCAGTTGCATTTGTATTCGGTCGTAATACAAATGCGGGTATATTTATACAGTTTCGGGGTTATCCTGAAAGTCGTTTCAGGATCACTTTTGGAAGTTGCCAGTTTTCAGTTTTCTATCAGCTGTCTTTTAACATTCGGTTAAAGACGGATTTATCTTTTCTTCAGTTGAGGTGAGTCAGTGTTCTAGAAGCATCTAGATGAGGTGACTAGGATTAATTGGTGTTGAGTTTTCATTGGATGCATCTAATGGTTCATTAATGCATGATGACTAGGTTTATGACTCATGCTTTAACATTAAAGCATTTTGTTTTGGTTAAGATCTTTTGTTCATGATATTATTTCTAATGGTCACCTCCCTCCTCCTACCATCACCTCCCTCCTCTATATGAGTGGCCGGCCTTCCCCTTCCCCTCTACACACTCTCTCACTTGAGGTTTTCATATGGTTGTAAAAGATATGATAGTATTTGGGGTGCATGGAATTTTACAGTTCATTTCATTCCATCACCCAATTCCCTCGGCAACTTCATTAACCGATCGTTCACGGACTTGGACGAAGTGAGACAAAGTCATCTACTCATTCTCTACATCATTCTTGGTCGTCTCTTTTAGCAAACTTGACGACCGAGTTGCCTCAAGTCAGAGGCGGGAGCCCGTTTAAAGAATCGTCGACGTGGTGCCACCTCGACGAGGATATCGGAGATCGACGAGATCGGAGCAGCCGCAACGGAGCGTGGGATGATGGTTAAAGAACGAAGGACTCGGATCGTTCGGTATAACCTTTCTACACTCTTTACAGTTTGGTAGTTTAGCAATAATGGCAGATCCGGGTTAAAGTATACGATAGCGCCAGATAAAAAGTTTTTGTTCCGCATTTGGCGTCTGTAGACTGCCGGGGCGCTAGCGTAGACTTACACTCTTTAGCAATGGTTTTCGTCACTATATTTTCAAAAAGCTATCCAGTTCCTTCAACGATATCAAGTTCTTTACGTTAAAGGTTTTCGCCAGAAACCATTCGTAGCCCTCCGTCATTTCATATGGATAGTCAATAGTATTCAAGCTGTGTTTGTTGGCCATAGTCAAGGCACAGTGTTTGGTAGCTATTGAGTGTTCATATGCTGCATAGATAGATGCGTTGGTTTGGGACAGTCGTATAGCCTTGTTGGCCCTAGTCAAGGGCTTGTACGGGTGGGTTCAAATCAACCTGGATAATGACGGGTAGAACTTGACATGTGACTTATGATTTGTCGGCCTTAGTCAAGGTCATAAGAGCATGGGGTAAAAATCCACATCGGGAGTTTCTAAAGAAACTGAAACGTGCCAGATATGCGCATACCTTCTGGAGTGTGATGACGTGAGCGGATTCCGTCACGTTATCATGCGATGATAGTTGGATCCCGATTCCCACTGATGAGTTGGTATACTCCTCGGGTGATCCCGACTAATTCTTCTTACAGGTTTCGAGGAGAATTTGACGTAACAGTGGGAGGTTTCCAGATTAGATAAATTGGTAACCATTCTGATCTAGGTTAGAGTGCACGCTGAGTGTTTCTTTTCTCTCTCTCTTTGGCAGCGACCATTGACCCGACCCTAAGACTATGACTCAGTGACCAAGTTGACCGAACCTTCTTAACACTGGCTTATGGATTGTCAGAGTTGCAAACCTCATTGCCACTCCTACTTTTACCCTTTTCTCCAGGACACCCCGTATTACTACGAACGTCCACTTCCATTGGACAAAACCATCGTATGGTTAGATACGAACTCGAAGGAATTTATTCGAGGATGGTTTCCGGTTCTGGAGAAAACGGATAGGACTATTCAGTTGTCTTTTCCTTTTACCTTCTCTCAGGTTTCGAGTACTCCTTGGTTTAGGAGTAGTACACCTATTACGCAAATTGGATAGTCTTCTTCCAAACCTTAGGCTGGTGCCGACCGGTAGGGAATGAAGAAAACCAATTAGCCTAACGATAGTGTACAGAAGGTATTGAGTTAAGACAAAGCAAGGGATTAGTAAGAGGGCAAAGTAAATTGCGACTGCTATTCACGACCAAACCAAGTATTTCATTACCACTCCCATTTCACCTTTGTATTTCTCCAGGACACTCCGTATCACTACGAAGATCCACAGTTTATTGGATACTCCATCGTATGGTTATATACGAACTCGAAAGGAACTTGTTCCAGTTCGGGGATGGATTCTGGTTCAGGAGAAATAGGAATAAGCTTTATTCAGGTGTCTTTTATCTTCACCTTCTCTCGCATTGCGAGTGCTCCTAGGATTAGGACAGTACACCCATTATGCTTATTGGATAGTCTTCTTCCAAACCATAGGCTGGTGCCGAACGGTAGGGAAGGAAGAAAACCATTTGGCCTAAAGGGGTGTGCAGAAGGTAATGACTAAAGACATATAAAGGGATTTGGAGAGGTGGCAAGGAATTACACGGTTACAGTTGTGAATCTGGATAATGGAAGAGGCATTACTAGGAATACCAGGATACCCCTACGGAACATTTCAATATTTCAGTTTCACTGTGTACTGTTAAATGAAAACTGATTTCCCAGTTAGACACTTGCTCCAGGGTATGTATTTACCAAGTATGATTCTCACATCTGTATAGTTTTACAGATGATGAGTGGGAGTAAGTTATTGGGAATTAGGTGATCATACTCATTATATCGGGATTCGTTGTAATCGGTGATATTTGAGGAAATCACCTGGGCTGTTTGCCGGTCGGCAAATATTTGGTTTTGAATATCCGTTGTTATGCACCAATTTCAAATCGATATATCTGTATGTCTATTTTCATAGAGTGAGATATACCCTTTTGAAATTATGTCTACGACATTTACCTATATCAGTGGATGGTTAGGTAAGGAGCATTGAACAGCGGTGTAATTCTTCATAACCAAAGGTACAGTTTTCAACCTACGACACACAGTGAATGAGTTATCAGACTCAGGGGACTTATACAGAGTATTGTATGTTGTCCAGGGTCCATCAGGACAGAGGGGTTGGTCCTCGTACTATATTCGGTTTACTTATGACTTCTCTAGTTTTTAGACAGGTGTTTCGTGGAAACACAGGGTCCGAATTTTGAGAAGTTATGGGTATTTGAATAAAGTAGAGAACCAGATATTGCAAGTATCGGGATTCTTCAAAGTGATCGAAGATGTAGATACTTGAGTATGGTATTCAGTTGATAGTAATGATTAAGAGATCTTGCTTCTCTTTCAGGTTATTCATAATTGGAAGCATTCCTAAGTTGAGTAACGCTGATCGGCCTCTCTCCATTTAGTTGACATGTACTAAAGATAGCTGCATGATTTGAATCTGGTTCAATTAAATCAGTGCCTCTGGTTCTATATTGGATATAGTACAGTTCATATCTTAACATTGTTAAGGTACGGGGAGTTGTCCGGCTTATGATTAAAACCAGATACTGGACAACTCAAGGCACGTTTCTGTAATGGCTGTTTGTGGGTTGACCCAGGCTATGACGAGGGTTGACTTTCTACCATCTGGAGATCAATAGCGATATTGTTCTAGACTCGCTACAGTTTTATTAAAAATGGATTTTTTCAGAAAACAGTAGTGGGAGTATGGTAGAACTTGAAGTGATTCCAGAAGCGCAAACGATTACTGAAGATTTCATAGGAACCTAAAGATTCAATCTGGCTTGACATTCCATTGGCCACTCCGCAGATAAGGTGGGTAACCTCAGGCACCTGAGAGGTACTCCGGTAGCCTCAAGGACGGTGACGGGGAGGTTCTTGTTTACTCACACTTGCCATTGCTGTTGTTCCAGACTGTGAGACCCGGCAGGAGGATGCGTATAGCGTCGTTCTAAACTTGCTTTAGAAGTGTACGTGTATATGACTCTGCCAGAGGGTTGTCATAGTCAGTGGGAGCAGCGGAAGCATTGGTGGACAGGTAGCTTATGTCTATTTATAGACTAAAGCAGATATAGCGGAGATAGATCATCAATTTCTGATGTGACAGTCATATGTTTGACTTCATCAGAATAGGGGATGGATCTGTTGAGAAGGTAGTAGGGTGTAATGTCCTGATATTTGGATGGCATACACAAAGTAGGAAGTGACATTCCTATACTACAATCGGTTATACTTTGGTCGTCACACAGTGGTTTCTCCACACAGGACTTGGATATTATATCAGATATACTGGTTACTAGATCTATGGTTTTAGATCTAGATTTGGATGGTTTCCCAATTAAGGGTACTTAGACAGCATTCTAAGAGTATTTAGAATGGACGACTCCTGGCACGGTAGTGTACCTGCAGGTGATGGAGTCACCCTCTCTAAAGGTGTCTTACAGACTAAAGTAGAGAGGGATGTGCATGATTGACAGATCACTTGCTTAGGCAATTGAGTCAATCATGAGATGTCAAGTACCACACCAGATGTTGTTCTTGTACTAGATGCAATAAGTTGATATTGATCCAATCCTGGAGAAGCAGTCGGAAGCAGTTTTAGAACATAAGTGAATGTTCTAGGGAAATGATAACGACAGCCTCATTCGGGAGACAGTTATCATTCCAGGCTTCCAAGGTGACCTGGACGACAAGGAGGTTGTCAGAGTTATAGTTTTCCCTCTGACGAGGGGCAGTATTTTGGATAGGTGATCCAAAGCAATACTGAGGGAGGCATGGCGCAGGATACTGATTAAGTTCAGTTGACGATACAGTCTAAGAAGTTTGGATTTGGAGTTCATTTATGAGCTAGGTCCCATCAGACATCCAGACACATTCTAAGACAGGTATTACTCATTTCGGGAGATGGCTTTCTCCGCGAACTTGAGATATAGAGAGACATAGAAAGAAACAACAAAGCGGATCCACTCACTAAGGCTATTCCTCGAACGCAATAGTTTCGCAAGCGAGCTTTGTGAGATTGACTAGTAGAGGAGTTGGGTGTTCGGTATCACACGTGCTGTGAGTAGGCGACATCGCAATAATTAGCCTTGAGTGCAAGTGGGAGATTGTTGGAGATAGTGCCCTCAGAGTCAATTATTTGATCACAGGCACGTGATTGCAATGATTGAGGGAGGACCTATCCCAGGAGGACAGTCTCACTCGAGATGATAGTATGCTATTTGGTTTACCTTTATCATCGTGTACTGCTTTAGGTGACCTGACAGGTCGCTATTGCACGTTGATAGAGCCCCTAGGATTCTTGCTTGACTGTCAGCAGTATGAGGGCGATCATATACGTGGGAGATGGTAGTCTATAAGCACATCCTTAAAAGGTCCCTAGTCGTGGGAGTTTCGAGACAGGGCATCGATTCTCCAGAGTAGACTAGTGTATACAGTCGAGACCCTGACGAGGGGCGGTGGCCGGTCTCACAAGCCACTGGTGTCAGTTGGTTCACCTAAGATGTATACAGGTGCTCATTGGGTTATGAGTACACCGGACAGGACTCGCCGGGAACATGCTAGTTGGTCATATACCAGACGTCAGATGGCAGTTCCCTGGTGACATGTGTACAGGTTAGTTCATCGACCTGGGGATCGTCATTTGTCTCGTGTGAGTTCCCACTGTACTTTGATTACTACCCTACCACGGCTCAAAGGAGTCGTGCAAACAGGTTTTAGTTGGGTACAGTCCCGAGCCACATAGAGGCAGTGAGCGCATCTTCAGGGGTTCGTCTCTCCCGGTATTGGGGGTGAGGTCGCGCTGTGTCTAGGAGAGCCATTACACGAAGCCCTCGGCCGAGGCAAGGAGATTTACTGGTAGGTATTCCAGTAGTATCTCAGGGTGTTCTGGGCTACACTCCGACACGACTTGTACCGCTTTTGGGGGTCTGACTTTTACTAACCCCCTAGGCCCGCCATGCGATGCTCATAGACGACCGGACCGGACTGTACGGATATTGTCACTGACAGGCTCAGTAGGGTGTCAGGATGAGTTCGCTCATCGACGTCCCTTTTGGTCAATGCCTGGTAGCCCGTTACGTATTGGCTTATACCTCTGACGTGCTAGTGGTTAAATCCACAACCAAGGTGTTGACGAGTCTTTAGAGTCCCCCACATTCAGTTACTCAAGCTTTCGGGCGAAAAGCTGTAGAGGCCGTATGGAGATATGGCAAGGTCCGATCAGATACGTGCGGTATTGCACGGATCAGGATCGGACAGTTTGTACTACAGGCCGTATGGATATATGGCAGGGTTCGATCAGATACGTGCGGTATTGCACGGATCAGGATCGAACGGATATTACTAGCCGGCTTTGGTTTAAGCCGGATCCTAGTATAGTACAGTGTGAATTTTGTCTCATTGCATTTGTATTTCGGTCGGAATACAGATGCGGGTGTGTATACACAGTATCGGGGTTTTCCTGTAATTTATTACGGGACCAGTTTTCTGGAGTTGCCAGTTTGCTTTCCGTTTCGGCCATTTTCATTTGTATCTTTCAATGGCCGAAGATTGGTGGAGGAGGGCTTATTTGCATTTGTGCAAATAAGCAATTATGGAGGGGGTCTTTGCATATTATTGTATCATGATAGCTCTTGTTGACCTTGACTTGTTCACTTCATCATTGCTTGACTTTTGGAGTCATCATGTTTGATGATGGTTGTGGTTGAGTGTGGGTGTGTTTGTGATCATGTTCTTTCATGATTTCTTTTGTTTCCCTCTTGCATTATTGGTTGACTCTCTCTCTTACAACTTCACTCCCTCTCTCATTCTCTCCATTCTTTGATAGAGGCCGGCCAATTAGGGAAGGGCTGCCCAATTCATTTGGTGTGGGTTTTTGGCTCATTTCATGTTGCAAAAATCCCACAAGATCAATCTCCAAAACTCCAAGTGTCATTCCTCCACAAAAGGCAACCTCCATGAACCCCAAAGTGAGACATGAGCACTACACATACTACAGCAAACCTTGGGCACGTCGACTAGCCAGCTTCGTGCCCGAGTTGCCTCGGTATTCAGGTGGGAGCCCGTAAAAGATGCAGACGATGTGGTCCCCTTCCGGCAAGGAGACGACGACCGGAGTTTCCGCAGGAGATCGGGACGACGACGAGAAGACCGGAGGACTCGGATCAGTCGGTATATCTCTCTTCCCCATCTTGTAGTTAGCTAGGACTAGTTAATGTTTCGATCCGGGTTTTAGTGCGCGGTGGTGCCAGTTCATGAAAAATCAAAGTATATCACCGCTTCCGCATTTGGCCTCGGGATGGAGGCCGGGGCGCCGCCGTGCACTTACAGTTAACATACGTGCGATGCTCGTCGTGACCTAGAACTATACGAAGATTGTTAAATATCGGACAGTATAGCTCGATACTAACAACCGTCGTATAGTCTACGCGACGAGAAAATTCAATCGTATGGTAACCCATAGATTTGTCCCGTGTGGACAAGTTAAGAATGTATAAAGCAAATACCTTCATTCACTTGTGTTTTCATCCGTTTCGAAATATTTCGTCGGTACCTTTCCGCTGGTTCTCCGTGTACAAAGATAGATTAGATGTTCATTTCAACGTTGTTTCACAGCTTTGAAATGATTATCTATTCTATTACAGTGTACTCGGAGAACAGCGGGGATGTACTGCCGAAATTTACTCGAAACGGTTGAAAGCACAAGTGATGGGTGTTCGCTCTATACATTCTTAATGGGATAGAAGCCTACCCCCGACAGCCGGAGCACACACATACAATAAGAATACACAACAAACGCATAATTAGAGAGCGATTCGAGATGTTCGGGTTAAAACCAATATATGATAATATGAAACCTTCATATTCCCATCGATACTCATATATGAAACTAAAAGCGCCACTTAGTCCCCGTCTATCGGTTAACATACGTGCGATGCTCGTCGTGACCTAGAACTATACGAAGGTTGTTAAATATCGGACAGTATAGCTCGATACTAACAACCGTCATATAGTCTACGCGACGAGAAAATTCAATCGTATGGTAACCCATAGATTTGTCCCGTGTGGACAAGTTAAGAATGTATAAAGCAAACGCCTTCATTCACTTGTGTTTTCATCCGTTTCGAGATATTTCGTCGGTACCTTTCCGCTGGTTCTCCGTGTACAAAGATAGATTAGATGTTCATTTCAACGTTGTTTCACAGCTTTGAAATGATTATCTATTCTATTACAGTGTACTCGGAGAACAGCGGGGAGGTGCTGCCGAAATTTACTCAAAACGGTTGAAAGCACAAGTGATGGGTGTTCGCTCTATACATTCTTAATGGGATAGAAGCCTACCCCCGACAGTCGGAACACACACATACAACAAGAATACACAACAAACGCATAATTAGAGAGCGATTCGAGATGTTCGGGTTAAAACCACTATATGATAATATGAAACATTCATATTCCCATCGATACTCATATATGAAACTAAAAGCGCCACTTAGTCCTCGTCTATCGGTTAACATACATGCGATAATTTATTCTTTTCAACGACAAACGCACACACAAAGCATATACACGGATTTTCTCCTTTGTCAGTAACTATCCCGTTCTTATATTTCTCAATATAGTCAGCATAACCTACAATTTATATGTTATACAGTCTAACATGGCCCATGAGTACGTCAGAGTTAAGGACTGGATGTATGTGGATTGGAAACAACGTATGCAACCTAAGTTTGTCGCAGGAGTTGCTGCTTTCCTTGAATTTGCACGCGCACAAAATAAGATCATAATAGAGAAGATTCTTTGTCCGTGCGATAGATGTGGCAATAAGTACTGGCAGAAGGTAGAATTGGCAGAGCTTCATATTGTAAAACATGGGTTTACTAGACTTTATACAACTTGGAAATATCACGGGGAAGGAGAAGAATGCAGTACTGCGGCAGAAGAAGAAGGAGAACACGATAATGCGGCAGGAGAAGAAGAAGAATTCGGTAATGCGGCAGGAGACGGAAATTTATTTCCATCAGAAGAAATGGAGGATATGGTAGAGGCTGCCCTAGGTGAATCTATTCGTACCGAAGATGACATTCCTTCTGGTCAAGGACCGCGTGCGGATAAATATGAAAATTTCATGAATGATGCTAGGAAACCAATTTATGAGAATGCGAAGTATTCCACCCTCTCATGGTTCGTCCAACTTTTCCAGATTAAGTGCCTAAATGGATGGAGCAACAAGTCATTCACAATGCTTCTTTCGTTCTTGAAAGATTCTATGCCTCCGGGAAATAATGTGCCCGACAGCTGGTACGAAGCCCAGAAGATGATGTCTGATTTGGGTCTAAAGTGCGAGAAGATTCAAGCATGTCCTAAAAATTGCGTGTTGTACCGGAAAGAGAATTCAGTTTGAAAGAGTGTCCAACATGCGGAGAGGCCAGGTATAAGCCGAAAGATTCTGATAAGAAGCCTGATATACCTGTGAAGATAGCACGATACTTTCCCATAACACAAGGCTACAGAGGCTATTCAGGTGCAAGAAAACAGTCGAGGCAATGATTTGGCATCACCGTGCTCCTCCAAACGAAGATGGAAAAATGAGTCATCCAAGAGATTCACCGGCATGGAAGGATTTCGATAGGAGGCACGCAATATTCAGTAGTGATCCTCGCAATGTCCGGCTCAGACTGGCTACTGATGGCTTCTGCCCATTCAACTATATGGCTGGAAGTCACAGCACATGGCCCGTTGTAATGATAATTTATAATCTGTCGCCTTGGTTGGCTATGGACCAATCATACTTTATGATGCCTCTTCTTATCGACGGACCAAACTCACCGGGGAACAATATCAACGTCTATCTCCGACCTCTGATCGAGGAGTTGAAATCTTTGTTCATTAATGGTGTAGAGACATATGATTCAAACACAAATACAACCTTCATACTGCGTGCGGCTTTAATGTGGACAATTAATGACTTTCCTGTGTATGGAATGCTATCAGGTTGGTCCGTACATGGTCACAAAGCATGTCCTCATTGCCATGAACATACAACATCAAAATTCTTGAATTTTAGCAGGAAGGTTTGTTATTGCGGCCATCGACGTTTCCTGCCTCCAGACCGCCCCTATAGGTTAGACACGGTTCATTTTGATGGTCATCAGGAGCTTCTTGGACCTCCATCCCCATTGTCCGGAGAGGACGTGACTGCTAAATGGGATGGTTACAATAACGTGACCTTCGGGATGGATACAACGAAACAGGCCAAACCACGATATTGGAACAAGTTAAGCATTTTCTTCGAGCTTCCGTACTGGTCTACAAATTCAGTGCGTCATTGTCTGGACGTCATGCATATAGAGAAGGGAGTATCAGAGCACATACTTAACTTGCTTCTTTGTAAAGACGGGAAATCGAAAGACAACATGAATGCTCGGATGGATCTACAAGAGTGGGGAATAAAAAGTGAATTGCACCCTAGACCGGTAGCGGGTAAACCGGGCAAGTTTGTACTTCCCAATGCCGCTTATCATATGTCACAACCGGAGAAAAAAAGATTCCTGCAGGTGTTGCATGATTTGAAAGTCCCCACAGGTTTTTCAGGATCATTCAGCAAGAAAATAAAAATTGTGAAGGGCAAGATCGATGGGCTGAAAAGTCATGATCACCATGTTATCGTGGAGCACCTTCTTCCATTTGCCCTCAGGACTTCTCTCCCCGACTCGGTTGGTCTAGTAATCAACGACCTATGTTGTTTTTTCAGGGAGTTGTGTGCTAAAACACTGGAGGTTGCGACGCTGGATAAACTATAAAATTCTATTGCGTTGATACTTTGCAAGTTTGAGCGTATTTTCCCACCGTCATTCTTCGATATCATAATACACTTGACGGTTCATCTTGCAACTGAGGCGAACTTAGCCGGACCGGTACAATATCGATGGATGTATCCCGTCGAGAGGTACGTGTAATTTTTTGTTTCGCTCAATTTATAAATTTATTGTTGTCCTGTATGCCCGTATTTATTTATTCAACATATTCTCATTAGGTGCCTCTACACTCTTAAGAAGTATATACGCAATAAAAATCGACCAGAGAGTTCTATCATGCAAGGTTATCTTCTTGATGAAGCAACCACATTTTGTTCCCGCTATCTGGACAAGAACATTGAGACAAGGCTTAACCGACCACGAAGAATTCAAGACGGGCCATATGGTAAATCCGAGTATAAGAGAGTAGACACTATGTTTATCAACAAGATATACCGGTTTATCTTGCTTAATTGCGCATGTCTTGAATAAATTAGAGAGTAAGTTTTTTTGGATTAATTGTTATATCCGTGTTTGTGTGTGTATGAAATGATATAATATTAATGTCACAATTATTTGTCGAAAACAGAATTCATTTTAATGAGGTACGTGAGGGGCATCCTGATTGGAACGAAGAACGTTTGGAAATATACCATTAGGATAATTTTTGTGATTGGGTCACAGATCATGTAAGTTATTCGAATAACATTTTATTGCTATCAGTTTTAATATAAACTTGTATCGTTATGTATTTGTCGTAAAATTTGTTTTGTTAGATCCACGATCCGAACTTGTCTGCATCATTTGAGAGTGATTCAAGATGTTTAGCTCAATTTCCTAGTATGGAGGTTGCATATTACAAAGGATTTGGTGTCCTTGGATACAAATTCGAAGTTAAGGACATAGAAATATCTAGAACCACTCAGAATAGTGGGATTGCGACGGTAGGATCGGACGGTGTGATTTACTATGGGTACTTAAATTGTATACTCGGCATCCACTATCCCGGACGATCAGAACCCTTTTATATATTCCAGTGTACTTGGTACGATCCGCGAACCGATACGGACAGGTGGAGAAGCAATCTTGGGACTTGGAAAGATGAATATGGATTGATCAGTGTGAACACACTTCGATTTTACGGTCAGGACGATCCGTTTATCTTTCCGAACCAAGCGTTCCAAGTATACTACTCACAGTGTTTGAAGCATCCGGGATGGAGTGTTGTATGCCGATGGAAACCCAGAGATGTCTACGATGTCCCAGAATTCGAGGACAGCGATGAGGACGAAGAAGAAAGAAGGCTTAAAGTGCTCCGACCGTCTGTTTCGAAGGACGGGTTGTCTTCGACCGATCATGAAGTTACGTGGGTTAGAAATGACATCGACGATGAAATCCAAGTATATATGTATAATGCGCCCACGAAACGAAAAAGGTTATCAGTACTGTTATATTATTACTTCATATTTTACGCTCTATACATATATAGTCAATACTTTTAATGATTGTCTAATGCGTCCACGAACCGTTTATCTAGATTTGATGACGATGTCGGAGCAGCGAGGGGCGGCAGGAGCTCCAGCCGCGGCAGAGGCAGAGCGGTTCTGCCGTCCGGAGAGCTCCGTAGGGAGCTTCAGAGGGCCGGTCTTGCACCCAGATCGGAGACCCCTTCGGATGCCTCCTTCCGTGTGGATTTTGCCACACCTCCAGGTATACTGCACGCATATCCATTTTGAATGTAATATTACAGATATTCATGCATTTTTATGTCAAAATTACTTATATTGTCAATGTTTGATTGTCTAGTTGTTGGTGATGCGTCCACATCTGGGACAGAGGCCACTCCCGCTCCTCCAGGTATGTTTATATATCATATAGTGCATGTATATTGATTTAGAATGCTATATCATAAATACACACATTCCTTTTGCTCTTACTTAGCAATTTTTATTATTGTCTAGCTGTAGGTGGTGACACCACCGCACCTACGGGTATGTTTATATATCCTATAGTGCATGCATATTGATTTAGAACGTTATATTATTGATCTACACATTCTTTTTGCAATTACTTATATAATCTATTTTTAATTGTCTAATTATAGGTGGTGCGTCCACATCTTCCGCAGGGGCCACTCCTGCCGCTTCCATACCCTCCGCATCGTCTGCAGGTTAGTATGAATAAATTTAAAATATTTATTCATTTTACATATGCTCTATAGAATAAACATGAACTTCATGGAAATTTAGCGTCGATGTTTATTTTCTAGTTGGAGGGGATGCGTCCGCATCCGGGACCCCGGTTGTTCCTCAGCTGAGGAACTATCGTCCCGCTCGTGCTGCTGCCCGGGCCCAGGCTCGTGCGATAGTCACCGGAGGTATATATCATACTTGAATTTTCGTTTAACCTTGATTTCTTAATACAACTTTGTCTTAATATTGATTGTCTTGATATTTCGTGCAGACGCAGGGCCTCCCCATCCCCAGAGGGGGACTCGAGGCCCGAATCAGTCCCATAGGCTGAGGCCTGACAGAGCTAGGGGGAGGCAGCATTCCCCCTTTTTTTTACCCTTGACTATCGCTATACCGGTCCTCATGCCGAGAGGTTCGGCCGGTATATGGGGGACGAGAGTCGGCTCGTGAAGAACTATCCACTTCACGTTGAGTGGGACGAGCCGCACCAGCGCTCATTCGCCCTCTTCTTTAATCAGGCTCGGGTACGTATTAATATATATTTTCAGTTGATATATCCGCTTATCATATTTATTATTAACACTTGCAATCTAATAACAATGTTTTTTTTTTTGTATTTTCAGTTGGATTACGATTTTCAGCCTGTAGCCGACCCTGATCATCCGGGGAGGGTGCTCGACCTTCATGCTCTGTACAATGGCATGATGAAGAACATGCAGGCCAAGGTCCGATACAACAGGAATGAGCTGAAGGCCGACTGCTACTCCCTGTGGATGGCGACCCCCGAGGCAGAGAGAGCGGCCCTCCTATCTACTCCGGCGTTTGCGAAAGTCGACGTAGAGACATGGTCTCTATTGTGCGAATATTTCGACTCCCAGCGCAAACAGGTATGTATTTTAAATGTAATTCATTGAATTTATTTTTTGTGTTCCTTAATTAGAAAACTAAATGTTAATGCGTTGTGCATAAACAGTCCGCTCAAAATACAGAGAACAGGAAGTTGGGGAAGAGGGGTCGCCCTACTTACACAGGTGGCTTGAGGAACATTACTCGAGCTATGGAGTTATCGGTAAATTACAATAGACCGACTTTTATGATATTCTGCAATATTAAGAGTTATTTTCTAATATTTCTAATATTAAGAGTTACTTTCTAATATTGCAGACATCTCGGACTGTGGCGTCAAGTGGTACACCGAGCGTGCTGTCCGCATATCTTGCCGTCCACGGCACCTCGACAGATCCCGCCACGGGCGAGCTTCGATATCCCGATGTCGCTACCCAGGAGCATTGCGTAAGTGTTAATATTTTTTCTACCCAAATTTGAAATTTTTGTTTTGGAAGGTTCAAGTTTAAATTTTATACTTATACTTTACTGCTTGATGTGGGTGTAGGAGCGGGTGGTTGAGCAGGCCGAGGCCTCGGGGATCGATTTTACCGGACAGAGCGATCCGAGGCTGCTGACCCCAGTTCTGGACGCCGCACACGGAGGGCACCACGGAGGTAGGGAGAGAGGCCGGGGACTGGGCCCTAGCAGGGCCCATATGAGGTTGGACTCCACCCCGTTGGTTACTTCCTCCGTCTCCAGTGACCGACGTGTCCATCAGGAACTGGAGAGCTTGAGGTCCACCGTTCAGGAGTTGAAGGAGATGCTGGTATGTATACTACTTTATAGTAAAATATCATGTCATATTATATAGATATCAACATATCCATAGTTAGTACGTAGCTTGAGCTTATTTGGTTTTAGACTTAAGTTTGATTAATCATACATACATATGTAATTAAAATAAACAACGGTTTTCCAAACTAGATATCCAAACGGGGTTTCGAAATAACTTAATAATGATACGAATTCGAATAATACACAGTTCTTACACGCTTCTTACACACGTTAGGTCCAGACGCGACAGGGTACATCGACCGAGCCTCCACATGCATCTCCTTTGGCTGCGGCTCCGCAAGCTACTACATCGGCTGCGGTTCCGCAGACAGCTCCTATAGCTCCACCGCCCGCTCGGACTCCCGCAGCCGCGGCTCCGCAAGCGACTGCCTCGACTGCGGCTGCGCAGACCACATCGCCAGCTCCACAGGCCGCTCAGACTCCCGCTCGCGCCGAATTGCAGAGTTTATTGACCGAGGAGCAGGCGCGCGTTATTCTATCGTTATTCAGACGTAGAGCTGGACCGAGCTAGGGTAACTTTTTGGTTCTTATTTTTTGAAACATGTATTTATTTATATCATACACATTGTACTACATTTTGAAACGATATTGATATTGGTTTATATTTATATCATATTCAGTTTTTGGGTTTTTTTTGTATATTATATGCGTGAGATGTGATTATGAATACTGCGATATATGTTGTGTGATGATTAATTTTATATTTTATTGTTATATATATTATTGTGCACAGGACGGGAAAAAATCAGGCAGCCCCTTTTAAAAAAAAATACAAATAATTTGTACCTACGGATTAATCTGTAGGTACACATGTTGCCCCTACGGCTATATCCGTAGGGGCACAATATCAGCAGTAACTGATATTTCCCCCCTGATCTCAGTACCAGGGGGTCGGGAGTGCCCCTACGGACATATCCGTAGGGGCCATTGCTTCGCCCCTACGGAGTTATCCGTATGGGCAAAATATCAGGATTTCTGATATTTTGCCCCTACGGATAAGTACCTACGTAGGTATCCGTAGGGGATAGTACGTGGCCCTACGGCTATATCCGTAGGTACAGTTAATATATTTAAAAAAACCGTAAATAATATAACTTTTTCTACCCTACGGCCTACTCCGTAGGTGACACAGGACCTACACAGAAATCCGTAGGGGCAAGATTTTGCCCGTAGGGGCAAGTTCAGGGCTTCAACTTGCATCTGCGGCCTTTGCACCTACGGGATCTTTTTGGAAACACAAGCCAAATAATAAACTTAAGAAAACAAGAGTTATGCACAATGCGAATATTCGTCAAATAACTCACAAAAACAAAATATGAAACAAAATGCTCCGAAGATTCAAACACTCTTCTTATGGATCTTTTTCACTACTGGTCAAATAGAGATTCTAGATCTACAAGTGTTGTGCAATCCACGTGACAACCACACAAAAAAGTGATGGTTGCACATGAGGAGGAGAGGAGTGTTGTGATGTGTGGGATTAAAATAGACCCACATTAGAAAAATCATGAGAGGATCTTTTTCACTACTGGTCAAATAGAGATTCTAGATCTACAAATGTTGTACAATCCACGTGACAACCACAAAAAAAAATGATGGTTGCACATGAGAAGGAGAGGAGTGTAGAGATGTGTGGATTAAAATAGACTCACATTAGAAAAACCATGAGAGATACATGGATATAAGATATAAGATGAGACAAACCTTATCAAGACTTGAGTCTTATTGTTAGAACTGACTTATCATTAAAAACTCAAGTATAAATTTAAACTCTACTTTATTTTAAAAATAACTATAACAAGAAGTATCTGAGATTGAGATTGAATGAATGAAAATCATACATATCTTAATTCTTAAGATGCATAATGGCAAAAAGCAACACAAGCCAAATAATAAACTTAACAAAACAAGAGTTAAGCACAATGCGACGATTCGGGTATTATTCATCAAATAACTCACAAAAACAAATTATGAAACAAAATGCTGATCTCAATCTGAAACCATGAGTAACTGGCAATGTGCGCTGAAGATTCAAACACTCTTCATATGGATCTTTTTCACTACTGTTCAAATAGAGATTCCCAAGTAAACACCTTGTCCTCGTCCCTTTCATGATCATCCTCTATAAAATTTAGTTGTGCGTCTAAACATGCTCTACCGTCAAGGAACAACTGAGCTGTAATTTCTTCCCAACTTTTCTTCAAACAATAACGAGCACAAAAAAGAGCCATCAGCTTAAGCACTTGCCCATTCTTGATAACAGACCTAACAAAACGTTGCTCATAATAATTTCCTGCAAATCCTTTTATTTTCACTGATTTCAAATGGTGGTCTAAGCAGTCATAAGATCCTTCTTCCTCCCAAAAGTTGTTAGCTACAAGATTTGATGAAATTGCGTTCGTACTCTGAAGTAAAACAAGTATGTAAAAAGGTCAAGCAAGATGATACGATCATAAATGTAAAAATAGAGTTAGGCTAAGAAAAAAATGCCATGCGGAAGAATTTACCAGAAGATCCAGAGTTTCTAAACGAGGAAAGCATCTTAGCAAGCCAATAAGTGTTTTGGACTGATAGTCATCACGGAAATTTACTCTAATAGCTAGTGCTCTTAGGCTTTGCATTTGAGTTCTCAAGTAGACAGACTGTCCAAGCTGACATACAATGAAAAACTATGTAAGGATCAAAAGATATTGATGTAGAGTAAGAATTTTGGCAAGTGCACCGCCACTATAGCAAACTATTCTCTAATAGATCAAGATTATAATTAAAAAACTATAGAAATTAGTATAATCGTACCTTAACTGAGTTAGATATGTTGTCTTCTATTGATGATTATAAGAACATCACTATTACAAGCTATTAACCGTTGTCATAATCTAAGACCAACCATCTAGAAAGTTTTCATTTTTAATTAGGGGAAAATGGATTTAAGTCCCTAAGTTCCAAAAACAATAGGTTTTAGTCCCGGGCAAATATTTTTTTTATCAAAAAAGCCCTTAACTTATAGATTTCTTTGTTTTAGTCCCTATAGTACATTGAAAAGAACAAGTGAGAATAATTTATTGGCTTATTAAAACATGAGTTCCTACATACAAATATATAGGAAGGGTCATTGAACACATCTCCTATTATAACCGATATGGGACTAAAACTAATAACTAAAAGCTTATAATGAATTATATTCATAACACTCCTCGCAAGCTGGAGCGTTGATGTCAATCATGCTAAGTTTGAACAGAAGACGAATGAAAATCAGTCGAGAAAGAGATTTGGTAAGGATATCTGCTCGTTGATCCGAAGAGAAAATATCTTGGAGGGCAACAACCTTATATGTCGCCTTGTCATAAATAAAATGGCAATCTATCTCGATATGTTTGTTCCTCTCATGAAAAACTGGATTCTCAGCAATGTGGATAGCAGCCCTATTATCACAGAAAAGTTTAGTCGAAAGAGAAGACGGAAACCCAAGATCTGTCAGAAGGGAGGTAAGCCATACCAACTCAGCAATTGTATGCGCCATGGATCTATACTCAGCCTCAGCAGAAGAACGAGCGACTACATTCTTTTTTTTGCTCCTCCACGTAACCAAGTTTCTTCCCAAGAATACACAGTAACCACTAGTGGAACGACGATCATCAATTGATTCAGCAAAATAAGCATATGTAAAAACTGTGAGCGACAATATAGATGATACTCAACTGCTTCAAGATGAGAGGTCAAAAGGTTCTGCATATATTGACTCACTTTGCTAACGGCAAAGGCAATGTCAGGACGAGTGACAGTGAGATAAATAAGCTTCCCAACCAGACATCGATATCGTCCTGGATTAGGCATTGGAGGATTTGAACGAGAACTCAATCGAGATAGCTTGACCATGGAATCCATAAGAGTGTTTGTTGGTCTACATCCTAGAAATCGTGTCTCAGATAGAAAATCGAGTGCATACTTGCGCTGAGAGAGTTGTAATCTACAAGAATATCATGACACTTCAATTCCAAAGAAGTATCTAGGTGGCCCAAGGTCCTTAGTATGGAAGTGTGAAGTCAAACGTCCTCACCTTATAGATGCCAGCAGAATCATCTCCAGTAATAATAATATCATCAACATACACCAGCACAATCGCCACGCCCTGAGAACGACTGTGTAAAGAGATGTGTTGGCGCGACTGCGTTTGAACCCAATCTGTCGTAGATCCATACTAAACTTTTCAAACCAGGTACGCGGTGACTGCTGCAATCCATATAAAGATTTACGTAAGAGATAAACAATTGACTCCTCCGGTCGCTCAAAACCAGGAGGCTGCTGCATATAAATAGTCTCCAAAAAATCGCAATTAAGAAAGGCATTGATGGAGCTCTGGATCTCCTTCAGATGCTACCTTCCGTTGATCCGCAGCGAGTGGTGACGAGTGGCTGAGATTGGATCTGAGGGTTTCCCTTTGGTGCATGTGGATCTCAATGGGCTTGAAGTGGATGAAGTCGGGCTACTTGCAAGGAAGTCCCGGGGTGGTTGTGCCACCGAGGACCCTCCGACGATCAAGTTAGAGGAGCTAAATGGGCAGAGTAGCGGCCTATTGGGGTAAAAAAATGCCTTACCTGAGTCGTCTGAAGAGGGGTTTATATAGTGGCAGCCATGGGTGTTAGTGTTTATGCCCTAGAAGGCCATTACTGTATCATACTAGTTTGTATATTACTTAATGGAAGCTTGGGATTTTCACGGTTATATAACAGTCTTGCTAAACATGGTAGTATGCTACTTGGTTTTATCTATCTTAATATGTGAGTATACGTATTGATAGAGCTCTTAGGATCTTGCTTGACTACTAGCGTTGTGATAGCAGTCACACTAGTGGGGGCTGGGTAGTCTATAAGCACATCCTTTTTCAGGTCCCTGGTCGTTGGATTATCGAGACAGGGCATTGATACTCCGGAGTAGACTAGTGTGTACGCTTCTCATCCCAGTTGGGGAGATGGTCTGTCCCACAGCCATCAGTACGTCGTACTGGAGATAGTATACATGTGCTCGTTAGGTTACGGATACACCGGACAGGACTCACGGGGAACTGTTGGTAGGGATTATACCCGTCGTCAGTTAACAGTTCCCAGGTGACATGAGTACAGCTAGTCCGCAGACTTGACACTGCTACTTCGCCTCGAGTGTGTCCCACTGTTCTTAGATTGCTACCCTACCACGGCTCAAAGGAGTCGTGCAAACAGGCAGCAGTCCCGAGCACTTGGAGGCAGTGGCGGTTAGACATGATTCGTCTCTCCCGGTATTGGGAGTTGATATCGCGCTGTGTCAGAAAGCCATTATGCAAAGTCCCTAGCCAGGGCAAGCGAGATTTACTGGTAGGTTTTCCAGTAGTTTCTCAAGGTGTAATGGGCTACGCTCCGACACGACTTATACCGCTTTTAGGGGACTGACGCTTGCCGCCTCCTAGCCCCGATATGCGATAGTCTTAGACGAACAGACCGGACTGTACGGAGATTGTCACAGCAGGCTCAGTAGGAGTTCGGATGGGTTTACTCATCGGCCTTCTTATCGACATCAACCTGGGGACCGTTACGTACAGCTAGTGCCGCTTGCGGTCTGTGGTTAAACCCACTGCCAGCGTAGTGTCGAGTCTTTAGAGTCCCACACAGAGAGTTTCCCTGCTTCGGGCGAAACGATATAGAGGTCGTATGGTTTTACGACAGGGTTCGGACGCATACGTGTTTTTTAGCACGTACGATGTTCGGACAGTTTTTACTAGTCGGCTTTGGTTTAAGCCAGATTCTAGTATCGGATTATTGGATTTATACAGTCGAAAGTTTTTCCGTGTTTTCATGGATAGGAGGGGCGTTCTCGTAATTTGTCGGGAAGCTTCTTGAAGGTTGATGACTTGGAGGGTAAGGTGGTATTTCATTTATTGGATTAATGAGTCATAAGAGTGAATCATCCATGGAGTTAATGTTGCATTAATGTTTTAGATGACTCATGAGATGAATCACTCTATGAATTAATGAAGCATGATGACACATATTGTTTTGTTATTCATTTTAATTTAATCATATGCTTCATATATTCAAATGATCTATTCATCCAAAAGAATACTCACTCTCACCTTCTCTCTCCTCAAGCTCTTCATCTTCAAACCCTAACCCTAACCTCTCATGTGTTAAGATCAAGGGTTAGCTAGACTAATACTTTCATAATCCAACTCTATATCACCTAGGTTGCTTAGATTAGCACTTTGAGTAACCTAGTTACCTCAAGTTAGAGGTTAAGCTTGGAGTAGGAGCTCTCGGGTGGATCGTCTTTGACTCGAGGAGGCCGTTGAGGTGCCGACGTTCCAAAGAGCCTACAAGGAGTGGAGGATAGTGATGAAGACCCGAAGGACAAGTAACGTGAGGTATAACTTCGAATCAGAGTAGTTAAACCTTTCGTATTTTGCTAGTAACGGTTTAGACACGATTTATGCGCTCAAGTCCGTGTTACGAAGCTTTGATAATCGTTTTTCATATATTCCGCCTCCCCGCAAATTCGTGGGGTGCGTGACATGGACTTACAATGGGCTGGCGGACGTGAGATTCACGCCGGCCGTTACATCCCTAGGCGTTACGCCTGCGTAAAAGGCGGGATCCCCCATTAATGACGAGATACGCTCGTTAATGGGGGACGCGATGGCGTGGAACGCGGGATCGTGGGCGGCGGATATCTCGCGACTGGCGAGATTCGCGGAGCCATGGCGGAAACGCCTGTGATCTGCGCAGTGGGTCGGTCAGTGATACCGAGGAAGCTAAGCTCAGCGGGAGGCTCGGGAACGAGCGGGAGGCCGAGGGAGCTTGGTTCTGCGATAGCTCGGAGACGAGCTAAGAGGGCTGAGGGAGCTGAGCATGCGGGAGGGCTCGGAGGCGAGCGTTGTTTAGAAGACAAGCATAGGAGTGGTCCGGGAGGCCATCGAAGATCGGGAACATCCTCGGGAGGAAGGCCCGGGGTATGCTTCCAATGTACCTTTCTTGCTCTTCTCTCGTAAACTTTGGGACACGTCATCTGCCACGTGTCATGATCTGGGGAGTCCTCAGTACTGAGCATCATCATTAGCCCCCCACTCCCGTCCTGACCTATTTATGGGTCGGGTCGAGAGTGGTTTAACCGGTCACCCGGGCTAAGTTCTTATTTGATGACGTCAGTAGATCAGGGAAGGGATCTTGCATTAAAGAGGAAGCGCCGATTCGGGCGTACGCTAATCGGAGCGCCAGGCCACGTGTCAGACGCTGGTTGGCTGACGTGACGTGACGGGCCGCTGGTTTTCTCGCGCCCGACGGGACGCGCCCAATGCGCGTGCGACAGGTGGAGCGTTGATAGCCGTTGAACGCGAAGTGTCATTTTGGCGGGAGACGATCGGCGTCGCTGGATGTGTTCGCCGATTGCTATAAATAGAGATGGGATTCCTCCGAGGGTCCACGCTTCGCTATAATTTCCTCTTCTCTTCGTGCGCTGGCTCGGCGCTCTTCCCTCTAGGTCGGATTTCCTGCGTTCTTTCCTCGGAGGACCCTTTTTCTCGATCAGGTTAGATGTCTACCTCTGATGAGTCCGTAGAAATAGTTCGGGTAGAGTCTAGGGAGTCTTCTGCAGCTTCCTCTTCTTCGTCCGGGTCGGAATCTTCCCGGGAGGTTAGGGTTCGTCGCGCTTCTCGGGGTCGTGCGGCGGGGACGGCCCCCAAAGCGGGTGTCAGGAGTGTCCACGACGTAGTTTCCCTTGTGAGGCGCGTGGATGAGCTCACCACAATTCGGGCTCGCTTCCACATTCCCCCCGGCTACTCGCTTCGTTTGGCCGGGGAGGGAGAGAGGGCAGATCAGGTACAGGGCAAGGAGATTGCCTTGTACTTAGAAGCGTTTTGGGCCGGGATGCGCATGCCCTTCTCTCCCGATGTTAGTGCGGCGTTACGTTGTTTTCAGTTAGCCCCGGGCCAGTTAGTGCCGAACTCGTGGAGGATTCTCCTTGGGTTCCTGGTCCGGTTGAAATTGCGGGAGATCCCTTTCAGTCTGAACCTTCTCCTTTCCTCTCTGCTACAAAAACCACCCCGACACTCGCAAGGACGAGCCGAGCTGGGTATATGCTTCTTTTAGAAAGCACCGGGGAGGCACGACCGGGTCGGGGGTCGTCACAGTGCCTTCTTCCATTCACGAGTGGAATGAGAAGCTTTTGTTCGTCGGGCCACCAGAGGGCGAGGATTGGCCTGTGCACATCCAGTGGCACAGGGCCAACTGCCCGCGGGTGAGGCGGTCGAATGATCCTGATGCGGTGACGGTGTCGGAGTGGGAGCCCGTCCCCCGGGCCGATGTGTTGCTGTCTGAGAAGGCCCTCAGTTGGGCCGGGCTCAGTCCCGCTCAGCTTGCGGGTAAGTTAGGAGTTTTGGGCGACCTGTTTACACTTGTGTAATCTTCCACTTTCTTCTGGCGTTGCTAACTCCAGCTTTGTATTCTCGCTTTCTTGCAGAACCAATGGACCGAGCTAAATTTCGGACGGCGCTTGTCGAACAGAAGGGGAGGAAGACCGGAGGCGCCGGCACGTTGTTAGTTGTATGTATGCCCTAGAGGCCAGTATTGTACAGATGATGTATATTATATTGGATGCTTGGACATATATATAGATGACTTTCTTGCTCAATATGATAGTATGCTATCTGGTTACTCTTTATCTTAACATGTACACTTGTCTCTTTAAACTGTCTTATAGTTACATGTTGATAAAGCCCTTAGGATGTGTACTTGACTACCTGGACTATGATGCAGATCATACTAGTGGGGACATGGTAGTCCATAAGTACATCCTTCAAGGTCCCTAGTCGTGGGTGTATCGAGACGGGGCATCGATATACCAGTGTAGACTAGCGTATACGCTTCTCGACCCATGAGATGGGCGATGGATGATCCCATATCCATTGGTGTTTGACATCAGAGATGGTATACGGGTGCTCAGTGGAGACTGGGTACACTGGACGGACTCACCGAGAACTCCCAGATGGTATTATACCTCACGTCAGATGGCAGTTCTCAGGTGACACTTGTACAGGTTAGTCTGTAGACCCGAGATCGTCATAGAGTCTTGTGTGATTCCCACTGTGCTTTGATCTCCACCTTACCACGTCCATGAGGGCGTGCAAAACGGTGGTCTTTGGGTACAGTCCCGAGTCACATGGAGGCAATGAGCGATAGGAGGGGTTTCGTCTCTCCCGGTATTGGGGGTTGATGTTGCGCTATGCTCGATTGGCCGTAACAGGGAAGTCCCTGGCCAGGGCTGATCAGAGATTTGCTGGTAAGTGTTACCAGTAGTTTCTCGACCCGTTATGAGCCTCGCATCGGCACGACTTATCGGTTATTGGGGTCTGACGTTTACCACCCCTAGACTTGATATGCGACGTATCAGACGAACAGACCGGACTGTACGGTAAGTGTTACTGGTTGGATTCACAGGGGTATGAGCGGGCTAGCTCGTCGATCTTCTGATCGCTCAATACCCGGATGGCCGTTACGTTTAGCAGACCGCTTGCGGCTTGTGGGTGCTTGATATGATCATCATCTGCTACCGGCGTATTGACGAGTCTTTAGAGTCCTACACAGAGGTTTCCTGGTTCAAGCGAAACGAAATAGGAGCGCATATGAGATATGTGCGGGACCAAGAATAATGCGTGTATGTGATACCGTATTTCATTCTCGCGGTAAATGTTTCGATTGGTTATATTCGATATGACCTAGTTATCGAATCATTGATTCGATAAATCGATACATTAGATACTAGTCGGTTGTATGCGATATAACCGGATCGTTAAATCAAGTGTTGATTTAATGATTTAATGTACAATTATATATTTGATATATTACTTTGCATTAACTAGTATTGGTTCGCTTTAAATGGATTTTCTCACTTGATGTACATGTTGATATGTGATATACTTTTGTGCACATCTTTGTATCATGTTTGATGATACTTGCTCATTAGGTTAAGTGTGAAGAATTAAACCATGGTTAAGAGATGATTAGGGTTTTGCCTTTTTATTTATTTGTTTGTTTATTTGTTTAGAAAAGGTTTAGATGAGAATGGTGGCTTTCTTTGTCTCTTGTTGAAGTTTCTTGAAGCTTTGACAAAGTCCACCATCCTTATCTCATCCTTAACCCTAACCATTCCTTCTAACCTTAGTTTAATCTCTACACTTGACCATGGTCAAGATATGATAAGTATTCATATTAGTTTCATTTTGAAATAAGAAACTAATGATATTCTTTCTTCTTCATCATCTTCTTCTTCAAGAAAAGCTTGATGCCATCAATGGCAACTTGAGCAAAAGTGAGTGAAATCCAATTCTAAAGTGAACCCACCTCCTATTTCTTCACCCTCTACCTCTTGCCAAGTTGTTTTGGGTGTTTTCTTCACAAGTTTCACAACTTGGTGAAGTTGGAGCTTGAACTTGCGCAACCTCGACGTAGATCATCTTCGGCATGAAGCCGACGACATTGCCCGCTCGTTTTCCCGATGAAGCCGACGATCGAGTCTAGGATTCGAGATGGACAGCGAGAGGACACCCACGTGGAGCTAAGCAAGTGGAAATCCGGATCTACAAAGGTTGTAGCATCTAACTTTTAGTTAAGTAGTTAACTAGATTATCTTTTCGCCTAGAATTCTAGCCGACGATCCGTGTTAGGGTTTCTCGACACCCATAATTTTTGAAAATGGCATGGTTGATGCCTTGTGAGACCTCTATAGGGTACCTAGGAACCTTACACTGGTATCAGAGCTACTAGGCATTGGATGTCGACCTATGGGGGGTTCTCACTGTGTGACAGTGTGGCGAAGCATAGGCTCTTACCCCCAGGGTGTCCCGAGACCGGAAGGTGTTCCGGTGGGTTGTAGTCCTCGCGAGGGGGCATGCATAAATAGTAGCGGCTGAGGGACCCGTTGGTGCCACGGCGACCCCATTAGATGGGGTGGCTGCCTGACTTACACTGGTATCAGAGCCTAGCTAGAGCCTTAGGCGAAGTCTAGACGCAATTTGAAGTCCGAACGAACCGAAACCCTAACTCACAAAATGCTCTCTGTACATTTTCTAAAATCTGGGATTTTTCCAAATTAAAAATATGCAGAAATATCAGCAGGTGAATATAAGAATTACTGTGAAATTCGACAGCGTAAATCCACCAAGTCGCCGCGGTTCCGCGGCATTAGCATGGCTCATGCGGCGGTTCCGCGGCCGTACAGATCAATTAAATAAAGATTTCTGCACAGTAATTCTTATCTTCCAGTGCTGGTTTTCCTGGGAATTTTTAATATTTATTCAAGAGTTGAATTTTCTGGGGTTGTTTTGGGGATTCGGTATTTCGATCGGATTATCAAATTTCGTCTTTTGTGTATTTCCGGATAATTTTTAGAATATGTTAAAAAGTTCGACCGGATATAAATACCCAATTTTTCCCCTGTCGGGAAATTTCCAAGTGTTGGATTTTTCCGTAGTTTAACGACGTTCTAAGTAGTGCAAGTAACGCGATGGACCCTCTAGAAGACAACAAACCTTAACTCGATTATGTGACCGTCTTGAACTGCCCTTTGAACCTTCGGGTTTGGAGCAGTACGGTGTGCCACATGTGAGGCGTTGGCTTGACCCTTCTACGGCTGGACCGTTGGTACTGAGGCACGAACTGAATGTTGTTAGACTTATTTTATGTGTTGAGCTGTATCGGGAAAACTTGGGTATTCGACTGTTCGATCGGAAAGTTTAACATTATCTGTTTATCTGGAATGTGATACAATAATTGGAATTCACAAACAGTTATGAGATAACTGAATGAATGTTATAAATCTAGCAGTTTAGTCCCACATGATATTGAAAAGAGTTTTCGATAATGAGACTAAAATGCCGGGTTTATAACTGTTAGGCATGTGATGTCTAAGTATTTCATTTGATTAGGCATGTGATGTCTAAAGATGTTGCAGATTCCAATTGTTGTAGTTTTACACTTTCTTTTCTGTGACCGTAAGTGTAGTATGTTCATATCGCCGGTTTCGTTGCTATACGTCAACGACAATTGGGGTATGCATACTTACTTACGTTGATGGCATGTGATGTTATGTGTTGCTGGATATGTTATATTGGATCGTCGTGTTTGAATAGCCGGGGGTTTTTATGTGAGATGAGTGTTTTTCATTTTCATTCATGTAAAAACTTGTATGTAATATTCTTTTATTTGGGGCACTTCCAGGTAGCGGAAGTTGTCACCCTTTGTATATTATTTACTTTTCCGCATTAGGATAGACCCAAGGAGGGGAGCACAAGTAACCGGGTTCTGGGGTCCAGTGGGAGACCAACTCGAGGAGTCGAGTCCGGGTCTCCTAACCCTAGAATTGGCAGGGTTGCTTGCCGCTCTCGTAGGGGTCTAGGGATGTGGGATTGGCTATTCATCACGACCGTGGAATCCGTGTTTTATACTGGCTCGTATTGAAAACACGGACGTCCTAGTATATCCAATATTTCATATGTTTCTTCTGCTGCGATATCTGTGTTGAGATTCTGTGATGGATATAGTATATAGTATATATGATATATTATATAGACGTTACTTATGTTTTACACCCGCGCTAGCCCTGCCCTGCTCTGTCGTTAGTTACCTAACCTAACGGTGCACGAGGGGACATCGAGGCGAATGCGGATGGCATAAGTGTACGTCATATCTATCTGTGATGTTTAGGTATTAAATGATGGGACTTCATTAATGTGATTAATGAAAGATAAGAAACCGAAGATGTTGTAGAATCGAATTTTAAAATAAAACAGGGTAGCTACAGTTCTTGCTTTGCACAGCGATATATATGATATATCCCGCACCTTATTCGATGAGGAAAGGACCGAGATCCCTTCACCGGGAGTGACTCCTTTAGCAATAACTGGCAGATGCTACACACTCGGTTTTCTTTTGACTGCTTTTGGGTTTTTGCTTTGCACAGCGATATATATGATATACCCCGCACCTCATTTGACGAGGAAAGGACCAAGATCCCTTCGCCGGGAGTGACTCCTTTAGCAAAACTAGAAAAGCCTCAAAATCACTCCATTTCAAAACTTCATTTGATTCTACAACGATATCAAGTTCATTACGCTCATGGTTTTCAGAAAAACCTGCGTAGCCCTCCGTCAATTCAAATATGTAATATTCAGTATTCGTGCTACGGTTGTTTGGCATGCGTCAAGGCGTAGTGTACGGTAGCTGATTATTACTTATCTGCAGCATGAGATGCGATTGGATTAAGGTATTCGTACGGCGTTGTTTGGCATGCGTCAAGGGTCGTACGGGTGGGTTTAATTCGATCACGAATTGTACGGGTTGAACTTGACTAGCGGACTATGGGTTGTTTGGCATGCGTCAAGGTCATAGCACGCTAGGGGCAAAAGCATTATCGGGAATTTCAAGTGTTGAAATTTGCAATGAGATTGCATACCTTCTATGAGATAGTTGGATCCCGATACCCACTGTGAGTAAGAGTTACTCCTGGGAGAGTTTTACACATTGCAATTAGCTGATCAAGTAGGTGTCTAGAAAGGTGTTAACGAGGTTACGCCTCTGGGAAAACGAGGTTTACATTAATTAGGTTCGTGCGAAAGCACGGGGGACCTCCCTCAAAGTACCGACACTGGCCTGGCTGAAAGATTGGCGAACTTGTAGTGTGTAATTAATCCCGGCTAGTCTTTCCTTTTAGGGTTTGAAGGAAGATTTGATAAAAAGCAGTGGGAGCCATCCTGATTAGATAAGATAATAACCAATCTGATCTTGCACGAGCATACGCTAAAGTGTTTTCTTCTCTCTCTCTCTCCAGGTAGCGACCATTTCATGCCCTAATGAAGATAATAATATGGATGTATTGACCGAACCCGCATGTTATACTGTGCAGAGGAACGTTGGACCCGTTCTATCTTATAAATGTTATAAGACTGAACAGGAAACAGGAGAATATCTGGATTCTCACACCGCCCAAACGGAGAACATGCATGTTGATGCATCATCTTCGGGTGTGTTTGTCATTGAGAACTGTTTCTCAGTTCACCCTACGTCCTGGGTATTAGATACCGGGTCAGGATCCCACATATGTAAGATGTTACATGGGCTGCGAAAAGGTAGAGAACTGAGAAAAGGTGATCATTCCGTTCATGTAGGGAATGGGGCAAATGTTGCAGCCAAAGCAGTTGGCATATATCACCTGGTATTACTAAATGGTGATACACTAGTCCTGAATGAGTGCTATTATATACCGAACATGATGTGCAACATTATATCAGTTTCTTTATTAAGTAAAGAAGGATATAATTTTGTAGTAAAGGATAATGTTATGAACATATTCCTGGATCAAAAGTTGATTGCATCAGGCTCGCTACATAATGGCATATTCATTCTCAATCAAAATACAGTCTTCAATATACAAAACACACACAAAAGGAAAAGCTCAGAAATGAACGAATCCTTCTTGTGGCACTGTAGACTTGGCCATATCAATGAGACACGACTAGCTAAGTTGCATAAGAATGGATATTTGAATTCATTCGAATTATCATCTTATGACACTTGCCATTCATGTCTCAAAGGAAAAATGACCAAAACTCCGTTTACGGGACACGGAGAAAGAGTTACTGAACTCTTGGGACTGGTGCATAGTGATGTATGCGGTCCAATGTCTACACACGCCAGAAATGGTTCTTCCTACTTCATTACATTCACTGACGATCTCTCTAGATACTGGCATGTGTTCCTGTTAAAACACAAGTCTGAAGCTTTTGAGAAATTCAAAGAATATAAGCACGAGGTAGAGAACCAAACAGGCAAAAGTATTAAGGTTCTTCGATCTGATCGAGGAGGTGAATACTTAAGCAGTGAATTCCTGGATTATCTAAAAGAGAATGGGATTCTCTCTCAGCTTACTCCTCCTTATACACCACAGCACAACGGTGTATCGGAACGAAGGAATCACACCCTATTAGATATGGTGCGTTCAATGATGAGTAATGCTGAGTTACCTATTTCCTTTTGGGGGTACGCGCTTGAGACAGCCATATACCTATTGAATCTGGTTCCGTCTAAATCTGTACCTACCACACCATATGAGATATGAAGTGGGAAGAGACCATATTTTAAACGAATTAAGATATGGGGTTGTCCGGCCTATGTCAAAAAGCAAAATCCGGACAAACTCGAGGCACGATCAGTCCTTTGCAAGTTTGTGGGATATCCTAAGAATTCTCAAGGATATTTTTTCTACCAAGCTGAGGAACAAAGAGTGTTTGTTGCTCAACATGCCACCTTTTTGGAAAGGGGATTTCTTGCAAAAGAAATTAATGGCAAAGAGGTAGAGCTGGAAGAGGTTCCAGCACCACAAACTGCAACTAACGATTTAGTAGAACCAGAGGATTCAGTGGTGCCCGACGTACCCCAGCCTCTCCGCCGATCTAGTAGGGTTTCTCGTCCACCTGAGAGATACTATGGTTTTCTCATTGATGGTGGCAGTGAGGATTGCATCATGGAGGATGATGACCCAACTAGCTTCGAGCAGGCCATCACGAGTGGGGACTCAGTGAAGTGGCTGGATGCTATGCGGTCCGAGATGGAATCCATGTACACCAACAAAGTATGGACTTTGGAAGTTGCTCCTGAAGGGGTAAAACCCATTGGGAGCAAGTGGATCTTCAAGAAAAAACTTGGTGTAGATGGGAAAGTGGAGACTTTCAAAGCTAGACTTGTAGCAAAGGGTTTTCGTCAAAGACCAGGTGTGGACTATGACGAGACCTTTCCTCCAGTGGCTATGCTTAAATCCATCCGGATCATGCTTGCCATCGCTGCATATCATGATTACGAAATCTGGCAAATGGATGTTAAGACCGCCTTTCTAAACGGTGATTTAGAAGTGTGCGTGTACATGACTCAGCCAGAGGGCTTCGTAGACAGTGGGAGCAGCGGGAAGGTGTGCAAGCTGCTTAAATCCATTTATGGATTAAGGCAAGCATCGCGGAGTTGGAACATCTGCTTTGACGTCGTTCTCAAAGAGTTTGATTTCGTCAAAAATCCAGATGAACCTTGTATCTACAAGAAGGTGGCAGATAGTAAGGTTGTCTTCCTCGTATTGTACGTGGACGACATACTCTTGATAGGAAATGATATTCCTATGCTGCAATCGGTCAAGCTCTTCTTATCACAAAGATTCTCAATGAAAGATCTTGGTGATGCCTCCTGCATATTGGGAATTAGGATCTATAAAGATAGATCCAAACGGATTTTGGGATTGTCCCAATCCAGGTACATTGACACCATACTAAAGAGGTTTAGTATGGAAGAATCCAAGCGTGGGAACTTGCCCACGATCTCTGGACTCACTCTCTCCAAAGAGATGTCTCCCAAGACTGATTTGGAGAGAGCTCGCATGCAAGGGATACCCTATGCTTCGGCAGTAGGCTCTATCATGTATGCGATGCTATGTACCAGACCCGATGTTGCATACTCACTAAGTGTAGTGAGTCGGTATCAAGCAGATCCTGGAGAGAGTCACTGGACAGCTGTGAAGAACATTCTCAAGTACTTGCGAAGGACTAGAGATATGTTCTTGGTGTATGGTAACGGAGAACTCCAAGTAGAGTCCTTTACCGATTCGAGCTTCCAGAGTGAAAAGGACGACTCTAAGTCGCAGTCGGGCTTTGTCTTTACCCTTTTCGGAGGGGCGGTTAGCTGGAAGAATTCCAAGCAGGAAACCGTGGCAGACTCGACGATGGAGGCTGAATACATCGCTGCCAACGATGCTGCCAAAGAGGCTGTCTGGATCAAGAAGTTCATTACTGAACTTGGAGTGGTTCCATCCATTGAGCATCCAATACCTTTGTATTGCGATAACAATGGAGCGGTGGCTTTGGCCAAGGAACCCAGGTCCCATCAGCGGTCCAGGCATATTCTGAGGCGGTATCACCCGATCCGGGAGATAGTTGATCGCCGGGAGATCGAGGTCAGGAGAGTTGACACGAAGGACAACACGGCGGATCCACTCACGAAGGCCATTCCCCAGATACAGTTTGAGAGACTCTACGGGATGCTCGGTATGCGATACTACAGCAGCTGGTCCTAGTGCAAGTGGGAGATTGTTAGTTGTATGTATGCCCTAGAGGCCAGTATTGTACAGATGATGTATATTATATTAGATGCTTGGACATATATATAGATGACTTTCTTGCTCAATATGATAGTATGCTATCTGGTTACTCTTTATCTTAACATGTACACTTGTCTCTTTAAACTGTCTTATAGTTACATGTTGATAAAGCCCTTAGGATGTGTACTTGACTACCTGGACTATGATGCAGATCATACTAGTGGGGACATGGTAGTCCATAAGTACATCCTTCAAGGTCCCTAGTCGTGGGTGTATCGAGACGGGGCATCGATATACCAGTGTAGACTAGCGTATACGCTTCTCGACCCATGAGATGGGCGATGGATGATCCCATATCCATTGGTGTTTGACATCAGAGATGGTATACGGGTGCTCAGTGGAGACTGGGTACACTGGACCGACTCGCCGAGAACTCCCAGATGGTATTATACCGTTCTCAGGTGACACTTGTACAGGTTAGTCTGTAGACCCGAGATCGTCATAGAGTTGTGTGATTCCCACTGTGCTTTGATCTCCACCTTACCACGTCCATGAGGGCGTGCAAAACGGTGGTCTTTGGGTACAGTCCCGAGTCACATGGAGGCAATGAGCGATAGGAGGGGTTTCGTCTCTCCCGGTATTGGGGGTTGATGTTGCGCTGTGCTCGATTGGCCGTAACAGGGAAGTCCCTGGCCAGGGCTGATCAAAGATTTGCTGGTAAGTGTTACCAGTAGTTTCTCGACCCGTTATGAGCCTCGCATCGGCACGACTTATCGGTTATTGGGGTCTGACGTTTACAACCCCTAGACTTGATATGCGACGTATCAGACGAACAGACCGGACTGTACGGTAAGTGTTACTGGTTGGATTCACAGGGGTATGAGCGGGCTAGCTCGTCGATCTTCTGATCGCTCAATACCCGGATGGCCGTTACGTTTAGCAGACCGCTTGCGGCTTGTGGATGCTTGATATGATCATCATCTGCTACCGGCGTATTGACGAGTCTTTAGAGTCCTACACAGAGGTTTCCTGGTTCAAGCGAAACGAAATAGGAGCGCATATGAGATATGTGCGGGACCGAGAATAATGCGTGTATGTGATACCGTATTTCATTCTCGCGATAAATGTTTCGATTGGTTATATTCGATATGACCTAGTTATCGAATCATTGATTCGATAAATCGATACATTAGATACTAGTCGGTTGTATGCGATATAACCGGATCGTTAAATCAAGTGTTGATTTAATGATTTAATGTATAATTATATATTTGATATATTACTTTGCATTAACTAGTATTGGTTCACTTTAAATGGATTTTCTCACTTGATGTACATGTTGTATATGTGATATACTTTTGTGCACATCTTTGTATCATGTTTGATGATACTTGCTCATTAGGTTAAGTGTGAAGAATTAAACCATAGTTAAGAGATGATTAGGGTTCTGCCTTTTTATTTATTTGTTTGTTTATTTGTTTAGAAAAGGTTTAGATGAGAATGGTGGCTTTCTTTGTCTCTTGTTGAAGTTTCTTGAAGCTTTGACAAAGTCCACCATCCTTATCTCATCCTTAACCCTAACCATTCCTTCTAACCTTAGTTTAATCTCTACACTTGACCATGGTCAAGATATGATAAGTATTCATATTAGTTTCTTTTTGAAATAAGAAACTAATGATATTCTTTCTTCTTCATCATCTTCTTCTTCAAGAAAAGCTTGATGCCATCAATGGCAACTTGAGCAAAAGTGAGTGAAATCCAATTCTAAAGTGAACCCACCTCCTATTTCTTCACCCTCTACCTCTTGCCAAGTTGTTTTGGGTGTTTTCTTCACAAGTTTCACAACTTGGTGAAGTTGAAGCTTGAACTTGCGCCACCTCGACGTAGATCATCTTCGGCACGAAGCCGACGACATTGCCCGCTCGTTTTCCCGATGAAGCCGACGATCGAGTCTAGGATTCGAGATGGACAGCGAGAGGACACCCACGTGGAGCTAAGCAAGTGGAAATCCGGATCTACAAAGGTTGTAGCATCTAACTTTTAGTTAAGTAGTTAACTAGATTATCTTTTCGCCCAGAATTCTAGCCGACGATCCGTGTTAGGGTTTCTCGACACCCATAATTTTTGAAAATGGCATGGTTGATGCCTTGTGAGACCTCTATAGGGTGCCTAGGAACCTTACACACGTCGCGTCCCACTACGAGCCCGACTCCACCGGCGGCCGCTCCGGCCAGGCGCTCGAGCACGCCCCGGACTTCGGAGCCTTTACGAGTGCAGAGCCGCAAACACGCTCGGGAGCAGGAGCCCCGGGCCCCGGATCTCGGAGACGAGGAGGATGTCCGCGCGCCCCTCCTCAAGAGGTGCCATAAGACGGTGCCCCGTACCCCGGCTTCCCCGATCATCGTGGATGAAGGGGAGCTTCGCTTCGAGGTGCCCTCAGGACTATCCGTCGCCGACAGCCTGCTCTCGGAGATGGAAAGGTCGGCCGGAGGCAGAATTCCTCGGGGGATCCTCAGGTCCCAAATGGCGGCCATAGCCCAGGAAGCCGTGCAGGTCAGTGTTCGGCCCCCCGTTCGGGTTTTTGTTCAGTACTTTTTGTTCGCAAGATTGGGCGTCCCGTTTTCTTTTTAACCCCTCCTTTGTTTTCTTCAGGTTCTCCAACACTGCGCCCTCGTTGTCAGCATGGAAGACGAGGAAATTGCCCCGGCGATGCAAATCGCGGGCGAGTCCTCCTCGCGGGAGGAGAGCTCGAGGCTGGAGCTGCAAACGGCGGAGGAGAGGGTCGCCATCCTCGAAGACCGGGTGACGGCCGGGGATCGGGAGATCGCCAACTGCCGAGAGGCCATCCGAGTTTTGAGGGAGTCCAACCAGGCCACCGAGGCCAAGTTGGAAGACGCCAGGGTGCTCGTCAACACCTTGAAGAAGACGGTGAGCATCCTCAAGAGGGAGAACGAGGCGGCGACGGAAGGAGTTAGGCGTGCCGACCTCCGAGCAGCAAAGGCGGTGGAGAATTACAAGAAGTCGGACCAGTACTACGTCGACCTCGCTGAAGCTGTTGCCCTCGTTTGGCATGAGGCCCTTGACGCCGTCAAAGCCAAGATGCCGGAGTTTCCTGACGGCGATCTCCGGGGTGAGTACCCCCTTGAGGGTGAGGCGCAGGGTAATGCCCCCAGAAGCGTCACCGGGAAAAAGGTCCCAGGCGGAGGCATCGGGGAGAAGCCGGTCGTCCCGGCTCCTAGCGTCAAGGCCCCTGCGGTGGGTGCCGACCTACTAGCCGCCATCCCGGCCATCGTGGTGGAAGCGGAGCTCATCAAGGTCCTCCCCGGCCCCGAGGCCTGAATCTCTTCGCCTTCTTCTTATTTTCTTCTTGCGCTGGAATTTTAAGCCTACGGGCGTTTTGCAAGGCTGGGGAGCCCATAATACCTCTGTAAAGACTTTCGACTTTTGTGAATGAAAACATTTTGTAGTATTCTTTGCGTACATATTTTCTCTTTATTTGTGGCAAAATCTCCATTTGCGCGGTATTGCTTTCATGATGTGTTAGGTCGGAGACCGGTCCTTCATCCGGCGATCGCACGTCTCGAGTTGAACTCAACTGCTTGCCAAGTGTGCAAAGACCGGTGTTAGGTCGGTATCTTCATGGCCCCGAAGTTGAGGTGGGGGTCGCTTAGTAAAGACGGGTAGGAAATCACTCTCTAAGAAAGGATGGACCGCTTAGTAAAGACGGGTAAGAGATTACCAGCCAAGGATGGACCGAGCAGGAAAGCTGCTCGGTGGCCTCTTGATGAGGGCTTTGATCCTTGGCGTCTTTAGGTAAGAGATTACCAGCCAAGGATGGACCAAGCAGGGAAGCTGCTCGGTGGCTTCTTGATGAGGGCTTTGATCCTCAGCGTCTTCGGGTAAGAGATTACCAGCCAAGGATGGACCGAGCAGGGAAGCTGCTCGGTGGCCTCTTGATGAGGGCTTTGATCCTCGGTATCGTTGGGTAAGAGATTACCAGCCAAGGATGGACCGAGCAGGGAAGCTGCTCGGTGGCCTCTTGATGAGGGCTTTGATCCTTGGCGTCGTTGGGTAAGAGATTACCAGCCAAGGATGGACCGCGCAGGGAAGCTGCTCGGTGGCCTCTTGATAAGGGCTTTGATCCTTGGCGTCTTCGGGTAAGAGATTACCAGCCAAGGATGGACCGAGCAGGGAAGCTGCTCGGTGGCCTCTTGATGAGGACTTTGATCCTTGGCGCCTTCGGGTAAGAGATTACCAGTCAAGGATGGACCGAGCAGAGAAGCTGCTCGGTGGCCTCTTGATGAGGGCTTTGATCCTTGGCGTCGTTGGGTAAGGGATTACCAGCCAAGGATGGACCGAGCAGGAAAGCTGCTCGGTGGCCTCTTGATGAGGGCTTTGATCCTTGGCGTCGTTGGGTAAGGGATTACCAGCCAAGGATGGACCAAGCAGGGAAGCTGCTCGGTGGCCTCTTAATGAGGGCTTTGATCGTCGGCTTCGTTGGGTAAGAGATTACCAGCCTCTTGATGAGGGCTTTGATCCTCGGCGTCTTTGGGTAAGAGATTACCAGCCATGGATAGACCGAGCAGAGAAGCTGCTCGGTGGCCTCTTGATGAGGGCTTTGATCCTCGGCGTCGTTGGGTAAGAGATTACCGGCCAAGGATGGACCGAGCAGAGAAGCTGCTCGGTGGCCTCTTGATGAGGGCTTTGATCCTCGGCGTCGTCGGGTAAGAGATTACCAGCCAAGGATGGACCGAGCAGGAAACCTGCTCGGTAGCCTCTTGATGAGGGCTTTGATCCTCGGCGTCCTTGGGTAAGGGATTACCAGCCAAGGATGGACCGAGCAGGGAAGCTGCTCGGTGGCCTCTTGATGAGGGCTTTGATCCTTGGCGTCGTTGGGTAAGGGATTAGCAGCCAAGGATGGACCGAGCAGGGAAGCTGCTCGGTGGCTTCTTGATAAGGGCTTTGATCCTTGGCGTCGTTGGGTAAGAGATTACCAGCCAAGGATGGACCGAGCAGGGAAGCTGCTCGGTGGCATCTTGATGAGGGCTTTGTGTTGGAGATAGTGCCCTCAGAGTCAATTATTGGATCACAGGCACGTGATTGCAATGATTGAGGGGAGGACCTGTCCCAGTAGGACAGTCTTACTCAAGATGATAGTATGCTATCTGGTTTATCTTTATCATCGTGTACTGCTTTAGGTGACCTTACGAGTCGCTATTACACGTTGATAGAGCCCCTAGGATTCTTGCTTGACTACCAGCAGTATGAGGGCGATCATATACGTGAAAGCTGGAGTCTATAAGCACATCCTTAAAAGGTCCCTAGTCGTGGGAGTTTCGAGACAGGGCATCGATACTCCGGAGTAGACTAGTGTATACAGTCGAGACCCCGACGAGGGGCGGTGGCCGGTCTCACAAGCCACTGGTGTCAGTTGGTTCACCTAAGATGTATACAGGTGCTCATTGGGTTATGAGTACACCGGACAGGACTCGCCGGGAACCTGCTAGTTGGGATTATACCAGACGTCAGATAGCAGTTCCCTGGTGACTTGTGTACAGGTTAGTTCATCGACCTGAGATCGTCATTTGTCTCGTGTGAGTTCCCACTGTGCTTTGATTACTACCCTACCACGGCTCAAAGGAGTCGTGCAAACAGGTTTTAGTTGGGTACAGTCCCGAGCCACATGGAGGCAGTAAGCGGATCTGCAGAGGTTCGTCTCTCCCGGTATTGGGGGTGAGGTCGCGCTGTGTCTAGGAGAGACAGAACATGAAAAGTCCTTGGCCAAGGCAGGAGATTTGCTGGTAGGTATTCCAGCAGCATCTCAAGGTGTTCTGGGCTACACTCCGACACGACTTGTACCGCTTTTGCTCCAAAAATTTTTCAGGTCATTACAGAAACACAAGCAGGAAATTCTAAGAATTCTGATAAAATTTGATACAGTGATCGCTTAGTACGGCCGCGGAAACGCGGCCAAACCCCTGGTTTGGCCGCGGTTCCGCGGCGGGAAGGTGTGCTCATTGCACCAAAATTTCCCAGTAGGCTTTAGACTTGTAAATAGGGGTTTTGGGATATTCTTTTTGGGCCCAAATTTTCTGTAAGTGCTACAGTAATGCGTGGGGGCCCACTTCGGTAAATTTGTTCGATCGAATATTTTAAACATGCTAGTTCACAGTATTTACATTATATCTGCGACCGTGAATGTCACTCGATCGGTAAATCTAGTCTAACTGCTATAGCCCGGTTAGACGGATTTGCGAACGTGACATTCACGTTGATGTTCTGTGTTGTGCTGAGATGTTGCGGATCGGTCGTGGGGGATAGCCTGGATGCAATGTTAGTACAGTTCTGTTTTATATGTACATTTGATATTGCGGGACGAGCGTCCGACATGTGGACTGCCGTCACTGCCTGTTTGTATTATTTATTTTGGGGCACGACCAGGTTGCGGTCGATGTACCCGTTGTATGTATATTTTACTTTCTGTACTAGGATTACCCCGCGGAGGGGTGCACGGATAGCCGGATTCTAGAGGGCAACAAGCCCGCATCTCATGGCGTTGAGACGGAGGGGGCTTTACTCTAGAATTGGCGGGCTGTTCGCCGCACTCGTATGGGGTACAAGTTGACCCATGAGGGGTGCCCAAGTTACCGGATTCCGTGAAGTGCTGGGTGGTCCATTCACGTTGCTGAAGGGGGCTGCCTCGCTTCGGGTTTTGGCGGGTAACTTGCCGCGCCCGTAGGGGTCAAGGATTTTCATTGCACAGGCTATCCACACGACCGGGGGAACGTCGGGTTTCAGCAGCGGCTCTGTGAAACCCGGGGATCCCAGATATCTGTATTGATCTGTGTTGCTATACATTTCTGTGTTGTTGCATTTTATCACGCCTTGAGCGAAAATTATATATTATATATATACTAGTAGATGTTGTATATGTTTTACATCCGCGCTAGTCCAGTCCCCGCTCTGTCGTTAGTTAGCTAACCTAACGAGTGATGACGGGACCCAATGGCGAATGCGGATGGCATATACGTACATCAGTATATTTTCGTTCTTTGTGGTGTGATCAATTGATAGGACTGCGTTGATTCGGATCAATGCAAGATTAACAAACCTACTCTGATGTTGTTGGAACACTTTTTCAAAAGCTGTTATTGCAAGGACGTTCACTTTTGTTTTGCACGGTGGTATTCAGTTGGAATATCCTGCTCCTCAGTCGACGAGGCAAGGGCCGAGATCCCTTCACCGGGAGTGACCCCTTGGACAAAAGTTTGCGTCAGGACAGTAACTTCACTATAGCCGTTTACTTTTGCTTTGCATCGTGGTATTCAGTTGGAATATCCTGCACCTCATTCTACGGGGAAAGAACCGAGATCCCTTCACCGGGAGTGACCTCTTTAGCAAAGGTTTTCGTAACTATATTTTTATAAAGCTGTCAGTTCCTTCAACGATATTAAGTTCTTTACGTTAAAGGTTTTCGCCAGAAACCATTCGTAGCCCTCCGTCGTTTCAGACGGGTAGCACGTAGTATTCATGCTATGTTTGTTGGCCTTCGTCAAGGCATAGTGTATGGTAGCTGCTTGTTGCCTTTCTGCTGCATAGATAGATGCGTTGGTTTGGGACAGTCGTATACCCTTGTTGGCCTTCGTCAAGGGCTTGTACGGGTGGGTTCAAATTAACCTGGACAATGACGGGTAGAACTTGACATGTGACTTATGATTTGTTGGCCTTCGTCAAGGTCATAAGAGCATGGGCAAAAATCCACATCGGGAGTTTCAAAAGAACTGGAACTTGCCAGGTATGCGCATACCTTCTGGAGTGTGATAACGTGAGCAGATTCCGTCACGTTATCATGCGATGATAGTTGGATCCCGATTCCCACTGATGAGTTGGTTTACTCCTCGGGTGATCCCGGCTAATTCTTCTTTCAGGTTTGGGAAAGAATTTGACGTTACAGTGGGAGGTTTCCAGATTAGATAAACTGATAACCATTCTGATCTAGGTTAGAGTGCACGCTGAGTGTTTCTTTTCTCTCTCTTTGGCAGCGACCATTGACCCGACCCTAGACTATAACTCAGTGACCAAGTTGACCGAACCTTCTTAACACTGGTTTTTGGATTGTCAGAGTTGCAAACCTCATTGCCACTCCTACTTTTACCCTTTTCTCCAGGACACCCCGTATTACTACGAACGTCCACTTCCATTGGACAAAACCATCGTATGGTTATATACGAACTCGAAGGAATTCGAAGATGGTTTCTGGTTCTGGAGAAAACGAATAGGACTATTCAGTTGTCTTTTCCTTTTACCTTCTCTCTCAGATTGCGAGTACTCCTTGGCTTAGGAGATAGTACACCTATTACGCAAATTGGATAGTCTTCTTCCAAACCTTAGGCTGGTGCCGACCGGTAGGGAATGAAGAAAACCAATTAGCCTAACGGTGGTGTACAGAAGGTATTAAGTTAAGACAAAGAAAGGGATTAGTAAGAGGGCAAAGTAAATTGCGACTGCTATTCACGACCAAACCAAGTATTTCTTCGCCAATGCTAAATCACTTTTGTATTTCTCCAAGACACTCCGTATCACTACGAAGATCCCAGTTTATTGGATAATCCATCGTATGGTTATATACGAACTCGAAAGGAACTTGTTCCAGTTCGGGGATGGATCCTGGTTCAAGAGAAATAGGAATTAAGTTCATTCGGTTGTCTTTTATCTTCACCTTCTCTCGCATTGCGAGTGCTCCTAGGATTAGGACAGTACACCCATTATGCTTATTGGATAGTCTTCTTCCAAACCTTAGGCTGGTGCCGAACGGTAGGGAAGGAGGAAAACCATTTGGCCTAAAGGGGTGTGCAGAAGGTATTGACTAAAGACATATAAAGGGATTTGGGGAGATGGCAAAGAATTATATGGTTATAGTTGTGAATCTGGATAATGGAAGAGGCATTACTAGGAATACCAGGATAACCCATCGAAACATTTCAATGTTTCAGTTTCACTGTGTACTGTTAAAAGAAAACTGATTTCCCGATTAGATACTTACTCCAGGGTATGTATTTACCAGGTATGATTCTCACATCTGTATGGTTTTACAGATGATGAGTGGGAGTAAGTTATTGGGAATTAGGTGATCATCCTCATTATATCGGGATTCGTTGTAATTGATGATATTTGAGGAAGCCACCTGGGTTGTTTGCCGGTCGGCAAATATTTGGTTTTGAATATCCGTTGTTATGCACCAATTTCAAATTGATATATCTGTACGTCTATTTTTATAGAGTGACATACCTTTTTGAAATTATGTCTATGACATTTACCTATACCAGTGGATGGTTAGGTAAGGAGCATTGAACAGCGGTGTAATTCTTCTTAACCATAAGTACAGTTTTCAACCTACGACACACAGTGAATGAGTCGCTAGACTCAGGGGACTTATACAGAGTATTGTATATTGTCCAGTGTCCATTAGGACAGAGGGGTTGGTCCTCGTACTATATTCTGTTTACTTATGACTTCTCTGGTTCTTAGACAGGTGTTTCGTAGAAACACAGGGTCCAAGTTTTGAGAAGTTATAGGTATAAGAATAAAGTAGAGAACCAGGTATTGCAAGTATCGGGATTCTTCAAGGTGATCGAAGATGTAGATACTTGTGAATGGTATTCAGTTGATAGTAATGATTAAGAGAACTTGCTTCTCTTTCAGGTTACACATAATTGGAAGCATTCCTAAGTTGAGTAACGCTGATCGGCCTCTTTCTATTTAGTTGACATGCACTGGAGACAGCTGCATGATTCGAATCTGGTTCAATTAAATCAGTGCATCTGTTTCTGTATTGGATATAGAACAGTTCATATCTTAACGATGTTAAGATACGGGGAATTGTCTGGCTTATGCTTAAAACCAGACACCGGATAACTCAAGGCACGTTTCTGTAATGGCGGTTTGTGGGTTGACCCGAGCTATGACGAGGGTTGACTTTCTACCATCTGGAAGATCAATAGTGATATTGTTCTTGACTCGCCACAGTTTTAATAAAAATGGATTTTTTCAGAAAACAGTAGTGGGGGTATGGTAGAACTGGAAGTGATTCCAGAACCGCAAACGATTACTGAAGATTTGATAAGAACCTAAAGATTCAATCTGGTTTGACATTCCATTGGCCACTCCGCAGATATGGTGGGTAACCTCAGGCACTCGAGAGGTACTTTGGTATGCTCAAGGACGGTGGCAGGGAGGTTCTTGTTTACCCAGACTTGCCATTGCTGTTGTTCCAGACTGTGAGACCCGGCAGGAGGATGAGTATAGCGTCGTTCTAAACTAGTTTTAGAAGTGCATGTCTATATGACTCTGCCAGAGGGTTGTCGTAGTCAGTGGGAGCAGCAGAAGCATTGGTGGACATCAGGCTTATGTCTATTTATAGACTAAAGCAGAGATAGCGGAGATAGATCAGCTATTTCTGATGTGACAGTCATAGGTTTGACTTCATCAGAATAGGGGATGGATCTGTTAAGAAGGTAGTAGGGTGTGATGTCCTGGTATTTGATGACATACACAGAGTAGGAAGTGATATTCCTATACTACGATCGGTTATACTTTGGTCGTCACACAGTAGTTTCTCCATATAGGAATTGGATCTTATATCGTACATTCTGGTTACTAGATCTATGGTTTTAGATCTAGATTTGGGTGGTTTCCCAATCTGGGTACTTAGACAGCATTCTAAGAGTATTTAGAATGGACGACTCCTGGCACGGTGGTGTACCGGCAGGTAATGGAGTCACCCTCTCTAAAGGTGTCTTACAGACTAAAGGGGAGAGGGATGTGCATGATTGGCAGATCACTTGCTTAGGCAATTGAGTCAATCATGAGATGTCAAGTACCACACCAGATGTTGTTCTTGCAGTAGGTGCAATAAGTTGATATTGATCCAATCCTGGAGAAACAATCGGAAGCAGTTTTAGAACATAAGTTGATGTTCTAGGGATATGATAACAGCAGCCTCCTTTAGGAGACGGTTATCATTCCAGACTTCCAAGGTGACCTGGATGGCAGAGTGGCTGTCAGAGTTATAGTTTTCCCCCTGACGAGGGGCAGTATTTTGGACAGTTGGTCCAGGTGGATACTGAGGGAAGGCATGGCTCAGAGTACTGATTAAGTTCAGTTGACGATACAGTCTAAGAAGTTTGGATTTGGAGTTCATTTATGAGCTAGGTCCCATCAGACATCCAGACATTCTAAGACAGGTATTGCTCATTTCGGGAGATGGCTTTCTCCGCGAACTTGAGATAGAGAGAGATATAGAAAGAAACACCAGAGCGGATCCACTCACTGAGGCTATTCCTCGAACGCAATAGTTTCGCAAACGAGCTTTGTGAGACTGACTAGTAGAGGAGTTGGGTGTTCGGTATCACACGGGCTGTGAGTATGCGACATCGCAATAATTAGCCTTGAGTGCAAGTGGGAGATTGTTGGAGATAGTGCCCTCAGAGTCAATTATTGGATCACAGGCACGTGATTGCAATGATTGAGGGGAGGACCTGTCCCAGTAGGACAGTCTTACTCAAGATGATAGTATGCTATCTGGTTTATCTTTATCATCGTGTACTGCTTTAGGTGACCTTACGAGTCGCTATTACACGTTGATAGAGCCCCTAGGATTCTTGCTTGACTACCAGCAGTATGAGAGCGATCATATACGTGAGAGCTGGAGTCTATAAGCACATCCTTAAAAGGTCCCTAGTCGTGGGAGTTTCGAGACAGGGCATCGATACTCCGGAGTAGACTAGTGTATACAGTCGAGACCCCGACGAGGGGCGGTGGCCGGTCTCACAAGCCACTGGTGTCAGTTGGTTCACCTAAGATGTATACATGTGCTCATTGGGTTATGAGTACACCGGACAGGACTCGCCGGGAACCTGCTAGTTGGGATTATACCAGACGTCAGATAGCAGTTCCCTGGTGACATGTGTACAGGTTAGTTCATCGACCTGAGATCGTCATTTGTCTCGTGTGAGTTCCCACTGTGCTTTGATTACTACCCTACCACGGCTCAAAGGAGTCGTGCAAACAGGTTTTAGTTGGGTACAGTCCCGAGCCACATGGAGGCAGTGAGCGGATCTGCAGAGGTTCGTCTCTCCCGGTATTGGGGGTGAAGTCGCGCTGTGTCTAGGAGAGACAGAACATGAAAAGTCCTTGGCCAAGGCAGGAGATTTGCTGGTAGGTATTCCAGCAGTATCTCAGGGTGTTCTGGGCTACACTCCGACACGACTTGTACCGCTTTTGGGGGTCTGACTTTTACCAACCCCCTAGGCCCGCCATGCGATGCTCATAGACGAACAGACCGGACTGTACGGATATTGTCACTGACAGGCTCAGTAGGGTGTCAGGATGAGTTCGCTCATCGACGTCCCTTTTGGTCAATACCTGGTAGCCCGTCACGTATTGGCTAATACCTCTGACGTGCTAGTGGTTAAATCCACAGCCATAGTATTGACGAGTCTTTAGAGTCCACCACACTCAGTTACTCAGGTTTCGGGCGAAACGCTGTAGAGGCCGTATGGAGATATGGCAGGGTTCGATCAGATACGTGCGGTATTGCACGGATCGTGATCGGACGGTTTTTACTAGCCGGCTTTGGCTTAAGCCGGATTCTAGTATTTGATGGTGTAGTATTGTCTCTTTGCATTTGTGTTCAGTGGGAATACAAATGCGGGCATGTATTTGCAGTAGCGGGGTTTTCCTGTAATTTATTACGGGATCAGTTTTCTGAAGTTGCCAGTTTGCATTCCGTTCCGGCCGGTTTTCTTTTATTCCTTCACGGCCGGACTTTTCGTTGGAGGGTGTTATTTGCACATTTGCAAATAACATTTTGTGGAGGGCTTTCTTACATATTGGTGGCATCATGATAGTTTTTCATCATGAGATTCTTTTTCCTTCTTATCACTTGCTTTATTGTGATGGTGTGTGATTGGATTTGGATATGATATGGTTGTGACCATTTTGATATTAGGTTATTGATTTTCTTCTCTTGATTGGGATTTTCCTTTTTTCCTCCACCATGCTAAATAGGGGCCGGCCACTTCTAGTGGTGAAGGGGGTTTTTCATTTGGGTGAGGGAAAATTGATTCATCACATTCTATACTTACCACAAAATTCACTCACCTCTAAAAAGGTTCATTGTTCATTCATTCCTCCATCAATGGCAACCTCATAAACCCCAAAGAGACATGGCTACTACACTATTCTACAGCATCTCTTGGACGCGTCGGCTAGCCAACTTCGCGCCCGGGTTGCCTCGGTCAAGAGGTGGGAGCCCGTAAAAGATTCCGGCTACGTGGTGCCTTTCCGACGAGCGAGGAGGTGACGAACTTTCCGCAGGAGATCGGAGTGGAGACGAAGACCGAAGGACACGGATCACTTGGTATAGCATCTCTACTCTTTTCTATTTTGCTAGTTGCTAGGTTAATGGCCCGATCCGGGTGAAAAGTGCGCGGTGGTGCCGGTTGCAAGTTTTTGCAAAGTTTTTGTTTCCGCGTTTCCGGCGTCGGATTGACGGCCGGGGCGCCCCCGCGGACTTACACTTTGATCCTTGGCGTCGTTGGATAGAAGATTACCAGCTAAGGATGGACCGAGTAGGGTTGATGCTAAGCTTTGCGAGGTTCTGTCTAACCTTCCTTGGTGTGTGAACATCGGGAAGAGTGGCCGTCGCGGACGACACGTGTCAGGAACGCATGGGGGAAGCGAAGCGTCTCGAAGGGCCGTGTCGGTCCGACTTCGGTTCGTCGAGAAATAAGGGATATCTGCCACGTGGCAGTGCAGTATTGGAGTAATTTGGGTGGATCCCAGGATTCACGTCTATGCGCGCGCGAGTTTGGGTCCTTAGGGATCCTTTTTGGGGCTACATACCAACGCTTGGTTAATCGGATGTTCAAGCCACAGATCGGCAGGAACATGGAGATTTACGTCGATGACATGCTCGTCAAATCAACCTCGTCGGATGAACACGCCAAGGATCTGGGCGAGGCCTTCGACGTCCTCCGCAGATACAAGATGAAATTGAACCCCGCCAAGTGCGCATTCGGGGTCACCAATGGAAAGTTCCTCGGCTTCATGGTCACCCACCGTGGAATCGAGGCTAACCCGGAGAAAATCAGAGTCATCCTGCAGCCCCGGCGTTTTTGAGGCCGAAGGGCATCACCTTATAGCAGTATACCCCTGGTCTGTTGTGAATGCGGTGAGATCCTCGTCCGCCGGGTTCATACGGATCTGGTTGTAGCCGAAGAAAGCATCCATGAAGCTAAGTAGCTCGTGGCATGCCGAACTGTCGACGAGTTGATCCATCTGAGGGAGGGGATAGTTGTCTTTCGGGCAGGCCTTGTTAAGGTCAGTGAAGTCGACGAACATGCGCCACTTCCCGCTAGACTTTTTAACCATGACTACATTCGCCAACCATTCCGAGTAAGGCACGTTCCGAATGAAGTTGGCGGCGAGGAGCCTGCCTACCTCGTCCTCGATCGCTTTTTGTTTGATCGGGGCGAAGCTTCGCTTTTTCTGCCTGACGGGACGGACCGTAGGGTCCATCCCGAGCTTATGTGATATGATTTTGGGGTCAATCCCCGGCATGTCGGCAGGCGCCTAGGCGAATACTTCCGAGTTATTTCTGAGGAAGTGGATCAGGTCGTCTCGGTGATTCCCCGTCAAGAGTGACCCGATCTGGACGGTTCGCTCATTGTCCCCTTCCGCAAGGGGGACCTCAATCAGTGGTTCCACTGGGGTTCCTCGGACCTCTTTTTGCTCGTCTCGAGTATCCAGGGAACCCTTGATATCATCCTCGCACTCAAGGTCATTGTTTGGCCGCTCAGACGTAGATGCTGCGGTGAAGCAAACCTTTGCGGTTTGTTGGTCCCCGTAGGCCCGACCTATCCCGCCTTGGTCGAGCGGGAACTTTATCGCTAGGTGGTAGGTCGATATCTGGGCGCGGAGGGAGTTCAGTGTCGGGCGACCTAGGAGGGCGTTGTAGGCCGATGGAATTCTCGCGACGATAAACTCGGTGCGCGTACGGCCCGCCTCCCCGATGTTAAATTGGAGGGTGATTACCCATTCCGCCGAGATGGAGTGGTTAGTAAACCCCGACAGGATGTGGGCGGTCGGTCTTAGGTCCGACGGGGTGAGTCCCATACGCAGAAAGCAGTCATAAAAGAGAATGTCCGCCGAGCTTCCTGAATCGACCAATATCCTCTGCACTTCGTAGCGGTGGACCCGGGCTGTGATCACCAGAGGGTTGTTGTGAAGGAGGGATATCCCATGAAGGTCATCGTCGGTAAAGATGATCGGCTAGGCCGCTTTAGCCTTCTTCCTTGGGTGGCTGCCAGTCCCCTCGACCGGTAAAGGGTGCCGCGTCTCGTCGGTCCCCGTCGTACCCCCGTTGACACGACCATGATTTGGCCGATTGTCAACTCGCCGGAAGGGGGATGGTGCTCTTGCTCACGGTCGGCTTGTCGCTTGTCTCGCAAGTACCTTGCTAAGTACCCAAGCGGATCAACTCCTCGATGTAGTCTCGGAGCTGCTTGCAGTTCTCGGTGGGGTGGCCCTGCGACCTGTAGAAAGCGCAGTAGGGGCCCCGGATGCGCTTTGTAGCCCTATTCGAGACTGGGGGGTTTGAAGAACCTCTCGCCCTTCGCCTCCTCCAATAGTTCCGTCTCGGAGACGTTGAGCGGGGTGTATTCCTGAAACTTCGGGGAGTAGGGCTTTGACCGCTCAATCTTCTTTTTCTCCTCCGTGGCCCTTTTCTTCTGATCGGCTTGCTCTGTCTGGGGCAGGTTGGCGTTCACCTCGGACTCAAAATGGATCTCACGTTCGGTCTAGGCCTTGACCTCGGCCATGGTCTTAGGTTGCGCTAATGCAAAGGAGCGTAGCCACTTCTTGTGCCTAAGACCCGACCTAAGGACCGTAATGACCGCCTCGTCCCGGTGCTCTCGGACCTCAAGGAGGGCGTTGAAGAAGCGGGTGACGTATCCTTTGAAGGATTCTTTGTCCCCGCTCTTTATGGTGAATAGATGATCAACGGTCCGCTTCTGCCGTCTGTTCCCAACGAAATGACCGAGAAATTGGGTGGCCAGCTCATCGAAGGTAGAGATTGAGCATGGCGCGAGTCCTCGGAACCAGTCTCATCCAGAGCAGATGAGAGTGGCGGGGAAAGCGTGGCATTGCGCGGCGTCGGAATTGTCCTGAAAACTCACGCTGTGAACGCGTCCAAATGGTCTTTCGGGTCGGACTTCCCGTCGAAGAGGGAGACCTTCGGGGGCTTGTTCCGGGAGGAGACGTGGACGGCGAGTAGCTCTTTGGTGAAGGGCTTCGTAAGCGAGTCGGCGTCATATTTAGCCCCGTCGTTTAGAGGACGATTTTCCCGATGTATGCCCTCGATCTTCTTTTCGAGGGCGTCGAGTCGGTCGTGGTATCCCGACGATTCGGCATACTCTGATTTATGGCCTCTGCTGCTGGCGACATGCGCCTGACCGCGGCTCCGGTTCCGTTCGATGAGGTTCCTTAAGTTCCGTGGCAAGGTCGTTTTCGAGCTACCGTGGTGAGTCCAGTCCGCGCGACCCTGTCGAGAGAGGGGGTGCCTGTCATGCCTGGGAGCAGGCCAGCTGACCGATACCTCCTCAGGAGGGACAGGAGCGCGATGGGCCTCAGGACGGGGCGCTCTGGCTAGAGACCTCGGTATGGAGCTGTGAGGCGCCCATCGGGTCATCGAGTTGGTCGCCACGGGGGATCTATGGCCGCCCGAGATAGCGAGGTGGTGCCCAGAAGTGTCGGCGTGGATAGTGTCTTCTCTCCCCATGTGTCTCTCCCGTGGTGGGAGAATGGCGACTCGGGGAGCTTGTCCCGCCGTTTGGACGCGGACAACCGCGTTCACGACGGACACAAGCCGATCTATCCGAGCCGATAGGGCGTGAATGGCGTTCGAGGAGGAAGGGATCCACCCGCGTCTCCGTTGTGGGGAGGACGGCGGCTGGAGCTCGGGCCGTCGCGGTGATCACTCACCATATGTTCGAGATCGGAAGGTGAACTTTTGTTGAGTGGAACTAGATGTTCCCACAGACGACGCCAACTGATGGAGCTCTGGATCTCCTTCAGATGCTACCTTCCGTTGATCCGCAGCGAGTGATGACGAGTGGCTGAGATTGGATCTGAGGGTTTCCCTTTGGTGCATGTGGATCTCAATGGGCTTGAAATGGATGAAGTCGGGCTACCTGCAAGGAAGTCCCGGGGTGGTTGTGCCACCGAGGACCCTCCGACGATCAAGTTAGACGGGCTAAATGGGCAGAGTAGCGGCCTATTAGGGTAAAAAAAATGCCTTACCTGAGTCGTCTGAAGAGGGGTTTATATAGTGGCAGCCATGGGCTGGCGGGCGCGAGATTCAACCCGGCCGTTACGTCCCTGGACGTTACGCCTGCGTGAAAGGCGGGATCCCCCAATAATGACGACATACGCTCATTAATGGGGGGACGCGATGGCGTGGAACGCGAGACTCACAGAGCCGTGGCGGAAACGCCTGTGATCTGCGCAGTGGGTCGATCAATGATACCGAGGAAGCTAAGCTCGGCGGGAGGCTCGGGAACGAGCGGGAGGCCGAGGGAGCTTGGTTCTGCGATAGCTCGGAGGCGAGCTAAGGGGGCTGAGGGAGCTCAGCGTGCGGAAGGGTCGGAGGCGAGCGTTGTTTGGAAGACAAGCATAGGAGTGGTCCGGGAGGCCATCGAAGGTCGGGAACATCCTCGGGAGGAAGGCCCGGGGTATGCTTCCAATATACCCTTCTTGCTCTTCTCTCGTAAGCTTTGGGACATGTCATCTGCCACGTGTCATGATCTGAGAAATCCTCAGTACTGAGCATCATCAGGCATTCTTCACATCAAGCTGATGAAGAGACCATGCCTTAGAAATAGCCAAGGATCTAAAAACACGAACCTATGTCAATTTGACAACTGGCGAAAAAATCTCAACATAATCTAAACCATACTGCTAAGTAAAGGCTTTGGCCACCAATCGAGCTTTGAGACGGTCGATCGTCCCATCTGGATTTTGTTTAACATTAAAGACCCATCGACAGCCGACAACCTTATCTGAAGGTGGAGGTACTAATTTCCATGTCTGATTAGAACACGGTACGACAAGCTCCTCTAATATGGCTGCATGCCAACCTGAGTGATGAAATGCTTCCTGTACAGAGAAAGGAAGAGTTGTGACACATAAATAAGAAACAAACTGACGAGCAGATGATGTCAGTCTATGATAAGAAACAAAGTTAGAAATCGGATGCGTTGTGGTACAGGAATGTTTACTCTTGCGTAAGGCAATAGAAAAAGATTTTCTTCCGAAGGCAGCAGTGGTGGAGAACCAGGAACAGTGAACTGTATCGGAATACTTGTAGAATAATCGTTAGGAGTAAAAATGGTGGAAGGGGTGGTGCTTTTGGATCACGACGGTGATACACCTGTGGATAAGAAGACACATGCTTAAAACCAGGACATGCAGGTCAAACAGACGAATCAAGCTCCGATAAAGGTAGGTGAGGAACAAGGATGGTAGAAGTGGGGTTCTTCACAGATGGTGGAAAATATGCTTAATCTTCTAAGAAGGTCACGTCACATAAATTACAAATTTTAAAAGTGGCAGGGTCAAAGCAAATCCTTTCTGGAATCGTGAGTACAAATACCATACGAGTAGCTCGAGAATCAAGTTTGTCTATCTGAGAACCTAGAATATGAGGATGGTATAAACAACCAAATACCTTATGAGGAACATGAAAAGGCTTGACATGTGGAAACAAAATAGAGAAAGCGGACTGGTTGCTTAGGACCGAAGAAGGCATGCAATTGATATAAAAATAGGCAGCTAAGACTGCAAAATTCCACAATCGTTTAGAGACATGCATATGCGAAATAAGAAAACGAGCTATCTCAAGCAAATATCGGTTCTTCCGTTCAGCAATCCTATTTTGCTGGGAGTATAAGAACATGAAGTTTGATGCAATACACCATGGGTCTGACAAAATGCAGTAAACTCCGTACCAATATACTCCTTAGTATTATCTGAACGAAGAAATTTTACCGAAACACCAAAATGATTAGTAATCTCAGCTACGAAGATTTTAAAAGTAAACAAGAGTTCAAACCTATTACGCAGAATATACAACCAAATCATACATGAATGATTATCGATAAACGTCACAAAATATTTATAATCAAACACACAAGGAAATTTAAAGGGCCCCAAAATATCCGAGTGAACTAACGCAAAAAGGTAAATCATGTTTTTTATTAACTGAAGGAAAAGATGAGCAATGGTGTTTACCAAGAATACAGGATTCACAACCGAATTCTGATAAATCAAGAGAATGTAGCATAGTACGTCAAGAAGAAAAATGAGGGTAACCAAGTCCCCGATACCACTGGATAGTAGAGACAGTTGAGACGTACTGGAAATGTGATCAATATAGTACAGTCCATTCTGTTCATGCCCCTACCAATCCGTTGTTTCGTCAGAAGGTACTGTATCACAAAGTGATATGGATAAAATGTTATGGAGCAGTTAGAATTATTTGTAAGCTGACGAATAGAAAACAAGTTTTGTTTTAAAGACAGCACAATTAAAATATTTTTCAGGTGTAAATATGAAGTTATAAATCAACAGAGACAGGTGTGGTATTACCATCAGCCATGAAAATAAACTTATGATGACTAGAAACAAGTTCGGACGGTTCATCACGAGACATATGATGTGAGGCGCCGGAATCAACGACCCATGAATTAGAATAAGAAAAAAACGATAACCTGACAGAGTAGAAAGGTTGGCAGGAGTTACAGAAGAGAGGAGACGACGCAATTGGTCTCACTCAGCACTGGATAAAGGTAAATGGCCAGCATAAAAGTACGGTCAGACAGTAGCAACGGGTGTGAATGTCCGGAGAGCTGTAGGTGTATCATCATGGTAGCCATATTTCTCGCTACACCAGTCTTCGCGATGATTAATGCTGCCGCAATAAGCACAATAAAGACCGGCACATCCACCGGAACCACGAACACGAGCAGTAATAGGGTCACGACCAAGAGCAATAATTGAAACCTAATCGGAATCCATGATGAATGGCACAAAGATAAAACACGAAAGAGCGGGAATAAGGTTGTCTAATATCCAAGCGAGTACAAACGTAAAGAAGTCAGAGCAAGACGATCGAATAGATCGTCGTCATTAATCAAGAGCAGCTGTTCACAAAGGCTAGAACTAGGGTTCGAGAAGGATGTGATTGGCATGGAGGAAGTGACACCATTGGAAGAGGAGGCTATCTACAAGCAGAGGGCAGCGGCCATAAAGGCCGTGGTTCGTGGTGAGGGCTGCTGGTGCTGGTTCGTGTTGCGTGTTGCTGGTGCTGTTATGGATGCATGTGGATGCGGATGCTGGTGTTGATGCAGAGGGTGCGGGTGCGGGTGTTGGAGCGTGTGCTGGTGTTGATGCAGGTGGATGCGGGTGCTGATCCAGGTGGGTGCAGCAGGGTGCAGTGAGGGCCGGTGCGGTGTCTAGAGGAGCGTGGTGCGGTGAGGGTTGGGCAACGAGGGTTGTAGAGGTAGGGGCGGAGGAGGAGAGGGATGCGTCTAGGGCAGCATCGGCGGCGGCGGGTGAGGGCAGAGGAAGGGGCGGTCAGGGAAAATAGGGTTAAGGTTTAGGAAATTAGGGTTAGGATTTTGAAGATTAGGGTTAGATTTAGGAAATTAGGGTTTCCTTTCAATTCGTTTCAAGGCTCTAATACCATGAAAAGAACAAGGGAGAAATAATTTATTGGCTTATTAAAACATGAGTTCCTACATACAAATATATAGGGAGGATCATATACCACCGCTCCTATTATAATATATGTGGGACTAAAGCTAATAACTAATAGCTAATAACTAATTATATTCATAACATACATTAACTTATGTTTTATGCCAATAATGTCATTTCTGATAAAATACTATATTTACCATTTAAAGTACTATAGTTATCTTATAAAATACCACATTTTATCTTACAAACTACTGGATTTATAATTATCACTACCTCTACTTCACATACTAGTTTTTTTCTCCTCTTAAACGCTTATTAAGAAGTGTACAACTCTTTCCAAAAATCTAAAATGTCATAGATGTAAAATCCCTAATTTAATCCTATGATAGTCTTCCTATTGGCAGTTTTAGAGTTAGGTTTGGAACTCCATATTTAAAGTGCATTTCCATATTTAAAGTGCATTGGTTACAGAAGCAAAGAGTAGACATGTTTCTTAACATTCTAAAAGGACAAACAATATGAACTAGTATTGTGAAATGGAGGGAGCATATAAATACGGCAAGATGCGCACCTGAAAGCAAGTCTGCCCAAGCCGAAGCATCTTGGCATTTGCATTTACAATTCCTAATCTCCTCAGCTTCGAGGTGTCAACAATCTCCAAACTCATCCAATCCATAAAGTACTCATCAAGCAACAAGAGCTCAAGATTCGGCGCATCCTCGATCAACAACTCGCTAGCACAAACGCTATGCACTGTCAGCTTCCTGAGACACGGCGAGCTGATGCGCATGAACTCCACGTCCCAGCAATCCTGCAACTCCAAGCTTTCAAGAACATGGCAACTTGATAAAATGTGCGACAGGCTGTTGTCTGTTATACTGGCTCTCGCCAGCCTCAGCTCTCTCAAGTTGGGGGGCATGGGGCGAGGCTCGTCGAGCTTGACGTCGGTCAGCTGCAGGGAAGAAAGAGATCGGCAGGCAGTGGCGAGGGGAGGGAGCTTGTAGTACAAGGCGAGGTTCTGAATCCCGTTTCGGGCTAGGGTTCCGATCCAGCGGTCGAGAGTGCGGTCGAAGCGGCGCCAGTTCTGGTAAGGGGCGTGGAAGAGGTCGGAGGTGTGGTGGGAGGTGCTGAGGTCGGTGGAGATGGAGGGGGAGAGGCGGAAGCTGAGGATGGGGCCGCGGTGGCTGGAGAGGATCTTGTTGATGGATTTGATGCACCAGTTGCCCTCGCTGCGCCTCGGATTCTTCGTCGTTTTCTTCGAGATCGATAGGGTTTGGCGGCGACTGAGGGTGCGGGCGTCGATGTGGAGAGGGGAGATGGAGGAGAGATGTCGCCATCGAGAGGAAAGGACGGTGGTTCTTCCGGAGTCTTGGATTGGGAGAAGGGAGAGGATCGATGTGAGGATGCAATCTGGGACTTTGCTGATGTGATCGGCGGCAACTTCTTCTTCTTCTTCTTCTCCTCCTTGTATAGGATCTGATTTTAATGATGAAGCCTCCATTTCCTTCCTCTTCCTCTTGTTTCTCTTGTCCAGCATTGTTAGGGTTTTGGAGGAGGAAATGCCAAGAGAGGAAGTTCCATGGTTTGGTTTAAAGCTAAAATAGAACCACGGTTTGGATGGTGCAAACACTTGCAAACCACAGTTTAGTAAAATTGAGATTCCATATAATACAAGGTCCTTTCCATTGTCCAGCAAGGTTTAAGAAACATTCATTCAACTTACCTTCTTCTCGAGTGCAGTACAGAAAAATAAAAGAGACAGCACGAAATCTTACGAAAGATTAGCGTCTTTTGGAGTTTAAGTGAATGAGAATTTGAATCTGTGAAACTTTTGAAAACGCAGGTTGGAAAATTCTGTTTCGATTGCCGAACATAAAAGTTACAAATACATTCATTAAATTTGACAATCCATAGAAATGCATTCATTATATTGAAGTTGAAATTGTTTGCATAGCTAATGTTAAAAACTTATTTATTTTTAAACTCATAAAGGGTCGACTTTTGAGATGGTCAAAACTCCCTAAACACATCTTCATAGCTAAACACACACCAAACCGTAGCCAAAATAAACAACAGACTTCCTTATCAGATAATGTTAATCATAGGTAATAGCACCGAGTTACTTTTTAATCTTTTACTCCTACAACATTGACTCAATATTCACACTAGTAACCAATCGTATATTCTTACTAAGGGCATGTTTGGTTGCAAGATTATGAAATTTGGATTCCAAAATAGTACGGTTGAAAATTTCTGGATTTGGTAATTTGTTGTTTGGTTGGTTTTGGATTTCTAGTATTGGATTTGTAGATTCTTGTAATTTTTTTTTGGTTGGTGAAAATAAAGTGGAATTATTAAATAAATAAAGTACACGGGTCCCATTTAAAAGTACAATGAATAGTGCCAAATTCTTGAAAATCCTTGAAAATGTTTAGGATTCAGGAATCCATGTTTTGTGATGGGTCCCCCATAAAAAACAAAGGAATCCCAGAAATCCAAATTCTTCAACCAAATACAAAATTGTGGAATCCTAGGATTCCATAATCCAAATCCTTACAAATCCTGCTAAGGCCCTAACATGCAAGAGAATCTTTTGTAATTGATGCATTTTTCCGATTTCCGTCTTTGGCCTCTTTTGAATCTTGATTATGGTTTCATTAGAGGATGGAAATTGGTACTAAAAATATAAAGGGATAGTTATTATAATAATTTATATAAATATCCTAAAATCCTACTGTAGGTCTCCTGCTTTAAAACAGATTTCTTTCCATATACTTGTTGTGTTGAGTCGTCTTATACGGCTGGTGGTGCCCTAGTGAGTTTGAGGGATTGTAATGGGTCTTTCATGGTTTTCGATGCAGTGGGAGATTTGAACAAAAGGTAAGAGATAAAGAACCTTCTTTGATGAGACTCATGAACGGGAATACCCCAGATTGCGACATGTGGGAGATGACGTGCCGTCTCCGCATATCCTCCGGACCCCTGGGGCTATGACGGGAAGTCGGTATAATACATTATGAATCTTCCTCGGGACCCCGTAACGAGGTGGTACCCGACCTTTCGGAAAAGCCTTCCCGGAGTAACCCTCATATGCACTTAGGCAGCCGGGCATCCTCAGTCTCCTCGCTCGACTCCGAGCAGATACAGGGCTGAGCATCCTCGGCCTCCTCGCTCAACTCTGAGCTATCCACCGAGCTGACACTCCTCGGCGTCCCTGTCCAACGGGAAGCACGGAGCCTAGGCGTCCCCGTAATGGCTCCGCGTATCTCGTCAGAGCGAGGTTTCCGCCGCTCTACGTCCCGCATCCCACGCGGGCACGTTTCTCCGGTAACAAGCGTATCTCGCTATTAATGGGCGTATCCCGCCATCAACGCGAACGTGCCGTGAGGACGTAATGGATGGCGGGAATCTCGCGCCGAATCTCCCCCACGCGGCTGCTATATAAACCCCATCTTCCAGACGATTCGGGTAAGAAAAACATAATCCAATACGCCGCTACTCTGTTTTTATACCTCGGTACTTACTTGATCGTCGGAGGGTCCTACGGTGGTTACCCACCTCAGGACTTCTCTTGCAGGTAGCTCGGCGTCAACGATAGCCCACTGAGATCCACAAATTCAACCCTCACAGTAAATCTCAACCGTTCAGAACCGCTTGCAGTAAGATCGACGGAGGATAACTACTGAGCGAGAGTTCGACCTCCATCAGCTGGCGCCGTCTGTGGCAATCGCGAAGGACTTTTCCACCACAAAAAGTTGATCCCCCGCCTTTGGTTCAATGGCAAGCGACGACCGCGATGATCCCAGCACGAGCCGTCCCGTCCTCCATAACGAAGGCGGGAGCGGTCCTTCTCTCCCTCCTAACGTCATCAACGCCTTATCCGTTAGGATCGACAGGCTCACGGCGATGGTGGACGTGCTCACCCGCGTTCAAGCGGCCGGCCACGCCCACCAAACCGCAATTCCGTTTCCTCGGGATGGCGAAGTACGCATGTTGGCGGGAACACGCACTCAGGTCCTTGACCTCAATCGCGCTCACCCTGATGTTAACGAACGCCGGCGCGCCGATTCCGGTAGTTACAACCTGCATGCGGGGAATGATTCAATGACCCGATGGGCGCCGGACAGTTCGACGCTCCGATCTCAGGGGAGACCAGGCCGTCATTCCGACACCCGCCGCGTTCTCTCACCCCCTGAGGAGGTTTCGGTCAGTTCGTCTGGTTCCAGGCACGACCGACGCCCCCACTCCCATCGAGGCCTTGCAAACGGCGAACGTCGGGACTATTCAAGAAGGGCCTCGCCCGAGAATTTAAGAAATGTGAGAGCGAAACCTAAGCCGCACCGTCCCACAAGCCCGGAGCAGAGATAGCCGGCGCTCCGACTATGGAGAATCCTCGGGGTACCACCAACGGATCGAGGCCCTCGAAAAGAAGATTGAGGATATACGGCAGGACGACCACACGGCCGGCGAAGGGGCAAAGTGTTGGGTTCTCTAGGGCGGCGACAAGGTTTCGAGTGGCATCGTCTATGCCGTTTTCAAATTTTTACCGTACTAAAGAACCCTAACATAGAATCTTAACTAGAGATTTAGACGAATCAAGCATGCAAACTACTTTACATCTAAGTGAATGAGGAATACAACCTTTGTAGACCGGTCCTTAACTTCTAAAGCTCCGTGTAGTAGTCCCTTCGCTCCAAATAGTGAACATCCGAACTCTAGTAAGGGTTCACATGAAGAAATGAACAAGCTTGCTCGAAGTCTTCGAGGCCGAAGATGATCTACGTCGAGGAGACTCAAGCTCATGCTAGCTCTTCACTAATGGTAGATTAGTGAAGCAAACACCCTAAACTAAATGGCTAATATAGTAGAGGATGATGAAGTAGGAATTTTGCTCACTTTAGATTTATTTTTCTCACTAGGATTCTTCATCTCTCCAAACCCTAGAATGCTTTTGGAGATGAGGAAGAAGATGAAGTAGAGAAAGAATGAAACTCATGAGGTGAGAATAACAACCATGGGTGAGTTTGTGTCATACACTAACTCATGTAGAGACTAAACTATGGCTAAGAATAATGGTTAGGTTAATAAATATCTTAAGCAAAACAAAACTAGTAGACTAAGTCAATGGGCTCAACAAGCTTCACCAAGCTTCTAGCCATGACAAAATTCCAACCAATTTTGAATTTCTTAAATATATAAAAACCCTAGGATTATCATAAGCATGGTGTGAGTCTCATACACCCATGTAGCATGTATCATCTAGCATGACACAAAATAATGTACATTAATATATATCACGCATGACACAAAATAATGTACATTAATATATATCACATATATACTAAGTGTACACAAGTGAGAAAAAGAAATGTTTAAGTGAGCTAATATTAGTTAATGTAATTCAATATATCAAATATATAATTATACATTAAATTATTAAATCAACACTTGATTTAATAATCCAGCTATATCACATATAACCGACTAATATCATATGTCCAAGCATCCATTATAATATACATCACATGTATAATAATAGCCTCTAGGGCATACATATAACTAACAATCTCCCACCTGCACTAAGGCCATTTGTTGTGGTATCTCATACTCAACGCCCCATAAAAGTCTCTCTAGGGAAATGCCTCTGTGAGTGGATCCGCCGTGTTATCCTTCCTCCTTACCTCGATCACTTGGACATCAACCGTCTCCTTGATCAGGTGATATTGTCCTCAGAATATGTCTGGATCGCCGATGTGACCGGTGTTCCTAGGCCAAAGCCACAACTCCATTGTTGTCACAATAACGGTTATTGGACGCTCAATGGTAGGAACCATGTTCATCTTATGAATAAGAATTATCCAGACATCCACTTTGGTAGCATCGTTGGTAGCGATGTATTCAGTCTTTATCGTCTAGTTTGCCACGGTATCTAGCTTGGAACTCTTCCAACATACCGTCCCTCCACTGAGGGTAAAGACAAAGCCCGAGACTGACTTTCAGTCGTCCTTATCACTCTGGAAGCTTGAATTGGTAAAGGACTCCCACTGGAGTTTACCGTTACCAAACCCCAAGAACATTTCTTTAGTGCTTCTCAAGTACTTAAGAATGTCCTACATAGCTGTCCAGTGATTCTCCCAAGATCCGATTGATTCATGATCACTACACGTAGTGAGTCATATACATCTGGTCTGGTACATAACATCGCATACATGATAGAGCCTACTGCCGAAGCATAGGTTATCTCTTGCACGCGAGCTCTCTCCAAATCAGTCTTAGAAGACATCTTTTTGGAGAGAGTGATTCCTGAGTAAGTAGGCGAACCACCACGCTTAGAATCTTCCATACTAAACCCCTTTAGTACGGTGTTAATGTACCTGGATTTGGGACACTCCCAACATCCACTTGGATCTATCACCATAGATCATAAACCACAGGATGTAGTAGGTATTATCCAGATCTTCCATGGAGAATCCTCGTGATAAGAGGAGCTTGACCGAATGTAGCATAGGAAACCATTTCCTATCAAGAGTATGTCATCTACGTACAATACGTGTAAGACAACCTCACTCTCTACGACCTTCTTGAATATACAAGGTTCATCTACTTTTTGGATGAAGTCAAACTTTTTGACTGCCACATCAAAACAGATGTTCCAACTCCGCGATGCATGTATTGATCCTGATGGACTTAAGCATAGCTTTGAAAGTCTCAACTTTTCCATCTACACCAAGAATCTTCTCAAGATCCATTTGCTCCTGATGGGTTTTACCCCTTTAGGTGCAACATTCAAAGTCATACTTTGTTGGTGTACATGGATTCCATCTTTGATTGCATAGCATCCAGCTATTTCACAAAGTCTCCACTTGTGATGGCCTGCCTGAACCTAGTTGGGCCATCATCTACCATGATGCAATCCTCGATCCCACTGTCACCGAGAAGACCGTAGTATCTCTCAAGTGGATGAGGAACCCTACCAGATTCGCGGAGAGGCTGAGGTTCGTTGGAGACTGTTGAATCCTTTGGTTTCACCAAATTATCAGCTGTTAGATTGTTTAGCTGGAACTCCTTCCAGTTCTACCCCATAACCATAAATTTCTTCACAAGAAATTCATTTTCTTAAAAGGTGGCATGCTGAGAAACAAAACACCTTTTGCTCCTCAGAATGGTAGAAGATATACCCTCGCAAATGTTTGGGTTATCCTAACAAACTTATACAGAACTAACCTTGCCTCGAGCTTGTCCGGATTTTGCTTTTCAACATAGGCCGGACAACCCCATATCTTAACTTGCTTAAGAAATGGTCTCTTCCCATTCCACATCTCATATGGAGTGGTAGGCAGTGATTTGGATGGAACCCCATTCAATAGGTATGCAGCTTCTCAAGTGCATTACTCCAAAAGAAAACAGGTAACTCAGTAGTACTCATCATAGAGCGCACCATATCTTATAGGGCGCGATACCTCCGTCCCGATACACCGTTGTGCTGTGGTGTATTCGAAGGAGTAAGCTGAGAGAGAATTATATTCTCCGTTTAGAAAATCCAGGAACTTTATGCCCAAGTATTAGCCTCCTCGATCACATCGAAGGACTTTAATACTTCAACCCGTCTGGTTCTCAACTTCAAGCTTATATTCCTTGAATTTCTCAAAAGTTTCAGACTTGTGTTTCAACAGGAACACGTGTCAGAATCTTGAGAGATCGTCGATGAATGTAATGAAGTACAAAGAACCAATCCTGGTATTTGTAGACATAGGACCGTATACATCATCATGTATCTGTCCCAAGAGTTCATTAACTCTTTCTCTGTTTCCAGTAAATGGAGTATTGGTCATTTTACTTTTGAGACAAGACCGGCAAGTATCATAAGATGAAAATTCGAACAGATTCTTATATTCATACTTATGTAACTTAGCTGGTCGTGTCGCATCGATATGACCTAGTCTACAATGCCACAAGAAGGATTCGTTCATTTCTGAACTACTCCTCTTGTGTGTGTTCTATATACTTTGAACTGTGGTTTGATTTAGAACGTATATGCTATTATATAACGTGCATGATCCAATCAACTCTTGATTCAGGAAAATGTTCACAACACTATCCTCCAATACAGAATTATATCCTTCTTTAACTTAATAAAGAATCTGATGTAATGTTGTATATCAGGTTCGGTATGTAATAACATTCGTTCAGAATCAATGTATTTACCATTTGGTAATATAAGGTGATATTTGCCAACTGATTTGGCTACAACAATTGCACCATTCTCTAACACTTAGAGACATATCATCCAAACTCTGTTCTCTACCTTTCTATAGCCCATGTAACAAATTACATATGTGGGATCCTGATCCGGTATCTCATACCTAGGACGTAAAGGAGACTAAGAAACGATTCTCAGTAACGAACACACCCGAAGAATATGCATCATCATGCTTACTCCTCGTTTTGGGTGGCATGGGAATCCTGGTATTCCTTTATTTCCTGCTCAGACTTATAACAATTATAAGATAGAGCGGAACCAACATTCCCCAGCTCAGTATAATAAGCAGGTTCGGTCAATACATCCATATTATTAGCTTGATTAAGGCGTGACATGGTCGCTACCAGGAGAGAGAGAGAGAAGAAAACACTCTGCGTATGCTCTTGCAAGATCAGATTGGTTATTATTTTATCTAATCATGATGGCTCCCATTGTTTTTATCAAATCTTCCTTCAAACCCTAAAAGGTAAGACTAGCCGGGATTAATTACACCCTACAAGTTCGCCAATCTTTCGGCCAGGCCAGTGTCGGTACTTTGAGTGAGGTTCCCCGTGCTTTCGCACGGTCCTAATTAAAATAAACCTCATTTTCCCAGGGACGGAACCCCGTGAACACCTTTCTAGACACCTACTTGATCGGCTAATTGTAATGTGTAAAACTCTCCCATGAGTAACTCTTACTCGCAGTGGGTATCGGGATCCAACTATCTCATAGAAGGTAAGCAATCTCATTGCAAATTTCAACACTTGAAATTCCCGATAATATTTTACCCCTAGCGTCCTATGACCTTGACGGAGGCCAAACTACCCATAGGGCGCTAATCAAGTTCAACCCGTTCATTTCTTGATTGAATTAGACCCACCCGCACGACCCTTGACAGAGGCCAAACAACGCCGTACGAATACCCTAATTCAATCGCATCTCATGCTGCAGATAAGTACTAATCAGCTACCGTACACTACGCCTTGACGGAGGCCAAACTACCGTAGCACGAATACTAAATACTACTTATCTGAAATGACAGAGGACTACGACGGGTTTTTAAGAAAACCCTTTGTGTAATGAACTTGATATCGTTGTAGAATCGAGTGATTTTGAAAGGGAGTGTTTTTGAGACTTTTGCTAGTTTTGCTAAAGAGGTCACTCCCGGTGAAGGGATCTCGGCTCTTTCCTCATCGAATGAGGTGCTGGATATTTCACAAATACTGTAACAACCGAGTCCAATTCTATAAATTTCAGTTACCGTATGAATGGTAGGTGGTATTTATTTCATTGATCTTACCTGACTGTTGCTAGTTGAAATTTACCCGACAATTCAAATTCTTGCATATTACAATTTAAGTCATCTAAAATTTAATTAAAATATACTTGTCATGGCCTGCTCGGCACCCCAACCTTGTGGTAGCGTCCTTGCATTGTGTTCTCGTCCCGTTCAGTGAAACGGACGTGTTTGGACGACTACGCGCACGTATGTGCGTCCGTTCTTGGGGGTATGCTTTTTAATTATAAAATCTTTCATTTTAAATTTTGGAACCCGCCAACAATTTTCATATTTCAAATTCAAATTTTTGGACCTGACCCGGGCGCAATTCTGAAATATTTTATAGCCCGCCAAGTTTGGTTATTTTAATATTTTATTAAACTGTTCTGCTGCAAAATATTTCCTTAGTTATCTTTCACATAATAAATCTTGCTAAATTTTTTTATAAACCTAAACAAACCCCAGCCAATCAAAGCACCCCATTCTTTAAACCCCGGGCCCCATTTTTTCCTCTTTCTTTCTTTCCCTTTCTTTTCCCCTGCTGCGAGTCTCTCTCTCTCTCTCTCTCTCTCTCTCTCTCTTCAATTTCTCTTTCCTCTCGCGCCCTTTCTCACAGATCTCGCGATCACTGTGCACTCCTCGAATCTCGTCACCCCCCGTGTGGATCTCATCACCTCCCTCTACATTTCTTCTTCTCCCCCCTTTCGTTATCAGCCCATGCAGAAACCCTCGCCTCCATGAACCCAACTCCTCACCGCCTTCAAAACCCTAACCGTGTTCCTCGTCGACACCCCTGCAGCCCCTCTTCTCCATCGTCTATTCTCCTTCTTCCTCCCTCAAAAGAAACCCACTAAACCCAAAGTAAAACCCATCGCGGCCGTAACCGACACTGCCATCTTGTCGCCGCCGACTTCCTCTTCTCGCCGTCACCACCTCCCTATTCCTCTGCTCTCTTCCTTTGCACTTTCCCGAGCACCAAACCTGCAACGTAACCCCACCAAAAACAAAACCCTAGCCGAGCCGTTTCCCTGCAACTTGCAATCTGTCGCCTTGACCTCGCCGGTGATCCTTACCGACGACTACCCACCTTGGCAAGCACAGCCGTCTCCCAAACCCCGTAAGCAACCTTCCACTTCTTCTTCTTCCTCTTCTTCTTCTTTCTCTCTTTTCATCTTAAAATTTTTCTCTCTCTGTTAAGGATTTGAATCCTCTGTAGATCGCCGGAGCCGCGTCGACGTCACGCCAACGACGCAGCCATCCCTCTGCAATCCAGTGGGTATGTTCCTTCTTCTGTATCCTTCGATCTCTGTCGATTTGTGTTTTGCAATATCTTTAGTGTTCACTGGATTTACTGTTCTCCTTGTGGCCGGAATCCGACGGTGCCGACGACGTGTCCCGATGTTCCAGCCTGGACCCCTGACCCGCGTGACTCCGCCGTTCGTCGTTTGGGTTCATTCCGTGAACCGTGCGCGCGTCGTGATTTTTTCCCTGCCGACGCGTAACGTTCCGTTTTCCGTTTCTTGAATCCGTCGAGGCAAGTGAAACTTGCTACATGCTAATTAAATTACTATATAACCATTTGAGTGCATGTTAATTCTGTAATTTACATTTAATGCCATAGTTTCCATTTTTACCAGTTCGACGTCCCGTTATCTCATTTTAGATTCATCGTTCGAAACACACCTTATGTCATTTAGTTCTATTTTACATAATGTAAGTCCACGTTGCGACCCCCGGTTCTTACGGGGAGGCGGAAACGGTATAAAAATCAAATTTTTAGCGCATGGGGCAACATGGACTAACAAAGTCGGGATCTTTTCTAAACTAAACTAGCAAACAAGCTAAAGAGAGTTAGCTACTCGGAGAGATGGTTATACCTAACTTGAACTCCTTCTTCTTCAAACTTTTGTAGAGGTTGATGGTTCTTCCTTGTTGCCTTCTTCCGTCAAAGATGGATCCACCTGAGGGTTCAACCTTCGGGCTCTTTCTCGAACTTGGAGAGAACTAGAATCTTCGGCTTGCTAAACCTTTGATCCTAGAGTGAGTAGAGAGTGTCTAAAGGGTGCTTTTCTTTTAAGGAGAGGGATTCTCAACACATGAGAAGGATTCTCCTTTTGCTAGAGGAAGAAGAAGATGAAGTGAGGAGAGAGAAGCTAAATGATAGAATGAGCTATCTTTTTCTTTCTTGCAACCATAATACCAAAAGAAAAAGAATTATCAAATTAATAATAATAATGAAAATGAAATAGTTGATGGAAGGTTTAGGAATGACCATTATCATTTCAAACATTAAATGAAAATGCTAGAATCAAAGAGCATCTTTCTTTTGTAATGATGATGGTCAAAACTTCAACCATGGTCAACAAGTCAACCATGGTCAACTAGTCAACAAAAACCAACCATGACACAATTTCATTTTATTAATACTATTAATTGATATAACATAAATCCATTAGGGTTTGGAAAAAGACGACTGTGAACTGTGCATACGCACCCGTTCCGAAACCCTAATGAAAGTCCTCTTCCTCCTCCTCAAACAACTGTGCATACACACCTGCATTCTTGTTCCGAGGAACATGAATACTGAGAGATAAAAGCAACCCCAAAACATATACCAGTATCTGACTCAAACCAGAGCCAGCCAGTAAAATCCGTCCCGACTCCAAACGTGCACAAGTGCGCGAATGAGAACGAACCCTGTCGCAAAACCATGCGACCTCTACTCTGTTTTGCCCAGAGGCGAATACCCTCTGTGTGGGACTCTAAAGACTCGACACTACGCTGGCAGTGGGTTTAACCACAGACCGCAAGCGGCACTAGCTGTGCGTAACGGTCCCCAGGTAGATGCCGACAAGAAGGCTGACGAGGTGAACCCCATCTGAACTCCTACTGAGTCTGAATGTGACAGTCTCCGTACAGTCCGGTCTGTTCGTCTAATACATCGCATGTCGGGCCTAGGGGGCGGTAAAACGTCAGTCCCCTAATAGCGGTACAAGTCGTGTCGAAGTGAAGCCCAAAACACCCTGAGATAACACTGGAAGCCTACCAGTATATCTCGCTTGCCCTGGCCAGGGACTACTCGTGTAATGGCTCTCCTAGACACAGCGCGATGTCAACCCCCAATACCGGGAGAGACGAATCCTGTCTAACCGTCACTGCCTCCAAGTGCTTCGGGACTGCACCCAACCACCACCTGTTTGCACGACTCCTTTGAGCCGTGGTAGGGTAGTGATCAAAGTGCAGTGGGAACACACTCGAGGCGAAGTGCCAGTGTCAAGTCAGCGGACTAAGCTGTACTCATGTCACCTGGGAACTGATAACTGACGATAGGTATAATACCAACCTGTCAGTTCCCGACGAGTCCTGTCCAGTGTACTCGTAACCCAACGAGCACCCGTATACTATCTCCAGTACGACCTACTGATGGCTGTGGGACAGACCATCTCCCATACTGGGATGAGAAGCGCATACGCTAGTCTACTCCGGAGTATCGATACCCTGTCTCGATAGTCCTGCGACTAGGGACCTGTATAAGGGTGTGCTTATAGATTACCCAGCCCCCACTAGTGTGACTGCCATCACAACGCTGGTAATCAAGCAAAGATCCTAAGGGCTCCACTAATGCGTATAAGTGATATACAGAAATAAACAGAAGTACACATTGAAGTAGAAACAAACCAAGTAGCATACTACTATATTGAGCAAGATTGTTTATACAAGGTGAATATCCCAAGCTTCCATTAAGTAATATACAAACTAGTATGATACAGTAATGGCCTCTAGGGCATATACACTAACAATCTCCCACTTGCACTAAGGCCATGTACTGGCGTATCGAAGACCTATCATCTCGATTAGCCGCTCGAACTGAGTCTGGGGTAAGGCCTTGGTGAATGGATCTGCAGTGTTCTCTTCTGAAGCAACCCTCCGAACCTCGATCTCCTTGCGATCCACGATCTCCCTGATCAGGTGATACCGCCTCAAGATGTGCCTGGATCTCTGATGGGACCTGGGTTCCTTCGCTAAAGCTATAGCCCCGTTGTTGTCGCAATACAGAGGTATTGGGTCAACAATGGACGAAACCACCTGAAGTTCTTTTAAGAACTTCCTCATCCAGACAGCTTCTTTTGCGGCATCAGATGCAGCGATATATTCCGCTTCCATAGTCGAGTCTGCAACGGTTTCCTGTTTGGAGCTCTTTCAACACACCGCCCCTCCATTGAGGGTAAAGACAAAACCCGACATGGACTTGGAATCATCCTTGTCACTCTGGAAGCTGGAGTCAGCAAAGGCCTCGATCTGGAGGTCTTTTCCGCCATACACCAAGAACATCTCCTTAGTCCTTCTCAGGTACTTGAGAATATTCTTTACCGCTATCCAGTGTTTCTCCCCAGGGTTTGACTGATACCGGCTTACCACACTCAGTGCATAAGCTACATCCGGTCTGGTACACAACATCGCATACATTATAGAGCCTACCGCAGAAGCGTAGGGTATAATAGACATGCGATCCCTCTCCAAATCAGTCTTGGGAGACATCTCTTTAGAGAGGGTGATCCCGTGACAAGCCGGTAGGTTACCGCGCTTGGAATCTTCCATACTAAATCTTTTCACTATGGTGTCGATGTACCTGGACTGAGAAAGTCCTAATATCCTCTTGGATCTATCACGATGGATCCGGATCCCCAGGATGTATGAGGCATCACCCAGGTCTTTCATGGAGAACCTGTGCGACAAGAACCCCTTGACAGATTGTAGCATAGGAATGTCATTTCCTATTAAGAGAATGTCATCCACGTATAAAACGAGGAATACTGCAGTTCTCGCTACAAATCTACTATAGATGCATGGTTCGTCTGGATTTTTGATAAAGCCAAATTCCTTGACCGTCTCATCAAAACAGATGTTCCAACTCCGCGATGCCTGCTTTAGTCCATAGATGGACTTAAGCAACTTGCACACCTTTCCGCTGCTCCCACTCTGAATGAAACCCTCTGGCTGATCCATATAGACACACTCCTCTAAATTTCCATTTAGAAAAGCGGTCTTTACGTCCATCTGCCAAATCTCATAATCGTGGAAAGCAGCAATGGCAAGAAGGATCCGAATGGATTTCAGCATAGCCACTGGAGAAAAGGTTTCGTCATAGTCCAAGCCAGGTCTTTGACGGAAACCCTTTGCTACAAGTCTAGCTTTATAGGTCTCAACCTGTCCATCTACACCAATCTTCCTTTTGAAGATCCACTTGCATCCTACGGATTTTACCCCGTCTGGAGCAATGTCCAACGTCCATACTTTGTTGGTGTACATGGACTCCATTTCGGTCCGCATTGCATCCAGCCATTTTACCGAGTCAACGCTCTGAACGGTCTGCTGGAAGCTAGTAGGCTCATCATAATCTATGATGCAATCCTCTCGATCCCCGTCTATGAGAAAACCGTAGTATCTCTCGGGCGGATGAGACTGCCTACTACTCCTGCGGAGCGGCATAGGAATGTCCTGTTCATTTGAACCCTCTGGTTCCATTAAGCTTTCAGTAATAGTCTGTGGTTCTGGAATTTCTTCCAGTTCTACTGCGCTCCCACTTGTTTCTTTTTCTATGAACTGGTGTTCTAGAAAGTGGGCATGACGAGAAACAAGAACTTTTTGTTCCTCTTCGTAGTAGAAGAGATATCCCTTGGAATTCTTTGGATATCCCACAAACTTACACAGTACTGAGCGTGCCTCGAGCTTGTCCGCATGCTGCTTTTTAACAAAAGCTGGACTTCCCCAAGTCTTAATGTGACTGAGATGGGGCCTCTTCCCACACCACATCTCATATGGTGTAGTAGGCACAGTCTTAGCAGGAACTCGGTTCAAAAGGTACGCAGCTGATTCTAGCGCATACCCCCAGAATGATCGCGGTAACTCGGCGCTACTCATCATGGACCGTACCATATCCAATAGGGTTCGGTTCCGTCTCTCCGATACACCGTTGTGTTGCGGAGTGTATGGAGGAGTAAGCTGAGAGAGAATTCCGTTCTCTTTTAAATAATTCAGGAACTCGGCACTCAAGTATTCTCCACCTCGATCCGATCTTAGAATCTTGATACTTTTGCCGGTTTGGTTTTCCACTTCATTCTTATATTCCTGGAATTTTTCAAAGGCTTCGGACTTATGTTTCATTAAGAAGACATAACCGTACCTTGAGAAATCATCCGTAAAAGTAATGAAGTAAGAGTAACCGCTTCGCGCATGTGTAGACATTGGACCGCACACGTCGCTGTGTACGAGCCCCAAGAGCTCACTCGCTCTTACTCCGTGTCCAGTGAACGGAGTCTTTGTCATCTTTCCTTTGAGACAGGATTGACAAGTGGCATACGATTGATATTCGAACGGATCCAAATACCCTTCTGTATGTAACTTAGTCAACCTTCTCTCATTGATGTGACCCAGTCTACAATGCCATAAGAAAGTCTGATTGATATCCGGAGACTTTCTTTTGTGTGTATTCTGGACATTGAAAATCTGTGGTTGGTTTAATACGTATATACCATTGCTCAATGTACCTGACCCAATCAGAACTTGATTAAGGTGAATGTTTACGACATTACTTACAAACGCAAATTCATAACCTTCTTTAGAAACCAAAGATACAGAAATGATATTACAAGTTGCGTTGGGTACAAAAAAGCAATTACGCAAAACCAAAACATGCCCATCTGACATTCCCAGGTGATAGTCCCCCACGGCTTTAGCATCCATGCTAGCTCCATTTGCAACTCTGAGGGTCATGTCACCTGCCTTCAAAAACCTACGATTTCTCAACGCCTGCAATGAATTACAGATATGAGATCCTGATCCGGTATCCAATACCCAGGAAGTAGAGTTTATCGAAAGACAGTTTTCAATAACATACACACCTGAAGCTGAAGCCGCAACCTGCTTCAGTTCCTGTGTCCTGGCTTTCCAAGCCCTGCAATCTTTCTTCCAGTGTCCACTCTTATGATAATAGAAGCATTCCTCCATTCCCACAAGCTTCCCCGCAATCTTTGTTGCCATTTCTTTTCCCTTCGTACCCACTTTACTAACACCGCGCCTTGGTTTGGCGGGGGCTTTCTTCCTCTTTCCCTTGGCTTTCGCCTTAGACCTAGAGGAAGAAGATCCTCCTACAAACAAAGCGGGTGTTTCCCTACCTTTCTGTAGGGTGCCCTCTGCGCTCCTCAGCATGTTGAGGAGTTCTGAAAGTTCAACTTCCTTTTCTTGTAAGTTGAAGTTCAGTATAAACTGGGCGTAAGTGGATGGAAGGGACTGGAGAATTAAATCTGTATAGAGTTCACTTTCCAACGTGGTCCCAAGTTCCGCAAGCTCCTCAATGTAGCCAATCATCTTAAGCACGTGGTCCGCTACCGATGATCCGACGGCCAACTTTGCCGAAAATAACTTTTTCGACACTTCGTATCTTGCGATACGAGACTGCTCTCCATACAGTTCTTTTGTATGAAGAAATATGGATTCCAAGTCCATATTCTCGTGCCTCCTTTGATGTTCATTGTCCATCGAGGCAAGTACGAGGCACCTGGCCTTCGCGCTATCAATCTCCCAGGTCTTACGGATTTCCTTATCCGCGACGCTGGAGGTGGGACTTGGGACGGGGGGAGCTTTGGTGGTAAGAAGATACCCCAGCTTGTCGTAAGTGATTGCCATCTTGACATTCCTGAGCCAATCTTTGTAGTTTGGCCCTGTCAATATATTTTTATCTAGAAGTAACTTAAGTCCAGTCATGTCGATTGGTCGCTGCAATTAGGAGAGAGAGAAGAAACACTTTAGCACGATGCTCTTGCAAGTTTAGAATGGTTTTTAGTTTTTCTAAACAGGATGGCTCCCACTGTCTCTCGAATCCCTCCTCAAACCATAAAGGAAGAATTAGTCGGGATCAATCCCACCGTACAATACTTGCTTAACCGTTCAGCCAGGCCAGTGCCGGTACTTCAAGGGAGGTTTTCCAACGCTTTCGCGAAGTTCCTTAATTAAATAACCTCTTTTCCCTGGGGGCGTAGCCCCGCTAACACCTTTCTAGGCACCTACTAGGTTTATAGCATTGATCGTTTAGTGAGAAATTTCCCGAGGAGTAGCATATACTCACAGTAGGATCGGGATCCAAATATCATCGCGTGACGAAACTGAAGGAATCCTACCAGAATCACCACACTCCAAATAGTATGCAAATCTAGCAAGTTTCAGTACTTATGAAACTCCCGATGTGGATTTTTGCCCCATGCTCTTATGACCTTGACTTTGGCCAAAATATCATAAGTCACATGTCAAGTTCTACCCGTCACTATCCAGGTTAATTTGGATCCACCCGTACCTACCCTTGACTTTGGCCAAAATGGCAGTACGACTGTCCCAAACCAACGCATCTATCTATGCTACACATGAACACCCAATAGCTACCAATCACTATGCCTTGACTTTGGCCAACATACATAGCTTGAATACTATTGCCTATTCATGCGAAACGACGGAGGGCTACGAATGGTTTTGGTAAAACCGTGAACGTAGTGAACTTGATATAATCGATGGAACGAGATAGCTTTTAGAAGGAGTGGCTCAAGCTCCGCATTTAAAAGTTATTTTTGAAAAGAACCGAGTGGTTTTTCGAAAGTGTTCCAACGACTTTAGCTTGGTTTATTATCTTGCATTAGTTCTTTTAATGCGTGATATTCTTGCATTAGTTCTTTTAATGCGTCCCATCATTTAATCCTACCATTGCAGAAAAGAACCAAAATATGACGTACGCTTATGCCATTCGCATTCGCCACGGGGCCCCGTCATCACCCGTTAGGTTACTTAACTAACGACAGAGCGGGGGCTGGGCTAGCGCGGCTGTAAAACATAAGCAACGCCTAAATAGTTATAAATATAGCAATGATAGACATTACAGATCACAGATGAATACATTGGATATACTAGGAATCTGCAATCCGTTCGAGCCTGCAACGAAAAGCGGATTACACGGTCGCGGTGAATAGCCAATACCCCACCCAAGACCCCTACGGGTGCGGCAAACTACCCGCCAAGTACTCGGCAGTTTGTGCACCCCTCCATGGGTCTATCCTAGGAGCAAAAACAGTAAAAAGAATTATACAATGACGGCTACAACCCCGACCCGGTTGTGCGGCCAAACAAATAATAATATTACATCAATTTACATGTTACAAATGAATGAAAGAAAAACAAAAGCTCATCTCACATCCACCCCGGCTATTCACCCGCGACAGTCCAACACATTCATATACACATTCCAATATCAAACACAGATCACAGAGATGTATAACCCCGACTAATCGACTTATAGCGATTAGCCGACGTTCAATACATTCAAACATCACAGATATAACCATCATAGTCAAAGTGTAGTGAAGTTCGGAAAAAATACGGAATTATAGGCCCCCAAAAACAATTTTCTATTCTGGAAAATCTGGGCACATATAATATATCTTAAAAATCCTAAAACCAACACAGAGATACACTGCACCAAAATCGAGGCAGAGAAGAGACAAAACGGCCGCGGATCCGCGGCGACATAGCTTGCTGTGGCCGCGGAAGCGCGGTCGTTTGGTCAGATCTCTGGCTCGTTTTTGGTGGTTATCTTTAAAAAACCCTGAGATAATATTTGGTATATAACAAATTTTGTTTTGACCAGAAATTTTTTTAACAGAAATTAGGGTTTTTGAAAAGTTTGGTTTTTGAATTTTTCGGTTCCGAACTTCGTTACACTTCACTACCTAGCTAGTTTAAGTTTAGTTAGGCTCTGATACCACTGTAAGTCCACGTTGCGACCCCCGGTTCTTACGGGGAGGCGGAAACGGTATAAAAATCAAATTTTTAGCGCATGGGGCAACATGGACTAACAAAGTCGGGATCTTTTCTAAACTAAACTAGCAAACAAGCTAAAGAGAGTTAGCTACTCGGAGAGATGGTTATACCTAACTTGAACTCCTTCTTCTTCAAACTTTTGTAGAGGTTGATGGTTCTTCCTTGTTGCCTTCTTCCGTCAAAGATGGATCCACCTGAGGGTTCAACCTTCGGGCTCTTTCTCGAACTTGGAGAGAACTAGAATCTTCGGCTTGCTAAACCTTTGATCCTAGAGTGAGTAGAGAGTGTCTAAAGGGTGCTTTTCTTTTAAGGAGAGGGATTCTTAACACATGAGAAGGATTCTCCTTTTGCTAGAGGAAGAAGAAGATGAAGTGAGGAGAGAGAAGCTAAATGATAGAATGAGCTATCTTTTTCTTTCTTGCAACCATAATACCAAAAGAAAAAGAATTATCAAATTAATAATAATAATGAAAATGAAATAGTTGATGGAAGGTTTAGGAATGACCATTATCATTTCAAACATTAAATGAAAATGCTAGAATCAAAGAGCATCTTTCTTTTGTAATGATGATGGTCAAAACTTCAACCATGGTCAACAAGTCAACCATGGTCAACTAGTCAACAAAAACCAACCATGACACAATTTCATTTTATTAATACTATTAATTGATATAACATAAATCCATTAGGGTTTGGAAAAAGACGACTGTGAACTGTGCATACGCACCCGTTCCGAAACCCTAATGAAAGTCCTCTTCCTCCTCCTCAAACAACTGTGCATACACACCTGCATTCTTGTTCCGAGGAACATGAATACTGAGAGATAAAAGCAACCCCAAAACATATACCAGTATCTGACTCAAACCAGAGCCAGCCAGTAAAATCCGTCCCGACTCCAAACGTGCACAAGTGCGCGAATGAGAACGAACCCTGTCGCAAAACCATGCGACCTCTACTCTGTTTTGCCCAGAGGCGAATACCCTCTGTGTGGGACTCTAAAGACTCGACACTACGCTGGCAGTGGGTTTAACCACAGACCGCAAGCGGCACTAGCTGTGCGTAACGGTCCCCAGGTAGATGCCGACAAGAAGGCTGACGAGGTGAACCCCATCTGAACTCCTACTGAGTCTGAATGTGACAGTCTCCGTACAGTTCGGTCTGTTCGTCTAATACATCGCATGTCGGGCCTAGGGGCGGTAAAACGTCAGTCCCCTAATAGCGGTACAAGTCGTGTCGGAGTGAAGCCCAAAACACCCTGAGATAACACTGGAAGCCTACCAGTATATCTCGCTTGCCCTGGCCAGGGACTACTCGTGTAATGGCTCTCCTAGACACAGCGCGATGTCAACCCCCAATACCGGGAGAGACGAATCCTGTCTAACCGTCACTGCCTCCAAGTGCTTCGGGACTGCACCCAACCACCACCTGTTTGCACGACTCCTTTGAGCCGTGGTAGGGTAGTGATCAAAGTGCAGTGGGAACACACTCGAGGCGAAGTGCAGGTGTCAAGTCAGCGGACTAAGCTGTACTCATGTCACCTGGGAACTGATAACTGACGATAGGTATAATACCAACCTGTCAGTTCCCGACGAGTCCTGTCCAGTGTACTCGTAACCCAACGAGCACCCGTATACTATCTCCAGTACGACGTACTGATGGCTGTGGGACAGACCATCTCCCACACTGGGATGAGAAGCGCATACGCTAGTCTACTCCGGAGTATCGATGCCCTGTCTCGATAGTCCTGTGACTAGGGACCTGTATAAGGATGTGCTTATAGATTACCCAGCCCCCACTAGTGTGACTGCCATCACAACGCTGGTAATCAAGCAAAGATCCTAAGGGCTCCACTAATGCGTATAAGTGATATACAGAAATAAACAGAAGTACACATTGAAGTAGAAACAAACCAAGTAGCATACTACTATATTGAGCAAGATTGTTTATACAAGGTGAATATCCCAAGTTTCCATTAAGTAATATACAAACTAGTATGATACAGTAATGGCCTCTAGGGCATATACACTAACACATAATACCCACAATCCTATTTAAATCATATAACACTTATTTGCATGACTCACAGTACCCTTTTATACTATATACCCTATCGGACGATCGTGTGCATACAAATCATCTGATTCATATTCAATCATATCTTTAGATTATTTAGTACACTTTAACATGAACTTAACATCCATGATGGTTAAAATGTATGCATGTAATATTGAATCTATATCTTAAACTCAAACTGATAACCGTACATCTAATAATTTAACATGTACCTATTTGCATGTCATATTACATGTGCCAGTCTATTGTTCTAATAGTACCCATGCTTGTTTACTTATAACCATGATTATGCTAGTTTGATTGTGAGCACCCACACGATATCTTGTACACCTGACATGACTTGTTACGCCTACTACTTGACCCGACATGGTACCGTGCGACTCTTGATATGACACGACACTTATATACACCACACAGCTTGACCTGATGTACCATGGCCTTACCTGTTACCTGATCTTGTGTCTAATGCCAACAAACCTGACCTGCAGTCCTTACGGACCGTTCTTGTTGTCTATTCAGACAAACCTGCACTTACCTGATCCTGAGTTGGCATTAGTTCTTGATTACTTAATACCTGACTTGAACACATATAACCTGGGGGTATGGGGAAATCAATATTGTAACCGAACGTAACTCAAAGGGCCATCCTATTGTTTGCCGTTCTTCCGGGCGTTATGGAATACCCATTGTTTGCCGTTCTTCCGGGCGTTACGGAATACCCATTGTTTGCCGTCTTTCCGGACGTTACGGAATAACCACCGACGAGTTACGATGATGATTACATTACTTGGTTTCGAAGACTTTAGAATGCATAACCCGTAGCACAGTTTAGATACCTCTGCACGTTACTTATACTGACACCTTCACTGTTCTATTTTTCTCATTATGTTCTTGCTCATACTCAAACCTGCATGCTTTATTACCCCTGTTTATACCATAGTCACATAATTCGCGAATTATTCGCCGAATTCGCGAATAATTCGCGAATTTTTGATCAAACGAATTAATCTGCGAATTAATCGCCATTGTCGAACTGGCCGAATTATTCGCGAATAATTCGCGAATTATTCCCGAATTATGTGAAAAAACAACGAATAATTCAAAAAACAGCAAATAATTCACAAAATCAAAACCTAGCGTCTCATATATTAATTTATTGCTCGAAATCCTTCCCGAACATTTCCCGAACACTTACCGAATCTTTCCCGAATACCTGCCGATTTTTTCCGAATAGTTCTCCGAATCCAAATTTTCGTCCTCGCCGAATTATTCCCGAACGGTGAATTGTGACTATGGTTTATACTATTGCTTGATTTTATGACGCGCTGACGTCTGGGTTTTGCATGGCCCAGATTCCGTACCTTTGCTGTAGTCCGGGCAGGAGTACTTCAGCCAGCAGGCTGAACTGTGAGGTGTCAGCAGCAGTTAGTTCTTTTATTTCCTGCATTTTATTCCTATTGTGAGCCCGCATTATGGGACATACATTCCAGTTATTTGGTATTGGATCTTTTGCTTTCGCATTTTTTATTATTATTCTTGACTCATGATATCTTGGCCTATGGACATGTTTTGGATAGTTTTATTTTGTTCTTGATATCTCTACAGCCGTAATGTGACTGTGGATAGATACTTCCTACCCACAGGTAGCATGGTTGGCTATGTCACGTGCCCATATTAGCGTACTCTGGGAAGCGGGGCGTGACATGGTTCTTTTGGTATCAGAGCCTAGGTTAGTCGGGTTGATTCTTTTGTAGTTGGGTATTGTACCCAATACACGAATCAGAATACCCGTGTTTAGGAAACATGTCCTGCCACCTTGACGTTTTACCGTTCTTGAATCAAATTCATCCTGATTATATCTTTTACGATGTGCAAACTTCCTTTGCATATCGACTCGAAACCTGATTCCTTGTTATCTCTAGGACTTAGGCGACTTGGGTGGAGTTATGTAATTGTGGCTATGATACCGCGGCATAGTTACAATGCGGTACTCTATTTAAGTAACTCGGAGTTCTAGCCTTGATCTACATTTTGAATCCGTTATCACGCTAACCCTTGGGTGTTTTGATTTCAGGAATATGGCAGACAAGAATCTGAAGACGTACCAAAGGCGTGTTGACGAAGCCGCCATGCTTGGAGTAATACGGGGAATGTTGGAGAATCAAAAGAGGCAGACCGAGCTGATTCAGTAGCAAGCTGAATCTTTTCATGAAGGTTTGTGGACCGTTCAGCGGTCCATGAGCAATGTTGTGGCCAGACCAGTGGATCGTGTGGGTACCGTGGCGGATTTCAGGAGACTGGGTCCGTCTGTCTTCACTGTCCTGGAGGAGCCTTTGCCAGCGGAACAGTGGCTGGTTGATACGGAGAATTTACTTGTTGCGGCACAGATCCCAGAGGATAAGAGGGTGGATGTAGTACGCATCCAGTTGGTAGACTACGCCCGTGAATGGTGGCTTGTGGAAGAGACCCGCTTGCCCAAGCCGATCAGTTGGGCGGATTTCTCGAAGAGTTTCTTAGAGAAGTTCTTCCCGAGGACTGCACGGGAGGAAATGGAAGAAAAATTCGTCAGCTTGAAGCAGAACGGCGCACCTGTAGATGTGCATGTAGCTGAGTGGACGCGGCTCAGTAGATTCGCTGGACCTTTGGTTGCCAGCAGTGCTGATAGGGCAAGAAGGTTCATGCGCAGTTTGGATGTGGACATCCAGAGGCAGATTGTCTCCCTGGGTTTGACCACTTTCTCACAAGTACTTACAGCAGCCAGAGAGCAGCAGAGTCTATCTATGAAGACCGGGGGTACATCGCAGCCAGCAGTTACAGCACGGAAGCTGGCATTTGCACCAAATCGAGCACATGGACGCAAAGGTATTCCGGTGGACAGGCGTGGCGTTGTACCAATGAAGAAGCCAGTTTTGCCCGAGCAAAAAGGAAGGGTGTTGTGCGATTACTGCCAACGACCGGGTCATTATCGAAGAGATTGTCGTAAGAGGCTTGGACTGTGTCTTATTTATGGATCAGCAGATCACACCATTGATACTTGTCCATCAAAGTTAAGGTTGAAGGAAGATACTCAGAAGCCACCGCAGAGACAGTTTCAGGAGCAGAAGCTGATAACTCAGGGACCCAATCAAGCTCGAGCCTTTACCCTGACGGCTGAAGAGGCTAAAGCCCTAGAGGAAGTCGTTTCAGGTACCTTACTTGTTCATGGTTTTCTCGCATTAGCGTCTTTCAATTCTAGTGCATCCCATTGATTTATGTCGTCCAAGTTTATTACTATACACTCGAAGAATTGCACGACCCTGTTTAGTTTTGGGACATACATACTGGGAATGGGAAAATCATAACTAATAGAAGGTGTAAGGACTATTCTGTTGTTGTTGGCGGACGGGAGTTAATTGCAGATTTTCTTAGTGGTTGTTACCGGCAGTTGTGAAGTCATCTTGGGAATGGATTTCTCGGCGCTTTCCACGCTCACATTGAGTGTAGAGTAAAGAAAGAGAATTTCCAGATTCCCGGACATCCAGAGGTTGTCTAGAGAAAGAAATTCTGTCGGGCCAGTTGAGTTTAGGACTAGGCCGACAAATAGTGTTCTTCGTCGATGGAAGTTGTTCAGAGGAAGTGCAAGCTGTTGTTCATGATTTTCTGGACATGTTTGAAGATATATCGGGTTTATCGCCGAAGCGAGACATGGAGTTCGCAATTGATCTTATTCCTGGTGCAGCGCCAGTATCTAAAGCATATTATCCAATGGCACCAGTGGAGTTGGAGGAAGTCAAGAAACAGGTTGCTGAACTGCTTGAGAAGGGTTGGATTCGAAGCAGTAACTCGCCTTGGGGAGCTCCAGTTCTTCTAGTAAAGAAGAAAGATGGCACAAGGAGGATGCGCATCGACTATCGGTATTTAAACCGGGTGACTATTAAGAACAAGTACCCGATCCCCCGCATTGGCGAATTGTTAGAGCAGCTTAGTGGCGCAAGGGTATTCTCGAAGTTGGATTTGCGGTCCAGATATCATCAGGTCCGAGTTAAACCAGCGGATATTTGCAAGACTGTGTTCCGAACTCGGTATGGACATTACGAGTATTAGTGATGCCCTTCGGAGTAAAGAATGCACCAGCGATATTTATGGACTTGATCAGCCTAATCCTTCCACCATTCTTGGACCAAAGTTATAGTGGTATTTATTGAAGAGCATGCAGAGTATTTGGTGATCGCACGGCGGACAATGAGGCAAGGAAGATTGTACGCAAAATTGAGCAAGTGCGAGTTTTGGCTTGAAGTAGAGAAGTTTTGGGGCATATCGTAGCTGGAAATGGAATCGCCGTTTATCCAAGGAAGATTGCAGCAGTTCAGGATTGGCCGATTCCGGAGTTTGTTGTAGAGATCAGAAGTTTCCTTAGACTCGCCGGGTATTACAGATAGTCGTGAAGAACTCATGAAGGAGGTGCACAGTTCAGCATGTTCCGTACATTTAGGAGGCACGAAGATTGTACCGAGTTTTACGACAGCATTTTGATGGGGAGGCATGAAACGGGAGATTGCCCGCTTTGTGGCAAAGTGCTTGGTGTGTTAGCAAGTTAAGGCTGAACAACAAAGGGTTGCTGGTGGATTGCGGCCACTTCCGATCCATGGAAGTGGGAACATATAACCAAGGGTTCCGTGACGGCTCTACCGCAGAGTCCAAAAGGCAACAATGCAGTATGGGTGATTGTTGATCGTTGGACCAAAGCAGCTCATTTTATTCCTTCTCGGGTTGGTCAATCAACAGAAACTTTGGCGGAGCGGTACATGCAGGAGATTGTAAGATTGCATGGAGTACCGATGAGCATCGTGTCCGATCGTGACACTCGGTTCTTATCACACTTCTGGAGGAGTTTACAGGAAAGTTTGGGGACTCGATTGAAGTTTGGCACAGCTTATCATCCTCAAACTGATGGACAGTCAGAGAGAACGATCCAAACTCTTGAAGATATGTTGAGAGCATGCATGTTGGACTTCAAGGGTTCTTGGGAGGATCATCTGCATTTGGTGGAGTTTTCTTACAACAACAGTTTCCAGGCAACTATCCAGATGGCTCCATTTGAAGCTTTGTATGGTCGTAAATGCCGTTCACCTGTTTGTTGGGACGATGTCGGTGAACGAAGATCGTTGGGACCAGATTTGGTTGTGCGGACAGTTGAGAAAGTTAACACTATCAGGAATCATATGAAGGCAGAACGAGACAGACAGAAGAGTTGGGCAGATACGTCGAGAAGACCTCTAGAGTTCGCCGTGGGTGATTTGGTATTCTTGAAGATATCACCGACTAGTGGGATGATTCGTTTTGGAAGCCGAGGAAAGCTCAATCCTCGATTCGTTGGACCCTTTGAGATCTTGGAGCGTGTTGGTGAGGTAGCGTATCGTTTGGCGTTACCGCAATCCTTGGCGAATGTGCATGATGTGTTTCACGTATCTCAACTCCGTAAGTATGTTCAGGATGAAACGCATGTATTGGATCATTCGGAGCTGACGGTACCGGAAGACTTGACTTTTGAGGAGCGACCGGTTGAAATTGTGGATCGAAGGGAAAAGGTTCTTAAGAGCAAGGTTATTCCCCTTGTACTCGTTTCTTGGGTAATCGCTCGCATGGAGAGTCTACTTGGGAACGAGAAGATGAAATCCGGCAGAAGTTTCCCCATCTTTTCTTGTAGTTATTGGTCGTTTAATCTTGTTGTATTCTTTGAATTTCGAGGACGAAATTCTTTTTGTAGTTGGGTATAATGTAACAACCGAGTCCAATTCTATAAATTTCAGTTACCGTATGAATGGTAGGTGGTATTTATTTCATTGATCTTACCTGACTGTTGCTAGTTGAAATTTACCCGACAATTCAAATTCTTGCATATTACAATTTAAGTCATCTAAAATTTAATTAAAATATACTTGCCATGGCCTGCTCGGCACCCCAACCTTGTGGTTGCGTCCTTGCATCGTGTTCTCGTCCCGTTCAGTGAAACGGACGTGTTTGGACGACTACGCGCACATACGTGTGTCCGTTCTTGGGGGTATGCTTTTTAATTATAAAATCCTTCATTTTAAATTTTGGAACCCACCAACAATTTTCATATTTCAAATTCAAATTTTTGGACCTGACCCGGGCGCAATTCTGAAATATTTTGTAGCCCGCCAAGTTTGATTATTTTAATATTTTATTAAACAGTTCTGCTGCAAAATATTTCCTTAGTTATCTTTCACAGAATAAATCTTGCTAAATTTTTTTATAAACCTAAACAAACCCCAGCCAATCAAAGCACCCCATTCTTTAAACACCGGGCCCCACTTTTCCTCTCTCTTTCTTTCCCTTTCTTTTCCCCTGCTGTGAGTCTCTCTCTCTCTCTCTCTCTTCACTTTCTCTTTCCTCTCGCGCCCTTTCTCACAGATCTCGCGATCACTGTGCACTCCTCGAATCTCGTCACCCCCCGCGTGGATCTCGTCACCTCCCTCTACATTTCTTCTTCTCCTCCCTTTCGTTATCAGCCCATGCAGAAACCCTCGCCTCCACGAACCCAACTCCTCACCGCCTTCAAAACCCTAACCTTGTTCCTCGTCGACACCCCTGCAGCCCTTCTTCTCCATCGTCTATTCTCCTTCTTCCTCCCTCAAAAGAAACCCACTAAACCCAAAGTAAAACCCATCGCGGCCGTAACCGACACTGCCATCTTATCGCCGCCGACTTCCTCTTCTCGCCGTCACCACCTCCCTATTCCTCTGCTCTCTTCCTTTGCACTTTCCCGAGCAACAAACCTGCAACGTAACCCCACCAAAAACAAAACCCTAGCCGAGCCATTTCCCTGCAACTTGCAATCTGTCGCCTTGACCTCGCCGGCGATCCTTACCGACGACTACCCACCTTGGCAAACACAGTCGTCTCCCAAACCCCGTAAGCAACCTTCCTCCTCTTCTTCTTCTTCTTCTTTCTCTCTTTTCATCTTAAAATTTTTCTCTCTCTGTTAAGGATTTGAATCCTTTGTAGATCGGCGGAGCCCCGTCGACGTCACGCCAACGACGCATCCATCCCTCTGCAATCCAGTGGGTATGTCCCTTCTTCTGTATCCTTCGATCTCTGTCGATTTGTGTTTTGCAATATCTTTAGTGTTCACTGGATTTACTGTTCTCCTTGTGGCCGAAATCCGACGGTGCCGACGACGTGTCCCGACGTTCCAGCCTGGACCCCTGACCCGCGCGACTCCGCCGTTCGTCGTTTGGGTTCATTCCGTGAACCGTGCGCGCGTCGTGATTTTTTCCCCGCCGACGCGTAACGTTCCGTTTTCCGTTTCTTGAATCCGTCGAGGCAAGTGAAACTTTCTACATGCTAATTAAATTACTATATAACCATTTAAGTGCATGTTAATTCTGTAATTTACATTTAATGCCATAGTTTCCATTTTTACCAGTTCGACGTCCCGTTATCTCATTTTAGATTCATCGTTCGAAACATACCTTATGGCATTTAGTTCTATTTTACATAATACCCACAATCCTATTTAAATCATATAACACTTATTTGCATGACTCACAGTACCCTTTTATACAATATACCCTGTCGGACGATCGTGTGCATACAAATCATCTGATTCATATTCAATCATATCTTTAGATTATTTAGTACACTTTAACATGAACTTAACATCCATGATGGTTAAAATGTATGCATGTAATATTGAAACTATATCTTAAACTCAAACTGATAACCGTACATCTAATAATTTAACATGTACCTATTTGCATGTCATATTACATGTGCCAGTCTATTGTTCTAATAGTACCCATGCTTGTTTACTTATAACCATGATTATGCTAGTTTGATTGTGAGCACCCACACGATATCTTGTAACCTGACATGACTTGTTACGCCTACTACTTGACCCGACATGGTACCGTCCGACTCTTGACATGACATGACACTTATATACACTACACAGCTTGACCTGATGTACCATGGCCTTACCTGTTACCTGATCTTGTGTCTAATGCTAACAAACCTGACCTGTAGTCCTTACGGACCGTTCTTGTTGTCTATCTAGACAAACCTGCACTTACCTGATCCTGAGTTGGCATTAGTTCTTGATTACTTAATACCTGACTTGAACACATATAACCTGGGGGTATGGAGAAATCAGTATTGTAACCGAACGTAACTCAAAGGGCCATCCTATTGTTTGCCGTTCTTCCGGGCGTTACGGAATACCCATTGTTTGCCGTTCTTCCGGGCGTTACGGAATACCCATTGTTTGCCGTCTTTCCGGGCGTTACGGAATAACCACCGACGAGTTACGATGAGGATTACATTACTTGGTTTCGAAGACTTTAGAATGCATAACCCGTAGCACAGTTTAGATACCTCTGCACGTTACTTATACTGACACCTTCACTATTCTATTTTTCTCATTATGTTCTTGCTCATACTCAAACCTGCATGCTTTATTACCCTTGTTTATACTATTGCTTGATTTTATGACACGCTGACGTCTGGGTTTTGCATGGCCCAGATTCCGTACCTTTGCTGTAGTCCGGGCAGGAGTACTTCAGCCAGCAGGCTGAACTGTGAGGTGTCAGCAGTAGTTAGTTCTTTTATTTCCTGCATTTTATTCCTGTTGTGAGCCCGCATTATGGGACATACATTCCAGTTATTTTGTATTAGATCTTTTGCTTCCACATTTTTTTTATTATTCTTGACTCATGATATCTTGGCTTATGGACATGTTTTGGATAGTTTTATTTTGTTCTTGATATCTCTACAGCCGTAATGTGACTGTGGATGGATACTTCCTACCCACAGGTAGCATGGTTGGCTATGTCACGTGCCCATGTTAGCGTACTCTGGGAAGCGGGGCGTGACAAATATCACCATGCAAAGCATGAACTAAAAAAGAAATCAAAAGACAAAACCGAGTGGGTTGTAGCATCTGCTAGTTTCGCTAAAGAGGTCACTCCCGGTGAATGGATCTCGGCTCTTTCCTTATCGAATAAGGTGTTGGATATTCTACAAGGAATACCGCTGTGCAAAGCAAGAACTAGAGCTACCAGTTTTTAAAACAAGATTCTACAACATCTTTAGGTTTCTTTTATTTCATTAATCTCATTAATGAAGTCCCATCAATTATGCTTCATAAGTATCACAGAAGAAACGAAAGCAGCCATATTTATTATTTATCATATATATAATATAAGTATTCATCTCAGCATATAAAGTGATCACATCACAAAATATCAGCAGCAGAAGAACACATATGAAATATTGGATATAGTAGGAATTCTGTGTTTTAATTAAGCCAGTAAAAACGTGGATTCCACGGTTGCGATGAATAGCCAAACCCACATCCCTAGACCCCTACGAGAGCAGCAAGCAACCCTACCAATTCTAGAGTTAGGAGACCCGGACTCGACTCCTCGAGATGGTCTCCCACTGGACTCTAGAACCCGGTTACTTGTGCTCCCCGCCTTGGGTCTATCCTAATGCGGAAAAGTAAATAATATACATCAATGGTGACATCATCCTCAACCCGGAAGTGCCCCAATAAAAGAATATTACATACAAGCTTTTACATGAATGAAAATGAAAAACTCTCATCTCACATAAAACCCCCGGCTATTCAAAACACGACGATCCAATATAACATATCACAGCAGCACATAACATCACATGTCATCAACGTAAGTAAATATGCGTATCCCAATTGTCGTTGACATATAGCACCGAAACCAGCAATACACCACATATTACACTTACGGTCGCAGAAAAGAAAGTGAAAAACTACAACAATTGGAATCCGCAACCACCTTAGACATTATAAACTCAATGTATCACATACTTTGGATTTCATTCCTAACCAAATGAATTCCTTAGACATCACATGCCTAACAATTATAAACCCCACATTTTAGTCTCGATATTGAAAACACTTTCCAATAACCAGTCGGGTAATTCAACAAGATTCCCGACAACCAGATCGAATGCTCGTCGGAAACTTTAGTAGACGGCCGCACCCCCGATGCCGTCGACGAAGTGCACTTAGGTGGAACACCGCGGCCGCGAGCACCCTAACGGATGCTTTTGGCGACGGGGTTCTCCTACAGTCACTTGGTCGGGGCTATGGGGCGTGGATATCTAGTAAGGTTACTCGGCGAGTATCCGCGTACGCTACGTGATTGCGACGGACTTTTGATCCACATCAAAATTCCGTGGCAACCGATCAAATGAGATTAAATTGCTAGATTTATAAAATTCAAATTAGTTTTCACAAAACTAAACTTTGTGGATTCCAAATATTGTATCACAATCACAGATAGCTAGAAGATGTTAAACTTTTCGATCGAATCATCAAACACCCAAAATTTCCCAAAGAGCTCAACACTTGAGCGGAGTTTAAAAAGTACCCAGAACATGCCACAACACCTATGGACCAACCGTAGAAAGGTCAACCCTTGCCTCACCTATGGTGCCGCAGAACTACCACCAAACCCTATGGTTTTGTGGCGGTTCCGACGGTCACAGAATCGAGTTAGGGTTTCGTTCTTCTAGAGGGTCCACATAATCACCTGCATGATTTTCTGATTATTTTAAACACGGAAAAATCCAGCTCTTGGAAAATTTCTTGCGAGGGAAAAATTGGGTTATTGATATCCGTTCGAACTTTTTAACGTCGTCTAAATAACCCAAAATGATGTTAGAATTACGACTAAGAAACACTCCGAATTGCCTTTGCACAAAGATAACATCACATGAAATTTTAGCAAAAACAAGTAACACCTGAAATACCAAAACCCAGAGACTGGAACACAGGAAAAATTTGAAGCCAAAAAGCTTCAGCAAAACCGGTGAGCTCGGAAATTATAGCCTTGTGGCCGGCCAAAATCCGGTGGGAAGGGGTCAAATTTGTACTGTGTTCATGTTACATCTCATATAACATTCTGTAGTTGGTTAAAAAAATTGACACTTTAAAAATTTCGACAGAAATTAGATTTTTATTTCGTGTGTTTCGGAGTTGTTTCGGTTTCGTAATTCTACAAATATCGTCTAATTATCTAGCTTGGCTCTGATACCACTGTTGGGTTCCCTAGGGCGGCGGCAAGGTTTCGGGTGGTATCGTCCATGCCGTTTTCAAATTTTTACCGTACTAAAGAACCTTAACATAGAATCTTAACTAGAGATTTAGACGAATCAAGCATGCAAACTACTTTACATCTAAGTGAATGAGGAATACAACATTTGTAGACCGGTCCTTCACTTCTAAAGCTCCGTGTAGTAGTCCCTTCGCTCCAAGTAGTGAACACCCAAACTCTAGTGAGGGTTCACATGAAGAAATGAACAAGCTTGCTCGAAGTCTTCGGGGCCGAAGATGATCTACGTTGAGGAGACTCAAGCTCATACTACCTCTTCACTAATGGTAGATTAGTGAAGCAAACACCCTAAACTAAATGGCTAATATAGTAGAGGATGATGAAGTAGGAATTTTGCTCACTTTAGATTTATTTTTCTCACTAGGATTCTTCATCTCTCCAAACCCTAGAATGCTTTTGGAGATGAGGAAGAAGATGAAGTAGAGAAAGAATGAAACTCATGAGGTGGGAATAGCAACCATGGGTGAGTTTGTGTCATACACTAACTCATGTAGAGACTAAACTATGGCTAAATAATGGTTAGGTTAATAAATATCTTAAGCAAAACAAAACTAGTGGACTAAGTCAATGGGCTCAACAAGATTCTCCAGGCTTCTAGCCATGACAAAATTCCAAACAATTTTGAATTTCTTAAATAAATAAAAACCCTAGGATTATCATAAGCATGGTGTGAGTCTCATACACCCATGTAGCATGTATCATCTAGCATGACACAAAATAATGTACATTAATATATATCACATATATACTAAGTGTACACAAGTGAGAAAAAGAAATGTTTAAGTGAGCTAATATTAGTTAATGTAATTCAATATATCAAATATATAACTATACATTAAATTATTAAATCAACACTTGATTTAATAATCCGGCTATATCACATATAACCGACTAATATCATATGTATCAATTTATCGAATCAACACTTGATCCGATAACCCGGCTATATCACATATAACCGTCTGATATCACATATCGCGAAAATAGAATGCGGTATCACATACGCGCATTAATCTCGGTCCCGCACATATCACATATGTGCTCCTACTTCGTTTCGCATGAACCAGGAAACCTCTGTGTAGGACTCTAAAGACTCGTCAATACGTCGGCAGTAGGTGATGATCATATCAAACACCCACAAGCCGCAAGCGGTCTGCTAAATGTAACGGCCACCCGGGTATTGAGCGATCAGAAGATCAACAAGCAAGCCTGCTCATACTCCTGCGAATCCAATCAGTAACACTACCGTACAGTCCGGTCTCTTCGTCTGATATGTCGCATATCTCAGCCTGGGGGGTGGTAAACGTCAGACCCCAATAGTCCTGATAAGTCATGCCGATGTGAGGTCCATAACGGTTCGAGAAACTACTGATAACACTTACCGGTAGATCTCAGCAACCCTGGCCAGGGATTTCCTGTTATGGCCAATCAAGCATAGCGCAACATCAACCCCCAATACCGGGAGAGACGAAATCCCTTCTTATCGCTCATTGCCTCCATGTGACTCGGGACTATACCCAAAAACCACCGTTTTGAACGATCTCTTGAATGTGGTATGGTGGAAATCAAAGCACAGTGGGAATCACATAAGACTCTATGACGATCTCGGGTCGACAGACTAACCTGTACCAGTGTCACCAGAGAACTGCTATCTGACGATAGGTATAATACCATCTAGGAGTTCTCGGCGAGTCCGTTCAGTGTACCGAGTCTCCACTGAGCACCCGTATACCATCTCTAATGTCAAACACCAATGGATATGGGATCATACATCGCCCATCATATGGGTCGAGAAGCGTATACGCTGGTCTACTTTGGAATATCGATGCCCCGTCTCGATACCGCCATGACTAAGAACATTTGAAGGATGTACTTACCGACTACCTTTGCCCCACTAGTATGATCTGCATCATAATCCTGGTAATCAAGTACTCATCCTAAGGGCTTTATCAACATTTAATAGAGAGACAATAAAAGTACATATTAAGATAAAGAGCAACCAGATAGCATACTTCATGTCGAGCAAGAAAGTCCTCCCTATATATGTCCAAGCATCCACTATAATATACATCACATGTATAATAATGGCCTCTAGGGCATACATATAACTAACACAAAGTACTCCGCCGATTCACTCATAAGGCCGTTTACAGAATCACTCCTAGCCGAGCGTGTCTCGTCCAGGAACAAACTGCCCAAAGTGCCTCCTTTTGACGAGAAGTCCGACCCGGAGGACCACTTGGACGCGTTCACGGCCGCCATGAGCTTCCAAGACAACTCGGATGTGACTCAATGCAGGGCCTTCCCTACCACCCTTATCTGAGCTGGTCGGGATTTGTAACGACTCTAAAATCTTTGTACGTAAATTTTCTATTAATATACAAGAAATGAGTTTTACAGCCTGAGTTTGAGTTATAAGTTACTTTTGTTAAATAACAGCAAGAAACAATTTGTAGCTCACTAGTAAAGCCTTTGCACTACTGTGACGTAGTCCTTGTATTCGATTCCCATCAGACACAATTATTTTTTTCTGATTTTTTTAACTTTTTGGAAGCCCAAAATATTGCACGTACAATACACGGGGAAATGAAAAGTTTAGAAAAATCAAACATGTGGAAAATGGTTTAATTATTGAATTGATCAAGTGGCACGAATCTCGAGGCAAATGCCTCGAGATCGACCGGCCAAACTCGCAATAAAACCGGCACCGACGGTCGGATGAAGCCTAATAAAGCCCGTGCTTTGCACACTTGTTCTTCAGCTACCCCTAACCCTTCTGCACTATTTGATTTCCCTGCAACCAAACAGAGACCTTTCATTTGACAATTAAACACAATTTTAATGCTTTTCATCTACATTTTTAATTCCCAAACCCCAATTCTCCACTATAAATACCACCTCACACTTTGGCTCAGCACCATTCTGAAAATTCTAGCCAAAACTCTCTAAAAAGTTCCTGGTGCAAGTGAAGTAAAGTGGAGTTAGCAAGCAAGTTGATTCCGACGAAGATCGAAGCAAATTCCGGAGCTCCTGCGACGCAACGAAGACACCCTTTCCTTCCTAACCCTTTCTTTGAGCTTTCTAAACCATAAGTTCCTACCAAACTCTTTTTCTCTTTATTGAATTTCATTTTTAATCAAAATCGGTAAAAGTGGAGTTATTATCGATATTATTTTTTCTAAAACCTATAACTCCATTTTCCTTTATCATTTGGACAATCTAATTTTACCACTTCACTTATAATCTTAATACTAATGTTTAGAATAAATTTTATCCAAAAATCTCATATAAATCAATCATAATTGAACTTTTACATTAAAATACCTTGAACTTTGTTATCACATCTTTTCGACAAAATTGCTTAACAATACCTTTAGGAAAACTTCACGGGGTAACAACCTACCCCACACGTACACTTGGATCCATAGCACGATACTTCTTTTGTATGAATATTTGTTACGAACAAAAATTTACAATAAAATACCACATAATTCTAAAACCGGATTTCTTCTAAAGCGGTATTTCATTTCCTTTATGATCATGCATCTACAACCCTCTTTAGGGGACCCGCTAATAGATGGTGTGGATTATCGCACATCCTTAGGCTAGTAGAGCGAGATGCAGACTTCCTCACGGAGCATTCTATCTCGAAAGGATTTAAATACGTTTTTAAGAAATACGAATTTTCTAAATAAAATAAAATTATTTTTAAAATTAAAATTATATAATAATTATAAATCCATATTTTCAAAATATAATGAATTTATATTTTTCTAAAAAATGAAAGATTAACAAATGCCAATAAAATGTCATCAAGATACCAAACAAGACAAGTTTTTCAGTAAAATACCTTGAACTTTCCAAAACCAAGTATTTATCATTAAAATACCCCAAATACTTAAAATCCATGCTCATGTAAATCCTAAGTAATACTAATCACCCTCGAGCTTTACTTTTTAACTATATTAAAATATTTTTCATAAACCCCCCTCGAGTTATATAAAAACAATATTTTAAGGACTTTAGTAAATATATGTTTAAGCGGGATCAATTTTCTTGAGCCCCAAGGAGCCGGAAAAAGTGAGTGCTTGCCTATTTAAGGTAGACAATTTAACGGAGTTATCAATGGTAATTGTCTTGGAAAAATACAAATCATGCTGTCCATGTGCAGCAGTTACCAATGACTCCCGAACCTAATTCAAGAGCTAAATCTATTTACAAGTGTCTGACTCAGTCCGAGTCCAATTCAAACCTGAATCTAAAATTAAACATTAATACTTGATCATGAACATGAATACTCGAATCCAAACATTAATATCAAACATGCATACTTGACCTGACTTGACCGAACCATGGTTATAAATTGACTTGACTTCTTGAATATATGACTATATCCTGAATATGAATACTTGAACATTTTGTATCCATGGTTTCGGCAGTACTTGTAAATATAATCTATACAATACATTACGTGGGTATAAAGGGGTAGATTGGTACGGAACGTATATCGTGGCACGATAGGTCACTTAAAAGACACCTACATGAATTCATGTGCCGTTGTCCTGTTGGTTATGACGGGGCCTTATACTATATATTACAATAGTCCACGGGGTAAGATGGACTTCTCTCGTTGTTGGGGTCAAAAATTACACCCCGGTTGACCAATTCAAAGTCAAAGTCAACCCCAGGCCAGGTAGGCCCAAGCCCAGGTCAAGTGGGCCCATGCCCAAGTCGAGCCCCGCGGCCGGCCTACCCAATGCCAAAATGAAAATTATGTGATAAATACTTTTGATGTCATTTTTATGAATAAATGTAAGAAAAATGGGCATAAAGCCAAATTTTTGTAAAGCTTTGTAAAGCTCAATTTTTGTAAAGCTCATGGCACATGTGCAAAAGAAATAAGCACATGAGGCATGGGATGGGCAAAATGCCATTTTGTAAAGCCCAAGGGGCTAAGTGTAAACTTATAAGCCTATATAAGTGTAAAACTCGGGTTCCTTGCATCAGTATTTTTTTTATTTTTTTATATAAATAAATAATTCAAACCAAAAGCCTACCCCATCACTCTCGCACCCAACCTGACCCGGCCCAGCCCACTTCCCTCCTCCTCTTCCTCCCTCTTCTTCTTATTCTTTCCTTCACCGAGTCTTTCCCACGTCCCTCCTCCTTCCTCACAACAGCCCCCATGAACCGCACCCCTCCACGACCGCGTCTCCCTCGCAACTGCCCCCGACTCTCGCGCCCACCTCCCTATCTTTTCTCAACCTCCTCTCTTTCTTTTCCTCATCTCGCTCAACCCATGACTCTTCTTCTCCGTTCCCTGTGCATATGACCGAGCCCCCAACCGCCTCCCCATGACCCGCTCCACGTTCGCCCAACGCCTCTAGATCTTTGCGTGCCTACCTCCTCAAATCTCGCTAGCTCGCAACGGCTATCTCCCTCTCCATCTCTCTCTTTCTCACTCCCACAAATCCACCGCCGGCCACCACCCTCTCTCGAGACCCCCACAACACTCTCACTGTCTCCTCGCAGAGCACCACCGGAGCTACCTCCACCAACCAAGACGAGCCTTTACTACCCTTCCTCCGACGAGCTCCTATCCATCGCCGACCAACTCCAAGCACCCGAGCCCACTACACCCTTCGCCACCGCCTCCGCGGCCACCTGCGCTCACTTCATCACCAACGACCTCCTTCGACGTGGACCCAAGCTCGAGCTCCTTCATATTCAACAATCCTCGATCCCAAGCCGCCATAGCCCACTACAACCACCACAGTCACCAACCTCACCGCCAGTGCCGTCTTGACCCCCTCTCACCGCACCATCATAGTCGAAGAGATCTGCCATCTACTTTCGAGCACCACCAACACCCCTAGCAACTAAACGAAACCCTTACACCACTCACAGCCGCTACCACTGCCTCCGCCGTCGTGGCCACCCTAGAGCCGCCGAACTCCTCTCACCTTCGAGTCCATCGGCAACCCACAGCACCGAACACCTTCCCCCTGCGCAACCCCAGAAATCCATCAAGACAAGGTCGAGTTTTGTTCACGTCGAACCCAATTCCCGACGAACCAAGGACGTTGCTGTCATAATCATCACTGTCGTGCCGTTAATATTGCTGTGTCGTTGCCAACGTCAGAGACAATAGCAGTAGCTGCAACAACAAGCAGCTAATAGCCAAGTACCCCGTTGCTTAAGCCCAAGCCAAGCCCTAAGCTTATCGCACCCTTCGGCATTTCATCGAGCACGTGTATCCGTCGCCTTAGCTGCTGCCCTCATCACCTTTATCACCGACCAAGCTATGGCCTAGGTCGTGGTAACCATCACGGTCGTCAACGCAGTCGCCGTCGCAGCATCACACACGTTCGTCGCAACCTCTATCGCGCTCGAGCCTCGTGTCGCGCCGTGCCGGCTCCATGACGTTCATCGTTTTCTCGTGTGTCGAGACGGATAATCTCCATGTTCATCGCTTCTATACTAGCGATCGAGGCAAGTGAACCCCCTTTTACTTGTGAAATCATGCTATATACATATATGTTAATTCAACTTGATAAATGATAATTATACAGGCGTAACAAGTGTTCGATATGATTACCGGACTTAAAACCTTAATGATAGTAAAATTTTCTTAATCAATAGTTCATCTTACTATTAATGTGTAGCGTATAAAATGTTATGATCGAAACGATTAAATTCCGCATATGAAACGACGTCCCTAGGATGCGTCGTAAAATCTGATTCCTGCCGTGCACGCTACATTGAAAAAATTCATATTAAATTGAATATGATTCGTAATGAAATGTTTAATGGCTCGTATCGAAGAAAACAGATAAACCTACAACACCATATAATCGATCTCTGAATTTTAATAAGTTATAGCAACGAAAACTGAGGCGATTCATGGCTCTAGACTGTAGTCCACAACCAGAGTCTTTACCTTTACTCGTTTTTCAACGCATGTTTCTCCATTTTTAAGTGCGCAAGTGTGCGGAACCATGCATAGAAGCGTAGAGATTGAATTAGATTTCCAACGGTACTAGTCTCATTGCATTTTGGCGTCGTTTGATATTTATAACACCTTTTAAACCGTCGATGTGTTCTGTAGTTTCATGCATAAACAGAATGTATATCTTAACCCTAGACAGTGCATATCTCCCTGTATACAGTGGATATTATTGATTCGTCTGGTGCGTTGGAAACATAACAGGAAAATATAAATATTATCTAACTGCAGCATCGCCTAATTATGCTCCCAACAGGGAGTAATACGTGTTACGGAACGGACTTCCAGTTCAGAAATTGGATTTCCAGCAATAAACACTCAAAAGGGAAGGGCCGTAACTCGCAAACCTGAAACCCGAATGACTCGAGACCAATTTTTCTATACAGATAATTTAATACACTGTTTATTCCTTTTATATTGTTTCTCCAAATTATGCACGTGTGATTTTATATGATTTTTCTAATCCAACCGACACCGGCTGCTCATATATATTTAGTAGTGCATTTACTATATCATCATCATGTGGCATGACTGTTATACCCTTTGTAAATAGTGTTCATTTGTATAGATACCCTAGTGACTTTCTTAGATTACCAAGTGATAGTGTTAGTGATGGGATTGTGGTAAGTGCGTTAGTGTAAAAGCGTGATTGAATAGTAGAAGTGACACGTACTTGTACACAATCAGCGGAACCATTTAGTTATTGCAATGTCGACGTCTATGGGGAATATATAAGTGTAAATATAACTGGTATGGGACGGGTATGGAAGCACTTATATTAGTGTCATAGGTAAGATATCGAGGACTGTCCACACATCTTGGATACTAGTCGTGACATGCTTGATGGAGACCCTGTCTCCAATTCTCGCGTAGACTTGTCATGGAGCGACTGGTATTTAGATTCATGGTCGGTGTTTGATGTATACCACAGGGTGTGGGGTAGTTTGAGTGTGGGTTCGATCAACGGAATCTCAGGAGTCCCATTGCCGGCATATTTCGTGATTTCATGATATTGTTACCGATTCTTACTGATCATGATTCGGGCCCGTGTTTCCTTGCCCCTGGGCCTTACCTTTGGATTGGGAATACTCCTGTGGTGGTTCACGCTTACCTTCGTACCGACGATAAGTTTAATGACTTGGACTTTGAGACTTAGAGATTGATAGGTTTAGTGATATGGACATTGCATTGATCACTGATTCGATACACATGCTTTATTATTGACTTGTACCGGTTACTTCATGCTCATGTCATTACTCCATATTTACTGCTTCATGTTCATCATCATTGCACGTATTACATATATATATTGCTAATGTGTCGCTCTGACAACCTGAGTTTTAATGCTCAGAGGAAGAAGTGGACCTGACTAAATTTGAGAAGATCGCGGAGATCCGGACCAGCGAACCAACGGTATCATTCCTCTGATATCACTGGTTAGTTGTCTCTTTCGTTTGTATCCGTTGCGCTCAATTTCATTACATCTGATAGTACTGGTGACTGTATTTCTCTTTATTCGTGCTGTGTTTTACTGATTACCATGTAATGCTAGAAGCCGAAGTGTGACTACGGCAGGATTTTTCCTTGACCGTAGGAGCATGGCTGGCCTTGTCACCCCTCGTGTTCCGTATTTTGGAAAGCGGGGCATGGCAATAAGGCAACATAACGATGAAATAAAAAAGAAGAATGCATTTCCCATCAAATCTCTAGGGTTTGTGCCTCCATCCTCATTCTCTCAAGTTCTTCTTCTTCCTCTTCATTTTCCAATTAAATCAAGAGCTTAGCTCTTTTTTTTTCAAAACTAAATAAAGTTTCACCATAAACCCACTGAAGGAGAGTTTAACTCTCATATCCGATCAAAAAAGAGAAGATTTTCACTACCTTCTTCTCCCTCCTTAAGATCCAATTTGAGAGAGGGAGAAGAAGGGAAATCCACCTCCCAAGACTCCATCAAGAGAAGAAAATGGGTCTGTTTTCATCATCCAAGATCTAAATCTTGGAGTTTCAAGAGAACCCATTTTGGGTTTCTTCTAAAAAAAGAAAGGAGGAAATCTTTTGGAGTTTAACTCCACAATAAAAATTCTTTTGGAGTTTAACTCCATAATAAAAATTCTTTTGGAGTTTAACTCCATAATAAAAAAATGGAAGTTTAAATCCAAATAAAATTGTTTTGGGAGTTTAATTCCAAATAAAATCTTTTAGAGTTTAACTCCATTTAAAAAAAAATTAAAAAAAAGAGTTAAAAAAAAGTTTTGGAGTTCACTGAGGGGGTTCCCTTCCCCACGTGAGGGGGGGCTCCCACTTAGTGGGAGCCCCCTGCTCCTTCACATGGGGGAGTGGGAGCGTTCCCCCCTCATGTGTAGGGGAGGGAGCTCCCACTTAGTGGGAACTCCCCACTCCCCTTCACGTGAGGAGGAGGCTCCCTCCTCCTTCTCGCGTGAAGGGAGAGAAGCTCCCATTCAGTGGGAGCTTCCTCTTAGGAAAAAAATAATAATAAATGTTTTTTTTTAGTTTTTGGAGTTTAACTCCGTATAAAATTTTTTAGGAGTTCAACTCCATTTAAAATCTTTCGGAGTTTAACTCCACAATAAAAAAAAATATCTTTTGGAGTTTAACTCCACAATAAAAATTCTTTTGGAGTTTAACTCCACAATAAAAATCTTTTTTGGGAATTTAACTCCACCTTAAATCTTTTGGAGTTTAATTCCATATAAAATCTTTTGGAAGTTCAACTCCAAATAAAAATTTTGGAGTTTAACTCCTTCAAAAAAATTTAAAAAAATTTGGAGCCCCCCTCACGTGAGGGGGAGGTTCCCACCAAATGGGAGCCCCTGCTCCATCTCACGTGAAGGGAAGGGAACTCCCACTAAGTGGGAGCTTTCCTCCATGTAAGGGGGAAGGGGCTCCCACTCCCCCTCACATGAGGGGGAGGAAGCTCCCACTAAGTGGGAGCTCCCCACTCCCCTTCACGTGAGGGGGAATGGGAGCCCCTTCCCCCCTCACGTGAGTGGAGGGGGGTTTCCCCTCCCCTTTTATTTTATTTTATTTTAAAAAAAGAGAAAAGTAAATAAAATATAAAAAATAAAATTTAAAAAACGTTTCTTTAATTTTTTTAATAAAAAAAAATCTTCTTTTCACAAATGAAAAAAAATGAACACATCCCTATTGTTACAAAAAAACAAACACACCAATACATCGCATTGAATTCGCAAAGCTCTGTTGAATCTAATAAGGTAGCGCCTCATGTGCTCTCCACGAGGATGCCAGCGCCAGAGCCAATCTTATAGGATTGGTAGCGCCTCACATGATCCTCACGCGAGCGCCAATGTACAAAACACAGAAGAGTTCATAAGAGTTAAACTCTTAGATAGCACCGCACGTGCTCCTCACGCGGGCGCCAATGTGTAAAGCACAGAAGAGTTCATTGCATAAGAGTTAAACTCTTATATGGCGCCGCACGTGCTCCTCATGCGGGCGCCAATGTGCAAAGCGCATAAATACCCATTATAAGAATTAAATTCTTAAGTAGCGCCTATGTGCATAACACGTGAGCGCCGGCATCCGGGTAAAATTAAAATTCTACAATACTCCCTATTAAACAGAGCCGTTGGATCAAAAATCCAACGGAGATGATAAATCATCAAAATACAGAATTAAATTCTGTTGGGAGAAAACATTTCCCAAACATTTCTAAAATAAGAAAGATACTCTCGGTTGGATCAAAATTCCAATTATTGAATAAAATTCTATTTTGGAATATATTCTCTCGATCTTTCTAAACAAAAAAGATTGCTCTCTGTAAAACAGAGAACCCTAGAATTAAAAATCCAATGGTGATTAAAAAATCACCATTTTACAGAATAAATTCTTTATAGGGGAAAATATTTCCCCAATCATATTCTGTAAACCAGAAGTCCTTGGATAAAAAATCCAACGGTGGGTAAAATTCCCCAAATCAATTTTGAGTCTAATTAAATCAATTGGAATCTCTCAATGAGAGATTTTCTCAAAACTAGTTAACAATTTGCCTCCACTATATAAATGCCCCGAGACTTCAAGTCTCAAGATGGGGACAGAAAAAAATACAGGGAGCTCTAAAAAAGAACAGAGAATTCAATTCTCAAAGAAGAAAATCTTCCTTCTCAAAACCCTAGGTAAAGAAAAGAGTTCAAAATATCTCTATTACATTTAAGAGTTTAACCCTTTTTAAAGAATTTAGTTCTTTCTCTGGATCTGAGATCCACAAGACAAGTCTCCCATAAGTTGAGAATTCAATTCTCATCGGGAAGATCTTGTTCTTGAGAATCAAAGATCCAGAAAAGAACTAGGTCCAAAAGAAAAAACAAAAAGAGAAAGGAACCTATAAAAGAACTTAGTTCTTAACGAAAAAACCCAATCCCAAATCTTCAAAAAGCGAAGATCTTGGTAATCATTAATGGTTAAAATGCCATTAACAGAGATTTAATTTCTAAAAAAGGAAAAAAAAGGCTAGCGTCTCACGTGCTCCTCACATGGACGCCCCCTTTTAACAGCGCCTAACGCCTCATGTGAAAAACACGCGGGCGCCCAAAATAGAAGGCTAGCGCCTCACGTGAAACACACGTGGGCGCCGAATAAAAGTATTTAGCACTTCATATGCAGCCAAAACGGCTGAGTGCTTAGCAGATTGGGCAGCGCCCAGCGCCGCACGTGCACCTCACATGGACGCCATAAAAAGTGCTTAGCACTTCACATTTAGTCAAAATGACTAAAAGCGCTCAACATTTATTGGGCAGCGCCCATGATTGAATGCTTCACATGACATACATGTGAGCGTCAGAGCTTAAATAAGTGCTTAGCACTTTTACATGAAAAGAAAAGGGCTGAACAAACAGAGCCCAAATAAGTGTTTAGCACTTTTGAATAAATCAAAAGGCTAAGTAGACTTAGCCCAAATTGGCTAAGTCTCTGAAATTTTCTTGCAGCTGAGCCCAAATGCTCTTTTGCTGGATCTTAAATAAAAATGATCATTGAAATTTTGCTAAGTTGATCTCAGTCTCAAATTAGACTAACGCATTCTTAGCAAGAACAAATTGAACCCAAATGCTTACACATTTAAGTTGATCGTAATCTCAAACCAGATTAATGGTCCTTAAATAAACCTAAGCCCAAATCTAAAATACACGGATTTGGACTAATCCGCGTCCTACGGACGACGACATAAACTAGTCTCCGTATACAATCCACGGGCAACCAAAACAAACAAAAACACACACGACACGAAGTGAACTTCCGGAACAGGAGAAAGTGGTCATCGCAATGCGGTAACGTAATTAACTCCAGGGGCTTGCGCCTGCAAGGAAGAGCGTCCCGACAATCAAAAACCCCTTATAAAATGAGGGGGAATATGATAAAGTCTGCTACAGCGGTCGCGTCTATCCAAACCTCCGATATATAGTGCCATAAATCAACTTGGTATCTTCGGAGAGGTGAACGGATAAATCCAAATAGCATCTGCCCCCAAATTCAGGCAAAACGATCTATCCCAGTTCGTCTCTGTTTTCGGCGGTAAACAAATTCTGGCACGCCCAGTGGGACCTTTTCCTCTTTCTACTCCACACTTCGTGTGTCGTGTTTCGCGAACGAAATCGCGGTTCGCTATGGTTGCCCTTGGATTTGAGGTACTAAAAGTTGGTGTCTTGCTCCTGTGCATAAAATCGATGGCTTCCAACTGCACCTCTTGCAACAACAACTCTCGCTCCACCCCAACTGAAGGAGTGACCTACGGGTCCAACACGACCTCCATCTTTTCAATACTGGTGGGGCAAGTAACGCAAGCCACTACTGGACTATTCTTCGGGACCATGTTCCCACCAGTGGTATTTACTGCCGGAAACAGAGACGAACTGGGATGGATCGTCTTGCCTGAATCTGGGGGCAGATGCTATTTGGATTGATCTGTCCACCTCTCTGAAGACACCAAGTTGATTTATGGCACTATATATCGTAGATTTGGACGGATGCGGCCGTTGTAACGGACTTCGTCAGATTCCCCCTCGTTTTATGATGGGTTTTTGATTATGGGGACGCTCTTCCCTGCAGGCGCAAGCCCCTACAGTTAATTACGTTACCGCATTACGATAACCATTTTCTCCTGCTCCGGCAGTTCACTTCGTGTCGTGTGTGTTATTGTTTGTTTAGGTTGCCCGTGGATTGTATACCGAGACTAGTTTATATCGTCGCCCGTAGGGCGCGGATTAGTTCAAATCCGTATATTTTTAGATTTGGGTTTGCTTTATTTAAGGACCATTAATCAGATTTGAGATTAAGGTCGACTTAAACATATGAGCATTTAGGCCCAATTATTTTAGTTCAAGGACATCAAGGTCCATTATTGCCATGTTTGAGGCGAATATTAGTTTAGGAACATTTCGGTCCAGCATTCCCATTTTGGGGATGAATATTAGTTTAGGGACATTTTGGTCCATTATCGTCATGTTTGAGGCGAATTTTTAGTTTAAGGACTTCTCAGTCCGACATTCATCTTGCGCGCACGCGTATTTGTTACGTGACGAAGTGAATAATGTTGATATGGAATGTGCCCAATTTGGGGCACGATCCGCTTTGAGGCATGCACGTCAATTTGGAAGTGCATCAATGAAAGAAGTTGTTAGTCGTCGGGACTCGCCGCCTCTCTGAAGACGTTGAGGAATTACAACGACATGTATCAGAGGTGTGAAGAGATGTACCCTTAAACCAAATCCCGTATTTAAGGGAAAACGGGTTGTTGTGGATTTAAGAATTTTTGGTCATATTTGAGACCTTGGAAATCAAGAGCATATGGGCCCGATTGATTTAAAAACAAAGATGTTTAATCTCAGGAAACTTAGCCAATTTTGGGTTGAGATTGAGTTTCCATAATTACCCAAAAGTGCTAAGCACTGGGAATACAACGCTCACGTGTGAAACACGTGAGGCGCTGGATTAGTGCTAAGCACTAGAGTCCCGTGGGGCTCACGTGTGAAACACGTGAGGCGCTCAAATATGAGCGTTGCCCCAATCAGTGCAAAGCACTTTAGACATTTTGACTAATCTTAAAGTGCTAAGCACTTTGCATAGTACTCACGTGGGAAGCACGTGAGTGCTGAGCATTGGGTTTCATTTGTTCACTTCCCCTCTTTTTACAGAAGTGCTAAGCACTTAGGTTTCCAAGAGAGTTTCATGTGTATTTCACGCGACTACTTTCTTTTGGGGTTTTATTTGATGACTGCTTAATTGACAAAGGAGTTTTTCTTTGCTCTTCAGGCGCCCACGTGGGAAACACGTGAGGCAGTTTTAGCTTTCCTTTTGCTTGTTTTAAACACTCATGTGGGAAACACGTGAGGCTCCATAATAGTGCTAAGCACTAATGAAACGCCAAGTTATTCTTGTTGTTTGTTTTCAGAGATATTAATCTCTGTTAATGACAATTTTAGTCATTGATGATCATCAAGATTTCGGTTTTGAAGATCTTGGATCATCATCATTGTTTTTATTAAAGAACTAAGTTCTTTTATACTTTTATAAGTACCAAGTTCTTTATGTAGGGTTAAATCCTAATTTTTTTTCTTTTTGAGGAATTAAATTCCCATATGTTCCAGTTGTTTCTCTTTCTTTTTTTTCTTTAACCTAGTTCTTTTCTCCTAAGTTTTGAATCTGCAGAACAAAATCTTCCCGATGAGAATTAAATTCTCAACTTGTGGGAAGATTTGCTTCTGCAAATCTCAACCATAGGAAGAACTAAGTTCTTATATGAAGGGTTAAACCCTTATATAGGTAAAGGAGAGACAATATGATCTCTGTGTTTTCTTTACCTAGGGTTTCAACGAGGAAAGTCTTCTTCTATGAGAATTAACTTCTCTCTTTTCTCAAGAGCTCATTGTATTTTTTTTTTGCAGAAGCTTGTGGGAAGTTCTCTCCTTTCTTGGTCTATCCTTTTTTTTCTCTGTCTTCTTATTCCTATTTATAGGAGAAGAAAAAAGATCAACTTGTTAAGAAAATCTCTGATTGAGAGATCATGATTGATTTCATAATCAATAAAAAAATGATCTTTTAGATAAATTGGTGAATTTTATTCACCGTTGGATTTTTAATCCAAAGGCTCTCTGTTTAACAGAGAAGTTTTTTTTGTTTATTTAATAAGATTAGGAAATATTTTTCCTAAGATGGAATTTCATTCTATCAGATGATCGGTGGGTGATTTTATAATCACCGTTGGATCTTTGATCCAAGGGTCCTCTATTTAACAGAGAATATCTTTCTAGTTTGAGAAAGATCAAGGAGATATTTCCCACATAGAATTTAATCCCATCAGATGGTTTAATTGGTGATATTTTTTCACAATTGGATTTTAAATCCATGATTCTCTGTTAGAGAAAAATCTTTCCATATTAGAAAGATCAGGGAAAATATTTCCCAAATAGAATTTAATTCTATCACATAGAATCAGATGTGAGTATTTTAAAATTGGGGCGCTCACATGCTTTGCATGTGAGCGCTGCCAATTTATGTGACAGGAAAACTCACGTGTTTAACACGTGATCCTTAGCGTGTGTTTTGGCTTGTTTACTTTCAGCACTCATATGGTTTGCATATGAGCGCTCACGTGTTTAACACGTGGGGCCTGTTTGGCCTATCAATTATTTGATTGCAGTGCTTATATGCTTTGCATATTTGCGCTCATGTGTTTAACACGTGAGGTATATTTAGCCTATGAGTTGTTTTAACTGCAGCGCCTATATGCTTTGCATATAGGCGCTCACGTGTTTAACACGTGAGGCTTATTTAGTCTATGAGTTGTTTTAACTGCAGCGCCTATATGCAAAGCGTGTTTAACATGTGAGGCTTGAGTAGTGGGGATTTTTCTCCCCTTTTCTCTCTTTTTATGAGGGAATAAATGCCCCCAAGCGTTACTCTCACATGGCTTGCACGTGAGTGCAATGCTGTCCATCCTTACAACCGTTGGATTGCCTAGGGGAACGGAAAGCTGAACCGTTCCCCAACACGTCTTATAAAAGGGGTGTTTAGACGATCACTGTTTCTTCATCTTCTTCTTTAATTTTTTCTTGAGAATTTAATTCTCCTCTCAGAGTTTAGCACTCTGTCCATAGAACTTCAGAGTTAAACTCTGCAAAAACTCTCCCTTTTTGGATAAGGATCATGAACGACATTCACCTTCTAGGAAAACCCTCCTTTTTTATTTGGATTTTAAATCTATCAACAGAGCTTTGCTCTTTTCTGAAACTGATCTCTAAGAGATCCAAAAACACTCTCTCTTTTTTAAAGTAGACCTTGGGGTTATGAGGATTGTTAGTTCTCCTATTAGGGTTTTTCCTATCACCGATCTTTAAGGATCCTTAGAATTTAATTCCATTTTCTTTGTTTCCCCACCATAGGGGTTTCTGGGATTTAATCCCATTATTAAAGGAATTTAATTCTATCTTACAGGGCTTAGCTCTGAGAGATCCAGAGACTTGTTGGAATTTTATTCCCCTTCTGTTCTTGAGTATTTTTCTTTTTTAGGGTTTTAATACCCTTTTAACAGATTTGAATTTGTTGTGCATTTTAATAGAACTCGCTTTTCGATGATATTTTTTTAAAAAAAAAACTCCATTTTTTATTAATGAGAATCCTTTTGGATTCTCACAATGATTATCTTGCCTCATCATTGGTGAGCTGCAATTTTGATTTTGTAGAGCCCACTGGCTTTGTAGAGCCCACTGGCTTTGTAGTTAGTAGTCTCATGAGAGAAACTCATATATATATTTTTATTAATGGGTTTTCTTCTTTTCTTTTTTTTAGGTACAATGGCCTCACTTCCCTACTTCCCTTACACACGCTTGGAGGTCTTTTTCCCACAGTCGCCATCAGACGAGGAAGTTATGGCGATGATTAGGGCACATGATAAGGATAATAAAAGCCTTCTCCTATGGGGAGTTTGGTACGGCCACATTATCAGGGGTCGATGTAGTTTCACATGCGAAGTACCAATAGAACCCATCCGTTCAATGTCATTCACGGAACGTCCACGTACTGCTTATGCGGTGGAGGCGGCTAATTGGACCCCGAGGGTCGGCTTGAGCCATCAATAAGAGGTATACCTAATCAACCCATGACGGCTATCGATATCTTGGGATGCCAAATATGTCAGGGTGAAGCTCGACCCTGGGGGAAGGTCTATAAGATAGGTGTTACCCCGTGCCATCCAGTGGGCTATCTTCCCTGGGCCCGGTATATTCTTTCGTCCCAACGCTCACGGCTGCAGAAAGTTGGGCTGTATCAAACGGTATTTGCGTCGCTGTTCTACTACCATGCTCCCCACGTCTGGTGGGTCAAGGCTTTTTTGAATCAGTGGAATCTTCCAATAAGTACGTTCCTGCTAAGGGACCGTGAAGTCTCTATTTTGCTGGAGGAGTTCCGTGAAATTTCAGGGCTGCCGATCAGGGGAGAACATTACGAAGAATTATTACCTCCTGACGAATATATATTTGCCACAGTGCTAGCTGTACTTGAAGGTTTAACAACCGAGTACGCTGTTCGGCACAAGTACCCGAGTCTAATCAAGGCCTTGGGCATTTTTGAGAGACTATTCATGGTATCGGAAGGACAAGGTGTCACTTTTGATGCTTTTATTGCTTGCTTTCTCCGCAAAGACACTCTATCCAAGAAATCCCCGTAATTTGCGAAGGTTGAGGATCCTTTCGGATTCGGCTTAGAGAAACTGCCGGCCAAAGAAGAAGACCTGCCGCAGTTTTACATTCCAAATTCATCGGCTGTGACCTTTGGCGCAATCGCTGCCCCTGGAATAGACGAAGAAACTTTCTTTGTCGGCTTCATCAGTCTCTGGCTTAGCTGGTTCGCCATGCCGATGCATCGCTGTTTTATGAGAGCCTCCGCCTTCTATCCTGCCCATCGCATAGCCGAAGGAGCGCGATTGGCCGTTAGCATTGCAGGGTTATCACACCTATACTATGGTTTAAGTACTGCCGCCAACACTTCAAACCCAGGCGCAGACACCGTGAATTTCTCCTTCCACTACTTCATGTCGTGGATTGAGATGCATGTGTTAGGCGCATTTGCTGCACACCGGCGTCCTGCTTTCTATGAAGCATACACCTTCCTACGGGTCATGAGGATGGTCGATGCTTCCGCTCCTGATCCGACTCAGTTAGGAGCTCTGTGCGTATTGCTTAATCCGTATTCAAACGAAAGCGGGATGCTTTTTAATGATCGAGTCCTTTCTGCTCCAGCGGGGCCCGTTCAACAGTTGTTCTATTTGTCGAAGAATGGAGCTTCGGCTTTAAAGCCCAAAGAGATCATGCATTTATATTCAATCAGGCCGGGGTACTTAGTGTTCCGCCTAAATGATACTGCTCTCTTCATGCGGTACAATCCGCATCACTTTGCCCAGCAGTTAGGTTACAACCAGGGCGTCCCCCTTGAAACCTTTTTAGTTGAGCCTACTCTCTCACTAGAGGTTGCTCGCGACGTCATCCATTATTTCATGCGGTTGAATACGGGTTCCTTCTTTATGATCCCGGAGCTCGATTATCTTCCAAGGCCCGTGGGAACCTTCAAGGGCTGATATCGCTACCGGGTTAACCCCATCATTGCAGAGGAGAGAAGGGCGCTCTTTGAATGTAAAGCCCCTGCTTCCGCTCAAGCCATCAGCGCCCCATTGCGGCCACGGTCGGTTGTTTGCCCTCCTCTGAGAGATAGAGATTCAGTGCTTATTCCTAAAGTCGCTCAGGCGGAATCAGTTACCCGTACTGCTGGTATGCCGGTTCGCACTAGGGTCGGGGCAGAGATTCCTGATAAAGTACCAGCAGCGGCGTCACTAAAGGCGGACACCGAAGGCGAGGTTGGGCAGCGCCGTGCAAAATTGTCGAAGGGGAGGAAGCGCCTTTCTACTAGTGCTAGCCCGAGCCCTAAAAAGAGGAAGAAATCGGCCACCTGTCTACTCGATGCCTTGCTCGAGTCTGAGCCTCTCCAGGATGAGCATATATCTGTGCATGAACCAGACGACGGTCTCCTCTTTCCTGGTACATCCGCCGAAGAAGCCGCTCAGTTGGCCGAGGCTTTGAAGCGTTCAGAGGATGAAACTGAAAACGTGCGTCCCAAGAAGGGATGCTTTCCCACTGTTGAATTCCGAGATGTTGATCCGGCCCCGACTATGTTACCGGTGGTTCCTTTGATGCTGGAAGAAGAACGAGCTCTCAAACAGTCAATCTCGGCTGTTTCTGAAGACGGGGCCGCTCTGAAGACGGGTAGGGACTTACCTTCAATCGAACCCCGACGAGCGCAACTAATCAGAAAAGAGCAGCGGCTCGAAAAAGCCATTCTTCAGGCTCCCTGGTGTATCGGTATGTATCTTTTACGTCCTTCTCAGCAGATAAGTTTCATATCGCATTCGTCTTTACAAATTTTTCCTTTGAAGGGCCCTCTGTGGCGGGCGCAGCTTCAAGCCTAGATCGTGCCTCAGAGCCTCCGGTGATGGCCTTTATTACTCTAGCAGAGGTCGCCAGACCAGCCATAGACCCTGTAAACATTTCCAGTGACGTACCGGAGGGTGTAGAGGAGATTACTGAAGCTGCTATCCCTCCAGTCCAGAATGGACGAAGTATCGAAGGCAATCTTATATACATATACATTTTTCGTTTAGCGACCCTTCCATATGTCTGACCCTTTCTTTTCTCAAAGTTGCGGGAGCTGGCGTCTTTTATTGTAGATCTTTCTTTAGAGGAAACCTTCCAGCGTTTACTTAGTATGGCGGCCCCGCACGCGATTCCCCCCAGAGTATCGTCCTTTCCTCTGGACAAGGTTGGTATTTCTTTGCATTTCCGTTTTATATTTTCATGATGATGCTGATGTGCCCTTTATTTTAAACCACAGTCTTAGAGGCTGACGATGAAGTTGAAGTTCTCGATGGGCCTGGGGATCTATCAAATCCACATTCTATGGCCGTGGATAAGTGACACCTTAGCATTGGCATTCTTTTACTTATTCTAAGTTCGTAAAGGCGACTAACCATACATGTATTTTCACAGTTTTGCCCACCCTGACTCCATTAGAGTCCCGGATTTCCATGCCGCCAGGCCCTTACGCCCGACGCGTGTCTGAGAGGATAGAAAAACAGAGTGTTCATTCACTGGCGACTCTTATTGAAGATCTTCATGCTGGCACTTTCATCATGGCTGAAGAATTCGCTGTTGAAGCCAACGCTTCTTTGTCTGTTCTTGCCACCTATCACGACGAGACGCTGGTGCGTACTTGGGTCGAGTATTGCCATCAAGTGGAGGCTTCCCTACATGGAGTTGAATGCGTATGCCTCCCTTCGATATCCAATCCGTAAAGGCCAGCTTGCGTGGGTGGATCGATCGGTGCGTGACCAATCTCCAGTCTTACGAAAAAAGCTCAACCTAAAGTTTTCAGCAAGGGAGTTGGCTTCAAAGGCTTTGAGGGAACTTCAAGCCCAGCTCACCACCAAGACTACTTAAGCTTATGAAATTTGGCGGGTCCTTCAGGAGGCCATTACAGAGGTGGTGGCTCTCGATAAAGCCGTCATTTTTACACATGAGATGGTCGATGCCCACAAGACTGCCGAGAAAGAGCTTCAGAGTCGATTTTCTTTATACCAAAATAAACAGGCACAGGCAGGGATTCAGCTCGCGGCGTTGATAGAGCTTGAAGCGGAAGTCCAGCGGAAAAATGACGATCTTGCTAGCTTATTGAACCACCCACCGTCTTAAAAATTTTGTCGTTGTATATTTTCTTCTTTTTTTGACTTCTTGTATCTTGTATTCATTTTGTTTATGAATAAAAGACATATTTTATTTCATGTTTGCGCCTCCCTGTCCTGTTGTTCAGTTGATAAAACTGCATATTTGTTATTACATTTTTTCCTACCATTTCCATATTTAAAAAGGTCTTTATTATAATATATCATACATATGAGGTTTTATCTGTAAAAAATACTATTTTCCATGTGTTAATATATTATAATTAGCATTTGGTAGGAAAATGTATATAATATTATTTACCTAATCCTAGTAGGCTTAGTCTACTAAATATTATTTAAGTTATTGTGCAGAATTTTCAGGTCTTAAATCAAGGAAATCATGTTGTTAAAGCTAACCTGCCTAATTAAGAAATCAAAATTAAGAAATAAATTCTGGCAGAAGAAAAGAAAAGATTTCCAAATTCTGAAGGTTCCAAGGATCGCCACATGTCACAAGGAGCCATCTCCAGAAGTTTGATCAACGGAGGAGATCATCAGGCCGCGGATCCGCGGCCCAAGCCCCTTGATGCCGCGGATCCGCCGCATGTTAGATGAGTTAGGGTTTGCAACTTTTATGGGAGAATCTTTACAGTTTGCTTCCAATTTTGGAAGCTAAATTTCTGGCCTTTGGGACTATAAATAAAGACCGAGAGCCTCTTGGAAAAAGAATCAAGTCGACGCGATCACGAAGTCCAAGACGGCTCACGCATCCATGCTGATCATCAACTGTTCGTCTACCTCCTTGGAAGAGATCGAGAAGCAAGCTAGTCTTTGTAATCATTTTCTAAGGATCAAAGTGTAATGAATATTGTTGATTAATAAAAGTAGTTCTTTTTCTTATTCTATTTCTTCGTAGTTTAATTATGCATTTTCTCTCCATCTTTTTTTCTCCCAACATGCGCGAGTAATTTTCCGCTTGTTAGGGTTCGTAGGATTAGGGTAGGCTAATGGATGATGAACATCCCTAAAACCTTTTTAAGTTCTATAAAGTTTATGAACTTTATCAAAAGAATCATTAACATCCTAATCGGGCGCGCTAACAATTCTTTGTTAGTTCCGACCGCGATTAGAGATTAGATTAATGATTGTTTTGGTAAAGGCTAGATATGAACGGAGTTCCGTGTCGAGATAAGGGTTAAGAGTGTGATTCCTTTTCCCTCCAGAAACCCTAATCGACACGCATCACCGTCGTTCTAGTTTTAAATCTATTAAAGGATAAAAGGGTAACTTTTAATTAATCGTCCATAACTACTAAATCCTAACGAATCCTACAAGCCCTCTTATTATGTTAACTACATCCCTAAATAATCTAGATCTATATATTTTGCATTCTTGCTTAACGTAGATCTAGAAACCTTTCCACAAAATTCTTTATTCCTCCTCTCTTTTTCAACACATCTAAAGTAAGAGTAAAAGATTCAACGTTTCCCAGAGGACGACCCGTACTCACCTCGGTCTAGCTACACACGACACCGTTCTGATTGCGGTTAACTACAAACACACTCTTTCGAACCAATCAAATGACGCCGTTTAACCGCAATCAGAACGGTGTCGCACGTAGCTAGACCGAGGTGAGTACTGGTCGTCCTCAGGGAAACGTAGAACCTTTTATTCTTACTTTAGATGTGTTGAGAAAGAGAGGAGGGATAAAGAATTTTGAAGAATGGTTCTAGATCTACGTTAAGCAAGAATGCAAAAATATAGATCTAGATTATTTTAGGGATGTAGTTAATATAATAAGGGGGCTTGTAGGGTTCGTTAGGATTTAGTAGTCATGGACGATTAATTAAAAGTTACCCTTTTTATCCTTTAATAGATTTAAAACTAGAACGACGGTGATGCGTGTAGATTAGGGTTTCTGGAGGGAAAAGGAATCACACTCTTAACCCTTATCTCGACACGGAACTCCGTTCATATCTAGCCTTTACCAAAACAATCATTAATCTAATCTCTAATCGCGGTCGGAACTAACAAAGGATTGTTAGCGCGCCCGATTAGGATGTTAATGATTCTTTTGATAAAGTTCATAAACTTTATATGACTTAAAAAGGGTTTAGGGATGTTCATCATCCATTAGCCTACCCTAATCCTACGAACCCTAACAAGCGAAGAATTACTCGCGCATGTTGGGAGAAAAAGAGATGGAGAGAAAATGTATAATTAAACTACGAAGAAATAGAATAAGAAAAAGAACTACCTTTATTAATCAACAATATTCATTACACTTTGATCCTTAGAAAATGATTACAAAGACTAGCTTGCTTCTCGATCTCTTCCAAGGAGGTAGACGAACAGTTAATGATCAGCCTGGATGCGTGAGCCGTCTTGGACTTCGTGATCGCATCGACTTGATTCTTTTTCTAAGAGGCTCTCGGTCTTTATTTATAGTCCCAAAGGCCAGAAATTTAGCTTCCAAAATTGGAAGCAAACTATAAAGATTCTCCCATAAAAGTTGCAAACCCTAACTCATCTAACATGCGGCGGATCCGCAGCATCAAGGGGCTTGGGCCGCGGATCCGCGGCCTGATGATCTCCTCCGTTGATCAAACTTCTGGGGATGGCTCCTTGTGACATGTGGCGATCCTTGGAACATTCAGAATTTGGAAATCTTTTCTTTTCTTCTTCCAGAATTGATTTCTTAATTTTGATTTCTTAATTAGGCAGGTTAGCTTTAACAACTTGATTTCCTTGATTTAAGACCTGAAAATTCTGCACAATAACTTAAATAATATTTAGTAGACTAAGTCTACTAGGATTAGGTAAATAATATTATATACATTTTCTTACCAAATGCTAATTATAATATATCAACACATGGAAAATAGTATTTTTTACAGATAAACCCTCATATGTATGATATATTATAATAAAGACCTTTTTAAATATGGAAATGGTAGGAAAAAATGTAATAACAAATGTGTAGTTTTATCAACTGAACAAATACCCCCAAACTTATCTTTGATCGTCCCGAGCAATCTAGTTTATTCAAGAGAAGGAGAAAAAGAAAGGAGAAAACTAAGCACACTTTCGTAGGCAAACACGATTGCACTGAGCACGTGCAACAAGCCGTTAAACCTCTAGGTGTCCCTAGTAGGAGGAGTGTTGTCTTCTGAGAGTTTTCAGCGGATTACACCCACAAAATCCTATAATAAAAGAGAGATGGTGAAATTTACATATAAAGATAAGAACCATAAAAGAAAGACTTTGAAAATAAGAGTTTCCAACTACACTAGCTTTTCAGTTGTCATGAGCCCTATCTTAATAGTCATGAAAAGATGTTAGAAATAACTTCATCCCTCAATAAAACATCGTCTTTATTCTTCGTTCCTACTTTTCATCCAAATATCGATCATATACCCCTACGTGTGTGAAATGGACATCACTACACTCGGAGAATTCAATTCAAGCTATCATGCTCTTGTCCATCTACCTCAGTACTTTTTAACTTGATGAATATTTAGATTTGCTCACACATTTTCATGCGACCGTTAATATTTCTTGAGGTACTAACCGACCGATTACTCATGTGCTTGCAGATTCGGTGATAATATTTTCCTCGTCTTGCACCACTTAAGGCTTAGCAGTGACTCTCAGACCAGTTGGCCTTAGGGCACTAGGTGAAGAGGCACCCTCGCTATATATTTTTTTTATCGCTGCCTTGGCCATAACAAAACCAGTGTTCATTTTTTTCTTTTCACCATTTTTATATTTTCTTCATTTTTTATTTCCTTCATACTTTGGCTTTTAGACAAGAGCATTTCAAGGTATTCTCAACTATCCCGAGTTTCAAGACGTGTGTAAGTGCATATAGTAGGGTATCAACATTCAAATGTTTGGCTTCCAGAATAGAAACTATTTTTCAGACTTATTTTTATCCTCAGATTAGTGACTTCCTTTATCTTACTAACCCTTAGGACAACAGCTCATAACTACTTATTACTAGTTCGTTTAAGAAAACTTCTAATTTTCTTGGTTTTCTTAAACTATTCCTATCTTTTGGATATAATTTTTCACTTTCTACTCTTTTGTTATCAAAAAAAATTTGTGCTTATATATAGTATAATGCAAAGTATGTGTAAATAAGCACAAACCTCCCCCAAACCTGTTTACAGCAGTGTCCTCACTGATGTCATCCGTTAAGCTCAAAAACCTGTAGACTTGGGAGGAAATTATTAATGGGGGCAAGAATATATGCAAGTGAAATCCTCCCCCAAACTTACTTTTGGCTCACAATTTTGTAAAAATCATTTTCTTTCAAGAGCCAAAGTATACCCCCCCAAACTTGAGTTAAACAATGTTAATCTTTTAAAATCACACGAGGGGGGTAAGGTTATTGGTCAATGTCAAGCTTTGCAAAGACCGAAGGTCAACACCAACCATTCAAAAATTTTATCGATGAAGCACCAAGGTTGGTGGAAGAACATGTCACCTTTCGACGTGAAGAAGTGGGGAGGTGATAAGAGGTGTAATGGAAAAGGATTGCGTCTCAATTTGGAGAGACGACACAGTGATAGTAATGATGGATTACTCGCATTATCATGATTGTCCAAAAGAAGGGGTGGAAGTCTAATTTCTTCATCTTAGAGTTGATTCATCTCAACACCCGTGTCTTGTAAAAATGCGAGTTCGTCAGCGAAAATTTCCTCAAAGCTTTCATCGATACCCCGAAAAATAATGTCATCAGAAAAAATGGGGTGATCGTCAGACTCTATAAAAAGTTCCTTATCAGCGTTAGATGTTGACCCGGACAACTCGGTGGAAGAGTCCGTGTCAAGCAACAACATATGAAAAGAGTCAGAATTATGAGGTTGATCATATTCGCTGCTGTCGACATCCATTAATTCGACAGAACACACATGAGCATATGGTTCGGAGGGTTCACTTCCCAACTTGTAAATGTTAAGCTCAATTGACTTCTTTCCAAAGAATAGGGTCATAGAGCCGTTTCTACAATTGATTACTGCGTTGGAAGTGGCCAAAAAGGGTCGACCGAGTATCACCGGGATTTGATTGCGTGGGTTTGCCACAGGTTGAGTATCAATAACGATAAAGTCCACATGAAATATGAATTCCCCAACTTTAATTAACACATCCTCTAGCTCACCCCTAGGTTGGTTGATAGATCGACCGGCCATCTGAAGAGTGCAATGCGCAGGTTTTAACTCTCCGATCCCTAATTGCTCATAAACAGAATACGGAAGCAAGTTTACACTAGCACTTAAATCGAGTAGAGCACGATTGATATTTGTACCCCCAATAGAAATAGAAATTGTAGGACTTCCGGGGTCCTTTCGTTTCTTGGGTAGTTGTTGTGTAAAAGCAGTGCTCACATTACTCGCAAGGAAAACTTTTTTAGGTACTTGAACTTTTCTCTTCCTAGTGCACAAGTCCTTTAAGATTTTCGCATATGACGGAACTTGTTGAATAGCATTTAGGAGAGAAATGTTTATGTTAACTTGCTTAAAAATTTCCACAATCTTCTCCATTTGTGGACTTGGTCTGTTGCCCCTTAACCTGTTTGGATAAGGTGCTTGATCAATAAGTTTTGGGTCCAACGTTTGTGGAGAAGACCGTGGGGACGGATTCGATTCCAAAATTGGAGTGGGAATCGACTTAGATAGATTCGGCGAAATGTTCGAGCCTTGGGGAAAACGGAGAATAGGCTCGGGTGAAGGTGGGAGATTAGACGAATTAAGGGAAGAAGAAGAAGCTGGGGTATCATTGGTGTCACTATCATCACATTTCTCACCCACTCGGCTCTTCAGCACTTTTCCCGATTTCAACGTGGTAACAGCACTCACATTATAACTTTGTGAGTGGCCAGGATTAGGTATGAGTTGCGATGGGAGTTTCCCTTTCTCTCTCGCACTCATTGCGGCGTTTAACTATGCGATTTGGTTTTCTATTGATTTAATACTCTCACCATGGGAGGCGGAGTTTTTCGTTATGGTATCAATAGAAGACTTCATCTCAGCCGACAATTGCATGGATTGTTTCATGAACATATCTAAAGTTTGTGCAAGTGAGTTGTCAGTACCGGCCACTTGTGGTGTAGAAATGTTGGCCGGATTTTGGAAATTCTGTGACTGAAAGGGGGGCTGATTCTGTGGTTGTGGTTGCTGTGGAGGAGGTCTTTGATAATTGCTTTGTTGGTTTTGATTCCAATCAAAGTTAGGATGATTCCTCCATCCTTGATTGTACGTGGAAGAATAAGGGTCGTTTTTAGGTCGCTGCTGAAAAGCAGCATTAGTTTGCTCGTGACCTTGAAACGGTGCATTCATAGGACATTCTTCCGTTAAGTGTGAAGGATCCGAACAACAACCACAGACAGTCTTAGGAAGCGTGACCTGATTTAGGGAGAATGATGAGAATCTGTTCTTAATAGCGTCGAGTTTCTTCTGTATCGCTGCCATTTCGGCTTTTACTGCGATAGAAATATCGAGCTGGTGAACACCTCCCCTTGATGAAGGTGGTCTTACGCTTTCCCACTGCAAAGTGTGTTCAGCGAGGTCTTCCAGATATTTCCAAACTTCACCGTCATCTTTAGACATGAAATTGTATTGACACATTGTTTCAAGCATCTGCTTTGTCGCTGGATTAATGCCCTCATATATAATTCGACATAAATCCCATCTATTGATTCCATAATGAGGACATTGGACAAGCAAATCCTTGAAACGTTCAAAGCACTTCCAAAATGGTTCGTTGGGAAGCTGGGTGAACTGGTTGATCTCGCTTCTAACACGGGCGGTCTTATGGTTTGGGTAAAACTTCTTAAGAAATGCTATTACGAATTCATCCCAATTAGTGATAGAGTGTGCGACAGTATTGTAAAGCCATTTTTCTGCCAAGTCGCACAGTGTGAATGGGAGAAGACGTAAGCGCATAGCATCTAAAGTCAATTGTGAAGTACCCATCATTGCGCATATGTTTTCGAATTTGGTAATGAAAACGTATGCGTCTTCCGATTCAAGCCCGTGAAATTTGGGCAGCAGATTGATGTAGTGGGGTTTAATTTCGAAATTATCCCCGTTAGGTGGTGGAAAAGATAGACAAGTGGGAAGAGGACCACGGATAGGATAGCATCTCTCTTGGAGAGAGATGCGCGGTGGATTCTGCGCACCTATGGGCGGTGGCAGCGTGGTGGTATAATCTGATGGAGTGCCGTCCATCTCGGTCGTGGTGTGTGGTGGGGGAAAAGAAGATGAAGAAGTACCGACTTCGGCGTCGATAGCAGGAACGCGGACAAGACGGGCACTAGGATCCCGTGTCCAGCCGAGCATGCACTAAGCGGGTTTAGTGCAAGTGGCAGCGTGTGTGTGATTTTAAAATTGGCTTGTTTTGAAAAAAAAGTGGGACTCAAGACAAATCACTCTAAAATGCACAAGCAACCCTAGAACTAAGGTCACCTAGGTCCAGTCTCTAGACCGCTCCTAGACTTCCAAAGGACAAGCCGCAGGATAAATCCTCTACCGCCTCTTTACTACTCTTGTAGCCAGGTAAGTGCCAGGTGAGTGGGAGGCTCCCTACTACGAAAGTAGTGGTCCTAATTAAGTAACCACTCGCCTTGGACACACTTGCCTAGGCACTACAAAAGTAATGCGGATAAGCGATAGATTACCCACGACCTTCCTCTGTCCTTAATGAGCGCGACAGTCCTTAGAGTCTGGTCTAGATATTTTTTAAATTAATGTAGGGTTGATGCGGATGCTCGGTTTGTGATTTGTGGGGCTTAGGAAGGGTGATGAAATCCCCACCTAATCTTGATTTGGTTTTTGCCCCTTAAATTCCGTATTAAAATATGCAAAACAAAACTAATCACAAAACTTTTGCAAAAAGATTTTTGAGCGGCGCTATTTTGCAAAGAATCTTGCAGAAAATAGATTTTATTGGATTTTAGAGGAGAGAGAAAGAGTTAAGAAAGATACCAGAGAAGCGTGAAACCCTAGATCTCCTGTTTCTTCAAGTCCGTGACTCCAGATCTCCTTGCAAAAATTCACGCACAAATCGTTAAATATGCAATTTGCAGTTTTGTTTTAATAATGATATGAATCGTCTAAGAATTCAACACAAATAATAAGAAAAAAATTACGCATGTATCCCCGGCAACGGCGCCATTTGATTGGTTCGAAAAAGTGTAGTTTGTAGTTTAACCGCAATCAGAACGGTGTCGCACGTAGCTAGACCGAGGTGAGTACGGGTCGTCCTCAGGGAAATGTGGAACCTTTTATTCTTACTTTAGATGTGTTGAGAAAGAGAGGAGGGATAAAGAATTTTGAAGAATGGTTTCTAGATCTACGTTAAGCAAGAATGCAAAAATATAGATCTAGATTATTTTAGGGATGTAGTTAATATAATAAGGGGGCTTGTAGGGTTCGTTAGGATTTAGTAGTCATGGACAATTAATTAAAAGTTACCCTTTTTATCCTTTAATAGATTTAAAACTAGAACGACGGTGATGCGTATAGATTAGGGTTTCTGGAGGGAAAAGGAATCCCACTCTTAACCCTTATCTCGACACGGAACTCCGTTCATATCTAGCCTTTATCAAAACAATCATTAATCTAATCTCTAATCGCGGTCGGAACTAACAAAGGATTGTTAGCGCGCCCGATTAGGATGTTAATGATTCTTTTGATAAAGTTCATAAACGTTATTGGACTTAAAAGAAGGTTTAGGGATGTTCATTATCCATTAGCCTACCCTAATCCTACTAACCCTAACAAGCGGAGAATTACTCGCGCATGTTGGGAGAAAAAGAGATGGAGAGAAAATGCATAATTAAACTACGAAGAAATAGAATAAGAAAAAGAACTACCTTTATTAATCAACAATATTCATTACACTTTGATCCTTAGAAAATGATTACAAAGACTAGCTTGCTTCTCGATCTCTTCCAAGGAGGTAGACGAACAGTTGATGATCAGCCTGGATGCGTGAGCCGTCTTGGACTTTGTGATCGCGTCGACTTGATTCTTTTTCCAAGAGGCTCTCGGTCTTTATTTATAGTCCCAAAGGCCAGAAATTTAGCTTCCAAAATTGGAAGCAGTAAAGATTCTCCCATAAAAGTTGCAAACCCTAACTCATCTAACATGCCGCGGATCCGCGGCATCAAGAGGCTTGGGCCACGGATCCGCGGCCTGATGATCTCCTCCGTTGATCAAACTTCTGTGGATGGCTCCTTGTGACATGTGGCGATCCTTGGAACCTTCAGAATTTGGAAATCTTTTCTTTTCTTCTGCCAGAATTGATTTCTTAATTTTGATTTCTTAATTAGGCAGGTTAGCTTTAACAACTTGATTTTCTTGATTTAAGACCTGAAAATTCTGCACAATAACTTAAATAATATTTAGTAGACTAAGTCTACTAGGATTAGGTAAATAATATTATATACATTTTCCTACCAAATGCTAATTATAATATATCAACACATGGAAAATAGTATTTTTTACAGATAAACCCTCATATGTATGATATATTATAATAAAGACCTTTTTAAATATGGAAATGGTAGGAAAAAATGTAATAACAAATGTGCAGTTTTATCAACTGAACACCTGTGATGTCTTGACTTGGCGTAAAGTAGTTTATGTACTCATTTCGGTGTTTATAGTTTATTGATTCGTTTCGGAGTCTCTTCACTCGTTTCGGAGTCTCTAGTTTATGTACTTTTTTCGGAGTCTCTAGTTTATTCACTCGTTTCGGAGTCTCTAGTTTATGTACCCATTTCGGAGTTTGTAGTTTATTCACTCGTTTCGGAGTCTCTAGTTTACGTACTCATTTCGGAGTGTTTTTAGTTTACCTCCCTTGGGTTTACAGGCAAACTTTTCCTAACGTTATATGCAGATAACCCCCATTCTTTATGATGGAGGTCCGTTAGGCTTATGGTACTAGGGTTTTAGTTCGTGGTATCGTCGCGTTGACTGATGTATTCCTCAATATGCGATCTTTAAGTCGTTATTCGAGTAGCCCCACGATTGTCGTGTCTCTGATCCCTTCGGAGGCTGAACAAGACGTCTTCAAGTAATCTCCTTAGGTCATATTACCGTTGGATGAGCAAACGTTAGGAATTTGCCATGACGCTTTTTCCTTGAGATTAGGCTCAGTTTGGAGCCCCGATGAGTCATAACCACTCCGCACTACTGTGGGATGATCTCCGATAGTCTTTTAGGCTTTATATGAGTTTCCTTCAAGACCCGAAGCTGGGAATATGCCGTTGCTTCATTTTTTGTTTTGACGATGTCGCGCCGATTCTTTGCTGAAGTAGGATAGACATCTGTAAGACTTCTATGCTGTATGTATCACAGTTGAAGTCCGGAGCTAGGAATACGCCATTGCTCCAATTTCATTTGATAGCCGCATTCGCATCCTGTTGAAATGAGGGGAACGTCGGGATGGTCTCTAGGTTGTATATGCGCCGTTGAGACTTCGAGTTAGGATTTTCCGTTACTCCATTTTTTTGGTTTCGACCCTTGGGTCTTTTGTTGACGTTGCGTCTGCACTGAGAAGGAACGCCGGGATAGTCTCTGAGTTGTATATGAACAATCAAGACTTGGAGCTAGGATTTTGCCATGGCTCCATTTTTGTTTCGACCCTTGGGTATTTTGTTGACGTTGCATCTGCATCCTGTTGGCATGAGAAGCATGTCGGGCTGGAGTTAGGATTTTGCCGTTACTCCTTTTTGATTCGACTCCTTGGAGCTTTTGTTGACATCGCATCCGCACCATGTTGGAATGAGAAGAAAGTCGAGCTGATCTCTAGGCTGTAGATATTGCCGTCAAGATCTGACTCTCCTTTTGACGGAGCCGGGTGGGAAAGTATGGTTCTCTTTCTTTCATTTGTTCCCATGGATTGTATACAAGAGTCAATATGGACATACTTGCAGGGCAGAGGAAATTTTATTTTATATTTTTTTTCCGCGATGCTTTATCTTTTCAGCTTTTCATATCGCGAAAGTCGTGATTGCCCTATCATTTCGGCTATTTTTTGCGGTGCCCAATCATTTCGGCTATTTTTTTTATATTTTTACTCACTGCTTTTTATTGCGAGTTGCCCAAACATTTCGGCTATTTTTATATGCATATTTTTTGCTCGCTGATTTTTATTGCGAGCTGCCCCATCATTTCGACTGCTTTTATATGCATATTTTTTTACTCGCTGATTTTTTAAGTTTAGAATCTGATACCAACCTTGGCATCAGCATCGCTACGACTGGAATATTGCTAGGAGCGAATCATTATTTGCCGTGAAAGGACTTGGAGTTTGATACCTTTTTAGGCATCAACATTGCTACAACTGGGATATTGCCAGGAGCGAATCATCATTTGCCTTGAGAGGACTTGAAGTTTGATACCTTTTTAGGCATCAACATCGCCGCAACTGAGATATTGGCAGGAGCGAATCATCATTGCCTTTGTTGATTTGAACAAAGGTGGCTTAACAAACAGGGTTCAGATCCTGTCGACTAAGGCTTTTTGACTTTATGAGCTGTAAGGGTCTCGTAAAGGTATTTTTCCCTACGAGTCGTGAGGATCTCGTACGTGTATTTTCTCCTTAGGAATCGTAGGGATTCCCAAGTGATATTTTCTCTCGTAAGTCGTAAGAATCTTCCAAGAGTGTTTTCTCCTTATAAGTCGAGAGGACTTACAAGTGTCATTCACCATATGCGGGCATTTCTCGCCATTGGTGGAACTTGATGGGGGAAATGTTTATTTATGCTCGTGAATTGTATACAAGAGTCGATATTGAACTACTTGTAGGGAAACTTAGGTAATATGACGGCTTAAGAACAGGTTTAGATCCCTGTAGCTTAAGGCTTTTGAATCTTACGAGCCGTGAGGGTCTCATAAGGGGAATTCTCCTTACGAGTCGTGAGGATCCCGTAAGTGTAATTTTTCCTTAAGAACCATGTGGATTCCTAAGTGTATTTGTCCCTTTGTGAGTCGTAAGGATCTCACGCCGGTATTTTCTCCTTACAAGGTCGAGAGGACCTTGCAAGTGCACACAAAATTTTTTATTTTACGAGTTTGCGTCCTTTCAGGTTTTCACAAACTCGCCGGCAGTCCTGCTGTTTTTACTCACGGCGCCCTTTCGGGTTTTCATCCGTGCCCATTTTGCTTGTAGATATACCGTTTTTAATGAGATTGCGCCCTTTCTGGTTTTCACAAACTCGCCGGCAGTCCTGCTATTTTTACTCACGACGATCTTTTGGGTTTTCATCCGTGCCCATTTTGCTTGTGGACATACCGTTTTTTATAACGAGTGATGGAACTCTCGAAAGTAGTTTCGTGGCGGGTGACCCATCTATTTACTGGTGGGATTTAGGGGTGGCTTCATCGCTAAAGTATCTGTGTAGCCAGTGGGACTTGAGTTGCAACCTCCGCCGTTAGGACTTTGATTGCAATATAGATCTCAAGGGAGTGGATTGCCGTTTTTGGGGCGATGCACTAGTTTAGGGACGTTCTGGTCCTATATCTCCATATTTGAGGCAAAATTTTAGTTTAAGGACATCTCGGTCCTTTATTGCCATATCTGAGGCAGTTAATTAGTTTAAAGACTTCTCGGTCCTATATGTCCATATTTGAGGCGAGTAATTAGTTTAAGGACATTTCGGTCCGGTATAGCCGTTTTTGAGACGAAGTTTTAGTTTAAGGACATATCGATCCGATGTCGCCATATTTGAGGAGAGCTTCTAGTTTAAGAACATCTCGGTCCGTGTGGGGCGAAGGAGTTTCTTTGCATACTACTCTCAGAGTTTTTGACTTAGGAAGATAGCGAGCGGACACGAGCGTCGTCATCTATCATTGACCTAGGTCATGACTCGTTAGGCGTAGTATTTTTTGAGGAATCGACTGTTTATTGGCCGGAAGGGTCTTTCGCCATGCATATCCATGAGCAGGCAGGCTCCACCTTAGTTGACTTTGTCTATGATGTACGGGCCTTCATAGTTCGGCTCAAATTTCCCCCGTTTTGTACGATTGGGGATTATCGGTCTTTTGATGACTAGCACGAGCTCGCCTTGGCGAAATGTTCTCGGCCTAGTCAGTCTTTCGTATGACCGTGTCATCCTTGCCTTATAAGCCTCCAGATTTTGCTGTGCTATAAGGCGAGTTTCGTCGAGGGCATCGAGCTCCTCAAGCCGAAGATGAGCATTTTCTTCATCTGTTAGCTCATATCGAACAGCTACTCGTAGAGAAGGGAGTTCTATTTACAGGGGAAGCACTGCTTCCGTGCCGAATATCAATGCGTATGGTGTTGTATTCGTGGCCGTTTTGAACGTTGTTCGGTATGCCCAGAGAGCTTCATGCAACCTTTCGTCCAGTCTTTTTTGTTTCTGGACACCATTTTCTTTATAATCTTTGTCAAGGTCTTGTTGAAAGCTTCAGCTAGACCGTTGGCATGAGGATTATAGACTGAAGAGTATCTCCAATCTATCTTATGCTGTTGTGCGAAGCGGCTGATTTTATGGGTTCTGTAGGATGGCCCATTATCCGAGATAATTCGTTGCGGAGTGCCGAACCGATAGATGGCATGCGTCTTGAAGAAATGGATGATATTCTCAGTCTTCACTTCTCTTAGTGGTACTGCTTCTGCCCACTTAGAAAAGTAGTCGGTCGTTGCCAGTATGAATCGATGTCCTTTGGATGATGCTGGTTCAATGGGGCCAATTATATCGGCCCCCCACATTTCGAATGGCCAGCTAGCTACCGTTGGGTGTAGCGGGTTTGGATGCTGGTGGATGAAGTCCCTATGAATTTGGCATGAGTGACACTGCTTCGCATATTCGAGGCAGTCCTGAATTATTGTGGGCCAATAATAACCCATTCTTTTGATCTTCAGCTTCATTTTTGGCCCAGCTTGGTGAGAACCGCAGAGTCCGTCGTGAGTTTCTTGGACGGATCTCTTAGCTTCTTCTGGTCCCAGGCATCTTAGCCATAGACAGTCGAACAATCTCTTATATAGAGTATCATTGAGCTTGTTTCATGAGCTGATGTCTAAACGACGCATTTTTGGGCGTTCGTTAGGATTTGAAGTAGTCTATGAAGACATCCCTCCAATCCTTGACCTTTTCTTCGTCCTCTATTTGGAGGGATACTTGTTCGGTCGTTTCTTTTCCTTCGGATGGCTCTGTTAAGTCCCCTGAAGATATTTCTGTTGGCGCGAGAACCCGGCGGATTTGCACGATAATCCTTACGTCATCGAGGTCTTCATCGGACAGTTCCTTAGCCAATTTGGCTAATGCATCCGCCTTGCTGTTTTCCGCCCGCGGTATACTCTCCAGGATGTAGGAGGGGATTTGTGCCAGGAGTTGATGCACTCTTTCGCCGTACTTTATTAGCTCTGGCTTACACGTCTGATAGTCACCGTTTACTTGGCTAACGATCATATGAGATTCTCCATATATGAGGAGGTCTTTGATTCCCATGTCGACAGCGATCTCAAGACCTGCTATCAAAGCTTCATATTCAGCTTCGTTATTAGTTCTTGGCTCCGTTAAGGAGAGGGCGTAGCGAAGTATCCCTCCTTGCGGAGTCACGAAGATAAGGCCTACCCCGTCTTTGATTATGAGGGTGTTTTGCTTTCACCTCTTCAAGGAAGATGCTCCGTCGAAGTAGAGTTCCCATTATGAATCATTTTCTTCTCTCTCCTTCGATTGTGTCGAACGCAGGTTCATCCGGTAACTCGCAATTTAAAAGGGAGTCGGCCGGTATCGGATGCTCGGCGAGAAAGTCGGCGATAGCCTGGCCTTTCGCTGCTTTGAGAGGTCGATACGTTATCGAGAACTCCATCAGGAGGATGGCCCATTTAGCAAGCCTTATTGTTAGTATGACCCTTGACATCAAATATTTGAGAGGATCCACTTTTGATATGAGATGGACCTCATGTGCCGAGGCGTAATGTCTGAGCTTCGTTATCGCGAAGATCAGTGCCAGGCAATACTTTTCGATGGGGGAGTAGTTTTTTTCTGCTCCTAGGAGAACTCGACTCAAATAGTATAGAGCTCTCTCCTTTCCTTGATCGTTCTCTTGTGCCCATAGCATGCCTAGAGAACCCTCAAGGGCTGTTGTATATAAGATAAGGGGTTTTCCCTTAACCGGAGAGGTCAATATCGGCGGATTTTGCAGGTATTACTTGATTTCGTCTAGTGCATTTTGGCACTTTTGATCCCAGACGAACGGGGTCCCCTTCTTCATTAGATGACTGTAGGGACGACATTTTCCGGAGAGGTTGGCTATGAACCGCCGGATATACGCGAGCTTTCCTTGAAGAGATCGCAATTGTTTGAGAGTTCTTGGTGTGGGCATTTCTGTAATCACCTTGATCTTTGAGGGATTAATTTTGATACCCCGGTGCCGTATGATAAATCCTAGGAATTTTCCTGAGGAGACTCGAAACGCACATTTCAAAGGATTCATCTTCAGATTGTACTTCCGAAGACGTTGGAACACTACGTTTAGATGTTCCCAATGTTCCTCGTAATACTTGCTCTTCACCACCAGGTCGTCGATGTAGCATTCGACAATCTCATAGATGAGGTCATCTAAGATCTTCGTCATGGCCCTCTGGTAGGTAGTGCCAGCGTTCTTTAATCCGAAAGGCATCATCTTATAATAGAATATGCCCAGCGGAGTCCGGAAGGCGGTATGTTTTTGTTCTTCAGGATGCAATTTTATTTGGTTGTATCCTGAAGATCCATCCATGAAGGAGAAGACCTCATGGGTAGATGTGTTATCGATCATCAGCTTGGTAACAGGTACTGGGAAGTCATCCTTCGGGCAAGCTTTATTGAGGTCTCGAAAGTCCACACAGATGCGCACCGTCCCATTCTTCATCATCACCGGAACGATGTTAGCGATCTAGTTGGGATATTGAACTTCTTGGATGAAGCCGAAGTCGATTAGTTTCTTGACTTCAGCATTTATACTCATCTCAAGTTCGAGCCGCATTCATCTCGGCGCCTGTTTGACTGGTTTCATGTTCAGCGATATGGCCGGTTTATGTACTGCTACCTTTGGATCTAGACCCGACATTTCGGAATAGTTCCATGCGAAGCAGTCTTTATACTGCATGAGCACGTCTTTTAACGTGGCTACCTTTTTTTTAGACAGCAGTTCATTGAAAAACGTTGGCCTCAGATTGTTTTCCGTCCCTAAGTCAATTTTCCTTACGCTGTCCGCCATAGTGTGTATCCCGTCTTCCAGCTCTTTTGGTGCTGGTGGAAACTCTGAGATCATCTCGTCCTCCTCTTCATTTGCGAAGCACTTGAAGGGGTCATCTATAGTCTCGTGCCGTCCCTCCTTTGAGAGTGTTATCACATGGCAGGTACGGGTTCGCTTCCATCCTTGATGTTGAGCTGGTCCTATCCTCATGGTATAGGTCCTCTTTGGCTCATGCTTTTGCGGTGGGGTTACCCTCCAGCTGTTGGATAAAGCAAACCTGTCTTGTTGATATTAGTTTTCGACCCAGTCTTTGAAGGTGAAGCAGTCTTCAAGGGGATGACCTATTGCTCGATGATAGGAGCAACAATCCGGGTGATGGACCTCGTTTATTTGTTCGGGGTACCGAGACTCCGGGAGCGCCACCATTTGGTACTTCATGACAAGGTTGAATATTTTCCTTGTCTTTTCTTGAGAGAAAGAGTATTCCCGACCCATCTTCTTTATAAAGAACGGGTTCCAATCAACTTTTCCTCGATTGCACGGCTTATTGGATCCGCTTCGTTGTTTTCGAACATTGTTTGCACTCTTTGTCCTGTGTTTGCCTTCATTTCAGGATTTTTCCTTTTTGCGAGGACATACAGCGAGCTGGGGATGGGATGGAGGGCATTGTAGTCTTCCTTTTCTGCAGACTGCTGATTGAGTTGTTGCGTCTTGGCTTTTTCATAGATAGCCATTTCGCGGCTGTGGTTGTCTCGACTCCATTGACAAGCCACCTCTATTAGCTTGTCTATTTGTTCTTCGAGCGACGGACTTAATGTTCTTAGAGCGGGATTTCACTCTGTTTCAACGTCACGTCCATTCGGAAGAGCATTTTCCTCTTCTCTGGAGCTGTTTATGACGCGGCAGCTGTGGAACTGCTCCCGTCTCCTGGATCGAACGTATTCGAGCCTGGTTGTCTCCATCTTCCCGTTGGGCATCTTTCACTGGGTCCCAGGGATATCCCAAATCTTTTTGTAGAATTGGGCTTGCCGAACAGTTTGTTCGAGGGGTACACCTTAGCATCTTAACAACCTTTTCAATCCCTCCGCGTAGTATCATGGCAGACGGATTGGTTGAAGCCTGTCGAGTGCAAAATCGGCACCGTGCCAGACTTCTTTCTCTACTCTGGTCTCCGTAGATTGGTAAAAGAGGATCGCCTTTTCATCTCTTCGTCTGGGAGGCACGTAGAAAGCCTGTAGTTCATATACGCTGTATGTATCGAGCGCATCAAGTTCCTTGTAATGCCGAGGCGGAACCATTGTGATTTGCAGGCTTTGGTCTACTTCGTCAAGGGTTTGCACTGGCGGGCGGATGGAGAACACTGCGTTGGCCTTATCCTCAGAGTCGCTGCCAAAGACCAAAATGGGAGTAGATGATCCGGGCTTGTTGTCTTGGGGTTTCCCCGAGTAGACTATTTCTTCATCTTCCTCGGTATCGCTCCCAAAGATCGGGATGGTGGTGACAGATTTCTGTTTATCCTCCGGCTTATGACACCTTTCCGTATCTTCGAAGTCTGGTAGGAAGTACTTTGCGTCTTCGTATTTCCGGTCTTCGTTTACCGAGAACGGGTTTTGCTCCCCCGTGACGGTGTATTCTAAGCCGTTTTTGAAATACTTCATACACTGATATTGTGTAGAAGGGATGACGTTGTATTCGTGTAACCAAAGCCTGCCGAGCAAAGCGTTATAGCAAGTCTTGGAGTCAATGACATGAAATTTAATGTCAGTGAAGAGCAACCCGAAGCGTAACGTCAGTATTACGGACCCAAGCGTTCGTGACGACTTTGAGTCGAACCCAGAGATTGTAATTTTTTCTCGAGCCAAGTGCTGGACGTTCATGAAAATCTCCTTCAGCACTTTCATGTTGAGAAGGTTGACGGAGGATCCGTTGTCGATAAGAATTTTCCCTATATTGATGTCGTGGCAGTACCCAGTGACGTATAACGTGCGGTTATGTTCGCACGTACCGAGGAGGAGATCTTCATCGCTGAATGTAATGTCAGTCGTGTGGACCTTTGCTAGCTCACCCTTCATCTTCTCTTCTGCGAGGAAAGCTTGGAACTGATCAGGCTTTATAATGCCTTGATCATAGAATCTCGTGCCTCTTTGGACAGGAGGAGAGCATCCAATATGCTCAGTTGTGAGGGTATTTTCCTCAGATGTGCTAGGAAATTGTAATCCACCTTGTTTTTCTTAGGCGGGTCCCTGGCTGCGAGCTCTTTGACAACTCCATCGTCGAGGGCAATTTCCTCGGGGATTTTTTCTTTCCCTTTATCATTTTTGCTCGAACCTTTGTTTGTAGGTCTGAGGTTCTTCTCAGGTAGCGTGCGGTTACGCAGCTGAATGTTCTCACAGTTCTTCTCCTCCTCTTCTTTTTCGAAGGTGGAGTCTTTGAAGAGAGGGCCGAGGGGTATTTCGTCATCAGAATCGCTCCCGAAAGTAAGAACTTGGGGCTTTTCCCTTTCCGGACTGGTATCAACCATATGACAGTTTCCAGTCGTTTTTCACACGCATCTATCGCACTCTTTTGCTGTCGACGAGTTTCGCGCTTCATCCTCTTGAAGTGTTTTTGATGGGCAACATATCCTTGCCACCACTTCTTGAAGGTACCGTATTCTTCGGTGGGGTGGGTGACCCTCCGATGATATAGATAGTAGTTTGGATGCGAATCCTCTCCGTCGAGGCATATGACCCCGGGAGTGTTTCTTACGAGAGGTGGTATCTTCATTCCTATTGATAGGGCTTTGGCGAACCGTTTCTCTGCCTTGATCCTGCTCTTATTTGTGGCAGGGGTGCTTCGGTTTGGTTGGAGTACTTTACGACTCATCCTTGCCGCAGCTTCTTCATCCTGAAGCTGACGCTTAGCCTTTTCGTATATGGTTGTTTCGCGTTCTCGGTTAGCTTTGCTTTTTCGAAAAGATTCATTTAACAGCCTATCGATCGGGTCTTCTGGCAGTTCCGGAGATTTTAGCGCCGATTCTGCCCCCAGTTCCTCTGCGCTGTTTTCTGACGCTGAGAGAGCTTCTTCGCCACTTAACGACGAATGGGAGACCATGTGGCAACTTGCTACATAGTCTTCGGTTTCTTCTGATGAGTCATTTTCCTCATCGTTGTCACCATCTTCGTTCTCAAGAATATGCTTGAGGAACTCTTCGAGGGTGACCGGTGTCCGCGCCTTCTGGTTGTACACCTCCAACGCGTCGATGTACTTTTGTATGTTTGTGCGATTGTCTTCATACTCGGCAGGCTGCACAGGCTTATTGGTCTTCTTCTTTTCTTCGAATACTTTGAAGGCTTGACTTTGGGATTTTGCCCTTTGTCAACAACTTTCGGTATGGGATGCGGTTTTAGCATCCCTTTGATGATTTCGGGTTCAAGTGAGCTTTTCCACCTGACTACCGGACATGCCTGTAGATCCTTCAGCATTCTTTTGGTCTTTGCTGAAAGAAAGATTTCCCACGGAGTTTCTTCCACGAGCGAGCATAATTCCCCCGGTGCATCCACCTTTTTGGGAGTGTGCTTCTGTGGCGGGTTCACCCTCTAATTCTTAGATAGTGTGAACTTCCCCTGCTGATACTGATCCTCGACCCAGTTCTTGAAGACGTAGCAATCCTCAATTGGGTGGATCACCATTCTGTGACAGGAGCAGTAGTTGGGGTTGTTGACGTCGCCGGGTTGCGGTGGACACCATGGGTTTGGTAATGTGATGAGTTTGTTACGCATTGCCAACTCAAATAGCCTCCTCGTCTTATCGCGGGAAAACGAGTAAGCACGCCCTAGCCTTTCTTCGAGGGATAGGCATGGACGTGCATTGTTTTGGCGAGCAGCCGGTTTTGGGCCACTCGGCTGTTGTTGAGTGTTAGCAACGAAGGCCACTTTCCCTTTACCCTTGGCATTTCGAGGGTCCATATTTGAGGAGGAAGGCCCATGGCCCATCTGGTCCATTTGGGCCAGTTTATCGATCAAAGCCTGGAAAGTTGTCGGCTTGAAGAACGTCATGAACTGGGACACAGTCGTTTATGGATCTAGGGTCCCGATGAACATGCCCATGGTGGGGGATTCTTCGATGCGTTGTTCGCACTTAGACCATAGGTTCCGCCACCGGATCGCGTATTGGACTCAGGTTTCTCTCGACTTTACCCTGGCATTGATTAATGCTGTGATTGGGGTGCGCTCGCTTGTGCCGGCGAACCGCTGTGTGAACAGTAGCTCCATCTCTGTGAATGTCCTCACGGAGTCATTTGGGAGCTCCGAGTACCATTCAAAGGCTGTCTCTGATAGGCTGCCAATGAACTGGTGAAGCAATAGTTTATCGTCGCCTCTAGTGTTGCCGCACAGAGCTCTGAACTGAGCGACGTGCTGGTGTGGGTTGCATGTCCCCTTGTACACATGGAACTTGGGGATCATATATCCCGGCGGGTATTTGATTTAGTCATACCAGCCTGGATACGGTCGCCCAGTTTTGATGATTTGGCCAGCTGCTTCACTAGCTTGATGAGCTCGTATTTGTTGAGCTATATAGTCATCAAGAGCAGCCTTGGAGATCGTTTCCTCCTTGGCTGTTGATAGAACCGGAAGAGGGTTTGATGTTTCCCCTCTGTCATCCTCGATAATTTTCGGCGGATCCTCGGCTGAGGGTGCTGGCTGGATCATCATTCCAACTATGTCCTGGAACAAAAGAGCCATCTGCTTTATGTTGGCAGCCTGCGCAGTGGCTTCCTTATCTTTTCTTTCAAGTACCCTTCGCAGGAACTCTGTATCGGTCTCCTTCTCTTGGCGCTGTTCAGATATTGGTTCTGGACTTTCTTTCTATCCGGTGAGTGTTGCCATTTTGGTCAGCATTTCCTGGAGCTTTTGTTGTTGCTCCTGAGCTTTTGTTAGCAACCGATTTTGCGGTCGGTGATCCATGGAAGCATGGCTTTCCTCTTTCTCGGAAGCCATATAGACAGTATTCAAGATCATGCCCCCAGACTTGGAGCGTTTGGGTCCATCGCCTTTGGAATTTGCCGCAGGCGGTGGGATTTTCTCCGGCCTCGTCCTTTTGTGGGAGGCCGAAGTTGAAGGAGCCGTTATGACAGACACCTCTATAAAAGAAGCCCTTCGCTATATGATGGAGGAGTGGTCTTCCTCTTGCCGAGCCTTCGATTTCTTCGGTCGACGAGAGTAATCTTTGTTGATCACAGAGTCCTGGACTTTCCGCCAGACCCTGTGAATTTGCGAGGAGAGCCACTGATGGGCTACCATGTCTTTGCCTGCACTGTGGTTTCTACAGACGGGGGCGATTTCTTTAGCACTGCCATTGGAGAGTTCTTTTGTACCCTCCTGAGTAGATCAAAGCTGTTCCCGGTTGGAACAACAGCATCGACTTCCACCATTGGAGCTGGCAGAGTAAGTCCAGAGGGGGAGTTGCCCCCAGCTTTTCTCACCCGGCGCCAGTGGCGACATCGAGGGTGTCTTGCAGAGGGGACCACCTCAGTTTTGGAAGCGGCTTCTTCATGTCCTTGGCTTTGGTGAGGGACTGTTGCTGGTGTCAGCCTATTAAAGACTGACGTCCTTGGTAGAGTTTGTGGAGGAACGACCAATCTTCCGAAGACCGATCTTCTGGTAGGGGAAGCAATTTTGACGACTTCACTTGCAGGATGAGTTGGGAGGGCTATCCGTTTTGGGGCAGCCCCTTCAGGTATGACGAGCCCCTTTGCGAGCTCATTTTGGTTCTGGCTCAGCCTGTTGAAGACTGAGACGTCTGAGCTTCGGCTTAGCCTGTTGAAGACCGAGGGATCGAATTTGGACAGCCCGTTGAGAGGGGCCGTTGTGGTTGCAAGTCGATCGAAGATCGACTTCCTGGGAGCTTCGTCTTGCGACACTGGGGCGCTAAAACTCGTTGGTGGGATCATGGTCCAGAAAAATAATCCGGTAGTGGCTTGATTTACTTGCCCCACCGGCACTGAAAAGTTGGAGGCCGCGTTGGGCCCATAAATCACTCCTCCAGTTGCGGCGGAGCGGGAGTTGCTGTTGCAAGTTGTGCAGCTGGAAGTCATCGATATTCTCTTCTTCTGCACAGGAACAAGACACCAAATCTTAGTACCTCGAATCTAAGGGCATCCATAGTGAACAACGATTTTGTTCACGAAACACGAAGTGTAGAGTGGAAAGAGGAAAAGGTCCCATCGGGCGTGCCAGAATCTATTTACCACCCGAAACAGAGACGAACTGGGATGGATCGTCTTGCCTGAATCTAAGGGCAGATGCTATTTGGATTTATCCGTCCACCTTTCCGAAGACACGAAGTTGATTTATGACACCATATATCGGAGGTCTGGAAGGATGCGACCGTTGTAGCGGACTTCTTCAGATTCCCCCTCGTTTTATGAGGGGTTTTTGATTGTGAGGACACCCTTCCCTGCAGGCGCAAGCCCCTGCAGTTAATTACGTTACCGCATTGCGATAACCACTTTCTCCTGCTCCGGAAGTTCACTTCGTGTCGTGTTTTTTTTGTTTGTTTAGGTTGCCAGTGGATTGTATACGGAGACTGGTTTATGTCATCACCCGTAGGGCGCGGATTAGTTCAAATCCGTATATTTTTAGATTTAGATTTGGTTTATTTAAGGACCGTTAATCTGATTTGAGATTAGGGTCGACTTAAACATATGAGCATTATGGCCCAATTATTTTAGTTTAAGGACATCAACATCCATTATTGCCATGTTTGAGGCGAATATTAGTTTAGAGACATTTCGGTCCAGCATTCCCATTTTCGGGACGAATATTAGTTTAGGGACATTTCGGTCCATTATCGCCATATTTGAGGAGAATTTTTAGTTTAAGGACTTCTCGGTCCGACATTCATCTTGCGCGCACACGTATTTGTTACGTGACGAAATGAACAATGTTGATATGGAATGTGCCCAATTTGGGACACGATCCGATTTGAGGCATGCACGTCAATTTGGAAGTGCATCAACGAAAGAAGTTGTTAGTCATTGGGACCCGCCACCTCTCTGAAGACGTTGAGAAATTACAACGACATGTATCAGAGGTGTGAAGAGATGTACCCTTAAACCAAATCCCGTATTTGAGGGAAAAGGGGTTGTTGTGGACTTAAGAATTTTTGGTCATATTCGAGACCTTGGAAATTAAGAGCATATGGGCTCGATTGATTTAAAAACAAAGAGATTTAACCTCAGGAAACTTAGCCAATTTTGGGCTGAGATTGAGTTTCTATAATTACCCAAAAGTGCTAAGTACTGGGGCATACAGCGCTTACGTGTGAAACACGTAAGGCGCTGGATTAGTGCTAAGCACTAGAGTCCCGTGGCCCTCACATGTGAAACACGTGATGCGCTCAGATATGAGCGTTGCCCCAATCAGTGCGAAACACTTTAGACGTTTTGACTAATCTTAAAGTGCTGAGCACTTTGCATGGTACTCACGTGGGAAGCACATGAGTGCTGAGCATTGGGTTTCATTTGTTCACTTTCCCTCTTTTTACAGAAGTTCTGAGCACTTGGGTTTCCAAGAGCGTTTCATGTGTATTTCACGTGACTGCTTTCTTTTGGGGTTTTATTTGATGGCTGCTTAATTGACAAAGGAGTTTTTCTTTGCTCTTCACGCATCCATGTGGGAAACACGTGAGGCAATTTTAGCTTTCGTTTTGCTTGTTTTAAGCACTCACATGGGAAACACGTAAGGCTCCATAACAGTGCTAAGCACTAATGAGAGGCCAAGTTATTCTTGTTGTTTGTTTTCAGAGATATTGATCTCTGTTAATGACAATTTTAGTCATTGATGATCATCAAGATTTCGGTTTTGAAGATCTTGGATCATCATTATTGTTTTTATTGAAGAACTAAGTTCTTTTATACTTTTATAAGTACCAAGTTCTTTATGTAGGGTTAAACCCTATTTTTTTTTTCTTTTTGAGGAATTAAATTCCCATATGTTCCAGTTGTTTCTCTTTCTTTCTTTTTTGTTTAACCTAGTTCTTTTCTCCTAAGTTTTGAATTTGCAGAACAAAATCTTACCGATGAGAATTAAATTCTCAACTTGTGGGGAGATTTGCTTCTGCAAATCTCAACCAGAGGAAGAACTAAGTTCTTATATGAAGGGTTAAACTCTTATATAGGTAAAGGAGAGACAATATGATCACCGTGTTTTCTTTACCTAGGGTTTCAACGAGGAAAGTCTTTTTCTACGAGATTTAAATTATCTCTTCTCTCAAGAGCTCACTGTATTCTTTTTTTTTAGAAGCTTGTGGGAAGTTCTCTCCTCTCTTGGTCTATCCCTTTATTTCTTTGTCTTCTTACTTCTATTTATAGGAGAAGAAAAAAGATCAACTTGTTAAGAAAATCTCAAATTGAGAGACATGATTGATTTCATAATCAATCAAAAATGATCTTTTAGATCAATTGGTCAATTTTATTCACCGTTGGATTTTTAATCCAAAGGCTCTCTTTTTAACAGAGAAGTTTTTTTGTTTGTTTAACAAGATTAGGAAATATTTTTCCTAAGATAGAATTTCATTCTATCAGATGATCGATGGGTGATTTTATAATCACCGTTGGATCTTTGATCCAAGGGTCCTCTGTTTAACAGAGAAGATCTTTCTAGTTTGAGAAAGATCAAGGGGATATTTCCCACGTAGAATTTAATCCTATCAGATGGTTTAATTGGTGATATTTTATCACAATTGGATTTTAAATCCAAGATTCTCTGTTAGAGAAAAATCTTTCCATATTAGAAAGACCAGGGAAAATATTTCCCAAATAGAATTTAATTCTATCACATAAAATCATATGTGAGTATTTTAAAATTGGGGCGCTCACATGCTTTGCATGTGAGCACTGCTAATTTATGTGGCAGGAAAACTCACGTGTTTAACACGTGATCCTTAGCGTGAGTTTTGGCTTGTTTACTTTCAACGCTCGTATGGTTTGCATATGAGCGCTCACGTGTTTAACACGTGGGGCCTATTTGGCCTATCAATATTTTGATTGCAGCGCCTATATGATTTGCGCTCACGTGTTTAACACGTGAGGCATATTTAGCCTATGAGTTGTTTTAACTGCAGCGCCTATATGCTTTGCATATAGGCGCTCACGTGTTTAACACGTGAGGCTTATTTAGTCTATGAGTTGTTTTAACTGCAACACCTATATACTTTGCATATAGGCGCTCACGTGTTTAACACGTGAGGCTTGAGTAGTGGGGAATTTTCTCCCCTTTTCTCTCTTTTTGTGAGGGAACAAGTGGGTATCGGTTCCTTAGCGCCGCAGGAAGAAGCTCCCAAGAGGCCGGTCTTCGATTGACTGGCGACCACAACGGCCCATGTCAACGGGTCGTCCAAAGCTGACATCTCACTCTTCAACAGGCTGGGCAAGAAGCCAAACGAGCCCGCAAAGAGGCTCGTGATGCCTGAAGGGGCTGCCCCAAAACGAATAGCCCTCCCAACTCCTGCTACGGGTGAAGTCGTCAAATGTGCTTTCCCTACCAGAAAGTCGATGTTCGAAAGATTGGCCGGCCCTCCCCAAACTTCAATCAGGACGTCAGTCTTCAATAGGTTGACGCCAACAACAGCCCCTCAGCAAAACCAGGGGCACAAAGAAGCCGCTTCCAAATCTGAGGCGGCCCCGTCTGCAAGACACGCTCGACGTCGTCACTGGCGCCGAGTGAGGAAAGCTGGGGGCAGCTCCCCCTCTGGACTTATCCCACCAGCTCTAATGGTGGAAGTTGACGCTGTTGTTCCAACTGGGAACAACTTTGATCCACTCAGGATAGTACGCAAGAACTCTCCAACGGCGGTGCTAAAGAAATCTCTCCCGCTTGCAGAAACCACAATGCAGGCAAAGCCGGAGTGCCCCCATTAACGGCTCTCCTCGCAAATTCACAGGGTCTGGCGAAAAGTACAGGACTCCGTGATTGATTAAAACTACTCTCGTCGAACATAGAAATCGAAGGCTCTGTTCCCGCCAAAATTTTGGCTCAAAACTAGCTCCCTAATAAAATAATAACAATAAAATAAAAAAAATAAAAGGAAAACTCCACATGCAAAGAATGTAATAACTGTATCAACACCAAGAGTCAAAGACTCTGAGGCAGCGCCTCACGTGCAAAGTACGAGAGCGCTAGCGCCAAGCGCGCCAAGCGCTAAGAGTCAAAGACTCTGAGGCAGCGTCTAACGTGCAAAGCACGAGAGCACCAGCGCTAGAACTAAATGTTCTATACCCTTGGATCAAAGATCCAACGAAGATTAATAAATCATCAGATTACAGAATTAAATTGAGGAAATACTCCTCAAATCTTTCTAAACAAGAAAGATTGTGCTCTGTAAATCAGAGCACCGTTGGATCAAAGATCCAATGGTGATTAAAAATCACCAAGATACAGAATGAGTTATGTATGGGAAAATATTTTTCTAATCTTGTTAAAAATAAGAAGGATCTCTTCTGTAAAACAGAAGTCCTTGGATCAAAGATCCAACGGTGGATAAAATCCACAAATCAATCAGAGATCTCTCAATGAGAGATTTCCTTAACTGATTCAACAAATCAGCCTCCCCTATATAAAGGACCCAAGACTTCAAGTCTTGCAGAGAGAACCCCCCCATAATCTTCAAGTTCAAAACAGAGAAACCTCCCTATAAGTTTCGAGTTCTCAGAAAAGAAAAAGAGAAGAGCAAGCTCTAAGACGAAGAACCTTCTTCAAGGTAAATAAAAAGAAGAGGGATCATAACATCTTCTCCATATTTTGAGAGTTTAACTCTCACTTTAGAAGAACTTAGTTCTTTTTCTAGATCATAGATCTCTAAGATAAAGTCTTTCACAAAAACAGAAGAGATCATAGTATCTCAAGGGTTTAACCCTCATAAAAAGAACATAGTTCTTTCTTCGGATCTGAGATCCATGAGACAAGTCTTTCACAAATAAGAATTTAATTCTTACGGGGATGAATTTGTTTTAGGGATCAAAGATCCGGAGAAGAACAAAGAATTGAACTTTGCAGAATATAATACACAAAAGGAAACCCAGCGCCAAGCGCGCCACGTGCTCCTCACTTGGGCGCTGTTTTTATAAAGAGCGTTCTGCACTCATTGGTCGGTGCCAAGCGCCAAGCGCGCCACGTGCTCCTCACGTGGGTGCTGTTTTTATAAAGAGCGCTCTGCCATTGATTGGCGCCAAGCGCGCCACATACTCCTCACGTGTGCGCTATTGCATAAGAAGCGCCTTAGCGTTCCAAGTCTGGCGCTCAGCGCCAATCGCTCCACGTGCTCCTCACGTGGGCACTGAGGGAACACAAAGTGTTCTTTAAATAAACCCCAGCGCCATAAAGAGTGTTCAACACTCAGTAAAAGACAAAAAGAAAAAGGGTGTTAGAACCCAAATCAATGCTCAGCATTGTTAGATAAAAAGGGACCGAGCCCATACAAATGGTCAACATTTTATTCAAAACTGAGTGGGCTGAGCCCAAGTTGGCTACAAATCCCTAATTCAGATCAACTGAGCCCATTGCTACAATCTTTTTAATTGGTCTTAGTCCCAAACTTGACTATAGATCTCCCAACCAATATTGGTTCAAGGGTACATCTCTTCATACCTTTGATACATGTTGTTGTAATTCTTCAACGTCTTCAGAGAGGTGGAGGGTCCCAATAGCCAATAACTTTTGGTGCATCCCCAAACTGTGAAACCAAAATACCACAGACTATGATGTCTTTAAACCCAGACCATGATGTCTTTAAACCCTACGGACTATGAGGTCTTTAAACTCATGGACTATGACGTCCTTAAACCTGGACTATGAGGTCCTTAAACTCATGGACTATGATGTCCTTAAACTTTATGGACTGTGAGGTCCTTAAACTCATGGACTATGATATCCTTAAACCATGGACCGCAATGTCCCTAAACTAAGACAATAGTGTCCAAATGCTCTTTTGTTGGATCTAAATGATCTCAAAACCTTGTTAAGTAGATCTTAGTCTATAATTAGACTAACGTATCCTTAACAAACATTTAAGTTGATCTTAATCTCAAATGAGATTAACGATCCTTAAACCAACCCAAACCCAAATCTAAGAAAATACGGATTTGGACTAATCCACGCCCTACGGGAGACAACATAAATTAGTCTCCGTATACAATCCACGGGCAACCTAAAACAAAACAAACATACACGACACGAAGTGACCATCTGGAGAAGGAGAAAGTGGTTACCGCGATGCGGTAGCGTAATTAACTGTAGGGGCTTGTGCCTGCAGGGAAGAGCGTCCCCACAATCAAAAACCCCTCACAAGGAGGGGAATCTGACGAAGTCTGCTATATCGGCCGCATCCGTCTAAACCTACGATAAATGGTGCCATAAATCAACTTAGCATCTTCGGAGAGGTGGACGGATAAAACCAAATAGTATCTGCCCCCAAATTCAGGCCAGACGTCCCAACATCCTGGTCGCGTCTTTCGGCGGAGAACAGATTCTTGCACGCCCGGTGGGACCTTTTCCTCTTTCCACTCCACACTTCGTGTGTCGTGTTCGCGAACAAATCGCGGTTTAATATGGTTGCCCCTGGATTCGAGGTACTAAGATTTGGTGTCTTGCTCCGGGCAGAAAAGAAGAGCAATGGCCTCCAACTGCATCAACTGGAACAACAATTCTCGCTTCGCCCCGTCTGGAGGAGTGACCTATGGGCCACAAGCGTTCTCCTTCTTCGCAATACCGGTAGAGCAGGTGACACAAGCCACCACCGGGTTGTTCTTTGGGACCATGCTCCCACCAATGAGCTTCAACGCCCCGATGCCATCTCAAGAATATCCGAGGAAGGCGGTCTTTGATCGGCTTGCAACTTCCACGGCCCCTCTCAACGGGTCGTCCAAATCCAACGCATCGGTCTTTATTAGGCTAGGCCAGAGCTCAAGTGGGCCAACAAAGAAGCCCGCGATACTTGAAGGGGTTATCCCGAAGCGGATAGCCATTCCGGCTCCAATAAACGAAATCATCAGAGAGGCTTCTCCTGCTAAGGGGTCGGTCTTCACAAGACTGTCCGCTCCAACTCCCGCTTCGGGCGAAATAACTAAAGCTACTTTCCCTGCCCAAGGGCCAGTCTTCGACAGGTTGGACGTTTCTTCTCGGCGAACGTCGGTTTTCAGTAGGCTGGCACCAACGGCAGCCCTTCACCAGAACAGGGGGTATGAGGGAGCCACCCCCGTAACTGAGCCAATACCATCTGCAAGACGCGCTCGACGTCGCCACTGGCGCCGAGTGAGGAAAGCCGGGGGCAGTTTCCCTTCTGGACTGACTCCACCAGCTCCAATGGTGGAAATTGATGCTGCTGTTCCAACTGGGAACAGCTTTGAACCACTTAGGAGGGTGCGCAAAAACTCTCCAACTGCTGTGTTAAAAAGGTATCCTCCACCTGCTGAAAATGTTACAAAAGCGGAGCTAGAGCAGCCTCCTCAGCGACTATCCTCCAAAATTCACAGGGTTTGGCAAAGGGTCCAAGACTCTGTGATTAACCAAGATTACTCCCGCCGACCGAAGGAGATGAAGGTTCGGAAAGAGAAGGACCACCCTGTCGCACCACAGAAGGTGTCATCTACTTGGGTGCCCACTGCAACGGCCCCCTCAGCTTCGACCGCCCACAAAATGAGAAGGCCGGAGAAAATCCCCATGTCCGCGACGAAGCTCAAAGGCACTGAACCTAAATGCCTCAAGTCTGGGGGCATGGTGGTGCACACCATTTACATGGCTTCCAGAAAAGAGGATAGTCGTGCTTCCACGGGTCATCGACCACTTACGCGATCAGTAACTAAGGCTCAGGAGCAACAACAGCAAAAGCTCCAGAAGATGCTAACAAAGATGGCTGCACTCACTGGGCCAAAAGAAAGCCCAGAGACATCGTCGGAGCAGCGTCAAGAGTAAGAAACCGATGCCGAATTCCTCCGAAGAATGATCGAGAAGAAAGACAAAGACGCCGCGGAACAAGCAGCAAACATAAAACAAATGGCGCTCATGTTCCAAGATATGGTGGGCATGATGATCCACTCGGACCCTCCAGCCGAAGATCCCCCAATAATCATTGAAGACGAAATAGGGGAAACATCGAACCCTCTTCCAGCTTTATCAGCAGCCAGGGAGGAGACGATCTCCAAAGCTGCCCTTGATGACTATATAGCTCAACAAATACGAGCTCATCAGGCAAATGAAGCAACCGGCCAAGTCGTCAGAACTGGACGACCCTATCCGGGTTGGTACGATCAAATAAAATACCCGCCAGGATATACGATCCCCAAATTCCATGTATATAAGGGGACGGGTAATCCCCATCAGCATGTCGCTCAGTTCTGGGCTCTCTGCGGCAATACCGGAGGTGATGATAAATTGCTACTTCGCCAGTTCGTCGACATCTTGGCGGAGACCGCCTTTGAATGGTATTCGGAGCTGCCGAATGACTCCGTCAAAACGTTTACAGAGATGGAGTTGCTATTCACTCAGTGTTTCTCAAGCGCCAGCGAACTCACCCCAATCACGGCATTGATCAATGCCAGGGTGAAGCCAGGAGAGACATGGGTGCAGTATGCAATCCGGTGGTGGAACCTGTGGTCAAAGTGCGAACAGCGCATAGAGGAACCTCCTGCTGTGGGCATGTTCGTGGGTACCTTCGATCCGCAGGCAATCATATCCCAGTTCATGATGTTTTTCAAGCCGACTACCTTCCAGGCCTTGATTGACAAGCTGGCCCAAATGGATCAGATGGGCCATAGACCGTCTTCCTTGAAGATGGAGCCTCGAAATGAAAAAGGGAAAAGGAAAGCGAAAACGACCTTCGTCGCCAACGCTAAACAGCAGCCGGGTGATCCGAAGCCAGCTGCTCGCCAACGCAACAAAGCGCGATCCCTCGATGAGAAGTTGAGACGTCCTTACTCATTCCCCCGGGATAAAACAAGGAGACTGTTCGAACTGGTAGTGCGCAACAGGCTCATCACTCTGCCGGATCCGAGACATCCATCGCAACCTGGTGACGTCAACCATCCTAACTATTGTCCTTACCACAGAGTAATGTGTTATCCAATCGAAGATTGCTACGTTTTCAAAAACTGGGTTGAAGACCAGTATCAGCAAGGAAAATTCACGTTGTATGAAAACTGGAGGGTAAACCCGCCACGACAGCACGCTCCTAAAAATGTGGACACGCCGGGGGCATCATGCTCATTTATAGAAGAAGCTCCGTGGGAAGTTGTTCTTTCGGCTAAAGACCAAAAGAATGCTGAAAGATCTTCAAACATGTCCGACGATCCGGTAGAAAAGCCCGCTGGAGCCAGAGATTATTGAGGGGATGCTGAAACCGCGCCCAACATCGGGAGTTGGTAGCGAAAGGCAAAACACCAGGGCCCAGTCGTCAAAGTCTTCGAAGAAAAAGAAGAAGACTAAGAAGCTCGCGCAGCCTGACGACAAGTGCACGGAGCTGCAAAAGCATATTGATGCATTGGAAGAACATAACCAGAGGGCATGGACCCCAATTACATTGGACGAATTCTTCAAGCATGTCCTTGAGAATGAGGACGATGACGCTGATAAAGGAGACGATTCTTCAGAAGAGCCCGAGGAGTATGTGGCGAGCTGCCACATGATCTCTCACTCGGTAATAAATGACAAGGAAGCTTCTGATGCAGAGAAACCGGGGGTGGATCTAGAACCGGAACCAAAATCCCTGGAACCGTCAGACGAGATGATTAACATGCTGCTGAACGAAGCCCGTCAGAAGAGCAAAACTGATCGAGAACGTGAAATGGCTCTATTCGAAGAGGCCAGGCGTCAGCGTCAAATTGGAGAAGCCGTGGTAGGGATGGGCCACAAAATACTCCAACCAAATCAAATCACCCCCTGAATGGGTGTAGTCCACATCATCGTCATGTATCCCATCACGTGATAAATATACGTGCACGCAGGATGAACTATGGATCGAAAAGTCCGTAAACTAGAAATTCGCCTCAAATATGGCAACAACCGACCGAAACGTCTTTAAACTACTACAAACCGCAACATCTTTGGGCTGAGGAAAAAAAAACAAAAAAAAACGGTACGTCCATAAGCAAGATGGGCACGGATGAAAACCCGAAAAGGCTCCGTGTGTAAAAACAACAGGGCTACCGGCGAGTTTGTGAAAACCCGAAAGGGCGCAGATTCGTAAAAGAAATTCATGCACACTTGCAAGGTCCTCTCGACCTTGTAAGGAGAAAATACCCGCATGAGATCCTTACGACTCACAAGGGAGCAACACACTTAGGGATCCCCACGATTCCTGAGGAAAAATTACACTTACGAGATCCTCACGACTCGTAAGGAGAACCCTCTTATGAGACCCCCACTGCTCATAAGACTCGAAAGCCTTAAGCTACAGGGATCTGAACCTGTTCTTAAGCCATCATATCCCCCGACTGCCCTACAAGTGGTTAAATATTGACCCTTGTATACAATCCACGGGCACGAATAAACGTCTCCCCCACCAAGTTCCCACCAATGGCGCGGAATTTTCCTACTTGGTGAACAACATTTGTAAGTCCACTTGACTTATAAGGAGAAAACAGTCTTGTAAGATCCTTACGACTTATAAGAGAACACACACTTAAGAATCCTCACGATTCCTAAGGAGAAATCGCGCCTATGAGATCCTCACGACTCGTAGGGAGAAACATCTTTATGAGACCTTTACAGCTCATGAAGTCAAAAGCCTTAGTCGACAGGATCCTAACCCTGTTTGCTAAGCCACCATTGTTCGACATCGACAGAGGCAAATGATGATTCGCTCCTGGCAATGTCCCAGTGGTAGCGATGCTGATGCCTAAATCGGTGTCAAATTCCAAGTCCTTTCAAGGAAAATGATGATTCGCTCCTGGCAATATCCTAGTTGCAGCGATGCTGATGCCTAAATCGGTAACAAATTCCATACTTGCAGCAAAAAGTCAGCGAGTTATAAATGCATATGAAATAGCCGAAATGATAGGGCAACTTGCAACAAAATCAGCAAGTAAAAGATATGCATACAAAAATAGCCGAAATGATTAGGCAACTCGCAATAAAAAGCAGCGAGTAAAAAGAAAAATAGCTGAAATGATTGGGCACCGCGAAAAATAGCCAAAATGATTGGGCAATCGCGACTTTCGCGATATAAAAAGCTGAAATGATAGAGCATCGCTGAAAGAAAACCAAAAATATATATAAAATGAAACTTTTGCCCTGCAGGTAAGTCCGTACTGACCCCTGTATACAATCCATAGGCATAAACAAAAAGGGAACCACATTTCCCCACCAGACTCTATTAAAGGGAGAGCCAGATCTCGACGGCAACATCTGCATCCCAAAAGATCAACACAGCATTCCTTCTCAACTCCAACAACCGACCTTAGGGTCGCAATGAAGCGGAGCCATGGCAAAGCCCTAGTTCCAAATCTCGACGGCCACATCTATAGCCTAGAGACCAACAACGGTGTTCCACCTCATTCCAGCAGGATACGGACGCGACACCACCAATCGGAGCCACGACAAAGTCCCCAGTTCCAAGATTCTACGGTTCGCAGACAACCTAACGTCATCCAATGACTTCCGTCGTGGAAATACGTCAGCAAACGACCTCCGCTTCGGAAATACGTCATCCAATGACCCCGTCACGGAAACACGTCAGCAAATGACCTCCGCTTCGGAAATACTTCATCTAATGACCTCCGTCGCGGAAATACGTCAGCAAACGACCTCCGCCTCAGAAATATGTCATCCAATGACCTCCGTCTCGGAAACACGTCAGACAACGACCCTGTCTCGGAAATACGTCATCCAATGACCCCGTCTCGGAAACACGTCATCCAATGACCCCGTCTCGGAAATACGTCAACCTTGACACTGCAGAAAGCGGAGTACGTCAACCCAGACACCGCAAAAAGCAGAACAAGTCAACCAACCTCCAGGGAAATCAGTGTCCTCGGTAAAATATCTCGATTCAGAGAAATCGACATCCTTGACGAGAATCTCGATTCGCGTCGACCCGCAAGGAAATCAGCGTCTTTGCAGGAATCTCTCGATTCGTCTCAACCCCAGTGGAATCAGTGTCCTTGGAAAAATATCTCGATTCAGGGAAATCAGCGTCCTTGACGAGAACCTCGATTCGCGTCGACCCGCAAAGAAATCAGCGTCTTTGCAGGAATCTCTCGATTCGTCTCAACCCCAGCGAAATCAGTGTCCTTGGCAAAATATCTCGATTCAGGGAAATCGGCGTCCTTGACGAGAACCTCGATTCGCGTCGACCCGCAAAGAAATCAGCGTCTTTGCAGGAATCTCTCAATTCGTCTCAACCCCAAGGAAATCAGTGTCCTTGGCAAAATATCTCGATTCAGGGAAATCAACATCCTTGACGAGAACCTCGATTCGCGTCGACCCGCAAGAAAATCAGCGTCTTTGCAGGAATCTCTCGATTCATGTCAACTCCAGGGAAATCAGTGTCCTTGGCAAAATATCTCGATTCCGGGAAATCAGCGTCCTTGACGAGAACCTCGATTCGCGTTGACCCGCAAGGAAATCAACGTCTTTGCAGGAATCTCTCGATTCGTCTCAACCTCAGGGAAATCAGTGTCCTTGGCAAAATATCTTTGTTTCACCCAATCAGAGCAAAGCACTGTTCAAAATTCAAAATTTGAAATGAAGCAGCGCTTCACAAGAGCGCCAGCGCCAAGAGCGCCATCGTTAAGAGTCAAAGACTCTGAGGCAGCGCTTCACAAGAGCGCCAGCGCCAAGAGCACCATCGTTAAGAGTCAAAGACTCTGAGGCAGCGCCTCACGTGCAAAGCACGAGAGCGCTTGTGCCAAGAGAGCCAAGCGCAAAGAGTCAAAGACTCTTAGGCAGCGCCTTACGTGCAAAGCACGAGCGCGCTAGCGCCAGAACTAAAAGTTCTTTACCGTTGGTCCAACGGAGATGATTAAAAATCACCAAAGAAAAGAATTTAATTCTGTTGAGGAAATACTCCTCAAATCTTTCCAAACAAGGAAAATCTCTCTGTAAATCAGAGCGCTATTGGATCAAAGATCCAATTGTGATTAAAAATCACCAAGATACAGAACAATCTCTTTATGGGAAAATATTTTCCAATCTTGTTAATAACAAGAAAAATGTCTTCTGTAAAACAGAAGACCTAGGATAAAAAATCCAATGGTGGGAAAACGTCCCCAAATCAATCAAAGGAAAGATTTCCTCAACTGATTAAACAAATCAGCCTCCACTATATAAAGGCCTCAAGACTTCAAGTCTAAAAAAGAGAGAGACACGCACATAGAGAAGAACCCCCCTATAAACTTCAAGAGAAGAGCAAGCTCTGAAAAGAAGAATTTTCTTCAAGGTAAAGAAAAAAAGAAGAATGAGATTAAAGCATCTCATAAAAAGAAGACAGAAGTCTTCCATAAAAGAAGTCTTCCATAAAAGAGATCAGAGCATCTCATTATAAAAGAGGGGGGGAGAAGAACCTAGTTCTCTTTAGATCACAGATCTATAAGACAAAGTCTTTAACAAAAATAGAAGAGATCATAACATCTCCTATAAAATAAGAACTTAGTTCTTAGATCCATGAGACAAAGTCTCTTATAAATGAGAACTTAATTCTCAGAGCATAACTAATCAGAACTGCTTAAAGAGCGCTCTGCACTCATTGGCTGGCGCTCAGCGCCAAGCGCGCCACGTGCTCCTCACGTGGGCGCTACATAATAAAGAGCGCTCTGCGCTCATTTGCTGGCGCTCAATGCCAAGCGTGCCACGTGCTCCTCACATGGGCGCTACTTAATAAACAGCGCTCTGCACTCATTGGCTGGCGCTCAGCGCCAAACGCGCCACATGCTTCTCACGTGTGCGCTATTTCAAAAGAAGCGCTTCAGCGCTCCAAGACTGGCGCTCAACGCCAAGCGCACCACATGCTTCTCACGTGTGCGCTATTTCAAAAGAAGCGCTTCAGCGCTCCAAGACTGGCGCTCAACGCCAAGCGCACCACGTGCTCCTCACGTGTGCGCTATTTCATAAGAAACGCTTCAGCGCTCCAAGACTGGCGCTAAAGCCAAGCGCACAACGTGCTCCTCACGTGTGCGCTATTTTATAAGAAGCACTTCAACACTCCATGTCTGGTGCTCAGCGCCGAGCGCACCACGTGCTCCTCACATGGGCGTAGAAGGAACACAAAGTATTCATTAAATAAAGCCCCAGAGCCATAATGTGTGCTCAACACTCAATAAAAGACAAAAGAGGTGTCAGAAACCAAACCAATGCTCAGCATTGTTAAATAAAAAAGGACTGAGCCTAATTAAATGTTCAACATTTTAACCGAGTGGGCCGAGCCCATGCTGGTCACAGAGTCCTAATTCAGATTAATTGAGCCCATATGCTCATAAATCTTTTAATTGGTCTTAGTCCCAAACTGGACTACAGATCTCCCAACCAAAATTGGTTCAAGGGTACATCTCTTCATTCCTCTGATATATGTCGTAATTCCTCAACCTCTTCAGAGAGGTGGCGGGTCCCGACAACCACACATTCCATGGACTATGATGTCGTTAAACTTATGGACCGCAACGTCTCTAAACTAAACCCCATGGACTATGAGGTCTTTAAACTCATAGACTATGATGTCCTTAAACTTTATGGATTATGAGGTCCTTAAACTCATAGACTATGATGTCTTTAAACTTCACAGACTATGATGTCTCTAAACTGCCACGAACTATGATGTCCTTAAACTATGGACCGTAGCGTCCCTAAACTAAAACGATAGAGCCCAAATGCTCTGTCATCGGATCTAAATGATCCCAAAATCCCGTTGAGTAGATCTTAGTCTAAAAATTAGGATAACGTATCCTTAAAAAACGTTTAAGTTGATCTTAATCTCAATGAGATTAACGATCCTTAAACCCAACCCAAACCCAAATCTAAGAGAATTCGGATTTGGACCAATCCACGCCCTACGGGCGACAACATAAATTAGTCCCCGTATACAATCCACGGGCAACCAAAAACAAAACAAACACACACGACACGAAGTGACCATCTGGAGAAGGAGAAAGTGGTTACCGCGATGCGGTAGCGTAATTAACTGCAGGGGCTTACGCCTGCAGGGAAGAGCGTCCCCACAATCAAAACCCCCTCAAAATGAGGAGGAATCTGACGAAGTCGGCTACATCGGCCGCATCCGTCTAAACCTCTGATGCACGGTGCCATAAATCAACCTGGCATCTTCGGAGAGACGGACGGATAAAACCAAATAGCATCTGCCCCCAGATTCAGGCAAGACGTCAGTCTTCCCGGTTTCCGGCGGTAAACAGATTCTGGCACGCCTGGTGGGACCTTTTCCTCTTTCCGCTCCACACTTCGTGTGTCGTGTTTTTCCGCGATCAAATAATCGCGGTATATATGTTTGTGGTTGCCCTTGGGGGAGGGGATACTGAAGCCGGCGTTTCGTCTCTATGAAGAATGGCGATTGCTCCCACCTTAGCAACTCAGGCTCTGTCATATCTGGTGGAGTCAAGTACGAGCCACTTGCAGGCTCAAATCTCTGCAATCTGGCTATTCAAGAAATCAACGGGCTTCTCTTTGGGTCGATGCTCCCACCTCCCACCCTCGGTGCCTCAACGCCGATGGAGGAAGCCCAGAGGAAGTCTGTCTTCCACAGGCGGGCTCACCAAGCAGCAGCTTTGCCGACGGAATCAGTCCTCAAACAACTGGTACATGCCAAGGACCAAGGTCGACGCAGGGGGGCAGAATATTCAAGCTCTCAAAGGAAACAAGGGACAGGCTCAGCAAAATCCTGAAGCTAATCAAATCCCGGCCGTAAGAAACGGTCGACGTCGACATCAGTGTCATACAAAGTGAGCTAGGGGTAGTTCTCTGTATGGTCCTGTTTCAACCCCAGTGGTGAATGTTGTTGTTCCAACTGGGAATAGCTTCAAATTGTTGTGAAGGGTCAGACAAAATTCTCCTATCGCAATATTGAAGAAGTCTCCGCAGCCTATGGAGATCCCACGAGAGCAGAAACCGGTTCACTCCCTGAGACAACTTTCCTCATCTATATATAAAGTGTGGAAGCAGGTGAAGGGGACTCACCCCAAGACGGATCCTGATACAGCGGTTCCTCCCAAAACCAAAGCGTCTTTTCACAACAAGAGGCCTAATAAAGCTCAAGTGCCCGGAGCAAACTCCAAACACCCCAAGCCTGGGGGCATGGTAGTTTACATAGTTTATGTGGTGAATTCCAAAGACGAAGTTCGAGCTTTTACTAGTCACCGACCTCAAACTCGGTCCCTGAAAAAAGTTCAACTGCAACGTGAAAATCTGCAGGAGATGCTTGCTCAGGCGACATCACTCGCTAATCCATCGTCTAAGGCAAAATCCCGAAGATGCACCTGGAGAAAGAACAGAGCACGAGTTGGATATTGATTTCCTAAATCACGCTCTAAAAAAAACAAAAAAAAACGGTATGTCCACAAGTAAATGGGCACGGATGAAAACCCGAAAGGGCGCCATGAGTAAAAACAGTAGGACTGCCGGCGAGCTTGTGATAACCTGGAAGGGCACAATTTCATTAAAAAAAACGGTATGTCTACAAGCAAAATGGGCAAGGATGAAAACCCGAAAGGGCGCTGTGAGTAAAAACAGCAGAACTGCCGGTGAGCTTGTGAAAACCCAGAAGGGCGCAACCTCATTAAAATAAATACAATTACGAGATCCTCATGACTCGTAAGGAGAATCCCCCTCTGCGAGACTCTCACGGCTCATAGGATTCAAAACCCTAAAGTTACAGGGATCTAGACATGTTCTTAAGCCGTCATATCTTTCAAATTGCCCTACAGGCATGGGCACGAATAAATACTTCTTTGCCAAGTTCTACAAATAGCAAGAAATGTCCTCATATGGTGAATAACACTTGTAGGTCCTCTCGACTTATAGGGAGAAAACACGCTTGGAAGATCCTTACGACTTACAAGAGAAGACATCACTTAGGAATCCCCACGATTTTTAAGGAGAAAATACGCCTACGAGATCCTCACGACTCGTAGGGAGAAAACCTTTTATGAGACCCTTATGGCTCATAAAGTCAAAAGTCTTAGTCGACAGAGTCCTAACCCTGTCTACTAAGCCACCTTTGTCCAAATCGATAGGGGCAAATGATGGGTCGCTCCTGGCGATGTCCCAGTTGTAGCGACGCAGATGCCTAAACATGTGTCAAACTCTAAGTCAACCTCTCCGGAAAATGCCGCCCCTACAGTCATCTGATGAAGAAGGGGACCCCGTTCGTCTGGGATCGCAAATGCCAAAGCGCACTGGACGAAATCAAGCAATAGCTGCAGAATCCGCCGGTACTAACAGCTCCGGTCAAGGGAAAGCCCCTCATCTTGTACACAACCGCCCTGGAAGGTTCCTTAGGCGTGCTATGGGCGCAGGAGAATGACCAAGGGAAGGAGAGAGTCCTTTGCTATTTAAGTCGAGTTCTCCTGGGGGCTGAAAACAACTACTCCCCCATCGAGAAACACGGCCTGATGTTAATCTTCGCAATAACGAAGTTTAGACACTATGCTTTGGCGCATGAGGTCCATCTCATATCAAAGTGGATCCTCTCAAGTATTTGATGTCAAGAGCTATACTAACAGGACGACTCGCTAAATGGGCCCTACTCTTAATGGAATTCTCAATAACCTATCGACCCCTCAAGGCAGTGAAAAGCCAGGCCATCGCCGACTTCCTCGCTGAGCATCCTATACCTGCCGATTCACCCCTAAACTGTGAATTGCCAGAAGAGCACGCGTTTGACATGATCGACAGGGAAAGAGAAGGGGGTGACACCCGTTGGGAACTCTACTTCGATGGAGCATCTTCCATGAAGAAGCGAAAGCACAGCTCCCCCATAATCAAATCTGGGGTATGCCTTATCTTTGTGACTCCACAATGAGGGATAATGCACTTTGCCTTTTCCTTAACAGGGTTGAGGACGAACAATGAAACCGAATGTGAAGCTTTGATAGCAGGTTTTGAGATCGCTGTCGACATGGGAATCGAAAATCTCCTTATATACGGAGACTCCCAGTTGGTCGTAGTCAAATCAACGGCGACTATCAAACATGCAAACCAGATGTCACGACCCAAAAATAGCACGTGACCGGCACTTAAAACACGTGACATCTAAAGACATCGACGTAATCTAAGTAAGCCGAAGCCCGGAATCTAAACGCTTTTTGAAAATATTGGAGGTGGGGTTTAAATAATCATCCGATAAAATCAATTTAAAATAACATCTAAATTTAACTAAGTATGTTGAAAAGTATTTATGACGTTTTGAAACTTGTCATCACCTCCTTTGCATTTTTATAAAAACCCAATACAACATAATAAAATAGCAACCCAACGGAAGCTAGACCCTACGTCCAAACAATGGAGCAACCAATCAATCTAAGCATTAGTCGACTCCAAAGAGTGCGACAAACAAAACACAACTCTAATCCTCGATTCTAAGTCCATAATATACCATTTCGAAGTTGATGGAGTTTCCGCTAGATACAATAATATATGAATAATCAAGAGTGAGTAGGATACAATAGAAACTCACTTACCCATCAATCCCCAAAAGAATGTGTGCCCAAAACGCTGATAATCCAAGCGGTAAAACCTGCAAGAAACTGTGGCACAACGGGGATGAGTTGCCAACTCAGTGAATAAAAATACATCTAAAGGTGGGAATCGAAATGCATGACGATTACCTAGGTCATAAGTATAGTAATATCATAATCTATATCGATATACTATATGATACGCAAAGGTGCAACACTAGCTATCATGCAATCACAGGTATAATATCTCAATGTCATATGAATCAATTATCCGTATTGAATTCCCTTTTCGTCTATGAATGTCTGTACAAATATAAGCAGGTACTGTCCCCCCCCGGATCAGTCCTGATGGAATCCAATAAATACATATCTAACAACGTACCTCATGATAATGATCGTATCAATATACAAATAGATGCCCAGTATCGACATCGAAATCCGAAATCTCTCGTGTCCAGCATCGACACGTAATACAGATACCGTCGACACCATCTCAACAGATGATCGTCACCCGATATCCTGGCTACGATCAGTATTCACTGGATATCTGCCGTACCTAATCGAACCCCGGTCAGTATCCCCTGGATAGCTGCCGTGCTCATCTCAATCTCCGGTTAGTATCCCCTGGATATCTGCCGTGCTCAATTCTATCTCCGGTATCGAGTTGTTAGTGTATATGCCCTAGAGGCCATTATTGTATCATACTAGTATGTATATTACTTAATGGAAGCTTGGGATATTCACCTTGTATATACAATCTTGCTCAAAATAGTAGTATGCTACTTGGTTTATTTCTACTTCAATGTGTACATGTGTTTATTTTTGTATATCGCCTATACACATTAGTGGAGCCCTTAGGATCTTTGCTTGATTACCAGCGATGTGATGGCCGTCACACTAGTGGGGCTGGGTAATCTATAAGCACATCCTTATGCAGGTCCCTGGTCGCAGGACTATCGAGACAGGGCATCGATACTCCGGAGTAGACCAGCGCATGCGCTTCTCATCCCAGTGTGGGAGACGGTCTGTCCCACAGCCGTCAGTACGTCGTACTTGAGATAGTATGCGGGTGCCCGTTAGGTTACGGGTACACTGGACAGGACTCGTCGGGAACTGACTAGTTGGTATTATACCTATCGTCAGTTATCAGTTCCCAGATGACATGAGTACAGCTTAGTCCGCTGACTTGACACTGTCACTTCGCCTCGGGTGTGTTCCCACTGTACTTTGATCACTACCCTACCACGGCTCAAAGGAGTCGTGCAAACAGGTGGTGGTTGGGTGCAGTCCCGAAGCACTTGGAGGCAGTGACGGTTAGACAGGATTCGTCTCTCCCGGTATTGGGGGTTGACATCGCGCTGTGTCTAGGAGAGCCATTACACGAGTAGTCCCTGGCCAGGGCAAACGAGATATACTGGTAGGTTTCCAGTGTTATCTCAGGGTGTTTTGGGCTTCGCTCCGGCACGACTTGTACCGCTATTGGGGGACTGACGTTTACCGCCCCCTAGGCCCGCCATGCGATGTATCAGACGAACAGACCGGACTGTACGGAGAATGTCACACTCAGGCTCAGTAGGAGTTCAGATGGGTTTCGCCTCGTCGGTCTTCTTGTCGGCATTACCTGGGGACCGTTACGCACAGCTAGTGCCGCTTGCGGTCTGTGGTTAAACCCACTGCCAGCGTAGTGTCGAGTCTTTAGAGTCCCACACAGAAAGCTTTTCGCCTTTAGGCAAAAGAGTAGAGGTCGCATGGTATTGCGACAGATCGCATGGTTTTGCGACAGGGTTCGGTCACATCCGTGCACTTGTGCACGTACAGTGTCCGGACAGTTTACACTAGCGGGCTTTGGTTTAAGCCAGATCCTAGTGTACTTTATGGGATTGGATTTATCCAGTTTGCATTCGTGTTCCTCGGAACGCGGATGCGGGTGTGTATGCACAGTTGACAGGGAGGCACAGACAGCGGATTCTCATTAGGGTTGTTGACAGTTGACCGTTGACTTTTTGACTTTTTGCTCAACCCTAATGAGAATATGATATGTGATTAACTATTATATTAATTAAGTATTATGGTGACTTGGTTGTTGACTTTTGTTGACTTTGTTGACTTGTTGACTTTTGTTGACTTGTTGACTTTGTTGACCGGTTGACTAGGCTTGACTAGTTGACCATCATGATAACCATGGCTATCATTTCATGCCAAAGACTTTTACTTGCTTGTTCATTTGAGTAAAATGAGTGCATGACATGATAAGGTTATGGTTGCTTCAACCATCACATAAGACTTTTATTGATATGATGAGTTATGATTACTTTGGATTATGAGAGGGTGAGAGACAAAAGAGAGCCTCATTCTTTCTTGCTCACTCTCTCTCTTGTTCTTGAGCTCTCACCCTCATCCTCTTGCTCCCTCTCTTGACTCTATGGTTCATATCTCTCATGTGTTGAGAATCAAGAACCATAGATAAAATCCCATTCTAAATCTTCTCTACTCATTCTAGTTTACTTGGTTTAGCAAACCAAGTGAACTAGTTTCTTCAAAGAACGAAGAAGGAGCTAAAGGTTGGAGCTTTCAAGTGGATCTATCTTCGGCGTACGGAGACGACGAGAAGGAGCCATCGGACCACCACCGGAGCTTGAAGACGAAGGAGTTCAAGACAAGCTAGGTATAACCCCCTAACCGAGTAGCTAGAAACTCTTAGTTAGGATGTTAGATAGAAGTTTAACCAAGATCCGGGTTATAGGTCCATGTTACCACCTCCGTAAAAATTGTTATTTACCAAATTCCGCATTCCCGAAAGTACCGGGAGAGGTAGCATGGACTTACACGAGTATCCTAGCTAGGCTCCCCCGCCTTAATGCGGCTATCCTGCCCCTCGGTCTCGACCGGGTCCACCATGTATCCAACTGTATATCTCCCCCACTCAGTCTGGATAATGCAAAAATCCGCGACCGTATATCTCCCTCACTCGGTCCGGAACAAAACCAAAAACACAAAACTCATGGTGGACGTTTTACTCATCATATCAAAATATCAAGTAAGGAATAAGAATAATTGCATAGATTGTATTGCCGATATACCATATATGTATATATATAACAGTGTCCCATACCACCGATATATATATATCATCAGGAGTAAAATACTCAGAAATCCCAAGAAATCAAATACAACATCTATAGTACTACAACATAAATAGGAAAAGACTACGAAATCCTATCACATAACATAATGATTTCAATTCTAATGTCTCATGGCATTACTAATGTTGTGTAGTGTAGCATGCGCGTCTGTACTCGCGCAACATGGAAATCATTAGTATTTGTGCAAGTGTTCTACGGTGTAACAATCTATATATTAACACATATATATCTGAACGATTCTACAGTGACATGGCAGTACCAATGAGGTGTAGTGTAACATAGATTTAAATGTTTGTGCAGCATAGTACTCATCGGCATTTGTGCAGTGTTCTACCAGAGTGTGCGTAACGCGGAAACATATAATATAGAATATATAATACAACCCTATAAGTAATCTAAACGTACTTATTGTAATTACTTGTTATGAGCTATACCATTATCTTTAGAAATGATCGGAACGTTAAGTTTGAAATAAGGAAGCTGCCTTAGGTTTAAAAGAGATGTTTGTTTTAGAAACTGGCACGCATCCCGATAGCTTATTTAAAAGCCGACGCACCGTAGTTTGTAAAATAATATAGCTCATACCAGTATTACCTCCTAATACAAGACATAATCTATCTCTACGAGTCAAAGAATAACTTGGCCGTTATTCGGCATACAAAGTTCATCATTTCCGATATGTATAAATCCTTGTATTATAGCTCATCATACCGCTATATCCCTATCGTCCTAAGTACGGCATGATTTCTCTTACAAACTCACCAATTCATACTCATATCGTATGGATCAAATATCACGTATATCTCATTTAAAAACTATATATAAAACTTTATGCAAATGGAGGGTATACAAGATGCAATATCATAACAATGCTTTTGACAAAACGCTAAACTTAAGTAGATATCATAATAATAATAATTATAAGGTTGCGGGGGTGCTATACGCCATCCACCCGACTTCCCCCCGTAGATGTAAATCTACTCACCGGAAATACGTCGTATCCACTCAGGAATCGCCAATCCTTTTTCCTTTCCTCGTGGCCTCCAAAGTTCCCGTATTGGAATCTAATATTGCAATAACTTGTATAAGAAAACAGCTACTCCGATACTATAAAATCATGAAAACACAAGTTGTACGTTCTAGTTATACCACATATGACCATTGCAAATGACTTAATACTTAATCTCACTGAAATCTAATCCAACTCTGCACCGCGACAGAAAACAGATCTCGATACGTTTTACCCGTATCGTATTTTGGGTTTTTATATACCTTTTCCGATATTAGCTTTCAGATTTTATATACAGTTAAACTAACTTGTTTAAATAATACCAAAATAGCCAAAACTCTACACAGAAAGCTACCCCACAAGCAAAAACACCCAAGCCCCCTAGAAATCCGGCGGCTCCGGAATTACCTTGTTGGTCGCCGGCCAAATCCGAGCCTCTTGGGTTCGAGATTCTATGGGCTGTTCTAGGTCTAACATACATCATTTAGGCCCTGTTTAGTTAAGTTAATTTTATTCTGACTCATAGCAGATTACTACAGAGTTCAGTTTTGCATAAAATACGACATTTTGGACACTTTTGATTTCTAAGTTAAACTAGTTACTGAACTAAATTCTTACAGTGATTAACGATTTTACCTACAAGAAATTTGCTGGAAGAACTCCCTCCAAGATGCACAAGCTCTAAGTCCTTAGCTTGATGGTGGAAATCCTATAACTTAGCTCATCTCTTCTCTTTTCTTTGGTTCTTTTTTTTGTTTGCTCTAGTTTTCTTTATTTAATTTTTCAGATTTTAAATTAATTAATAGATCTGAACACATGTTATATATGGTAAAGGGAAGAGGGTGAGGTGTAGAAGGAGGTGTCACCAAGCAAGATGTGGTGGTTTCATGCAAGGAGGAGGTGTGGGGAGTGTGTTGTGCATGAGAGGAGGTGGTGGCAATGAATTTATTTTCCAATTTGATTTATTTATGATAAAATTCTGAACTAAATCTTATCCCATCTCCTTTCTAGTTACACCCTTAACAATTTTCAATTTGCACAAAGTCCTAATCTTTACCTAACAACCCCTCACAACTTATGTTATTATATAATCACCATTTTATTAAAATGAAGCTAAATTTATCACTAAAACCCTTATAATTTATTTATGTTGCATACTAAAACTAAAATTTAATTTGTTTTATATAAAACTTATGATATTGTCTTATTTGGTTTCAATAACTTTTTAATTTAACACTTTATTATTTAATTAATTAATTTTATTTACTTCTAAATTTTTCAAAATGTTACACCAGAGTTGGTGAAGTACGGCGAGAGAGTACGACAATTGTTGACTCAAATCAATTCCTACGCCCTGGAAAACATATCGCGTGCGGAAAATAGCAAAGCGGATGCGTTAGCCAAACTCGCTAAAGAACTGGCCGACGAAAACCTTGATGACGTGAGAATCGTTGTGCAAAGCCGTCGGGTTCTTGCACCAGCAGAAATTTCTCCGGAGTCGTCCGAAGAAAAGGAAACGACCAAGCAAACGGCCCTACAAATAGAGGACCGGAAAAATGCAAAGGATTGGAGAGAAGTCTTTATAGACTACTTCAAATCCCGTCGAACGCCTGAAGATGCATCATCAAGACATCAGCTCATGAAACGAGCTCTGTCTTTCGCCTTCTTCAATGATACTCTGTATAAGAGATCGTTCGACTCCCTATGGCTGAGATGCTTGGGACCGGAAGAAGCAATGAGAGTCGTCCAAGAAACTCATGACGGACTCTGCGGGTCTCATCAAGCTATGCCAAAGATGAAGCTGAAGATCAAAAGGATGGGCTATTATTGGCCCACGATGATTCAACACTATCTCGAATACGTGAAGCAGTGCCACTCATGCCAGATTCATGGGGACTTCATCCACCAGCATCCAAATCTGCTACACCCAACGGTGGCTAGCTGGCCGTTCGAAATGTGGGGAACTGACATAATCGGGCCCATCGAACCGGCATCATCCAGAGGACATCGGTTTATATTGGCGACGACCGATTACTTCTCTAAGTGGGCAGAAGCCATACCGCTCAGAGAAGTGAAGACGAAGAATATCCTCCATTTCTTCAGGACACACGTCATTTATCGGTTCGGCACTCCATGACGAATTATCTCCGATAACGGGCCGGCCTATAGAAGTCACAAAATCAGCCGCTTCGCACAGCAGTATAATATAGACTGGAGATACTCTTCGGTCTATAATCCCCGAGCTAACGGTCTAGCTGAGGCTTTCAACAAGACCTTGACGAAGATCATATAGAAGATGGTGTCCAGAAATAAAAAAGACTGGCACGAGAGACTGCATGAAGCTCTCTGGGCGTATCGGACCACATTCAAAACGGCCACAAACACAACGCCGTATGCATTGGTATTTGGCACTGAAGCAGTACTCTCCCTCGAGATAGAGCTACCCTCTCTACGAGTGGCGGTTCACTACGAGTTAGCAGACGAAGAGAATGCTTATCTTCGCCTCGAGGAGCTCGACGCCCTTGATGAAACTCGGCTCATGGCGCAGCAAAACTTGGAGGCTTACAAAGCAAAGATGACGCGGTCATACGAGAGATTGACTAGGCCGAGAACATTCTGCCAAGGCGAACTCGTGCTAATTGTCAAAAGACCTATGATCCCCAATCGTGCCAAACGGAGGAAATTCGAGCCGAACTATGAAGGCCCATACATCATAGACAATGTCTACCAAGGAGGAGCCTATCTGCTCATGGATATGCATGGCGAAAGACCCTTCAGGCAAATAAACGGTCGGTTTCTGAAAAAATACTACGCCTGACGAGTCACGAACCAGTTATAGTTTAGCTTCGATTCAAGCGGTTAGTCGATGTTCGTTCACTAAACAAGTTCGTTTTTGAAAATTCCGCCTCCCCACAAGTATTGGGGTGTAGTACATCGACTTACAGAGAGAAGCAGCACAGGAAATTTGAGGCGGAAAAGACCTCAGGTTGGAGGCCTTTGCTGATTCCGGCTTCCAGAGTGATAAGGACGATTCCAAGTCCATATCGGGTTATGTCTTTACCCTCAATGGAGGGGCGGTGTACTGGAAGAGCTCCAAGCAGGACACCGTTGCTGACTCGACGATGGAAGCGGATTATATAGTAAGTCTACGCTAGCGCCCCGGCAGTCTACAGACGCCAAATGCGGAACAAAAAACTTTTAACTGGCGCTATCGTATACTTTAACCCGGATCTTCCATTATTGCTAAACTAACAAACTGTAAAGAGTGTAGAAAGGTTATACCGAACGATCTGAGTCCTTCGTTCTTTAACCATCATTCCACGCTCCGTTGCGGCTGCTCCGATCTCGTCGATCTCCGATTCCTTCGTCGAGGTGGCACCACGTCGACGATTCTTTAAACGGGCTCCCGCCTCTGACTTGAGGCAACTCGATCGTCAAGTTTGCTAAAAGAGATGACCAAGAATGATGTAGAGAATGAGTAGATGACTTTGTCTCACTTCGTCCAAATCCGTAGACGATCGGTTAATGAAGTTGCCGAGGGAATTGGGTGATGGAATGAAATGAACTGTAAAATTCCATACACCCCAAATACTATCATATCTTTTCAAGTGAAACAACAAGTGAGATCGATCCTGGGAGGAGGGGGAAGGGGCCGGCCATATATAGATGGGGGGGTGAGTGTAGGAGGAGGGAGAGAGTAACCATAAGCAAAAGATCTTTAACTAATATCTTTCATGCAAACAAAAGGAATTAATGGTAAAGGGTGACTCATAAAACACATCATCAAAAACCATTAATACACTAATGAGTCATGAAGCCTAGTCATCATCTAGAAGCACCTAGAACCATCCACACACTCATGACTCACCTCAGAGAAGAAAAGATAAATCCGTCTTTAACCGAATGTTAAAAGACGGCTGATAGAAAACTGGAAACTGGCAACTTCCAAAAGTGATCCTGAAACGACTTTCAGGATAACCCCGAAACTGTATAAATATACCCGCATTTGTATTACGACCGAATACAAATGCAACTGAAACAAAGATATTATACCTACTCAATATAATACTCGGATCCGGCTTAAACCAAAGCCGACGAGTATCATCTGCCCGAAAATCGACACGTGCGTAAACGCACGTGCATTTTCCGAACCCTGCCATAAAACCATACGGCCTCTACAACGTTTCGCCCGAACTTGGGAAACTGTCTGTGGGGGACTCTAATGACTCGTCAGTACCCTGGCAGTGGGTTTAACCACAAACCGTCAGCGGCACTAGCAATGCGTAACGGCTGCCCATGGACTGACCTCAAGGGATGCCGATGAGCGCACTCATCCGGAAAACCCTACTGAGCCTAACAGTGACAATGTATATACAGTCCGGTCCGTTCGTCTATGAGTATCGCATATCTGCCTAGGGGGCTAGTAACGTCAGACCCCCAATAGCAGTATAAGTCGTGTCGGAGTGAAGCCCAATAACACCCTGAGATACTACTGGAGTACCTACCAGTAAATCTCCTGCCATGGCCATGGACTTTGTGTAATGGCTCTCTTTGACACAGCACGACCTCGCCCCCAATACCGGGAGAGACGAATCCCCTGCCGATCCGCTCACGTGCCTCCATATGGCTCGGGACTATACCCAAAAACTACCTGTTTGCACGACTACTTTGAGCCGTGGTAGGGTAGAAATCAAAGCACAGTGGGAACTCACACGAGACAAATGACGACCTCAGGTCGATGAACTAACCTGTACACATGTCACCAGGGAACTGCTATCTGACGGTAGATATAATACTAACTAGCAGATTCCCGGCGAGTCCTGTCCGGTGTACTCATAACCTAATGAGCACCTGTATACATCTTAGGTGATCCAACTGACACCAGTGGCTTGTGAGACCGGCCACCGCCCCTCGTCGGGGTCTCGACTGTACACACTAGTCTACTCCGGAGTATCGATGCCCTGTCTCGAAACTCCCACGACTAGGGACCACAATTAAGGATATGCGTATAAACCACCCAACTCTCACGTATATGATCGCCATCATACTGTTGGTGGTAAAGCAAGATCCTAAGGGCTCTATCAAAGTGTAACATGTAATCAGTCACCTGATCATGTACACGACTGATAAAGGCAAACCAGATAGCATACTATCATCTTGAGTAAGACTGTCCTACCGGTATAGGTCCTCCGCAATCATTGCAATCACGTATCTGTGATCCAATAATTGACTATGAGGGCACTATCTCCAACAATCTCCCACTTGCACTCAAGGCTAATTATTGCGATGTCGACTACTCACAGCCCGTGTGAAACCGAACATCCAACTCCTCTACTAATCAGTATCACAAAGCCCATTTGTAAAACTATTGTGTTCGAGAAATAGCCTTAGTGAGTGGATCCGCCTAGAAGTTTCTTTCTATATCTCTCTTAATCTCAAGTTCGCGGAGAAAGCCATCTCCTGAATTGAGTAATACCTGTCTTAGAATATGTCTGGATATCTGATGGGACCTAGTTCATAAATGAACTCCAAATCCAAACTTCTTAGACTGTATCGATCACTGAACCTAATCAGTATCCGGCACCATGCCTCCCACAGTATTCTCTTGGACCACCTGTCCATAATACTGTCCCTCTTTGTCAGAGGGAAAACTATAACTCTGACAATCACTCTGTCAACCATGTCACCTTTGAAGCCTGGAATGATAATCGTCCCCCGAAGGAGGCTGCCGTCATCAAATCCGTAGAACATGTACTTATGTTCTAAAACTGCTTCCTTATATTTCTCCAGGATTGGATTAATACAAACTTATTGCATCTAGTGCAAAACCAATATTTGGTGTGGTACTTGACATCTCATGATTGACTCAATTGCCTAAGCAAGTGATCTGCCAATCATGCTCATCCCTCTCCCCTTTAGTCTGTACGACACCTTTAGAGAGGGTGACTCCATCACCTGCAGGTACACCACCATGCTAGGAGTCAACTATTCTAAAAACCATTAGAATATCTGTCAAAGTACCCACATTGGGAAACTACCCAAATCCAGATCTAAAGCCATAGATCCAGAAACCACAATGTCAAATATTATATCCATATCCTGTCTGGAGAAACAACTGTGTGACGACCACAGTACAACCGATCGTAGTATAGGAATTTTACTTCCCACTCTGTGTATGTCATCCAGATACCATGACATCACAGCCTACTACCTTCTTAACAGATCCATCCCTTATTCTGATTGAAGTCAAACCCATGACTGTCACATCAAAATTAGATGATCTATCTCCGCTATAACTGCTCAAGTCTATAAATAGATATAAGCATCTTGCCCACTATGCTTCCGCTGCTCCCACTGACTACGACAACCCTCCTACCGGGTCTCATATCCTGGAACAACAGTAGTGTCAAGTCTGGGTAGATAAGAACCTCCCTGTCACCGTCCTTGAGCCTACCGAAGTACCTCTCGGGTGTCTGAGGTTACCTACCATATCTGCGGAGTGGCTATTGGAATGTCAAACCTGATTGAATATATAGGTCCTATTAAATTTTCCGTAATCGTTCGCGGTTCTGGAATCACTTCCAGTTCTACCATACTCCCACTACTGTTTTCTGAAAAAGATCCATTTTATTAAAACTGTGGCGAGTCAAGAACAATATCACTATTGATCTTCCAAATGGTAGAATATCAACCCTCGTCATAGCCAGGGTCAACCCACAAACAGCCATTACAGAAACGTGCCCTGAGTTATCCAGAGTCTGGTTTTAATCATAAGCTGGACAACTCCCCATACCTTAACATCTTTTAAGGTACGATCCATTCTATATCCAATACAGAAACTTTGGCACTTATTTAATTGGAACCATATTCAATCCATGCAGCTGTCTCCAGTGCATATCAACTTAATGGAAAGAGGCTAATCAGCATTACTCAACTTAGGAATCCATCCAATTATGAGCAACCTGAAAGAGAAACACGTTTCTCAAAACCATCACTATCATCTGAATACCAATCACAAGAATCTACATCTTCGATCTCTTTGAAGAATCCCGATACTTGTGATACCTGGTTCTCTACTTTATTCTTATACCCACAACTTCTCAAAACTTAGACCTTGTATTTCTACGAAACACTCGTTTAAATACTAGAGAAGTTATAAGTAAACAGAACATAGTACGAGGACCTACCCCTTTGTCCTGATGGACACTTGGACAACATACAATACTCTGTATAAGTCCGCTGAGTTTAAACAACTCAAAACCTGTGCGTCGTAGGTTGAAAACTGTACCCTGGCGATTTCCTCAAATATCACCAATTACAACGAATTCCGATATAATGAGGATGATCACCTAATTCCCAATATCTTACTCCCACTCATCATCTGTAAAACCATACAGATATGAGAATGAAACCTGGTAAATACATACCCTTGGAGTAAGTGTCTAATCGGGAAAACAGTTTTCCTTTAACGATGCACTGAAACATGAAAATGTTTCGTAAGGGTATCCTGGTATTCATAGCAATGCCTCTTCCATAATCCAATTCATGACTTCAACCGTATATTTTATTGCCATCTCTCCAAATCCCTTTATTTGTCTTTAGTCTTTACCTTCTGCACACCATCGTTAGGCTAAATGGTTTTCTTCCTTCCCTACCGTTCGGCACCAGCCTATGGTTTGGAAGAAGACTATCCAGTAAGCATAATAGGTGTACCCTCCTAAACCAAGGAGTACTCGCATCTCGAGAGAAGGTGATGATAAAAGACAACTGAATAATACCTTATTCTTTTAAAGGTGAATTAGGAGTGGCGATGAAGTACGCGGTTTGGTCGTGAATGATATCAGTCGCAATTTACTTTGCCCTCTTTCTAATCCCTTTATTTTGTCTTTTCATATTACCTTCTGCACACCTTACTTAGGCTAATTGGTTTTCTTCATTCCCTACCTTTCGGCACCAGCCTATGGTTTGGAATAAGACTATCCAATAAGCGTAATAGGTGTACTCTCCTAAACCAAGGAGCTCTCGCAACCTGAGAGAAGGTGATAATAAAAGACAACTGAATAAACCAATTCTATTTCTCCTGAACCTGGATCCATCCTCGAAGAAGTCCCTTCGAGTTCGTATATAACCATACGATGGATCTATCCAATGGAAGTGGATATCCGTAGTAATACGGGTGTTCTGAGAAATGCAAAGGGTAAAAGAAGGAGTGGCAATGACTTATGCAACTCAGACAATCCAAAAGCCAGTATTTCAAGAAGGTTCGGTCAACCTGGTCACTGAGTCATAGTCTAGGGTCGGTCAAAGGTCGCTGCCAAAGAGAGAGAGAAAAGAAACACTCTGCGTGCACTCTAACCTAGATCAGAATGGTCATCACTTTATCTAATCCGGAAACCTCCCACTGTCCTGTCAAATTCTCCTCCAAACCTAAAGAAGAATCAATCGGGATCACCCGAAGAGTAAACCAACTCATCAGTGGGAATCGGGATCCAACTCTCATCGCATGATAACGTGACGGAATCCACTCGCGTTATCACACTCCAGAAGGTATGCACATGCCTGGCAAGTTTCAGTTTCTTTAGAAACTCCCGATAAGATTTTTGCCCCATGCTCTTATAACCTTGGCGTTAGGTCAAAATGTCATAAGTCACATGCCAAGTTCTACCCATCACTATCTTGTTAATTTGAACCCACCCGCACATTCCCTTGGCGTTAGGTCAAAATGGCAGAACGGCTGTCCCAAACCAACTCATCTATCTATGCAACAATTGAATACCCAGCAGCTACCAAACACTATGCCTTGGCGTTAGGTCAAAATACATAGCTTGAATACTACTGAATACCCAAAAGAAGTGACGGAGGGCTACGGCTGGTTTTTGGCGAAAAAACCTTTAACGTAGTGAACTTGATATCGCTGAAGGAACCTGATAGCTTTTTAAAATATAGTGGCGAAAACCTTTTGCTAAAGAGGTCACTCCCGGTAAAGGGATCTCGGCTCTTTCCTCATGGAATGAGGTGCAGGATATTCCAGTGAATACCGCTATGCAAAGCAACTTGTAATCGACTAAAGTGAAGTTATTACTCTGACGCAAACTTCTGCCCAAGGGGTCAGTCCCGGTGAAGGGATATCGGCCCTTGCCCCGTCGAATGAGGTGCAGGATATTCCACTGAATACCGCTATGCATAACAAAAGGAAACGTCTTTGTAACAACACTTTTTAAATTTGTTCCAACAACTGTAAACAGGTTTGTTTTACTTTGCATTGATCAGAATCAACGCAGTCCCATCATTTAATCACACCAGAAAAGAACGAAAATAAAATGTACGTATATGCCATCCGCATTCGTCACTGGGTCCCGTCATCACCCGTTAGGTTACTTAACTAACGACAGAGCGGGGACTGGACTAGCGTGGGTGTAAAACATATACAACATCTAATAGTATATAAACCAATATACAATAATCGCTCCAGGCGTGATAGTATGAAACATTACAGAAAAGTAATAAGCATCACAGAACAATACAGATAATCTGGGATCCCCGGGTTTCACAGACCCGCTGCTGAAACCCGACGTTCCCCTGTCGTGTGGATAGCCTGTGCAATGAAACCTAGACCCCTACGGGCGCGGCAAGTTACCCGCCAAAACCTGAAGCGAGGCAGCCCCCTACAGCATAGTGAATGGACCACCCAGCACTTCACGGAATCCGTTAATCTTGGGCACCCCTCCTTGGGTCAACCTGTACCCCCTACGAGTGCGGCGAATAGTCTACCAATTCTAGAGTGGGACCCCTCTGCCTCTCAAAGCCATGAGATGCGGACCCGTTGCTTCTCAGAACCCGGCTATCCGTGCACTCCGTCTCGGGGCAAAACCTAGTACAGTAATGAAAAATAGTACAATAGGTACATCGACCGCAACCTGGTCGTGCCCCAAAAGAATATTATACAACAGGCAGTGACGGCAGTCCACAAGTTGGACGCTCGCCCCGCAATATCAAATGTACAAATAAACTCAAACTGTACTACCATTGCACACTGCTATCCACCACGACAAATCCGCAACATCACAGCACAACACAGAACATCAACGCGAATGTCACGTTCGCAAACCCGTCTAAAAGAACTATAGCAATCAGACGCGGTTTACCGATCAAATGACATTCCCGGTCGGAGATATAATGTAAGCACTGTAAACTAACATGTTTAAATTTCGATCGACAAAATATCAAAAAGTGGGCCCCACGACTTACTGGTGAACAATAACAAAATCTGGGCCAAAACGATATTTACCAAAAACCATAAATTCCAGAGAAGAACCCACTGACAAAATTTGGGAGCATGCGCTCACCACGTGGCCGCGGATGCGCGGCCAAACCATGGGTTTGGCCGCGTTTCCGCGGCTGTTTGGTGGAGACACGTGCCCAAATTTGGTCGTGATTTTTAGAAAAGCCTGCACAGTTTTCTGAGACATGTGAAATATTTTTAGGACACCGTTTAAAAACAACAGAAACTGTCAAGCTAGGATTTTGCAATTTTCGATTTCCGGTCGGATCGATGTTTTAAACGCGTTAGCACAAGTTAGTATAGCAAAATGGTGAGGCTCTGATACCACTGTAAGTCTACGCTAGCGCCCCGGCAGTCTACAGACGCCAAATGCGGAACAAAAAACTTTTAACTGGCGCTATCGTATACTTTGACCCGGATCTTCCATTATTGCTAAACTAACAAACTGTAAAGAGTGTAGAAAGGTTATACCGAATGATCCGAGTCCTTCGTTCTTTAACCATCATTCCACGCTCCGTTGCGGCTGCTCCGATCTCGTCGATCTCCGATTCCTTCGTCGAGGTGGCACCACGTCGACGATTCTTTAAACGGGCTCCCGCCTCTGACTTGAGGCAACTCGATCGTCAAGTTTGCTAAAAGAGACGACCAAGAATGATGTAGAGAATGAGTAGATGACTTTGTCTCACTTCGTCCAAATCCGTGGATGATCGGTTAATGAAGTTGCCGAGGGAATTGGGTGATGGAATGAAATGAACTGTAAAATTCCATGCACCCCAAATACTATCATATCTTTTCAAGTGAAACAACAAGTGAGATCGATCCTGGGAGGAGGGGGAAGGGGCCGACCATATATAGATGGGGGGGTGAGTGTAGGAGGAGGGAGAGAGTAACCATAAGCAAAAGATCTTTAACTAATATCTTTCATGCAAACAAAAGGAATTAATGGTAAAGGGTGACTCATAAAACACATCATCAAAAACCATTAATACACTAATGAGTCATGAAGCCTAGTCATCATCTAGAAGCACCTAGAACCATCCACACACTCATGACTCACCTCAGAGAAGAAAAGATAAATCCGTCTTTAACCGAATGTTAAAAGACGGCTGATAGAAAACTGGAAACTGGCAACTTCCAAAAGTGATCCTGAAACGACTTTCAGGATAACCCCGAAACTGTATAAATATACCCGCATTTGTATTACGACCGAATACAAATGCAACTGAGACAAAGATATTATACCTACTCAATATAATACTCGGATCCGGCTTAAACCAAAGCCGACGAGTATCATCTGTCCGAAAATCGACACGTGCGTAAACGCACGTGCATTTTCCGAACCCTGCCATAAAACCATACGGCCTCTACAACGTTTCGCCCGAACTTGGGAAACTGTCTGTGGGGGACTCTAATGACTCGTCAGTACCCTGGCAGTGGGTTTAACCACAAACCGTCAGCGGCACTAGCAATGCGTAACGGATGCCCATGGACTGACCTCAAGGGATGCCGATGAGCGCACTCATCCGGAAAACCCTACCGAGTCTAACAGTGACAATGTATATACAGTCCGGTCCGTTCGTCTATGAGTATCGCATATCTGCCTAGGGGGCTAGTAACGTCAGACCCCCAATAGCAGTATAAGTCGTGTCGGAGTGAAGCCCAATAACACCCTGAGATACTACTGGAGTACCTACCAGTAAATCTCCTGCCATGGCCATGGACTTTGTGTAATGGCTCTCCTTGACACAGCACGACCTCGCCCCCAATACCGGGAGAGACGAATCCCCTGCCGATCCGCTCACGTGCCTCCATATGGCTCGGGACTGTACCCAAAAACTACCTGTTTGCACGACTCCTTTGAGCCGTGGTAGGGTAGAAATCAAAGCACAGTGGGAACTCACACGAGACAAATGACGACCTCAGGTCGATGAACTAACCTGTACACATGTCACCAGGGAACTGCTATCTGACGGTAGATATAATACTAACTAGCAGATTCCCGGCGAGTCCTGTCCGGTGTACTCATAACCTAATGAGCACCTGTATACATCTTAGGTGATCCAACTGACACCAGTGGCTTGTGAGACTGGCCACCGCCCCTCGTCGGGGTCTCGACTGTACACACTAGTCTACTCCGGAGTATCGATGCCCTGTCTCGAAACTCCCACGACTAGGGACCACAATTAAGGATATGCGTATAAACCACCCAACTCTCACGTATATGATCGCCATCATACTGTTGGTGGTAAAGCAAGATCCTAAGGGCTCTATCAAAGTGTAACATGTAATCAGTCACCTGATCATGTACACGACTGATAAAGGCAAACCAGATAGCATACTATCATCTTGAGTAAGACTGTCCTACCGGTATAGGTCCTCCACAATCATTGCAATCACGTATCTGTGATCCAATAATTGACTATGAGAGCACTATCTCCAACAGTTAATGATAGATGACGACGCCTGTGTCCGCTCGCTATCTTCCCGATTCCAAACTCTATAAGTAATGCCCAACGAAACCTCGCCTCCAAGGCGACGGACCGAAATGTCCTAAAACTAAAAAGGGACCGAGATGTCCTAAAACTAACAACGGACCGAGATGTCCTAAAACTAACAACGGACACTAAAACTAACTACGGACTGAGACGTCCTTAAACTACTACAAACCGCAGCATCCTTAGGCTAACGCAGGAAAAAAAAAACAGTACGTCCATAAGCGAAATGGGCACGGATGAAAACCCGAAAGGGCTCCATGAGTAAAAAACAGCAGGGCTACCGGCGAGTTTGTGAAAACCCGAAAGGGCACAATCTCGTTAAAAGACACTTGCAAAGTCCTCTCGACCTTGTAAGGAGAAAATACCTGCGTGAGATCCTTACGACTCACAAGGGAGCAACACACTTAGGGATCCCCACGATTCCTAAGGAGAAGTTACACTTACGAGATCCTCATGACTTGTAAGGAGAACCCTCTTATGAGACCCTCACGGCTCATAAGATTCAAAAGCCTTAAACTACAGGGATCTGAACCTGTTCTTAAGCCATCATACACCCCGAATTGCCCTACAAGCGGTTCAATACCGACCTTTGTATACAATCCACGAGCACAAACAAACATCTCCCCAACAGAGTCCCACCAACAACGAGGGACGTCCTCATATGGTGAACAACACTTGTAAGTCCTCTCGACTTATAAGGAGAAAACACTCTTGAGAGATCCTTACGACTCTCAAGAGAAAACGCACTTAGGAGTCCTCACGACCCCTAAAGAAAAAAAAATGCACCTACGAGATCCTCACGACTCGTAGGGAGAAATACCTTTATGAGTTCCTTACGGCTCATGAAGTCAAAAGCCTTAGTCGATAGGATCTTAACCCTGTTTGCTAAGCCACCTTTGTTCGAACCGACAAAGGCAAATGATGATTCTCTCCTGGCCATATCCCAGTTGTAACGATGCTGATGCCTAAATCGGTGTCAAATTCCAAGTCTAAACTCGTGATAAAAATCAGCGAGCCAAAAGTGCATATGAAATAGCCGAAATGATGGGGCAACTTGCAACAAAATCAGCAAGTAAAATATATGCATACAAAAACAGCCGAAATGATTGGGCAACTCCCAATAAAGAGCAGCGAGTAAAAAGAAAAACAGCCGAAATGATTGGACACCGCAAAAAATAGCCTAAATGATTGGGCAATCGCGACTTTTGCGATATAAAAAGCTGAAATGATAGAGCATCGCGGAAAGAAAACAAAAAAAAATGAAATGAAACTTCTGCCCTGCAAGTGAGATGATACTGACTTCTGTATACAATCCATGGTCATAAACGAAAAGAGAACCACATGTCCCAATAAACTCTGTCAAAGGGAAAGTCTGATCTCGACAACAACATCTGCATCCCCAGAAGACCAACAACGACGTTCCTCCTCATTCCAGCAGGATATGGACACGACACCACCAATCGGAGCCCCGACAAAGTCCCCAGTTCCAAGACCCTACGGTTCACAGATAACCTAGAGTCAACCCGTCCAATGACCCCGTCACGGAAATACGTCAGCAAATGACCCCGTCGCGGAAATACGTCAGCAAATGACCCCGTCTCGGAAGTACGTCATCAAATGACCCCGTTTCGGAAATACGTCAGCAAATGACCCCGTCGCGGAAATACGTCATCCAATGACCCCGTCGCGGAAATACGTCAGCAAATGACCCCGTCGCGGAAATACGTCATCTAATGACCCCGTCTCGGAAATACGTCAGCAAATGACCCCGTCGTGGAAATACGTTATCGAATGACCCCGTCGCGGAAATACGTCATCCAATGACCCTGTCTCGGAAATACGTTAGCAAATGACCCCGACGCGGAAATACGTCATCCAATGACCCCGTCGCGGTAATACGTCAGCAAATGACCCCGTCGCGGAAATACGTCAGCAAATGACCCCGTCGCGGAAATACGTGATCCAATGACCCTGTCGCGGAAATACGTCAGCAAATGACCCCGTTGCGGAAATACGTCATCAAATGATATCGTCTCGGAAATACGTCATCCCGACCCCGTCGCGGAAATACGTCAGCAAATGACCCCGTCGCGGAAATACATCATCCAATGACCCCGTCTCGGAAATACGTCATCTAATGACCCCATCGCGGAAATACGTCATCAAATGACCCCGTCGCGGAAATACGTCAGCAAATGAGCCCGTCTCGGAAATACTTCATCAAATGACTCCGTTTCGGAAATATGTGAGCAAATGACCCCGTCGTGGAAATACGTCATCCAATGACCCCGTCGCGGAAATACGTCAGCAAATGACCCCGTCGCGGAAATACATCATCTAATGACCCCGTCACGGAAATACGTCGTCCAATGACCCCGTCGCGAAAATACGTCAGCCAATGACCCCGCCTCGGAAATACATCAACAAATGACCTCCTCGTCAGAGCAATGCTTCGAACCGGAAAAAGGCCAACTCATCAACCACTTACGAGTCCTCTCGACTTGTAAGGGAGAAAATTCTCTTGTGAGATCCTTACGACTCTCAAGAGAAAACGCACTTAGGAATCCTCACGATTCCTAAGGAGAAAATACACCTATGAGATCCTCTCGACTTGTAGGGAGAAAAATCTTTATGTGACCCTCACGGCTCATAAAGTTGAAAAGTCTTAAGCAACAGACCTGAACCTGTCTCCTAAGCCATCGCTACCCCACGAAGAGTTCAAGATGAAATGTTCTCTATCATCTACAGGCTACGCTTGCTAAAGTAACATGCCGACAACACAGCAAAAGAGAAGGAAGCGATAGTCGAAAAAATGTGTCTTTATTCATAAAGTCAATCGAATACAAGGTACAACATATAAGGAAAAAAATGAATGAATGCATGTTATTCGTAAATTACAAATATCCAATCGATACAAAGACGGCTACTGAGAAGGAGGCGTTTTTAGCAAATCAGCAACCCGCTCGCACACTCCTCTCAGCTCCTTTTCATGATCAGCCGCCGCGGCCAGCTTCGCTTCGACTCGAGCCCGTTGTTGCAAGCAGGATGAAAGTTTCTCATCGATTTCCTATTGAGCAGCTTCGCGACTCTGCGTAACCCGCTCAGTGAAGTCGAGTTTATGCCTCAATATTAGCCCGTTCGAAATACATCGTTGGAGGCCCGCAAAAATAGTTCTCAGCTGCGCGGCATTCGCTTCGACCTGGGCACACAATTGAGCAGATTCGCTTGAAGCCTCTCACGTTCTTTCCTCCTCAAGGCCACCTCTTGTTCAAAATGGCGAAGGAAAGGAATACTCTGCTCAACCCATGCAGTTCGCTGGGAGTTCAAAGCCAATACCTCCGGAGCGGGACACCTGAGCTCAATCTCATGCAGGCAGGCCTCAATCTGTCTGCAATAGTTAACCCAAGATTCGACGATGCCCTCTCTAAGGAAGTGCACAAGCGTCGCCAACATCGGATTAACCTCAGCAGCAAAATCTGCAGCGAGCGTAGGGGCCTCCACGTCAAGCTCCTCGATAGATTCACTCAACATACGCAGGCTGGTCACAGCGCCCTTAGAAGATGGACGTCTAGAAAAGGGCCCAACCGGCATTAGGATGCGAAACTCGAAGGGAGATGGAGCCGGTGCGATTGCTGCAAAATGAATTATGGTTAAAAGCTGACATGCGAAATAAAGAATTCACATGAGCGAGAGAATCTACTATACCGGCCGCGACAGGTGGCAAAGTTGGGAGTACCGGTGGCGCGACTATTCTCTCGTCCCCTCCTTCAATCTGTAATGCTGCAACCAATGCAAAGAAGAATTAACAACGACATGGCTGCCCGTAGAATAAAGGAAAAGATGTTTGTTAAAAACTATACTCACCAACACCAGCAGGCAGGACAATTTCTGGCTGGAAAGAGAAATGTGGGCTTAACACCTGATACGGATGGTCAAAAAGGACTCCTGCAACGTTGTGCCAATATACTGTTAGTACAAGGAGGATGATACTCACGATTAAACCGATAAATTGCAAACCTTTACCTTCCAGCATTCCAGAGGATATAAGAGAAGACGAGGGGACAACAACCGTCATGGCAGCGACCGGAGGTGTATCGGATATCACAATCTCAGCGTTCGCTACACCTACAAATAAAATACAATCAGAACGAGCTGAAAGAGATTGTGGAATAAAAAGTAAACAGCGACCCAAGACCTACCTGATGGGTCATCAGCCAAAGTCGCGACAAAAGCATCACCAGGAGCAGCGTTTTCTTCGCTCTCCTTCAACGGAATTGTTTCTGCGCCCGTGGCTTCGTCCCCTGATTCGATAAGAGCCATCGTGGCGCTTGCGATGCCCACCGATACCGGAGAGCCATGAGGAGAAAGAAAGGCAGTTTGGGCAGTCCCAGACTCCCGAGAGAGAGTAGCCGCTTTGGGCTCTGTGGTCGTCGTCTTCTAACCTGCCACCTCATCACTGATGCTTGGCCCTACAAGATATGGTATATCAGAGTTTGCGGATCGAGTAAAGATGAAAAGACCGGGCATTACATTACCCGAAGATGGATTCTGGGTTGCCTCCCGAGCCGCGCGCACGACCTGTCTATGAGCGGTAGACAGTGCAGCTGGAGCATCCTCCAGAGGAATAGCGACAGATGAGGTGGTGCTTGAACCTGCACCCACAGCCAAGCTGGCATCGCGTTCCCTCACCACACGCTTCCTACGCTTATTGTCGGCCTTGGCAGTGATAATTGATCTCCTCAAGACCTCCGTCAAAGGGACGTCATCGTCCGAACCAGGAGCTGCCTCTGGTGCCGTTACGGCGTCCGTCATCGGCTGCTTAAGCAAAGCCTCTAGCGGCAATACTGGGGGAGCTGGGGCCTCAGCAACCGGTTCTGGAAGCGTCGCCGCATCACCACGCGGGATCGGAACCGCGCTCAGGATAACCTGAGTCGAGGTAGTCCCTGCAACAAAATAAAAGAAAGGGCCAAACCACGAATAAAGAAAAAGTGAATGAAGGCACAACAAGCCGAAGTATACCAAGGCCCAAGGAAGCGCGAAGCCTCTCTTCCTCTTCGAAAGTCTTGAGGGAAGCCGCGAGAGCCTCTTCAGCGGAGATACCTGTTAAAGAAGAGAGCGTCAGTCAAAGCATAATAATGAAAAGTGTAACCGTAGAAAGGTACGACTGAAGTCTACCTGACTGTGCTAGGGTGATCAGCCCTGCTTCATTGAGAGCTATTTGCTCGGAAACCGCGATGGCAGCCTCTAGATTGGTATCATCCGGCGCCATAAATAAACCCTCATTGGTCCCGTACTCACTTAAGCCTTCGCTGTAAGGAGCATGAGGCTCCTGGCCGAATGCAACGTCCATAGAAAAGAGCGATTTCTTCTTTTTCTGTGACTTAACGCCGGCAACCGGCAACAGGAGCTTGCGCTTGGCAGGCAGCTTTGGGCGACGAGTCCCGATCTCCGTACCCATGCCAGACCCGGGAGACGCTGCAGTTGCCGCTTCTACAGGAGCATGGGGTAGGGGCATCTCAAGCGTAGCACACGGTACCACAACCGCAACAGCTTCTCTCAAAGGGGGACGAACGATGGTCCATCACTTCAATGGAACGGCTGGATTGCCGGAAGGGGCTACACCCTTACGATCAAGCAATAGTCGCTTCTCTTCCCTGATAACAGCACCCATCGTGTGCTGGTACCACGCCATATATACGTTCAGGGCTTTTGGAACGCAGTTCGGCTCACTGATAAAGAAATAAGACCCGGTGTTTAGGAGCATGAAATGGCGCAATGCGCTCCGGATACGCTCTTCAGTAGCAACCGGTTCTACCAAGAAAGCCTCAAGAGGGACACCCTGATTGTAGCTTGATTGTTGAGCGAAATGATGCGGTTGTATCTCATGAACAACGCCGAATCATTCAGCCTAAACACTAGAAAGCCCAGCCTGATTGAATATAAGTGAAGAATCTCCCGAGCTTTCAAGGTGGAAGCACCATCTTTAAAGGTGTCGCGCAGCGGCTGCACCATTTTCGTGGATTCCTTACCGATGGTTAAGACCTTATCGACGAAGGTCATACCATCCCCGACCATACGCGGGCGAAGAATCAAACCCCGAGCCTCTCTCTGAGTCAGTTCCAAAGCGGAAGCGTCAACCAGCCGCATAACCTGAGGAAAGTTATAACCTTTGTAGAAACGTGGCCGCTTGTGAACTCCAAAATCTCCAAGTATATGCAGCTCAAGCCATGAAGTGAAATAATGCATCGAGAGGTTTACGGGCTGCACCCCCAGTTGAGTGGTGTCCGCCGCCAAGCTAAGGCCATGATATAAATGAGCCAGCCCGGCAATCCCAACGGTAACCTGCGTCCTTTCAATCATCTGGTGTGCCGGGTAGAAAACGGACGGCCTTATGTAGCGAGAGTGCATAGAGAGCGCAAACCAGCTTAACCATAAACCAAGGAACCCTAAAAAGAACGCCTCTTCGTCGATGTCTTGAGCGGCGAGTTCTGTAAAGGGGACGACCGCGGCGTTTGGGAGGAAGAAATCCTTTTGATCTGCTTCCACTGTCGGCCGGCTATCCAAGCCAAAACCGAAAGGATCGTCGAGCTTGGCAAATTCTCACCTTGTGTCGACAAGGCTTCCGGACGAAGAAAACGGGCGATGAAATCCATAAAGCTGACCCCGTGGCTTCCAGATTCGAGAAATAGGCCCTCGTAAATATTTAGAACCTTGATCAAGCTTGGGAATCGGTGCTGAATGGCATTCTCTAGGGTCAGACCTATCATTACTGATCGAGTGGTGAAAATATACTCGTCAGAAGGTAATATCTTCTCATAATGCTCCCCTCTGACAGGCAAGCCGGAGATTTCCGCGAACTCCTCTAAAGAGATTGAAACTTCCCGATCTAATAGAAGGAAGGTGTGAGTTGGAATTCCATTGTTCCAAAAAGGATTTGACCCACCAAGCAGGGGGGCGTAGAATACTGGAAGAGAGAAGCATAAATCGCGGGATACAACCCGAGCTTCAGCAACTGCGATTTCTTGGCCGATAAGATGTATCGGGCCCATTGCAGATATCTGGCCGAATGACGGGGAGTCAAGCCTATCATGTATGGCTATCCCCAAAGGCGCAACTCGCCTTGACATATATGTCGCCCCAAAGTATCCAAAGCCATTGGAGGCTGTACGGGTATTGCAGCCATAGAGTTTTGAAGGCAACCCTCCGAAGTCCAGTTGATCTCCTCTACGGCATAGTTCACTGGGGGTGGGTCGGCGTAGTGGATCGCCGAAATGGGCTTTGAAGGCACCGCGCAAGAGAAGCTGCGTCAACCCTGGATGATTTGATTGTACCACGACCCCCATAGATGAAGAGATTTCCACTCCGGGTTATGATCTTTGATGAGAGCGAATACTTCCCTATCCACGGGCGAGCCAGCAAATGCGCTTTCCGGACGAACGAATGGGAAGGAAGTGTCAAAAGACATCGAACCTGCGCGAAAAAGAACAAGAATTAGCTATTAAAGCTATGGTCCAAATTCTAAAATAAAAAAAACTTGGTACTTAAAATTTGTACCACACTGCAATGCAGTGGAAAGGGACCAAAGGGGACCCACAGAATCAAGATGACGGCTTATCATTTGATGGGACAGTCAATCATTAATGAGGAAATCCTAAAAGGATTCTCATTTAATGAGAGGCCCCTCGGGCCAAGGAGTAAAACTCTCATGAGAGCAGCGCTCTGCAACAGAGCGACATCTGTCAACTTTAATCATGAAAGGAATAAAATTCCTTAAAATTTTTAAGAGCTATGCTCTGTGAAGACGATGGAATCATCCATCAAAACCCTAGAAAAGCAAAGCTTTTTCAGAGTAAAAACTCCAAGATCTTCAAGATCTGTGAACAAACTCTAAGAGTTCTTCATGGAAGATGAACAGTATTCCAGTTCATGGGTTAAAATCGCCATAAAAAAGATTATATTTTGAAGATCTATGATCTAAAGATGAGCACAGATCTATTGATGGGTAAAACCCTAAAATATATTTTAAGATCTATGATCTGAAAAGAGCAAAGCTCTGTTAATAAGTTCAATTCTTACCGAATTTGGGCAGAGTTTTGACTCTGAGAAATTTCTTAAGGCAGAGAGCTGGGCTCTGAAAGAGAATTAAATTCTCAAAAAACAAGAACAAAAATATGAACAAGCAGTCATCTCAAAGGGCCAAAGGGCCTATTTATAGGCAGGGGAAGTCGATTCGACTTCCAAGAACAATCCAACGGTGGAGAGGCTGCCACCGCTGCACTCACGTGTAAGCCACATGAGCGCAACGGTGGGGGGGAATTTGTTTCACCCAATCAGAGCAAAGCTCTGTTCAAAATTCAAAATTTGAAATGAAACAGCGCTTCACAAGAGCGCCAGCGCCAAGAGCGCCAGCGCCAAGAGTCAAAGACTCCGAGGCAGCGCCTCACGTGCAAAGAACGAGAGCGCTTGCGCCAAGAGCGCCAGCGCTAAGAGTCAAAGACTCTGAGGCAGCGCCTCACGTGCAAAGCACGAGAGCGCTAGCGCTAAGAGTCAAAAACTCTAAGGCAGCGCCTCACGTGCAAACCACGAGAGCGCCAGCGCCAGCGCTAAGAGTCAAAGACTCTGAGGCAGTGCCTCACGTCCAAAGCACGAGAGCGCTTGTGCCAAGAGCGCCAAGCGCTAAGAGTCAAAGACTCTGAGGCAGCGCCTCACGTGCAAAGCACGAGCGTGCTAGCGCCAGAACTAAAAGTTCTTTATCGTTGGATCAAAGATCCAACAGAGATGATTAAAAATCACCAAAGTAAAGAATTTAATTCTGTTGAGGAAATACTCCTCAAATCTTTCCAAACAAGGAAAATCTCTCTGTAAATCAAAGCGCCGTTGTATCAAAGATCCAATGGTGATTAAAAATCACCAAGATACAGAACAATTTCTGTATGGGAAAATATTTTCCAATCTTGTCAATAACAAGAAAAATGCCTTCTGTAAAATAGAAGCCCTAGGATCAAAGATCCAATGGTGGGAAAACATCCCCAAATCAATCAAAGGAAAGATTTCCTCAACTGATTAAACAAATCAGCCTCCACTATATAAAGGCCTCAAGACTTCAAGTCTAAAAAAAAGAGAGACATGCACATAGAGAAGAACCCCCCTATAAACTTCAAGAGAAGAGCAAGCACTGAAAAGAAGAATTTTCTTCAAGGTAAAGAAAAGAAGAAGAAAGAGATTAAAGCATCTCATAAAAAAAAGAACTTAGTTCTTTTTCTAGATCATAGATCTATAAGACAGAATTCTTCCATAAAAGAGATCAGAGCATCTCATTATAAAAGAGGGGGAGAAGAACCTCGTTCTCTTTAGATCTCAGATCTATAAGACAAAGTCTTTCACAAAAACAGAAGAGATCATAGCATCTCATATAAAATAAGAACTTAGTTCTTAGATCCACGAGATAAAGTCTCTTATAAACGAGAACTTAATTCTCAGAGCACAGAATTAATCAGAACCGCTTAAAGAGCGCTCTGCACTCATCGGCTGGCGCTCAGCGCCAAGCGTGCCACGTGCTCCTCACGTGGGCGCTACATAATAAAGAGCGCTCTGCGCTCATTGGCTGGCGCGCAGCGCCAAGCGCGCCACGTGCTCCTCACGTGGACGCTACTTAATAAAGAGCGCTCTGCACTCATTGGCTGGCGCTAAGCGCCAAACGCGCCATGTGCTTCTCACGTGTGCGCTATTTCAAAAGAAGCGCTTCAGCGCTCCAAGACTGGCACTCAACGCCAAGCGCACCACGTGCTTCTCACGTGTGCGCTATTTCATAAGAAGCGCTTCAGCGCTCCAAGTCTGGTGCTCAGCTGTCACGCCCCGCTTCCCAAAATACGGAAACGAGGGATGACTAGGCCAGCCATGCTCCTACGGTCAAGGAATCATCCCGCCGTAGTCACACTTCGGCTTCTAGCATTACATGGTAATCAGTAAGTAAAGCACAGTATTAAAGGAATCACATCACTAATTTATTACATTAAAATTTCATTGTTCACAAAATTACAGATAATAAGAACAATAACTAACCAAGTTCAATCTCACGATCACTCTAAGGAAAGCAGTAAAGATAGGGAGTACACCGGACTATATCTCTGTGAACTCGAAGGGTAGATCCGTCTCCTGTGTTGGTCCTCCCGCGGGATCTGAGCATGCATACTCAGGTCGTCAGAGCGACACAATAAAAATATTATAATAATAAGATGAAACAGGTATATGAGGTAATACTGGTATAAGAACAATGCAAGTAATCACTGTGTCACTATATGATGCAGAATATAACATGTATCTCTATCGGTCTCTAGGTCATGTTTGAAATCACATAGTGGAAGGAGGATCATGTTTAACAGGAGTCTCGTACATACCCGAGACAACGGCCCACATGCCCGGGACATAACCCTGTCAGCCGGATCGCTAGATCTTATCCTACACGTATCAGTATCACAGTTCGAATGATCATCCTCTAAACACGGTCCCGCTAAATACGATACTCTTTCCACTTTGATTTCCCCTTTCCCCCCAGGTTTACATTATTTATGATATTGATCTAGTCGTGTACAAGTATACCAATGGCACAGTTTCATCATTGTTCACTGTATCAATCACGGTCACGAATATTCAATTTCCATTGGTGTACCCATCACTCCTAAACCAACATCTATCACGCACGATAATGCAATGTCCACACGCACTAACACTGAATATATGGCAAGGGTATGATATATGTATTGTATACTACCAAAAAACTATGTATGTTATGAATCAACATGCATGTCATTAACTCACATAAATTGCATAAATTAATATGTTAAGAATTTAGCAAAATGATACAAGTAAGATAATTATAACACTCAGTCAGCAATTCATCAAAATTTGTTTCAGTTCAATCGGGATTCCGGTTTTCAAGATATAGCTATTTCATTTTAAGTGCTCGCGGCTGGAAATTCAGTTTCAGAACTGAACGTCCGTTTCGCGACACGAATTTCACCCAGTTGGGCTCAGAATTTAGCGATGTCACAGTTAAATGAAATTTGGGGTTTTCGATAAAGTATTCAACGCAATAGACGGATCCTCAATCGCATCTGTACGTTGAAAGTTATACACAGTTTAACCTCAGGGTGTCATTTCAGAATCTGTTCTGGACAGTTATACGTTCTGCCCTTTTAAATACAGTTTAAAATAGTAAACGGCGATGAATCGGAGTGGAACCACTTGTTTTGTTTATCCAACAGAATTATCTTTAATCTATGATAAAGTTCCGTAACATACTACTCCAGGAAACACAGTGACACAGGTCTTGGGACAGAACACAATAATCAGAAACGCTCTGGACTGCAGTCCAGAGTCGCACTCCGATCCAATTATCATCACGGTTTCAGAACAGAAAACATTAAAATTCTACATAGGGTTAAAGTTCGTCTAGTTGGCTTCGATTTAATCCCTCTAACGCAGCATTCCAGTTTGAATATAATTTATGGTGATTTTATTCGTTTTCAGGTACGAGAAAATTCTAGTTTTACCGGCATATTTGGGGGTATCAAGTTTTGTCACTAACAATCGTATTTTCAAGCGAGATTCACACACGATATTCATCATAATAAGGGCCAACAGAAAGTATCGGTTTCCGTCAAATTAAACAATTATTTCCATTGAGATCTAGCATCGAGCACTTAGGTCATGATATGTACCGGTAATCGGCAAATTCGTAAACGAGATTATTTAACTTTGTGCTACAATTATTATAGCATGAAGCAAGTAAACACTTGCCTGGAAACGCCTCGGGGTCGCACGGCAGTAACGATGTCGCGAACGCGCGTTGTACGCCGCGAAACAAGTTCGCGCGAGCTTGGCTCGAGACATGGGTTTGACGTCGGAGTTCGCCGGAGTCGTCCTGTGCGCGCTGGAAGCTTAGGGGGTTCTCTGTGGTTCGCCTGAGGAGTGTTGGGGTTTCCGACGGTCGACGGCGTCGCTCCGGCGATGGGCCGCAGTGCAATTCACAGTGAGGGAAAAATGTTTGCAATTGGGTTTTGGAAAGAGAGGGGGAGCAGTGGGGTCGGGTTTGGAGTGATGAGGGTGGTGCTGAGGATGTAGAGGGCCGCAGAGGTGGTTCAGGTGAAGTGGGGTGGCTCGTCGGCGTCGGTTGCAAGGTGACCGAGGTTGGGTGCAAGTGGGTTTGGGAGTGCAGGAGGTTGCTTGGCAGGGGCTCGGGCTGACGAATGTGGAGTCGTAGAGGGAGAGAGTTGGTGGAGGAGTGATCGAGGGTGATGCAGAAGGGGATCGGAGGAAAGTTCGTCGTCGTCGTCGAGGTTGGAGGTTGCAGTGGGTTGTGGGAGGTTTGGGTGCTCGGTGAATGTAGAGGGAGAGATGAGGGGTGAGTTGGAGACGGGGTTGAACAAAAACGTGGGTGTAACGGCAGGAGCGGGGGCGTGGTCGTGGGCGCGAGGCGCGGAGAGGAACTGGGATCGCGCGCGCGAGTCACGGAAGGTTACCGTTGGGAAATTTTGAAGGAGGAGATGAACAGTGGCGTAGCGGGTCGGGTAGGAGGAAGCGGATGAGGAAGTGGGCCGGGCTCGTAAGAAAAAGAGTTAGGAAAAAAATGTTAAGCCTAAACAACCAATTCAAACACGAAGGGAAAAGAAGCCACTGGAATTCCGAAAATAAGAAACTTTTATTAAAGCGGAAACGGGGATTTACATCATACCCCCCTTAACAAAATTTCGTCCTCGAAATTTAACAAAGATACAAGAATACAATGTACTAAACAAAAAGATGTGGATAACGATCACGGATGTCTTCCTCCCGCTCCCAGGTGGATTCTCCTGGGGAACGACCGCCCCAAGACACTCGGACTAACGGAATGACCTTATTCTTCAGCACTTTCTCTCTGCGGTCGAGAATGGTAGTAGGCTGCTCCTCGTACGATAAGTCAATACCCAAAACTAGCTCTGAATGGTCCAGGACATGACTCTCATCCCGAACATAACGCCGCAACTGTGACACGTGGAAGGTATTGTGCACACCAGCTAGCGATGGAGGCAAGGCGAGTCGATAGGCCACCTCTTCCACTCGCTCTAGCACCTCAAAAGGTCCGATAAAGCGGGGACTAAGCTTTCCCCGACTTCCGAATCTGATAACTCCACGAGTAGGGGAAATCTTCAAGAACACATGATCTCCGACTTCGAATTCTAGTGCCCTTCTGCTGGTATCTGCCCAACTCTTCTGTTGATCCTGAGCCGTCTTAATACGCTGCCTGATCATTTGGACTTTGTCAACTGTCTGAACAATGAGTTCGGGGCCCAGTAATCTTCGTTCTCCCACATCATCCCAACATACTGGGGATCGACACTTCCGCCCATATAGTGCTTCAAAAGGAGCCATCTGAATACTAGCCTGATAACTATTGTTGTAAGAGAACTCGACTAGGTGCAGATGGTCCTCCCAGGAACCCTGAAAGTCCAATATACAGGCTCTCAACATATCCTCGAGCGTCTGAATCGTACGCTCGGATTGTCCATCCGTCTGTGGGTGATAAGCTGTGCTGAATTTAAGGCGGGTTCCCAAACTCTCCTGTAAGCTCTTCCAAAAGTGCGACAAGAATCTCGTGTCCCGGTCTGACACAATGCTGACTGGAACACCGTGAAGTCGCACAATTTCCTGCATATATCTTTCTGCCAGTGATTCTGTCGACTGTCCCACTCGGAAAGGTAGGAAGTGTGCAGCTTTTGTGAGGCGGTCGATGATAACCCAAATAGCGTTATTGCCTCTAGGGCTCCGTGGTAAGGCCGTCACAAAATCCATAGTAATGTGCTCCCACTTCCATTCAGGTATCGACAACGGCTGTAATAATCCCGCTGTCCTCTGATGTTCCGCCTTCACCTGCTGACATACCAAACACCTGGATATGAACCTCGCAATTTCCCGCTTCATTCCGTTCCACAAAAAGTGCTGCTTTAGATCCTGATACATTTTTGTACCTCCTGGATGCACAGAATAAGCTGAACTGTGTGCTTCAGCCAAAACTTCTTCTCGGACATCTCCTTTAGGTACGCAGAGTCTGCTACCTAATCTCAGAGAGCCATCCTCATGTATAGTCAAATCCGTTCTCAGTCCAGCTTCCACTTGCTCCCTGAATTTTTGTAATCGGGGATCATCCGCTTGTGCAATCTTGATGCGATCCACCAGGGAAGATTGCACCTGTAGTTGCCAAAATTGACTGAGTGCGTTCGGAGTAATGACCTCAAGTTCAAGTCTCTGGAAATCCTCAATAATGCTCCTCTGATCGGTCAGCATCATGACCGTTGGTTTGCGACTGAGCGCATCAGGTACAACATTGACCTTCCCCGGGTGATACTGAAGGTCCAAATCATAATCTGCCATTAGCTCTAGCCATCGGCGCTGCCTCATGTTCAGTTCCTTCTGGGTGAAAACATACTTCAAACTTTTATGATCCGTGTATACCTCCACTTTCTCACCCAATAGATAGTGCCTCCAAATCTTCAACGCAAAGACTACAGCGGCTAACTCCAAGTCATACGTGGGGTAGTTCTTCTCGTGGTTTCTCAGTTGTCGAGAGGCATAAGCAACCACTCGGCCGTGCTGCATCAAAACACAGCCTAAACCCTTCCCTGAGGCATCACTGTGTATCACCAAACCACCTGAATCATCTGGTACAGTAAGTATAGGTGCCGTGGTTAACTTCTGCTTTAGTGTGTCGAATGCCTGAGTGCACTCCTCTGTCCATGTAAACGGCATGTCCTTCCGTGTCAGCCTCATCAATGGTTCCGCGATTCTTGAGAAATCTTGGACGAATCTCTCATAATAACCTGCCAATCCCAGAAAGCTCCTGATCTCGGCTACTGACTTCGGCGTTGGCCAATCTCTGACCGATTCTATCTTTGCCGGGTCCACCGAGATGCCTTCGCCCGAAACAATATGTCCCAAAAACTGAACTTTGTCGAGCCAGAATTCACACTTGCTCAGCTTCGTATACAGCTTCTCTTCCCGAAGAATTTGTAGGACCGTGCGCAAATGCTCAGCATGCTCTTCCCAGGTCTTCGAGTAGACAAGTATGTCGTCGATAAACACAACGACGAACGTGTCCAAGTATTTTGCGAACACCCTGTTCATTAAATCCATGAATATTGCTGGGGCATTGGTAATACCGAACGGCATCACAAGAAACTCGTAGTGTCCGTATCGGGTCCTGAAAGCCGTCTTGCATACATCCTCGGCTGCTACTCTGATTTGATGATATCCAGAACGGAGATCCAACTTCGAGAATACCTTGGCTCCACTTAGCTGATCGAATAGGTCGTCAATGCGCGGTATTGGGTACTTGTTCTTTATTGTGACCTTGTTCAGCTCCGATAATCTATACACATTCGCAGTGATCCATCCTTCTTCTTTACTAGCAGGACTGGTGCACCCCACGGTGAAGCGCTTGGCCGAATAAATCCCTTCTCCAATAGTTCTTCAACCTGCTTCTTCAATTCCGCCAACTCAACTGGTGCCATTCTGTATGGGGCCTTGGATACTTGGGCTGTTCCTGGAGTCAAATCGATTGAGAACTCCAAAATTCGAGGAGGTGGTAGACCTGGTAGATCTTCGGGAAATACGTCTAGAAAGTCCCGAACAATTTCTGGGGCTAGGCTCTTATCAATCTCCATAGCTGTCAGCTCCGTAGGCTTTGCTATGTATTTAGCTGGCTCCAAAGATTCGCTTCCGCCCACGAAAATAAACTCCGGGTGATTGGGGATGCGGAAGATCACCTTCCTTGCACGACAATCGATAACTGCATGGAAAGTGCTCATCCAATCCATCCCGAGAATTGCGTCGTAACTGCCTGTCCCGATCAGAAGGAAATTCGCATAGAATTCCCTGCCACACACTACAACTGGGCATAATCTACATTCTCGACTAGATATAATAATGCCATTACCCGTATGAATTTCCCATCCCTTGGTTAGTGGTTCATGTGGTATTGAGTGTGTATTAGTGAAATGCTCAGACAAGAAACAATGCGATGCTCCTGAATCAAATAGTACTCTAGCTGGCAAGGAATGTACGAGTAGAGTACCTGTAACCACGTCTCCTGACGCTTCTGCCTGCTCGGCGGTCAAGGTGAAAGCCCGTCCCTGATCGCGACCTGTAAATGGTTGTCTCTGCTCCTGCGGCCTCTGCTGTGGCGGTCCAGAACCTCCCTGTATCTCTGCTCGCTCAGGGCAACTGTTAATCCTGTGCTGACTGGAACCGCAAATTAGGCACTGTCCCTTGGCACGGCGACAGTCCTTCTGGGTATGTCCTCCTCTACCGCAATAGCCGCAAGTTACGCCCTGTCTCTGGGGGCGATGCTGTGGTACAAACGGGCGCTTCATTTGTGTCGTTCCCGCTCTGTGAACCGGTATGGCTCCTCGAGAAGGCGCGTGGGTACGTGCTGGAACGACTGGGGGTCTTCTGAACTTGTTAACCAATTGCTCCTGAACTCTCGCCGCGTTGAGTACTGATTGTAATAAATTCCGTTGTGTAGTATGAATCAATTCAAAAGGCCCCCTAAAACGGCACCATTTGATTGAAACTGTTTCTTGTGTCGGTATTCAGAAAATTTATAAAGAACTTCACAACCAAAAAATATTTTGACCGCAATCAAACTATGGTGTCAATTGTAGTTCATGAAGGAGTGCGGATCGTCCACAGGGATTGCACGATTCGTTTGTATTATGATATGCTTGAATTGAAAAGTTAAGCTAAAATAAACGAAAACATGATTCAAGAGTTTTGATTTTCAAGTGTCACTATTCTATTCAAGAATCAGGAAAAAGATAAACAATCAAGAATCGGTGTATCGATGATATTTCCAATCAACAATCAAGAATCTAAAAGAGGCTCGTAGGAATCGATCGGATCGATAGACGTGATGTAATCTAAAGATATCGTGTTCTTGTCCTTCGAAGGATTGATACTAGATCGATGATCATTGACAAGAGTTAGGGTTTTCTCGTGAAACTAGGGTTTCATCTTATCCCTTGTTCTGTTGTCGATATCATTCACATTCTAGCCTCTAGCAATTTCAAGAAACGATCCTAACTCCCCAATTTCGAGCGATATCATTCAAGAAAGCATCGTAACGAAATGGGTTGTCGGTTCTTGAACTTGCTAGGGTTTACAAAACTTGTAGGAATCAAGAATCGATTAAAGCTATGTTACATTATCATTCTATTGACCGTCTCGACTCCTCGACGAGCGGAGTTTTATTCACACATCACCACACAGAAAATATTCACGAATTGTAAAGATATCATGATGCAGAATTTAAAGAAAACAAGATAAAAGAATATCACCTTTATTTATCTCAACAATTTTGATTACATTCGCTTCAAGAACTACAAGAGGAAGAATCTAGATTGTTGATCGGGCGTCGCTCGGCTTCATGAGTCGTGGATCGGCTCGGATCGCTTGCTCCGTTGAAGATCGGCTCCGCTCCTAAAGGTTGTAGGGCTTCTTGCTTAATGGGTACTCGGGAATCTTGATTCTAATTGGAATTAGGGTTAGGGTTTCACACAAGTTCTCTAACTAAACTTGTGGAGGAAGGAGATGAAGAAAGGAGAATGGCTAAAAAATTGAACTATACAATGGGTTGATTCTATCTATCTCCCTCTATGATTTCATGATTCATTTCTCACCCTAGGTCTAGGCTTCTATTTATAGACTTCCCAAACCCTAGGTTTAGGTTTGAAATGGTAGTTCCCTCCAAAAGTTTGTTGAGTCTTCTAGAAGGTAGTTTGTTAGGAGCTAGCTTAGGGTTTAAGCAAGGTTTAATTAGGCTTGGAAACCCTAGTTTGCTGATCTGGCAGAAACCCCTGGAGTCTTCTGGAAACTGAGATACATTTCTGAGCAGTGGCAGCTGAAACAGGAGTTTTGGTGCAAATTTGAGTTGGTGATGTCATCAAGTAGCCGCGGAACCGCGGCCTAAGCCGGCTCTGGCCGCGGTTCCGCGGCCAAGTTGGAGCCTTGGGCTGAGTGGCTTCTGTTATGGTCTTGTACTGATGCTTGTAGCTTTCTTTGATATGTTGATTTGTGATTGCTCCTTTGGGTTGATACCAGATTTGAAGTTAGTGAGTTGGCGTATATTTGAGCGGTGTAAATTTGAGCGAGCTTCTCCTTTTCCTGCACAGACTTCGAAACACGGGTTGCGACATATAGAAATATTGCGATGCCATGCAATGCAGTCAATTTCCCTAGAAATGCCGGTTTTAAGGTCTACTACATGTAATCTGATAATCTGTGATAGATTTGCTAATATGTGAAATATGGATACCGAACACTTCTATATGAATGCAAATGATGAGGAAATTGCCGGTTAAAATATACAATATTTTCGACTGATCAAGTACCTGTGCGAAAGTCTGTAAATCCAACGATGCAATCAACTGCTGCAACTCGAAATCTAACCCCTGAAGGAAGCGTCTGGCCCTGGTAGCCTCTGATTTGACCATCTATGGAGCAAAGCGGCTCAGACGATTGAACTCTGCTGCATATACGTCCACTGGGCGTCCATTCTGCTTTAAAAGGATAAACCTTTCCTCCATTTCTGCCTTGGCTGTGGGAGGAAAATAATGATCTAAGAAGCACTCCTTAAACTTGCTCCATTCAATCGGCTCATCAAGTCTGCTTTCTTCCACCGACCACCATGTACGGGCTTCGTCTTCTAATTGAATCTTTATTACTTCCACTCTATCTTCCTCTGGAATCCTGGCGGCTGTCAATAAATTTTCCATGTTCACCAGCCATTGTTCAGCCTCAAGGGGTTCAGCTAGCCCTGTGAATGCAGCTGGGTGTAACCGTCGGAAGTCTGATACGGTGCCAGCCCTACCCTGATAAGCTGGTGGAGTAGCGCCCTCGGGGGCGGTAATGAGTGCGGAGGGTCCTCCTGCGGCGGTAATCGCCCTGAGTCCCTCAGTAAGCAAATCTGTCTTTCTCTCCTGAGCTTCCGCCAGAGTGGTCAGTGCACTAAGTATTCTTTCCGTGCGGTCCTGAGAGCTGGAGTCCGAGGAGGGGTCGTTCGGGGACGTCATATCACTGGAAGATTCAAAAGGATAGGATCAGATTCAAGGATGAAGATCAAGAGCAGTGAAACAAGAATAACGTAATACAGCATAGTTAATGTTATCCCTTGATACTAAACACAGGCTCTGATACCAACTAAACCATGTCACGCCCCGCTTCCCAAAATACGGAAACGAGGGATGACTAGGCCAGCCATGCTCCTACGGTCAAGGAATCATCCCGCCGTAGTCACACTTCGGCTTCTAGCATTACATGGTAATCAGTAAGTAAAGCACAGTATTAAAGGAATCACATCACTAATTTATTACATTAAAATTTCATTGTTCACAAAATTACAGATAATAAGAACAATAACTAACCAAGTTCAATCTCACGATCACTCTAAGGAAAGCAGTAAAGATAGGGAGTACACCAGACTATATCTCTGTGAACTCGAAGGGTAGATCCGTCTCCTGTGTTGGTCCTCCCGCGGGATCTGAGCATGCATACTCAGGTCGTCAGAGTGACACAATAACAATATTATAATAATAAGATGAAACAGGTATATGAGGTAATACTGGTATAAGAACAATGCAAGTAATCACTGTGTCACTATATGATGCAGAATATAACATGTATCTCTATCGGTCTCTAGGTCATGTTTGAAATCACATAGTGGAAGGAGGATCGTGTTTAACAGGAGTCTCGTACATACCCGAGACAACGACCCACATGCCCGGGACATAACCCTGTCAGCCGGATCGCTAGATCCTATCCTACACGTATCAGTATCACAGTTCGAATGATCATCCACTAAACACGGTCCCGCTAAATACGATACTCTTTCCACTTTGATTTCCTCTTTTTCCCCAGGTTTACACTATTTATGATATTGATCTAGTCGTGTACAAGTATACCAATGGCACGGTTTCATCACTGTTCACTGTATTAATCACGGTCACGAATATTCACTTTCCATTGGTGTACCCGTCACTCCTAAACCAACATCTATCATGCACGATAATGCAATGTCCACACGCACTAACACTGAATATATGGCAAGGGTATGATATATGTATTGTATACTACCAAAAAACTATGTATGTTATGAATCAACATGCATGTCATTAACTCACATAAATTGCATAAATTAATATGTTAAGAATTTAGCAAAATGATACAAGTAAGATAACTAGAACACTCAGTCAGCAATTCATCAAAATTTGTTTCATTTCAATCGGGATTCCGGTTTTCAAGATATAGCTATTTCATTTTAAGTGCTCGCGGCTGGAAATTCAGTTTCAGAACTGAACGTCCGTTTCGCGACACGAATTCCACCCAGTTGGGATCAGAATTTAGCGATGTCACAGTTAAATGAAATTTGGGGTTTTCGATAAAGTATTCAACGCAACAGACGGATCCTCAATCGCATCTGTACGTTGAAAGTTATACACAGTTTAACCTCAGGGTGTCATTTCAAAATCTGTTCTGGACAGTTATACGTTCTGCCCTTTTAAATACAGTTTAAAATAGCAAACGGCGATGAATCGGAATGGAACCACTGGTTTTGTTTAGCCAACAGAATTATCTTTAATCTATGATAAAGTTCCGTAACATACTACTCCAGTAAACACAGTGACACAGGTCTTGGGACAGAACACAATAATCAGAAACGCTCTGGACTGCAGTCCAGAGTCGTACTCCGATCCAATTATCATCACGGTTTCAGAACAGAAAACATTAAAATTCTACATAGGGTTAAAGTTCGTCGAGTTGTCTTCGATTTAAGCCCTCGAACGCAGCATTCCAGTTTGAATATAATTTATGGTGATTTTATTCGTTTTCAGGTACGAGAAAATTCTAGTTTTACCGGCATATTTGGGGGTATCAATTTTTGTCACTAACAATCGTATTTTCAAGCGAGATTCACACACGATATTCATCATAATAAGGGCCAACCGAAAGTATCGGTTTCCGTCAAATTAAACAATTATTTCCATTGAGATCTAGCATCGAGCACTTAGGTCATGATATGTACCGGTAATCGGCAAATTCGTAAACGAGATTATTTAACTTTGTGCTACAATTATTATAGCATGAAGCAAGTAAACACTTGCCTGGAAACGCCTCGGGGTCGCACGGCAGTAACGATGTCGCGAACGCGCGTTGTACGCCGCGAAACAAGTTCGCGCGAGCTTGGCTCGAGACACGGGTTTGACGTCGGAGTTCGCCGGAGTCGTCCTGTGCGCGCTGGAAGCTTAGGGGGTTCTCTGTGGTTCGCCTGAGGAGTGTTGGGGTTGCCGACGGTCGACGGCGTCGCTCCGGCGATGGGCCGCAGTGCAATTCACAGTGAGGGAAAAATGTTTGCAATTGGGTTTTGGAAAGAGAGGGGGAGCAGTGGGGTCGGGTTTGGAGTGATGAGGGTGGTGCTGAGGATGTAGAGGGCCGCAGAGGTGGTTCAGGTGAAGTGGGGTGGCTCGTCGGCGTCGGTTGCAAGGTGACCAAGGTTGGGTGCAAGTGGGTTTGTGAGTGTAGGGGGTTGCTTGGCAGGGGCTTAGGCTGACGAATGTGGAGTCGTAGAGGGAGAGAGTTGGTGGAGGAGTGATCGAGGGTGATGCAGAAAGGGATCGGAGGAAAGTTCGTCGTCGTCGTCGAGGGTGGAGGTTGCAGTGGGTTGTGGGAGGTTTGGGTGCTCGGTGAATGTAGAGGGAGAGATGAGGGGTGAGTTGGAGACGGGGTTGAACAAAAACGTGGGTGTAACGGCAGGAGCGGGGGCGTGGTCGTGGGCGCGAGGCGCGGCGAGGAACTGGGATCGCGCGCGCGAGTCACGGAAGGTTACCGTTGGGAAATTTTGAAGGAGGAGATGAACAGTGGCGTAGCGGGTCGGGTAGGAGGAAGCGGATGAGGAAGTGGGCCGGGCTCGTAAGAAAAAGAGTTAGGAAAAAATGTTAAGCCTAAACAACCAATTCAAACATGAAGGGAAAAGAAGCCATTGGAATTCAGAAAATAAGAAACTTTTATTAAAGCGGAAACGGGGATTTACATCAGCGCTGAGCGCACCACGTGCTCCTCACGTGGGCGCTGAAGGAACACAGAGTGTTCATTAAATAAAGCCTCAGAGCCATAATGAGTGCTCAACACTCAATAAAAGACAAAAAGAGGTGTCAGATACCAAACCAATGCTCAGCATTGTTAAATAAAAAAGGACTGAGCCTAATTAAATGTTCAACATTTTAACCGAGTGGGCCGAGCCCAAGTTGGCCACAGAGTCCTAATTCAGATTAATTGAGCCCATATGCTCATAAATCTTTTAATTGGTCTTAGTCCTAAACTGGACTACAGATCTCCCAACCAAAATTGGTTCAAGGGTACATCTCCTCATTCCTCTGATATATGTCGTTGTAATTTCTCAACGTCTTCAGAGAGGTGGCGGGTCCCGACAACCACACATTCCATGGACTATGATGTCCTTAAACTTATGGACCGCAACGTCCATTAATTAAACCCCATAGACTATGAGGTCCTTAAACTCATGGACTATGATGTCCTTAAACTTTATGGACTAAGAGGTCCTTAAACTCATAGACTATGATGTCTTTAAACTTCACAGACTATGATGTCTTTAAACTGCCACAGACTATGATGTCCTTAAACTATGGACCGCAACGTCCCTAACTAAAACGATAGAGCCCAAATGCTCTGTCATCGGATCTAAATGATCCCAAAATCTCGTTGAGTAGATCTTAGTCTAAAAATTAGGCTAACGTATCCTTAACAAATGTTTAAGTTGATCTTAATCTCAATGAGATTAACGATCCTTAAACCCAACCCAAACCCAAATCTAAGAGAATACGGATTTGGACTAATCCACGCCCTACGGGCGACAACATAAATTAGTCTCCGTATACAATCTACGGGAAACCAAAAACAAAACAAACACACACGACACGAAGTTACCATCTGGAGAAGGAGAAAGTGGTTACCGCGATGCGGTAGCGTAATTAACTGCAGGAGCTTGCGCCTGCAGAGAAGAGCGTCCCCACAATCAAAAACCCCTCACAATGAGGGGGAATCTGACGAAGTCTGCTACATCGGCCGCATCCGTTTAAACCTCCGATACACGGTGCCATAAATCAACTTGGCATCTTCGGAGAGGTGGAAGGATAAAACCAAATAGCATCTGCCCCCAGATTCAGGCAAGACGTCAGTCTTCCCGGTTTCCGGCAGTAAACAATCTCGATTCAGCGAAATCAGCGTCCTTGATGAGAACCTCGATTCGCGTCGACCCGCAAGGAAATCAACATTTTTGCAGGAATCTCTCGATTTGTCTCAACCCCAGGGAAATCAGTGTCCTTGGAAAACTATCTCGATTCAGGGAAATCAACGTCCTTGACGAGAACCTCGATTCGCGTCGACCTGCAGGGAAATCAGTGTCTTTGCAGGAATCTCTCGATTCGTCTCAACCCCAGGGAAATCAGTGTCCTTGGCAAACTATCTCGATTCAGGGAAATCAGCGTCCTTGACGAGAACCTCGATTCGCATTGACCCGCAAGGAAATCGGCGTCTTTGCAGGAATCTCTCGATTCGTCTCAACCCTAGGGAAATCAGTGTCCTTGGCAAAATATCTCGATTCAGGGAAATCAGCGTCCTTGACGAGAACCTCGATTCGCGTCGAACCGCAAGGAAATCAGCGTCTTTGCAGGAATCTCTCGATTCGTGTCAACCCCAGGGAAATCAGTGTCCTTGGAAAAATATCTCGATTCAGGGAAATCAGCGTCCTTGACGAGAACCTCGATTCGTGTCCACCCGTAAGGAAATCAGCGTCTTTGCAGGAATCTCTCGATTCGTCTCAACCCTAGGGAAATCAATGTCCTTGGAAAAATATCTCAATTCAGGGAAATCAACGTCCTTGACGAGAACCTCGATTCGCGTCGACCCGCAGGGAAATCAGCGTCTTTGCAGGAATCTCTCGATTCGTCTCGACCCCCAGGGAAATCAGTGTCCTTGGCGAAATACCTCGATTCAGGGAAATCAACGTCCTTGACGAGAACTTCTCGACTTGTTTCGACCCGTAGGGAAATTAGCGTCTTTGCAGGAATCTCTCGATTCGTCTCGACCCCCAGGGAAATCAGTGTCCTTGGAAAAACTTCTCGATTCAGGGAAATCGGTTTCCTTGGCGAGAACTTTTCGATTCGTTTCGACCCGCAGGGAAATCAGTGTCTTTGCAGGAATCCCTCGATTCGTCTCAACCCCAGGGAAATCAGTGTCCTTGGCCAAATATCTCGATTCAGGGAAATCAGCGTCCTTGATTAGAACCTCTCGATTCGTTTCGACCCGCAGGGAAATCAGTGTCTTTGCGAGAATCTCTCGGTTCATTTCGACCCGCAAGGAAATCAGTGTCTTTGCGAGAATCTCTCGATTCGTCTTGACCGGCAGGGAAATTAGTGTCCCCGTGCATGAAAAGAAAATTCTCTTGTGGGATCCTTATGACTCTCAAGAGAAAACGCACTTAGGAGTCCTCACGACCCCTAAGGAGAAAATACACCTGCGGGATCCTCTCGACCCGTAGGGAGAAAAGCCTTTATGAGACCCTCATGGCTCATAAATTTGAAAAGTCTTAGGTGGCAGATCCTAACCCTGTCTCCTAAGCCATCATTGCCCTACAAGAAGGTTAAGATGGACTATCTACGGTCCACATTCGCCAAAGCCACATTCGCCGATGAAATAAAGAAGCTACTTACGGATTCTCACGATTCGTAAGGAAAAGTACCCGAGTGAGATCCTTACGACTCACGGAGGCGATGAACACTTAGAAATCCTCACGATTTTTAGGGAGAATATACACCTACGGGATCCTTTCGACTCGTAGGAGAAAAACATTCTTGAAACCCTTACGGTTCATGAAGATGGAAAAAGTCTTAGGCTACAAGGACCCTAAACTTGTCTCCTAAGCCATCAATTCTCTGGTCACGCATAACTTTGCACTACTTCACCCACGTACATACTAACGTGGCCAAAGTAGCTGGGGGCATTTGTTCCCACCAAAATTTTGGCTCAAAACTTGCTCCCTTATAAAATAATAACAATAAAATAAAAAAAATAAAGGGAAAACTCCACATGCAAAGAATGTAATAACTGTCTCAGCGCCAAGAGTCAAATACTCTGAGGCAGCGGCTCACGTGCAAAGCACGAGAGCACTAGCGCCAAGAGCGCCAAGTGCTAAGAGTCAAAGACTATGAGGCGGCGCCTCACGTACAAAGCACGAGAGCGCTCGCGCTAAGAGCGCCAGCACCAAGAGTCAAAGACTCTGAGGCAGCGCCTCACGTGCAAAGCACGAGAGCGCCAGCGCTAGAACTAAATGTTCTCCACCCTTGGATCAAAGATCCAACGAAGATGAATAAATCATCAGATTACAGAATTAAATTGAGGAAATACTCCTCAAATCTTTCCAAACTAGAAAAATTGTGCTCTGTAAATCAGAGCACCGTTGGATCAAAGATCCAATGGTGATTAAAAATCACCAAGATACAGAATGAGTTATGTATGGGAAAATATTTTCCCAATCTTGTTAAAAACAAGAAGGATCTCTTCTGTAAAACAGAAGTCCTTGGATCAAAGATCCAACGGTGGATAAAATCCACAAATCAATCAGAGATCGCTCAATGAGAGATTTCCGTAACTGATTCAACAAATCGGCCTCCCCTATATAAAGGACCCAAGACTTCAAGTCTTGCAGAGAGGAACCCCCCCATAAACTTCAAGTTCAAAACAGAGAAACCTCCCTATAAGTTTCAAGTTCTCAGAAAAGAAAAAGAGAAGAGCAAGCTCTAAGACGAAGAACCTTCTTCAAGGTAAATAAAAAGAAGAGGGATCATAACATCTTCTCCATATTTTGAGAGTTTAACTCTCACTTTAGAAGAACTTAGTTCTTTTTCTAGCTCATAGATCTCTAAGACAAAGTCTTTCACAAAAACAGAAGAGATCAGAGTATCTCAAGGGTTTAATCATCATAAAAAGAACATAGTTCTTTGGTCGGATCTGAGATCCATGAGATAAGTCTCTCACAAATAAGAATTTAATTCTTACGGGGATGAATTTGTTTTAGGGATCAAAGATCCGGGGAATAACAAAGAATTGAACTTTGCAGAATATAATACACAAAAGGAAACCCAGCGCCAAGCGCGCCACGTGTTCCTCACGTGGACGCTGTTTTTATAAAGATTGCTCTGCATTCATTGGTCGGCGCCAAGCGCCAAGCGCGCCACGTGCTCCTCACGTGGGTGCTGTTTTTATAAAGAGCGCTTTGCACTCATTGGTTGGCGCCAAGCGCCAAGCGCGCCGCGTGCTGCTCACGTGTGCGCTATTGCATAAGAAGCGCCTTAGCGCTCCAAGTCTGGCGCTCAGCGCCAAGCGCTCCACGTACTCCTCACGTGGGCGCTGAAGGAACACAAAGTGTTCTTTAAATAAAGCCCAGCGCCATAAAGTGTGTTCAAAACTCAGTAAAAGACAAAAAGAAAAAGGGTGTCGGAACCCAAATCAATGCTCAGCATTGTTAGATAAAAAAGGACCGAGCCCACACAAATGGTCAACATTTTATTCAAAACTGAGTGGGCTAAGTTCAAGTTGGCTACAAATCCCTAATTCAGATCAACTGAGACCATGTGCTCATAATCTTTTTAATTGGTCTTAGTCTCAAACCTGACTATAGATCTCCCAACCAATATTGGTTTAAGGGTACATCTCTTCATACCTCTGATACATGTCGTTGTAATTCTTCAACGTCTTCAGAGATGTGGAGGGTCCCAATAGCCAATAACTTTTGGTGCATCCCCAAACTGTGAAACCAAAATACCACAGACTATGATGTCTTTAAACCCAGACTATAATGTCTTTAAACCCTACGGACTATGAGGTCCTTAAACTCATGGACTATGACATCCTTAAACCTGGACTATGAGGTCCTTAAACTCATGGACTATGATGTCCTTAAACCATGGACCGCAACGTCCCTAAACTAAGACAATAGAGTCTAAATGCTCTTTTGTTGGATCTAAATGATCCCAAAACCCTGTTAAGTAGATCTTAGTATAAAATTAGACTAACGTATCCTTAATAAACGTTTAAGTTGATCTTAATCTCAAATGAGATTAACGATCCTTAAACCAAACCAACCCAAATCTAAGAAAATACGGATTTGGACTAATCCACGCCCTACGGGTGACAACATAAATTAGTCTTCGTATACAATCCACGGGCAACCTAAAACAAAACAAACATACACGACACGAAGTGACCATCTGGAGAAGGAGAAAGTGGTTACCGCGATGCGGTAGCGTAATTAACTGCAGGGGCTTGCGCCTGCAGGGAAGAGCTTCCCCACAATCAAAAACCCCTCACAACGAGGGGGAATCTGACGAAGTCTGCTACATCGGCCGCATCCGTCTAAACCTCCGATACATGGTGCCATAAATCAACTTGGCATCTTCGGAGAGGTGGACGGATAAAACCAAATAGCATCTTCCCCCAAATTCAGGCCAGACGTCCCAACGTCCCGGTCGCGTCTTTCGGCGGAGAACATGCTCGGCAAAAGAAAGACTGTCCCTCCGTCATATAGTGAGGGAGTTCTTCTGCACAGGTGCCTATTACAACGGCTCCTTCAACTCCGACCTCCTACAAAAGGATGAGGCCAGAGAAAATCCCACCGCCGGCGGCAAACTCCAAAGGCGATGGACCTAAACACCCCAAGTCTGGGGGCATGATCGTACATACGGTCTACATGGCTTCCGGGAAAGAAGAAAGCCGTGCTTCCGTAAGTCATCGACCGCAAACTCGGTCGCTGACAAAAGCTCAGGAGCAACAACAAAAGCTCCAGGAGATGCTGACCAAAATGGCAGTACTTACCGGGCAGAAAGAAAGCCCGGACACAATAGCCGAACATCGCCAGGAGTAGGAGACCGATATAGAGTTCTTACGAAGGGTGCTTGAAAGAAAGGACAAGGAAGCTGCTGAGCAGGCTGCTAACATAAAGTAGATGGCTCTCTTATTCCAAGACATGGTTGGGATGATGATCCAGCCAGAACCCCCGGCCGAGGATCCGCCGATAATCATCGAGGATGAAGAGGAAAAACATCAAACGCTCTTCCGTCCTTATCGGCGGCTAAGGAGGAACAATCTCCAAGGCTACTCTTGAAGATTATATCACTCAACAAATATGAGCTCATCAAGCTAATGAAACCGCAGGCCAAATCGTCAGAACTGGGCGACCGTATCTAGGCTGGTATGACCAAATTAAATACCCGCCGGGATATACGATCCCCAAGTTCCATGTGTACAAGAGGACATAAAACCTACATCAGCACATCGCGCGGTTTAGAGCTCTGTGCGGCAACACTGGAGGCGACGACAAACTGTTGCTTCGCTAGTTCGTTGGCAGCCTGTCAGAGATGGCCTTTGAATGGTATTCGGAGCTCCCAAATTACTCCGTGAGAACATTCTCAAAGATGGAACTGCTGTTCACACAGCGGTTCACCAGCGCAAGCGAGTGCACCCCGATTACGGCATTAATCAATGCCAGGGTAAATCCAAGAGAAACCTGGGTCCAATATGCGATTCGGTGGCAGAAACTATGGTCAAAGTGCGAACAACGCATCGAAGAATCCCCCGCCATGGGCATGTTCATCGGGCCCCTTGATCCTCGAACGAATGTGTCCCAGTTCATGACGTTCTTCAAACCAACGACCTTCCAGGCTCTGATCGATAAACTGGCCCAAATGGATCAGATGGGCCACGGGCCTTCCTCCTCAAGTAAGGACCCTCGAAACACCAAGGGTAAAGGGAAAGCGACCTTCATTGCTAACACTCAACAACAATTGAGTGGCCCAAAACTGGCTTCTCGCCAAAAAAACGCACGTCCACACCTATCCCTGGAAGAAAGGCTAGGACGCGCTTACTCGTTTCCCCGGGATAAGACGAGAAGAATATTTGAGTTGGCAATGCGTAACAAACTTATCACATTGCCTGACCCACGGCGTCTACCATAACCCGGCGGCGTCAACAACCCCAACTACTGATCCTATCACAGAATGGTGAGTCACCCAATTGAGGATTGCTACGTCTTCAAGAACTGGGTCGAGGACCAGTATCAACAGGGGAAGTTCACACTGTCTAAGAACTGGAAGGTGAACCTACCACAGAAGCACACTCACAAAAAAGTGGATGCAGCGGGGGCATCATGCTCACTCGTGGAAGAAACTCCATGGAAAGTCGTTCTTTTAGCTAAAACCAATAGAATGGTGAAAGATCTACAGGCATGTCCGGAAGTCAGGTGGAAAATCCTACTTGAACCCGAAATCATCGAAGGGATGCCGAAACCGCGTCCCATACTAGAGATTGTTGACAAAGGGCAAAATCCCCAAGTCAAGCCTTCAAAGTCTTCAAAGAAAAAGAAGAATACCAAGAAGCTTGTACAGCCTGCCGAGTATGACGACAAGCGCATGGACCTACAAAAGTACATCGACACATTGGAGGAATACAACCAGAAGGTGCGGAAACCGGTCACGCTCGAAGAGTTCCTCAAGCATATTCTTGAGAACGAAGATAATGACAACGATGAGGAAAATGACACATCAGAAGAAACCTAAGACTATGTAGAAAGTTGCCACACGGTCTCCCATTTGTTGTTAAATGACGAAGAAACTCTCTCAGCGTCATAAAACAACGCGGAGGGACTGGGAGCAGGATCGGCGTTAAAATCCCTGGAACTGCCAGAAGACCCGATCGATAGGCTGTTAAACGAAGCCTTTCGAAAAAGTAAAGCAGACCGAGAACGCGAAACAACCATATACGAAAAGGCAAAGCATCAGCGTCAGGATGAAGAAGCCGCGACAAGGTGGAGTCGTAAAGTACTCCAACCAAAGCAAGGCATACCTGCGACAAATAAGGGCAGGATCAAGGCAGAGAAGCGGTTCGCAAAAGCCCTGTCAATAGGAATGAAGCTGCCACCTCTAGTAGGAAACACTCCCGAGGTCATATTCCTCGATGGAGAGGATTCACATCCAAATTACTGCTTATATCATCGGAGGGTTACCCAACCCCACCGAGGAATGCAGTGCCTTCAAGAAGTGGTGGCAAGAATACGTTGCCCATAAAAAACACTTCAAGAGGATGAAGCGCGAAGCTCGTCGACAACAAAAGAGTGCGACAGATGCGCGTGAAAAAACGACTGGCGACCGTCATATGGTTGGTACCAGTTCAGAAGGGGAAAAACCCCAAGTTCTTATTTTTGGGAGCGATTCTGAGGACGAAATACCCCTCAGCCCTCTCTTCAAAGACTCCACTTCCGAAAAAGAAAAGGAGGAGAAGAGTTGCGAGAACATTCAGCTGCGTAACCTCACGCTGCCTGAGAAGTACCTCGGGCCTACAAACAAAGGTTCAACAAAAAAAGACAAAGGGAAAGAAAAAATCCCTGAGGAAATTGACCTCGACGATGGAGTTGTCAAAGAACTCGCAGCAAGGGACCCGCATAAGAAAAACAAGGTGGATTACAACGTCTTGGCACATCTGAGGAAAATACCCTTACAGTTGAGCATATTATATGCTCTCCTCTTGTCCAAAGAGGCACGAGAGTCTCTGATCAAGGCATTACAAGAGCCCGATCAGTTCCAAGCTTTTCTTACAGAAGAGAGGATGAAGGACTAACTGGCAGAGGTTCACACAACTGACAATACATTCAGCGATGAAGATCTCCTCCTCGGTATGTGCGAACATAACCGTCCGTTATACGTTACCGGATACTGCCACGACATCAAGATAGGGAAAATCCTTATCGACAACGGATCCTCCGTCAACCTTCTCAACGTGAGAGTGCTGAAGGAGATTTGCATGAACGTTCAACACTTGGCCCGAGACAAAATTACAATCTCCGGGTTTGACTCACAGTCGTCACGGACGCTTAGGTCCGTAAACTGACGTTACGCTTCAGGTTGCTCGTCACTGACATCAAATTTCACGTCATTGACGCCAAGACTTGCTATAACGCTTTGCTCAGCAGGCCCTGGCATCCCTTCTACACAACATCAGTGTATGAATTATTTCAAGGATGGCTTGGAATGCACCGTCACAGGGGATCTAAATCCGTTCTCCGTAAACGAGGTCCGGAAATATGAAGACGCAAAGTATTTCCTACCAGACTTTGAAGATACAGAAAGGTGTCATAAGCCGGAGGATAAATAGAAGTCCGTCGCCACTATCCCGATCTTTGGGTGCGATTCCGAGGAAGATGAAGAAATAGTCTACTCGGGGCAACCCCAAAAAGAAAATGACAGGCCCGGACCATCTACCCCTATTCTGGTCTTTGGCAGCGATTCTGAGGACGAGGCCAACGCAGTGTTCTCCATCCGCCCGTCAGTGCAAACCCTCGCCGGAGTAGATCAGAGTCTGCAAATCACAATGGCTCCGCCTTGGCGTTATAATGAACTTGATGCGCTCGATACATACAGCTTCCAAGAACTATAGACTTTCTACGTCCCTCCCAGACGAAGAAGGCGATCCTCTTCTACCAATCTACGGAGACCAGAGTAGAGAAAGAAGTCTGGAATGATGCCGATTTTGCACTCGACAGGCTTCAATCAATCCGTCTGTCAAGATACTACGCGGAGGGATTGAAAAGGTTGTTAAAGTGCCAAGGTGTACCCCTCGAACAAACTGTTCGGCAAGCCCAATTCTACAAAAAAGATTTGGGATATCCCTGGAACCCAGCGAAAGATGCCCAACGGGAATATGGAGAAAACCGGGCTCATATACTTTCGGTCCAAGAAACTGTAGCAGTTCCACAGTTGCTGTGTCATAAACAGCTCCAGAGAAGACGAAAATACTCTTCCAAATGGTCGTGACGTTGAAACAGAGCGAAATCCCGCTCTAAGAACGTTAAGTCCGTCGCTCGAAGAACAAATAGACAAGCTAATAAAAGAAGCCTGTCAAAATAGCCGAGATAATCATAGCCGTGAAATGGCCATTTATGAAAAGGCCAGGACGCAGCGCTATAACGCCCTTTTTCCCCAGCCCGCTGTATGTCTTCGCAAAAGGGAAAAATCCCAAAATAGAGGCAAAAACAGGACAAAGAGCGCAAACAACGTTCGCAAACAACAAGGCGGATCTAAGAAACCGTGCTATCAAGAAAAACTCGGTTGGAACCCGTCCTTTATAAAGAAAATGGGTCAGGAATACTCTTTCCCCTAAGACAAGATGAGGAAAATATTCAACCTTGTCATGAAGTATCAAATAATGACACTCCCGGAGTCTCGGCACCTCGAACAAATAAACGAGGTTCGTCATCCGGATTATTGCTCCTACCACCGAGCAATAGGTCATCACCTTGAAGATTTCTTCACCTTCAAATACTGGGTAGAAGACCAGTATCAACAAGGCAGGTTCGCTTTATCCGACAGCTGGAGGGTAACCCCGTCTCAAAAACATGAGCCAAAGAGGACCTATACCATGAGGATAGGACCTGCTCAACACAAAAAATGGAAGCGAACTCGTACTTGCTACATGATAACACTCTCAAAAGAGGAAGGGCACGAGACTATAGATGACCTCCGCATGTGCTTCGCAAATGAAGACGAGGACGAGGTGATCTCCAAGTTTCCACCGGCACCAAAAGAGCTGGAAGATGGGATACATACCACGGCGAACAACCTAAGGAAAAATGACTTAGGGACAGAAAATGATCCGAGGACGACATTCGTCGGTGAGCTACTATCTGAAAAATAGGTAGCCACGTTAAAAGACGTGCTCATGCAATATAAAGACTACTTCTCATGGAACTATTCCGAGATGCCGGGTCTAGATCCAATGGTGGCGGTATATATACTGGCCATATCGCCGGACATAAAGCCAGTCAAACAGGCGCCAAGAAGAATGCGGCTCGAACTTGAGATGAGTATAAATGCTGAGGTCAAGAAACTAATCAACTCCGGCTTCATCCAAGAAGTTCAATATCCTGACTGGATTTCCAACATCATTCCGGTGATGAAGAAAAATGGGACGGTGTACATCCGCGTGGACTTTCGGGAGCTCAACAAAGCTTGCCCGAAGGATGACTTCCCAGTACCTGTTACCGAGCTAATGATCGATAACACGTCTACTCATGAGGTCTTCTCCTTCATGGATAGATCTTCAGGATACAATCAAATAAAAATGCATCCTGAAGATCAAAAGCATACTGCCTTCCAGACTCTGCTGGGCATATTTTGCTATAAGGTGATACCCTTCGGTCTGAAGAACGCTGGCACTAACTACCAGAGGGCCATGATAAAGATCTTCGATGATCTCATCCATGAGATCGTCGAATGCTCCATCGACGACCTTGTGGTTAAAAGAAGATCTCATGAGGAACAATGGGAACATCTAAAAATAGTGTTCCGACGTCTTCAGAAGTATAATCTAAAGACGAATGCTCTAAAATGCGCGTTTGGAGTCTCCTCAGGCAAATTCCTAGGATTTATCATACGGCACCGGGGCATCGAAATCGATCCCTCAAAGATCAAGGCGATTATGGAAATGCCCACGCCATGAACTCTCAAACAATTGCGATCTCTTCAAGGAAAGCTCGCATATATCAGGCGGTTCAAAGCCAACCTCTTCGGAAAATGCTGTCCTTACGGTCATTTAATAAAGAAGGGAACCTCATTCGTCTGGGATCAAAAGTGCCAAAATGCACTAAACGAAATCAAGCAATACCTGCAAATCCACCGGTATTGGCCGCTCCGGTTAAAAGAAAACCCCTTATCCTATATACAACAGCCCTTGAGGATTCTCTAGGCGCGCTATGGGCACAAGAGAACGATCAGGGAAAGGAGAGAGCTCTGTACTATTTGAGTCTATTTCTCCTAGGGGCAGAAAACAACTACACCCCCATTGAAAAGCATTGCCTGGCACTAATCTTCACGATAACGAAGTTTAGACATTACGCCTTGGCACATGAGGTCCATCTCATATCAAAGGCGGATCCTCTCAAATATATGATGTCAAGGGCCATACTAATATGAAGGCTTGCCAAATGGGCCCTCCTCCTGATGGAGTTCTCGATAACGTATCGAACCCTCCAAAGCAGTGAAAGGCCAAGCCATTACCGACTTTCTCACAGAACATCCGATACCAGCCGACCCCTCTTAAATTGTGAGTTGCCGGATAAACATGCGTTCGACATAATCGAAGGATAGAAGGAAGAAAATGATTTCAAATAGGAACTCTACTTCGATGGAGCATCTTCCATGAAGCGGCGAAATCAAAACACCCCCATAATCAAAGCCGGGGTGGGTCTTATCTTCGTGACTCCGTAAGAAGGGATATTGCATTACGCCCTCTTTTAACGGAGCCAAGGACTAATAACGAAGCTGAATATGAAGCTTTGATAGCGGGCCTCGAGATCGCTGTCGACATGGGAATCAAAGACCTCCTCATATATGGAGACTCCCAGCTGATCGTTAGCAAAGTAAATGGCGACTATCAGACGTGCAAGCCAGAGCTGATAAGGTATGGCAAAAGAGTGCAACAACTGTTGACACAAATCCCTTCCTACATTCTGAAGAGTATACCGCGTGCAGAAAACAGCAAGACGGATGCGTTAGCCAAATTGGCTAAGGAATTGGCCGACGAAGACCTCGATGACGTAAATATCATCGTGCAAAGCCGCAGGATCCTCGTACCAATAGAAATATCTTCGGGAGACTTAACAGAGCCATTCGAAGGAAAAGAAACGACCGAACAAGTAACCCTTCAAATAAGAGACAAAGAAAAGGTCAACGATTGGAGGAAAGTCTTCATAGACTACTTCAAATCCCAACGAACGCCCAAAAACGCGTTGTCTCGACATCAGCTCATGAAACGAGCTCTGTCATTCGCCTTCGTCAATGATACTCTATATAAGAGATCGTTCGACTGTCTGTGGCTAAGATGCCTGAGGCCGAAGGAAGTAAAGAAAGTCGTTCAAGAAATTCATGACGGACTCTGCGGTTCTCACCAAGCTAGGCCAAAGATGAAGCTGAAGATCAAAAGAATGGGTTACTATTGTCCCACAATGATTCAGGACTGCCTCGAATATGCGAAGGAGTTTCACTCATGCCAAATTCACGGGGACTTCATCCACTAACATCTAAATCCGCTACACCCAACAGTAGCTAGCTGGCCGTTCGAAATGTAGGGAACCGATATAATTGGCCCCATTGAACCAGCATTGTCCAAAGGACATCGGTTCATACTGGCAACGACTGACTACTTTTCTAAGTGGGCAGAAGCAGTACCACTATGGGAGGTGAAGACGGAGAATATCCTCCATTTTTTAAGGACACATATCATCTATCGGTTCGGCACTCCGCGACGAATTATCTCGGATAATGGGCCAGCTTATAGAAGCCATAAAATCAGCCGCTTCGCACAACAGCATAAAGTAAATTGGAGATACTCTTCAGTCTATAATCCTCGGGCCAACGGTTTAGCTGAAGCTTTTAACAAGACCTTGACGAAGATTATAAAGAAAACGGTGTCAAGAAACAAGAGAGACTGGCACAAAAGGTTGCATGAAGCTCTCTGGGCGTACCGAACAACGTTCAAAACAGCGAAGAATACAACACCATACGAGTTAGTATTTGGCACGGAAGCAGTGCTTCCCCTGGAAATAGAACTCCCTTCTCTACGAGTAGCGGTTCGATACGAGCCGACAGATGAAGAAAATACTCATCTTCGGCTCGAGGAGCTCGATGCCCTCGACGAAACTCGTCTTATAGCATAGCAAAACCTGGAGGCTTACAATGCAAAGATGACACGGTCATATGAAAGACTAACCAGGCCGAAAACATTCCGCCAAGGCGAACTCGTGCTAGTCGTCAAATGACCAATGATCCCCAATCGTGCAAAACGGGGGAAATTCGAGCCGAATTATGAAGGCACGCACATCATAGATAAATTCTACCAAGGTAGAGCCTACATGCTCATGGATATGCATGGCGAAAGACCCTTCCGGCCAATAAACGACCGATTCCTCAAAAAATACTATGCTTGACGAGTCACGACTTAGGTCTATGATAGATGACGATGCTCATGTCCGCTCGCTATCTTCCTGAGTCAGAACTCTGAGAGTAGTATGCAAAGAAGCTCCGTCGCCTCAAACATGGCGACAAAGGACCGAGATGTCCTTAAACTAGAAATTCGCCTCAAACATGGCGACAAAAGACCGAGATGTCCTTAAACTAGAAATCCGTCTCAAACATGGCGATATCGGACCGAGATGACCCTAAACTAACAAATGACCGAAATGTCCTTAAACTAGAAATTCGCCTCAAACATGGCGACAAAGGACCGAGATGTCCCTAAACTAGAACTTCGCCTCAAATATAGCGACATTGGATCGAAAAGTCCCTAGACTAAAATTTTGCCTCAAACATGGCGATAATGGACCGGAACGTCCCTAAACTAGTACATCGCCCCAAATACGGCGATACATTCCCTTGGGATCTATATTGCATTCGAAGTCTTAGAAGGAAATATTGCAGCGCGAGTCCCACTGGCTACATAGCTAATCTAGCGAAATGGGCACGGATGAAATCCCGAAAGGACGCCGTGAGTAAAAACACCAGGATTGCCGGCGAGTTTGTGAAAACCTGAAAAGGCGCAATCTCGTTTAAAAAAATAATAAAAATAAATAAAAAATAAAAAAAGGAAGAAAAAAAAACGGTTTGTCATCAAGCAAAATGGGCACGGATGAAAACCCGAAAGGGCGCCGTGAGTAAAAACAGCAGGACTGCCGGTGAATTTGTGAAAACCCGAAAAGGTTGCAAACTCGTAAAATAAAAAAAATTCATGTGCACTTGCAAAGTCCTCTCGACCTTGTGAGAAGAAAATACCTGTGTGAGATCCTTACGACTCACAAAGGAGCAACACACTTAGGAATCCTCATAATTCCTAAGGAGAAATTACACTTGCGAGATCCTCACGACTCGTAAGGAGAATTCCCCTTCTGAGATCCTCACGGCTCATAGGATTTAAAAGCCTTAAGCTACATGGATCTAAACCTTTTCTTAAGCCGTCATATCTCCCAAGTTACCCTACAGGCGGTCCAATATTGATCCTTGTATACAATCCACGGGCATGAATAAACATCCCCCACCAAGTTCCATCAGCAATGAGAAATGTCCCCGTATGATGAACAACACTTGTAAGTCCTCTCGACTTATAAGGAGAAAACACTCTTGCAAGATCCTTACGACTTACAAGAGAAAATACACCTAGGAATCCCCACGATTCCTAAGGAGAAAGTACACCTATGAGGTTCTCACGACTTGCAGGGAGAAATACCTTTATGAGACCCTTACGGCTCATAAAGTCAAAAATCCTTAGTCGATAGGATCCTAACCATGTTTTCTAAGCCATCTTTGTTCAAATCAGCAAAGGCAAATGATGAGTCGCTCCTGACAATATTCCAGTCGTAGCGATGCTGATGCCTAAACATGTGTCAAACACCAAGTCCTCTTACGGCAAATGATGATTCGCTCCTGGCAACATTCCAGTTGTAGCGATACTGATGCCTAAACAGGTGTCAAACTCCAAGTCCTCTTACGACAAATGATGATTCTCTCCTGGCAATATTCCGGTTGTAGCGATACTGATGCCAAGATTGGTATCAGATCTCAGGTCCCTAACTCATAAAAAAAACAGCAGCGAGTAGCAAAAAAATGCATATAAAAACAGCCGAAATGATTAGGCGACTCGCAATAAAAAAAACAGCGAGTAAAAATATAAGAAAAATAGCCGAAATGATTGGGCACCGCGATAAATAGCCGAAATAATTGGGCAATCGCGACTTTCGCGACATAAAAGCTAAAAAGATAGAGCATCGCGGAAAGAAATAAAAAAATGGAAGTGAAACCTTTTTTCCCTGCAAGTATGTCCATGTTGACTCTTGTATACAATCCATAAGCACAAATGAAAGAAATGGAACCATACTTTCCTACCAGGCTCCGTCAAAGGGAGAGCCAGATCTTGACGGCGGTATCTATAGCTTAGAGATCAGCTCGACGTTCTTCTCATTCCAACAGGGTGCAGACGTGACGTCAACAAAGCTCCGAAGAGACAAATCAAAATGGAGTAATGGCAAAATCCTAGCTCCAACTCGGCATTCCTTCTTATTCCAGCAGTATGCAGACGCAACATCAACAAAAGACCCAAGGGTCAAAAAAAAAATGGAGCCATGGAAAAATCCTAGCTCCAAGTCTTAATGGTACATGTATAACTTAGAGACCATCCCAGCATTCCTTCTCATTCCAACAGGATGCAGACGCAACGTTAACAAAGACCCAAGGGTCGAACAAATGGAGTAATGGCAAAACCCTAACTCTAGCTCGACGTTCCTTCTCAGTGCAGACACAACATCAACAAAAGACCCAAGGATCAAAACCAAAAATGGAGTAACGGCAAAATCCTAACTCCAAGTCTCGACAACGCATATACAACCTAGAGACCATCCCGACGTTCTCCCTCATTTCAGCAGGATGTGAATGCGGCTATCAAATGAAAATTGAGCAATGGCATATTCCTAGCTCCGGACTTCAACTGCAATACATACAACATAGAAATCTTACAGATATCTATCCTACTTCAGCAAAGAATCGGCGCGGCATCGTCAAAACAAGAAAAAATGAAGCAACGGCATATTCCCAGCTTCGGGTCTTGAAGGCAACTCATATAAAGTCTAAAAGACTATCGGAGATCATTCCACACCAGAGCGGAATGGTTATGACTCATCGGGGCTCTAAACTGAGCCTAACTTCAAGTAAAAAGTGTCATGGCAAATTACTAACGTTTGCTCTTCCGTCGGTAATATGATCTAAGGAGATTACTTCAAGACGTCTTGTCCAGCCCCCGAAGGGATCAGAGACATGACAGTCGTGGGGCTACTCGAAGAATGGCTTAAAGACCGCATATCGAGGAAGACATCAGCCAACGCGACGGTACCACGGACTAAAACCCTAGTACCACAAACCTAACGGACCTCTGTCGTAAAGAATGGAGGTTATCTGCATATAACGTTAGGACAAGTTTTCCTGTAAACCAAAGGGAGGTAAACTAAAGAAACTCCGAAACGAGTGAATAAACTAGAAACTCCGAAACGAGTGAATAAACTAGAAACTCCGAAACAAGTACATAAACTACAAACTCCGAAACGAGTACATAAACTAGAAACTCCGAAATGAGTGAATAAACTACAAACTCCGAAACGAGTATATAAACTAGAAACTCCGAAACGAGTGAATAAACTACAAACTCCGAAACGAGTACATAAACTAGAAACTCCGAAACGGGTGAATAAACTACAAACTTCGAAATGAGTAAATAAACTACAAACTCCAAAACGAGTAAATAAACTAATGGGCGCTAAATTAAGAACATCGGACACAAGGGAGCCCATGCAAAACAAAGTGAATTCTTTATTCATAAATCAAAATGGTTGACATTTATGTCAAGAAAAGTGGGAAACACAATTTTAATTGTTAAGAAGGCGGAGCTTTCAATAGATTGGCAACCCGCTCACTTTCTTCCCGCAGCTCCTCTTCGCATGCCACTACTAAAGCTAGCCTCGCTTCGACTTGAACCCGTTGTTGCAAACACGATAAAAGCTTCTCAGCGATTTCCTGCTTTGCAACCTCGCAATCTCGCATGCCCCGCTCGGTAAAGTCGAGGTTCTGCCTCAGCGCCAGTCCATTAGAAATGCATTGTTGGAGGTTTTCGAAAATAGCTTGCAGCTGCGCGGCATTTGCTTTGACTTGGGCTCGCAATCAGCTGGATTCATTAGAAGCTGTCTCATGCTCCTTTCGCTTCAAGCCAACCTTTGCTCAAAGTATTGAATAGAATCGGCACATTGCTCGATCCACGCGATCAGTTGAGCCTTCGAGATTAATGCTTCAGGAGTGAGATGCTTGATTTCGATCTCATGCAGACAAGCCTCGATCCGCTTACAATAATCAACCCAAAGGCCGACGAAATCTTCATTATGGAAATTCACAAGCGTCGCCAGCATCAGGTTGACCTCGTCAGCAAAATCAGCGGCAGAAGTAAGAGCTTCAACGTTAAGATCTTCGATGAATTCACTCAGCATTCGCCTGCTATTCGCCGCACCCCTGGAAGATTGACGCTTAGTAAAGGGTCTTGCGGGCATGGAAATGCGAGATTCAAAGGGAGCCAAAGCCGATGTAGCTGCTGCAGAATAAATCATGCACAAAGAAGGGTCTGATTTCAACCTGAAAAATAAAGAAGAATGTTGATGGACGAGATCTACCATACCAGTGGTCAAAAGTGGCAGGGCAGGGAGCACAGGAGGCTCGGTTATTCCTTCGCTCTCTCCCTCAAGCTGTGATACTGTGGTCAATACGAGGAAATCTTAGCAATAAAAAGTTTACTCATGGAAAGCTGAAATAAAAGGTGAAGAATATACTAACCAACGCCTGAAGGGGGAACGGATTTTGATTGGAAGGCGAAGTGTGGGCTTAACATCTGGTGTAAGCGGTCAAAAAGCACTCCTGCAGGATTGCAACAATATATGGTTAATACAAGAAAATAGTATCTACACTGAAACAAGAAGTGAGGGATCCCTACCTTCCGTCATTAAACCCGAAGGAACTCGGGGGGACACAGAAGAGAGGGGTGGAGCAGTGACAATCATGGCAACGGCTGATAGTGATCCTTCAATCAGTACAGCGACGGGTGTCACGCCCCGCTTCCTGATGTACGAGAAAGGGGACGCGACTGGGTCTGCTACGTATTTACTCAGAAGTAAACACGCTAAGCGTATCTAAGCAATATAAAGTAAAATGTACACAAGAGACATGAATATAAATGAAAAGCAACTTTTATTTATTTTACAATTCTTTACAAGTACAACTGGAAATGTAAATACATGAATAAAAAGCAATGCCTAAACAATGGCATAACTGAAATAAAAAAGTATATACAAGTTCATACAGCTCTGGGTCGATGGCAAACTGCTTCGGGTCGATGGCAAACTGCTCCAAGTCCTCAGTACTGGGCTCGATCTCCAGTGAGTCCGATCCACCTGACAACATTCCAAAGAAAAAAGAGAAGGAATGTCGTCAGTGAACAATTCCTCGGTAAGTCCCAAAGAAAGAGAGAAGTGGAATAGACAGAAAAGAGAATATAACTGTATAATGTTATCTTTTGTTCTGTTATCGCAGTTATTTGTAGCTTGGTACAAAATATGCCAGTGTATACGAGAGGAGTCCCACTATTCCGGAGACTAAGATATACGGAGCACAAGGAACCGTTCAGCCACGGTACAACGGCAATGGATATTCAGGTTAGGTGTAATAAAGTGACCGTCTCGTGCCACTTCTAACACATTCCGTACCAGTCTACCCCTTTAAAACCCCGTAATGTCTTTTGTATTGATTGTATTGTTTTGTTATATAGATAGATGACTTGCCGAAACCATGATATCATGTAAAACAGAATGGATATAAATGGATAGTCATGTAATCAGAGTATATCTATGGTTCGGTTCAGTCAATAAAGATTGGATTCTGGTATAGAAGGATTCATGTTGTATTGTAGTTATACTTGAATTGAATTCAAGTCAGATTGATTTCATATTTGACCGTGACTCGAACCGAGTCAGGCTTTTAGATATAATTGAAGTCTTGATTTAGTTTTTAGTGTTATCGGTAACTGCTGTATATGGACGGCAGGATTTGTGTCTTTTTCCAAGACAATTACCGTATTGATAACACCGTTTTTAGGTTGTATACCTTAGATAGGCAAGCACCCATATTCTCCGGCTCTCTGAGGCTCAAGAGAACTGGTCCCGCTTAAACCTATATTTACTAGGATCCTTATTGTAAATTAATATAACTTGAGGGGGTTTTATGTAAAAATAGTTTTGATATATTTTCAAAATACACCTCAAGTATTTAATTATCGTCTTTAGAGTTTTCATAGATGTATATTTTATAAAAGTGAAATTTTCTAGTGAGTAGCACCTAGTTTTCATTGTATATGGTATTTTAATGAAATATTGGATTTTGTATTGGATTGTAATGGTAGTTTCATGAACTTGTGATTCTTTTGCTTTAGAAAACATGGAATATTCATATATTATATTTAAAATAGATATTTTGATAATATATATATATTTAATAAAAATAAAGTTTATTTATTTTGTATAAATCTCATTTTCTTAAAAATTGTATCAAAATTCCATCGAGATCGAATGCTCCTTGCGGAGGTCTGCATCTCACTCTACTAGGCCCGAGGATGTGCGATAACCCGCACCATCCCGATCGGGGTTCTCCAAAATGGATTGTAGAGGCGCAATTGCACGGAATTAAATAACACACTTTTTAAAGAAAACGGTTTTTGAATGTTTAAGGTATTTATTCGTAAAATGGTATTTTCCCATAAACTAAAATCCCAAAATTCATCGTGCTATGTCAAAAATGTGTGTTGTGATGAGGTAGGTCATTATCTCGTGAGTTATCTAAAAGTAATACGGTTAAATTGAACAATTATAAGTTGTATGTAACATGATTGTATTTTACTGTAAAAGTGAAATAAAAATTGCAACATGAATTATTTTGAGGTTAAACTTGTTCTAATGTGTTTATTTATGTTTGTTAAATATTATGAGAGAATATGGTATTTTATTATTTAAGAAAAATGGAGTTTTTAAAGAAAAACGAATCGGAAGTCGGAATAACTCCGCTTCCGACGAGTTTTGAAAAAGAGAAGTTTTAGAATAGAGATGGTGGAGGGGAATGAGGACTTACAGGTTATAAAGGAAGAGGGGAGAAGGAGGAAGCTTTCGGAACCGTCACGGCATCGTTTCGTCACCGGATTCTCCTCGAAACGTTATCGGAACTTCGCCCTTTGCTAACTCCACTTGCACAACTTGAGACTTAGAATTTTTAGAGAGTTTTTGTAATGAAATTCTGAATGAGGAGAGGTGAAATGTGGTGTGGTATTTATAGGAAAAATTAGGGTTTAAGGTAATGAAAAATAGAATTAAAATGTGCATTAAAATGTGGATTAATGCCCATTTTTAATTCTCTGAAAATGTGCAGAGAAATCAAACAGCATAGGAGTAGTGGGGGGAGTCCAAGGGGTGTAGGGTTAAAATTTGGGGAGCATCCCCTACGGGGGGCCCGGCGGTGTCGGCCGTTGGGACAATCTCGCCGGTCGAGATCCGGTGAGTGGACTTGGGATCTTCGCCATGTGTCATGTTCAGTGTATTTAACAATTTGCATATGTTTGTTTAATCTGTGACTTTTCATTTTACTTGTAGTGAACGTGTAAACCTTTGGGCTTCTAAAAGATTAAAAGAAAAATTAATTAAAAAAATATATATGGCTGGGGGGATTCGATCACAAGGGCTACGTCACAGCAGTGCAAGGCTTTAACAATGGGCTATAAGTGCTTTCTTGCTGTTCAAAAGCAAAACAAATTTATAACTTGTGCTCAGGCTAAGGTACTCCTTTCTGTATTTTTTGAAAAATTATGTACAAAAAGTTTAGGGTTGTTACACCGGGGTCTACCACGCCTGTATTCAGAATAAAAGAAATATCAGCAGAAATGTTTAATGGGATTGAGAAACCAAAAGTAATGGCTTGAGGTATATCTGATGGGGCGGAAATCATAACAGGGTATGGAGCGTCACCAGCCTCAACGGCTTCCTCAGTTTCCATAATCATCGGGAAGGTGGATTCGGCATCCACACCTTCGTCCCCTGAATCAATAAGGGCCATCGTAATACTTGCATCACCTACCGATATCGTGGATCCACGAGGGAAGGAAGTGGCAATCGGAACAGTCCCAGATTCGAAAGGGATGCCTGATACTCCAGGCACTTCGAGCGCTAGCGCTTCGCCCGCCGCGTCACCACCTGAACTCGGCCCAGTTAAAAAAAACAAGAGTGTTATGATTCAAGAAAAAAAAGACTGCTATCAAGGATTGTGCACTGTTTTACCTTGAAGCGACCGCTCGGTCTCTTTGCGAGCCGCACACGCAACCTGCCTATGAGTGGTGGACAGGGCAGAAGGAGCGTCCTCCATGCAAACATCAGAAGGTCGAGCATCGCTCGATCCCGCGTCTACGGTCAGATTATCCTGACGCTGCCTTGCGGCGTGCTTTTTGCCCTTCCTCTCATCCTTGGCTGTACAGACGGATTTCCTCAGGACCTTCGACAGAAGAGCGGCGTTGTCCAGATCAGGCTCGGCCTTGGGACAAACTGTAACATCCCTCATCGGCTGCTTCAGCGATGCCTCCCGTGGCAGCCCGGGGAGGACCTCGGCCGTAAACGGTGGCCCTGAAGACTCTTCCACACCACCACCCGAGGTTGGCATTGTACTCGGAACAACATAGGCTGCGGTGGTTCCTGTAACAGGAAAAGGAAGGGAGTAAAATTGTGAATAAAATAAACTAAATATGTAAAGGCGTCATGAAACAAATCATACCAAGACCCATGGAAGCGCGAAGCCTCTCCTCCTCCTCAAACGTTTTGAGGGACTCCAAGAGGGCATCTTCAGTGGAGATTCCTATTAAGAGAAGGGCGTTAGTAAAGCGTAATAAATTCATAAAAAAGAATGTATACAGGAGAGTATAAACGAAATATACCGGACGCCGCAAGAGAAGCTAACGCTGCTTGCTCACGGGCCAGTGTTTCAGAAGCTTCGATAGCAGCTTGAAGGTCGGTAGCGGCAATAGGAGCTTCGAATAGACCATCGTTGGTAGCATACTTAGACAAGCCTTCGCTATAAGGAGCTTGAGGCTCTTGGCCGAATACAACATTAGCTAAGAACATAGATTTCTTCTTTTTCTGCGAGCTGGCACCAACCCCCGATGACAACAGCTTCCGCTTAACAGGCTTCTTCGGACTGCGGGTTCTGATCTCCGAGCCAATCCCTGATTCAGGGGACGCAGCAGCCACCACAACCGCAGGAACATTTACCTCCGACCGAGGATTATCTGGAAAAGCTCGCGGAACCACAACTGCGCTACTTCCCCTCAAAGAAGGAAGCACAACCGCCCATCGCTTTAGTGGGACCGCTGGATTACTGGCTGGGACATCATCCTTATGATCAAGCAGCAACCGCTTCTCTTCCTTGATGACAGCGCCCGTTGCATGTTGGTACCGAGCAACGTAAGCGTTTGAGGCCCTTGGAATGTAACTGATTAAGAAAGGTTTTGTCGATCAAAAATAATTACCGCAATCAAGAACGGCGTCGCTTGAAGCTAGCCGGTGAATACGGGTCGGTCCACAGGGATGTGTAAATCTTCTTTAAGTTCTTACGAGTTAATTCCAAATGGTGTTTGGAAGTTTAATTAAATCTAAAAATCGAAGTTGTATGAAGGTAGAATTAGAAACTTGCTAGGATTAGGTTTAGGGAAAATTTGGTATATAAAGATTTACATCTCTTTCCATTGCCATCAAGTAAATCAATCATATTAGAGTTATGGTAAATATTAACAAAGGGGATTAGGATGATTGGGAAGATTCATTCTTCCTCTAGATCCTTGTCCTTCCTTTCTTAATCTTCACCCTAACCTCCATGGAAAACCTTAAGATCCGGGCCTTTAGACTACGGAGTTCACCGTTACCTTGAAGGTAAAAGTGCCGTAGGGAGCGGAATCAAAAGGTATGCATGGAGTTCTAATGTTCATAAAAGTTTAGCGATGAAAAGAGATGAGAGATCTTCATCTCTCAAATCCTTCCCTATTCCTAACCCTAACAAGTGAGGAAACTACTCGCTCATTGAGGGGATGAAAGAAAACAAGAATTTATTAAAGAAAGAAAACATCGATTGCAAGTTAATAAAAACTAAACTAAGGCGAGAAAATAAGAACAGATATGAAAAACTAAAATTATTGCAAGGAAAATAACCTACTTACTGTTGATGCACTCTAACTTCAAGAAAATAGAATTTTATTCATGAGAAAGAGGCATAAGAAAATACAAGGTCTTGGGTTCTATTTATAGGACATAGAAACCCTAGGGCTACAGATTGCACCGCATGTCTAAAGTTACAAATATACCCCTAAAAAGATCTTTCCAGAGCCGCCACACATTTTGGTAAAATTTCTGCGCATTAGGGTTTCTTTCCGCCGCGGAAGGGCGGTCTTGGTGGGCTTTGGGCCGCGGTTCCGCGGCCCAATGATGAGGTCACTGGATGTCTTTTTCTGGGTTGCTTGGTATTTCTCTGGCCTTCCTGGTTCTGTATTCAGATTATCATATGGGCTTCTACAGTGATACCAGATTTTCAACGAACACTTTGCAATGGATCTTTTAACCGTCTTTCTTGTAAATTTGGATCTTTTGTTGTCTTGTTGATGGTGAACCGTTCTTCTGCTGAGCTTTACTAAGATCTTCCTATTTGTTGGTCAAAAGTCCTTCTTTTGTGTCGTCTTTTGTGTTTTTCACTGTTTTCGTGCCAAGAACCTGTAACCTGTAACATGTAGCAGACATGGGTCAAAAGCACCTGTTTTTATTCTTAAATGCATAAGAATGGGGCATACAAAATGCAATATTATGTGATAAACAAATACCCCCAAACTTATCTTTTGCTCGCCCTCGAGCAAACTTATTATTTAAAAATCTAACCTAGCCACACTTTCGCAGGGAAACGCGATTGCACTGAGCTCGTGCAACAAGCCGTTAAACCTCTAGGTGTCCCTAGTAGGAGGAGTGTTGTCTCCTGAGGGTTTTCAGCGGATACTACCCACAAAATCCTATCAACTTGGTTTCTCGACTTTTGTTCTCCATTTAGGTCTTCTAACAAGGAATTCTATTATCGTCGACCCGCAAATTATCCACCCATATTCTTCACGCTTCCTCATTATTTAACTTAAGATTACATATATCCTGTAGAATTACCTAGCTTTCGGCATTTCTTAAGTTTTCCTTCTAGGGTTACATCTTCACTTAGGAATTTCTATCAACTCTATTAAAGACACAAGTTCTATTCTTCATTCCTTTCTCTTATCTAAACTCTAATCACATATCCCCACGTGTGTGTAAATATCACCCCTACACTTGGAAATTCAAATCAAGCAATCGTACTCCCGCCCATTGTCCAAAGCACTTGTGAGACATCGCTTTCACATCCTTCATGCGACTGTTAATACTTCTTGAGGTACCAACAACCGATTACCAGATGCGTTAGCACTTTAAGGCGTACTTCCTAGTTTTGCAACACCCAAGGCTTTTAGCAGTAGCACCTTTGCTAAATATTTTTCTATTTTTTTTTCTCTTAGCCTTAAGTAATCACAAAAACCAGTGTCCATTTTTTTTCTTTATCCACTCTTTTTTTTTCTTTTTCATTGTGCTAAGGACGTTAGACAAGAGTATTTCAAGGTCTCTTCTACTAATCCAAGTTTCAAAGTGCGTGTTTGTGCAATTTTGTAGGGTACATGTTTTCAGAATCTAGACTTAAGCTAGGAACTATTTTTCAAACTTATACTCTAATAAAAGTTTTAATACTTTCCCTTCGTTTCGACTTAGCCCAAGAACTGAACCCAAAATTTGCCTATTTCTAAATAACCTACAAAGACATATGCTTTCCACAGTTAAACTCTAAGGAAGGTTATTTTTAGGGTTTTTAATTTGCTAAGTCTAAGATTTAGTTTTTCCTAGCCAGTTAACCTATTTATCAAACTCAAGTCAATTAACCAGAATTGAATACATTAATTTTTATAATTTTTCAATTTTTATGGGTTTTTCAAATTTTTCAAATTTTTATGATTTTTATATAAAGATGCAATGCAGAAATATACATATGAATGCAAAAGGAAACTTACCGAACATACCCCCAAACTTATAATGGACAGTGTCCTCACTGTCATGCTGCACCAAATGAGTTGATAATATCTGCGAGGTCCTGCTTATTATTATATTTACATAGTATACACACCCCCAAACTTATTTGAAATAAAGTTTTGGAAAAAAGGAAATTCGAGGGTGAAGGTGGAGGAAAATCAATCGGTGTAACTCGGCTCCTGCAAAAGCAGGAGCTCCTCCGAATGGTCCGTAGAGAAGAACGGTTTCAAACAATGTCCATTCACTTTAAATAAAGTACCGTCTTCTGGATTCTCAAGATCAACCGCACCGTGCGGATAAACGGTGCGGACTACAAAAGGTCCTCTCCATCTAGAGCGGAGCTTTCCGGGATGAAAGTGTAACCGAGTATCATATAATAAAACCTGTTGACCCGGTTTAAATGCCTTTCGCAAAAGGTTTTTATCATGAAATACCTTAACTCGATTCTTAGCAATCACGGCATTATCATATGCCTCATCCCGCAGCTCCTCCAATTCATTCAATTGCAGCTTTCGATTGCTGCCTGCATCAACTAGAGATAGATTCAGCTCTTTAATGGCCCAAAATGCCTTGTGCTCAATTTCTACTGGAAGGTGGCAAGCCTTCCCGTAAACAAGCCGGTATGGAGACATGCCGAGATCGGTCTTGTATGCAGTACGGAAAGCCCATAGTGCATCGATCAATTTTAGTGACCAATCTTTACGGTTTTTAGAAACCGTTTTCTCCAGGATTTGCTTGATTTGTCGATTCGAGATCTCAGCTTGCCCACATGTTTGGGGATGGTATGGCGTTGACAGCTTATGGGTGATAGAGTATTTGCGCATTAGGGACTCAAAAGTCCTATTGCAAAAGTGAGAACCATTATCACTTATTATTGCGCGAGGGTGCCCAAATCGAGAAAAGATGTGTTCTTTTAGAAACCGAACGACAACCTTGTTATCATTCGTTCGACTAGGCACAGCCTCGACCCATTTTGAAACATAGTCAACAGCCAAAAGAATATACACATTTCCAAAAGAGTTAGGAAATGGTCCCATGAAGTCTATACCCCAAACATCAAAAATGTCTACAACCAAAATCGGTTGGAGCGGCATTTCATTTCTCCGCGATATCCGGCCCAAGTGTTGGCACCGGGAGCAAGTTTTGCAGTATTCGAATGCATCTTTGAAGAGTCGTGGCCAATAGAAACCACACTGCAAAACTTTCTCGGCTGTCTTCTTTGGGCCAAAGTGCCCGCCACATGCTTGATCGTGGCAAAAAGACAGCACACTCTTAACCTCATTCTCAGGTACACATCGGCGAATGATTTGGTCGGAACAATATTTAAAAAGATAAGGTTCATCCCAGTAAAAATGCTTTACTTGGGACAAAAATCGTAGTTTGTCTTGTTTCGACCAATCGTTAGGTATCAAGCCGGTGGCTAAGTAGTTTACAATATCGGCGAACCATGGTTCGCAAGAAACGGTCAAGAGTTGCTCATCGGGGAAAGCATCAGTGATAGGCAGATCAAGTGTAGGCGAAGAAGGAAGTCGTGAAAGGTGATCGGCTACTACGTTTTCACATCCCTTTTTGTCCCTTATAACAAGGTCAAATTCTTGCAGCAAAAGGATCCAACGTATTAGCCTAGACTTAGCATCCTTCTTCGCAAAAAGGTGGCGAAGAGCTGAGTGATCCGTGTACACCATAACTGGAGAGCCGATTAAATAAGGCCGAAATTTTTCAAGTGCAAACACAACCGCCAAAAACTCTTTTTCTGTTGTTGTGTAGTTTAATTGGGCCTCATTTAATGTTCGGCTAGCGTAGTAAATTACATGCGGCAACTTGTTAATGTGCTGTCCAAGAACAGCACCAATGGCAAAATCTGATGCGTCGCACATAATTTCAAAGGGGTGCGTCCAGTCTGGAGATGAAAGGATGGGCACAGAAATGAGTGAGTGTTTCAAAGACTCGAACGCTTTCATGCAAGTTAAGTCGAAAGCAAAAGTAGTGTCCTTGGCCAACAAGAGAGTCAAGGGTCTAGCAATCTTGCTAAAGTCCTTGATGAACCGTCTATAAAAACCGGCATGGCCAAGGAAAGCTCGGATATCTTTGACGCATTTAGGAGGAGGAAGATTAGAAATGACTTCGATTTTAGCTCTATCAACCTCGATGCCGTTTTGCGAGATGACATGTCCTAAGACAATGCCTTCTCGTACCATAAAGTGGCACTTCTCCCAATTCAAAGTTAGGTTCTTTTCCCTACAGCGGGTGAGAACTGCGTCAAGATGTCGTAAACACTCATCGAAGGAGTCACCAAAAATGGAGAAATCATCCATAAAGATTTCCAAAAACTTCTCCACCATGTCCGAAAAGATCCCCATCATACACCGCTGAAATGTAGCGGGTGCGTTGCATAACCCAAAGGGCATGCGACGATAAGCAAAAGTGCCAAAGGGACAAGTAAATGTAGTCTTGTCTTGATCCTCTTTGGCTATGGGGACTTGATTATAACCGGAATAGCCATCTAAAAAGCAGTAGAATTCGTGCCCCGCCAATCGTTCTAGCATTTGGTCAATGAATGGTAAAGGAAAGTGGTCCTTCTTTGTCGCGGCATTGAGTTTTCGGTAGTCGATGCAAACTCGCCACCCAGTTTGGGTGCGAGTGGGAATTAACTCATTTGCCTCATTGGTGATGACCGTGATGCCCGATTTCTTTGGCACGACATGAATGGGGCTAACCCATTGGCTATCCGAGATAGGGTAAATGATACCGCTATCAAGACACTTAACAATCTCCTTCTTGACCGCCTCTTTCATGATGGGGTTAAGGAGTCTTTGTGGATCCCTTGCCGGCTTGGCATCATCCATCAAGTGTATATGATGTTCGACTATGAGGGGACTAATCCCCTTGATGTCCGCCATAGACCAGCCGAAAGCTTGCCGATTATTGTATAAGACCGTTAAAAGAGCCTTCTCTTGCTCAAGAGATAGAGAGGCCGATATGATAACTGGTAAGGTCTCATTTTCACCTAGATAAGCATATTTTAGGTGCAACGGCAAAAGCTTTAGTTCGAGTTTAGGTGGTGAAACAATAGATGGTAACAATGGAGTAACTGTTTCAAACTCGAAGGATTCCATCAAAGGTTCAAATTGAGTGTACGCTACCGAGTCGGATGGTTCAATTAACTCATCCGAGAAAGCAAAAGACTCAAACTCGGGTGGAGAGTCTTCAAGATCATCAACAAAGGTGAAACACTCATAATCTTTGTCCGACGTGAAAGCTGTGTCGGATTCTAGGAGGAACGCACTAGTGGCGTCAATATTACTGTGATCAAACATGAAATTTTCGAACTCACAGTCCTCCTCCGCGATCTCATCGATCGAGCACACATCAAGTACGCTAGAATTAGGCTCGCAAGGCTGACTTCCTAACTTGAAAATGTTAAGTTCAACTGTCATCTTGCCAAAGGATAGATTCATTGAACCATTAGGACAGTTGATTATCGCGTTAGAAGTCGCGAGGAATGGTCGACCAAGTATCACCGGAATTTGATTACGGGGGTTAACGACAGGCTGTGTATCCATAACAATAAAGTCAACGGGAAAAATGAAATCCCCAACTTTAATTAACACATCCTCCAATTCTCCCCTAGGATGGGTGATTGATCGGTCGGCCATTTGGAGAGTGCAATGAGTGGGCTTGAGCTCTCCAACGCCTAATTGTTCGTACACCGAATAAGGTAGCAAATTGACACTAGCACCAAGATCTAATAGTGCTCTATTGATGGTCTTGTTCCCAATTGTGATCGAAATAGTAGGACAACCGGGGTCCTTGTGCTTTGGGGGCAAAGAATTGACAAGAGCATCACTAACAGCACTAGCCACGAAAACTTTCTTTGGTACTTGTGACTTCCTCTTTTTGGTGCATAAGTCCTTTAAGATTTTTGCATATGAAGGAACTTGTTGGATTGCATCCAAAAGAGGGATATTTATGCTAACCTGTTTGAATAACTCTACAATCTTCTCCATCTGTGGAGTTGGTTTATTGGATCTCAACCGATTTGGAAAAGGAACATTTTGAAAAGTTGTTGAGTCCAATTTTTGCGGATCAGATTGTTGAGTTGGAACGGAACCCCGTGTAGATGTGTTCGTGTTGTGAGGAGAGGGTCCGTTCGAGCTAGAAGAAGTAGAGCCATGTGAAGGATGGAGAATGGGCTCTAAAGAAGAAGAAGAAGAAGAAGAAGAAGAGGAAGATGAAGAAGAACCACCGGCAGAGGTGTCACGGTGCATACCCACATTGTTTTGCAGCACTTTTCCGGATCTCAACGTGGTCACAGCATTCACGTTATGATTCTGCTGTTCATGTGCAACATGTGCGTGACCGGGATTTGGGAGTGGTTGAGACGGAAGTTTTCCTTTCTCTCGCTCTTTCAATGCTGCGTTGAGTTGTGCAATTTGTGCCTCAATAGCTTTGATGCTTTGATCGTGTGAGGCACTGTTTTGCACCAAAGATTGAACAGAAGTCTCTATCCTAGCTGTCGATTGTTGTGATTGCACCAAAGATTGTGCAGATTGCTTTAAGAATGCTTCTAGACTTCTTTCGAGCGAGCTAACAGCATTTTGAGGGGGAACAAAATTGTTGGGAACAAAATTGTTCATCTGATTAGGGTAAGGTTGCTGTTGGGGCGGCTGCTGAAATTGAGCTTGCGGAGGTGCTTGTTGTTGTTGTGGAGGAGGAGCTCTTTGAAAATTGTTGTTTCCTTGGACTTGTTGATTTTGGTTCCAAGCGAAATTAGGGTGGCTCTTCCAACCCGGATTGTATGTTGAAGAGTATGGATCATTTCTTTGTCGTTGCTGAAAGGCAGCATTGACTTGATCTTGTCCTTGAGTGGATGCAGTGTAAGGACACTCTTCAGTGAGATGTGATGGATCCGAACAACAAGCACAAATAGTTCGTGGGGGCACAATAGGGGCAGGGGAAGGTGCTGAGATTTTAGTCTCAAGCGCTTCGAGCTTTTTCATAAGAGCGGCCATCTCGGCCTTCATAGCAATTGACATCTCTACTTGATGTATGCCTGCCCTAGGTTGACCAATAGAAGAAGATGATGATGTGGTCTTCGTGCTCTCCCATTGAATCGTTTGCTCACTAAGATCCTCAAGAAACTGCCACGCTTCATCACTAGATTTGGACAGAAAGTGACCTTGACTAATGGTTTCTAGCAACTGCTTCGTTGCCGGGTTCAATCCCTCGTATAATGTTTGGCAAAGTTGCTATCTTTCGATTCCATGGTGAGGGCATTGAACGAGAAGGTCTTTGAATCTTTCAAAACATTTCCAAAATGGTTCGGCAGGAAGCTGTGAAAATTGAATGATTTCATTGCGGATTTTTGCAGTTTTGTGATGAGGATAGAACTTTTTAAGAAAAGCTTTTACAAACTCGTCCCAATTTCTAATTGAGTGTGATGCGGTGCTGTATAGCCACTTCTCGGCTAGGTCACATAAGGTGAAAGGAATGACCCTTAGCCTTATAGCGTCATCACTTAATTGGGTAGTTTTCATCATGGCGCAAACGTTTTGGAATTTGTTGATAAAGATATATGCATCTTCGGATTCCAAGCCATGAAACTTAGGCAGCATGTTGATAAAGTGGGGTTTGATCTCAAAGTTGTCCCCATTAGCCGGTGGAAGGGAAAGACAAGTGGGAAGGGCGGCGCGGATGGGGTAGAAAAGATCCTGGAGCGCGACTCGTGCGGGCGCTTCGACAGGCGGAAGATTCGGGTTATTCGCACCTGGCGGAGGTGGAATCCTTCCCGTCTGTAAGGTGTTGTTAGGATCGTATCCCGACATACCTTCGAAAGAATGTGATGTTGAAAGTGAAGAAGTGGACAAGATTTCGACTTCGGAGTCGAAAGGTTCGTCGGTCGGTACCAACGAAACACGGACTAATCGGGCGCTAGGGTCCCTAGTCCAACCGGACATACACTAAAAGGGTTAGCGTAGTCGAAAGATGAAAGACAGAATGTGAAGGTAAGAAGTGGTGTAAGTGAGTGCAAAGATCCTTTAGCGACAAGTTGCAAGTTTTGAAAAGATTTTCCTTTTTCTTTTTAAGTGTGCTTTTGAAAAAAGATTTTGAAAAGAGACTAGTGACACAACTGCAATTAACCACACATGCACAATCAGGCCTAAGTCTAGGGTTGCCTAGGTCAGCTAGACAGCTCCTAACTGTTCCAAAGGGCTAGAGATAGGACCTCAAACCGCCTCTTCACGGACAAGTACGGCCAGGTAAGTGGGAAGGAACCACCACTATAGTGGGCCTAATTAAAAACCACTAGCCTAGTCACCGCAATGTCGGTTAGGATAAACGGCCGATGCCTATACTAGTCCTCTGTCCTATTGAGCTCGACGTCCTTAGGGCTGAGTCTAATATTTTTTAGATTAAAAGTGGTCAATGCAGATGCTTTAAGTGATTTCTGGGGTCCTGGGAAGGGTAATGAAATCCCCACCCAATCTGAATTGGTCAATAGCCCCTTAAAGTCAGATTAAAGTATGCAAAGCAGTAAATCACTTGCAATCAATTTGCTTTTTAGCGCGGCGCAAAGAATCCTGCAGAAAATCAATTATTGGAAGGGGGAAGAAGATTTTTAGCGCAAAGAATCCTGCAGAAGATTTGACAGAAGATATATGGAGATTTGTAGAGGGGAAGAATAAGGAAACAAACAGTGCAAAAATTTCGCAGAGAAGGCTCCAGGTTGCGGCGGAAGAGCGGCGCGAGGTAGGGTTATGCGGCGGAAGCGCGGCGGGTTGGAGGCTTCAGGTCTCTGGATTTCTTCAGCTGCTCTGTACTTCCAATATCCTCCTGTTCTGATGTATCGTTCTCTGTTTTCCTTTCAGTGTTGTTTCAGATCCGTCAAACCTGCAAAGATTCACAAAGAAACCCTTCAAACAATAAAAGATGATAAATTTTTTTTTATTTTTTATTTTTCAGATTTTTATGATTTTTTATGTTTTAGATTAACCCGAAATTACAAAAAGAAAATATTACTCGATCCCCAGCAACGACGCCATTTGATTAAGAAAGGTTTTGTCGATCAAAAATAATTACCGGAATCAAGAACGGCGTCGCTTGAAGCTAGCCGGTGAATACGGGTCGGTCCACAGGGATGTGTAAATCTTCTTTAAGTTCTTACGAGTTAATTCCAAATGGTGTTTGGAAGTTTAATTAAATCGAAAAATCGAAGTTGTATGAAGGTAGAATTAGAAACTTGCTAGGATTAGGTTTAGGGAAAATTTGGTAAATAAAGATTTACATCTCTTTCCATTGCCATCAATTAAATCAATCATATTAGAGTTATGGTAAATATTAACAAAGGGGATTAGGATGATTGGGAAGATTGATTCTTCCTCTAGATCCTTGTCCTTCCTTTCTTAATCTTCACCCTAACCTCCATGGAAAACCTTAAGATCCGGGCCTTTAGACTACGGAGTTCACCGTTACCTTGAAGGTAAAAGTGTCGTAGGGAGCGGAATCAAAAGCTATGCATGGAGTTCTAATGTTCATAAAAGTTTAGTGATGAAAAGAGATGAAAGATCTTCATCTCTCAAATCCTTCCCTATTCCTAACCCTAACAAGCGAGGAAACTACTCGCTCATTGAGGGGATGAAAGAAAACAAGAATTTATTAAAGAAAGAAAACATCGATTGCAAGTTAATAAAAACTAAACTAAGGCGAGAAAATAAGAACAGATATGAAAAACTAAAATTATTGCAAGGAAAATAACCTACTTACTGTTGATGCACTCTAACTTCAAGAAAATAGAATTTTATTCATGAGAAAGAGGCATAAGAAAATACAAGGTCTTGGGTTCTATTTATAGGACATAGAAACCCTAGGGCTACAGATTGCACCGCATGTCTAAAGTTACAAATATACCCCTAAAAAGATCTTTCCAGAGCCGCCACACATTTTGGTAAAATTTCTGCGCATTAGGGTTTCTTTCCGCCGCGGAAGGGCGGTCTTGGTGGGCTTTGGGCCGCGGTTCCGCGGCCCAATGATGAGGTCACTGGATGTCTTTTTCTGGGTTGCTTGGTATTTCTCTGGCCTTCCTGGTTCTGTATTCAGATTATCATATGGGCTTCTACAGTGATACCAGATTTTCAACGAACACTTTGCAATGGATCTTTTAACCGTCTTTCTTGTAAATTTGGATCTTTTGTTGTCTTGTTGATGGTGAACCGTTCTTCTGCTGAGCTTTACTAAGATCTTCCTATTTGTTGGTCAAAAGTCCTTCTTTTGTGTCGTCTTTTGTGTTTTTCACTGTTTTCGTGCCAAGAACCTGTAACCTGTAACATGTAGCAGACATGGGTCAAAAGCACCTGTTTTTATTCTTAAATGCATAAGAATGGGGCATACAAAATGCAATATTATGTGATAAACAGTGACTCGGCTCGCTGATGAAGAAATAAAACCCCGTATTCAAACACAAGAAATGACGTGTCACGTTGCAAACACTTTCCTCAGTAAAAACAAAATCCACGATGAACGCCTAGAGGGGAACACCTTGGTTGTAACCCGATTGCTGGGCGAAACAGTGTGGGTTATATCTCATGAACAAAACCAAGGCGTTCTGTCTTAATACCAGGAAGCCCGGCCTGATATAATACAAGTGGACAATCTCTAGGGCCCTCAATACAGAAGCTCCGTCCTTGAAAACGTCGTGAAGCGGCTGGATGGCTTTGGAAGATTCCTTGCCGATGGTCAGGACTCTGTCAACGAAGGTCATGTTGTCCCCGACCATGTGTGGGCGAAGAAGCAATCGCCGAGCCTCCCGCTGTGTTGGGTCTGGAGAAGAAGTATCGACCAAGTGCATGACCCGAGGAAAATTATATCCGTCATAAAATCTGGATTGTTTATACACACCAAAAGCACCCAGCACGTGCATCTCGATCCATGAGGTGAAGTAATGTAGTAGGAGATTAACGGGCTTCAGACCCGGCTGAGTAGTGTCGGCCGCTAGACTCAGGCCGTGATATAAGTGAGCCAGACCTGCAACCCCAACGGCCAGGCTTGTCCCCGCCACAATAAGGTAGCCGGATAAAAGATAGACGGTCTCATATAATGAGGATGCATCGTACGTGCGAACCAGCTTAGCCACAAGCCGATGAACCCCAGGAAGAATGTCTCCTCATCAATGTCCAGAGCAGCGACCTCTGCGAAAGAAACGATCGGGGTATCCAGAATAAAAAACTTGCTTTAAATCTTCTTCCACGGTCGGTAATTTATCCAAGGCAAATCTGAACAGATCATCAAGCTTGGCGAACTTTGCAGGTTTCTTCGACAAAGCCTCCGGACGAAGGAAGCGGGCGATGAAATCGGTAAAGCTAACTCCGTGCCCATCAGACTCTAAGAATAAGCTCTCGTATATGTTCTGTTAGTAATATGTATGCCCTAGAGGCCATTACTATACATACGATGTATATTGTAGTGGATGCTTGGACATATATATAGAGGACTTTCTTGCTCGACATGATAGTATGCTATCTGGTTGCTTTTTATCTTAACGTGTACACTGATTGTCTCTATGTTACATGTTGATAAAGCCCTTAGGATGAGTACTTGAATACCAAGACTATGATTCAGATCATACTAGTGGGGACAGTGTAGTCGCTAAGTACATCCTTCAAATGTTCCTAGTCGTAGGTGTATCGAGACAGGGCATCGATATACCAGAGTAGACTAGCGTATAGCTTCTCGACCCATGAAGATGGGCGATGGATGATCCTATATCCATTGGTGTTTGACATCAGAGATAGTATACGGGTGCTCAGTAGAGACTGGGTACACTGGACGGACTCACCGAGAACTCCCAGATGGTATTATACCTCACGTCAGATGGCAGTTCTCTGGTGACACTGGTACATGTTAGTCTGTAGACCCAAGATCGTCATAGAGCCTTGTGTGATTCCCACTGTGCTTTGATTTCCAACTTACAACGTTCAAGAGAACGTGCAAAACGATGGCTTTTGGGTACAGTCCCGAATCACATGGAGGCAATGAGCGATAGGAGGGGTTTCGTCTCTCCCGGTATTGGGGGTTTATGTTGCGCTGTGCTCGATTGGCTAAAACAGGAAGTCCTTGGCCAAGGCTGCTTCAGAGATATACTGATAAGTGTTATCAGTAGTTTCTCGACCCGTTATGAGCCTCACATCGGCACGACTTATCGAGTTACTGGGGTCTGACGTTTACCATCCCTAGACGAGATATGCGATATATCAGACGAAGAGACCGGACTGTACGGTAGTGTTACTGATTGGATTCGCAGGAGTGTGAGCAGGCTTGCTTGTTGATCTTCTGATCGCTCAATACCCGGATAGCCATTACGTTTAGCAGACCGCTTGCGGCTTGTAGGTGTTTGATATGATCATCACCTACTGCCGGCGTATTGACGAGTCTTTAGAGTCCTACACAGGGGTTTCCTGGCTCAAGCGAAACGGAGTAAGTGCACATATGTGATACGTGAGGGACCGAGATTAATATGATATGAGATTCCGTATTCTATTCTCGCGATATAAGATATCGGTCGGTTATATATGATATAGCCGGGTTATCGGATCAAGTGTTGATTCGATAAGTTGACTCAAATGATATTAGTCGGTTATAGGTGATATAGCCGGATTATTAAATCAAGAGTTGATTTGATAATCTAATGTATAATTATATATTTGATATATTACATTACATTAACTAGTATTAGCTCACTTATGATTTCTTTTCTCACTTTCGATACATTGATGTATATGTGATATATGTTAAATGTATCAAGCTAGGTTACAAATGCAACTAGGGTTATTAAGGGTTAAACCATGCTAGGGTTAAGATTAGGGTTTTATATTTATCATTAAGTTATTCAAAATTGTGGATTTTATCATGGTTGATATTTGCTAAAAGCTTGTAGAAGCTTGTAAGCATCTTTGACTTTGTCCACTCTTTTGTCTAGCTTAGGATATTTGTTTAACCCAACCCTTTAACCCATGGCCATGGTTAACTCTCTACAAGTGTTAAGGATGACATGCTTAACCCTTAGTTGCATTTCTAACCTCACACATAACTCATATGATGAGTTTATTCTTCTTGATCTTCTTCTTCCTCTCAAGCTTCTAGCTTCAATTGAAAGTGATGATTTTGAGTGAGAAAATGATTTCTAATGTAAGCAAAATTCCTTCTTCATCATCCTATACTACTCGCCATTTAGTATAGGGTGTTCTCTTCACAAAGTTCTTGACCTAGTGAAGAAATAGCTTGGGTTAGTGTCTCCTCGACGTAGATCATCTTCGGCCTCGAAGACATTGAAGCAAGCATGTTCGTTTCTTCATGGGAGCCTCTCTAGAGTCCGGAGTTCACGATCGCAGTGAAGAGACTACTACACGGAGCTATTGAAGTGAAGGACCGGTCTACAAAGGTTGTATTCCTTGCTCACTTCTTATTGCAAAGTGTTGGCATGTGATATTCCGTCGATTTCTAGTTAACGATTCAAAGTTAGGGTTAGCTAAAACGTCAAGTTTTTGAATTTGGCATAGACGATGCCTCCCGAAACCTTGTTGCCGTCTTGGGTAACCCTGCAGTGGTATCAGAGCCATGTTAGAAATTAATACAGATTTTGTTAAGATCACGAAACCGAAACAACTCCGTAACTTGAAACACGAAACTCCACTTTCTGTCGATTTTAAAAAGCTTTCAGAAAATTTTTCAAACAAGTGCAGAATGGTATATAGGAGATTCTAAGAACATGGCAAAAATTTGGGACCTAGTGCTCGGAATTTGGCCGAGCACATGGGTGTTACTTCCGAGCCGGCCAGCCCATTAGAGGCATTTGGTGTTCAATTTTTTGTCATGTGCTTGTCTCTGTGTTTTGGTTTTTCAGGTGTTGTTTATTTTTGCTAATTTTGCATGTGATGAAATCTTACACAATAAGCAATTCGGAGTGTTTCGTATTCGTAGTTTTAACATTGTTTCGGGTTTGTCGCATGTTGTCTAGGCGAAGTTAGAAAGTTCGATCGAATGTCAAAAACCCATTTTTCCAAGTTTAACGTATTCAGAAAAATATGCAAGTGATTCCGTGGACCCTCTAGAAGAACGAAACCTTAACTCGATTATGTGGCCATCAAAACCGCAAATGAACCCTAGGGTTTGTGGTAGTTTAGCGTTGTCACATGTGAGGCGTTGGTTTGACCCTTCTACGGCTGGTTCATATGTACTGTGGCATCTTTTGGGTATTACTAAAACTGTGCTCAAGTGTTGAGCTGTCGGGAAATTGTGGGACTTTGATGAATCGATCGAAAAGTTTAATTCATCCGGATATTATGTGATGAGATACAATATTTGGAATCCACATGTAATTATGAGATAACTAGTTTGAATGTTATAAATCTAGCAGTTTAGTTTCATTTGATCGGTTGCCATGGGATTTTGATGAGATCAAAAGTCCGTCGCAATCACGTAGTGAACGCGGATACTCGCCGGGTAAACTTAATAGATAGCCATGCCCCATAGCCCTGACCAAGTGACTGTAGGAGAACCCCGTCGCTAAAAGCATCCGTTCGGGTGCTCGCGGCAGCGGTGTTCCGCCTTAGTGCACTTCGTCGATGGCATCGGGGGGGTGCGGCTGTCTACTAAAGTTTTCGACGAGCCTTCGATTAGGATGTCGGGAATCTTGTTGAATTTCCCGACATGATATTGAAAAGTGTTTTCGACATCGAGACTAAAATGCGGGGTTTATAATTGTTAGGCATGCGATATCTAAGGAATTCATCTGGTTAGGCATGTGATGTCTAAGGTGATTACGAATTCCAACTGTTGTAGTTTTTCACTTTCTTTTCTGCGACCGTAAGTGTAATATGTGGTGTATCGCTGGTTTCGTTGCTATATGCCAACGACAATTGGGATACGCATATTTACTTACGTTGATGACATGTGATGTTATGTGTTGCTGGGATATGTTATATTTGATCGTCATGTTTTGAATAGCCGGGGGTTTTATGTGAGATGATAGTTTTTCATTTTCATTCATGTAAAATTCATTGTATGTAATATTCTTTTATTGGGGCACTTTCAGGTTGAGGATGCTGTCACCATTGTATATTATTTACTTTTCCGCATTAGGATAGACCCAAGGCGGAGAGCATAAGTAACCGGGTTCTAGGGTCCAGTGGGAGACCATCTCGAGAAGTCGAGATCGGGTCTCCTAACTCTAGAATTGGTAGGGTTGCTTGCCGCTCTCGTAGGGGTCTAGGGGTGTGGGTTTGGCTATTCATCACGACCGTGGAATCCGTGTTTTATACAGGCTTAATTTAAAACACGGAAATCCTAGTATATCCAATATTTCATATGTTGTTTTCTGCTGCGATATCTGTGATGTGATCATTTGATATATTGTTGAGATGAATACAGGATATAGTATATGTGATATATTATATATACGTTGCTTATGTTTTACACCCGCGCTAGCACTGCCCCGCTCTACCGTTAGTTACCTAACCTAACGGTGCACGAGGGGACATCGAGGCGAATGCGGATGTCATAAGCGTATGTTGTATTTATCTGTGATGTTTAGGTAACTTAAAATGATGGGACTTCATTAATGAGATTAATGAAATAAAAGAAACCTAAAAATGTTGTGGAATCGAATTTTCAAAAACAGGTAACTCTAGTTGTTTCTTTGCATAGCGGTGTTCCTTATAGAACATCCAGCACCTTATTCGATAAGGAAAGAGCCAAGATCCTTTCACCGGGAGTGACCTCTTTAGCAATAACTGGAAGATGATACAACCCTCGGTTTGTCTTTTGATTGCTTCTATAGTTTTTGATTTGCACAGTGGTATTTGTGAAATATCCTGCACCTTATTCGATAAGGAAAGAGCCGACGATCCCTTCACCGGGAGTGACCTCTTTAGCAAAACTAGTAAAGGCCTAAAAAACACTCTATTTTAAATCATTTGATTCTCCAACGATATCAAGTTCATTACGCTCATGGTTCTCTTAAAAACCTGCGTAGCCCCCCGTCATTTCAGATAAGTACTACTTAGTATTCGTGCTGCGGTAGTTTGGCCTCCGTCAAGGCGTAGTGTACGGTAGCTGATTAGTGCTTATCTGCTAGCATATGATGCGATTGGATTAGGGTATTCGTACGGCGTAGTTTGGCCCCTGTCAAGGGTCGTGCGGGTGGGTCTAATTCAATCAGGAAATGACGGGTTGAACTTGACTAGCGGACTATGGGTAGTTTGGTCTCCGTCAAGGTCATAGGACGCTATGGGTAAAAACCATTATCGGGGATTTCAAGTGTTGAAATTTGCAACGAGATTGCATACCTTCTATGAGATAGTTGGATCCCGATACCCACTGCGAGAAAGAGTTACTTCTGGGAGAGTTTTACACATTACAATTAGCCGATCAAGTAGGTGTCTAGAAAAGTGTCAACGGGGTTACGCCCCTGGGAAAACGAGGTTTATTTTAATTAGGTCCGTGCGAAAGCACGGGGAACCCCTCAAAGTACCAGCACCGGCCTGGCTGAAAGATTGGCGAACTTGTAGGGTGTAATTAATCCCGGCTAGTCTTTCCTTTTAGGATTTGAAGGAAGATTTGATTAAAAAAGCGGGAGCCATCCTGATTAGATATATTAATAACCAATATAATCTTGCAAGAGCAATACGCTGAGTGTTTTCTTCTCTCTCTCTCCAGGTAGCGACCATGTCACGCCTTAATCAAGATAATAATACGGATGTATTGACCGAACCCGATTGTTATACTGAGATAGGGAACGTTGGTCCCGCTCCAACTTATAATTGTTATAAGACCGAGAAGGATATATGGGATTACCAGAATTCCCGTGCCGCCCAAACGAAGAAAGTGCATGCTGATGCATCATTTTCGGGTGTATTCATTACCGAGAACTGTTACTCAGTATCCTTTACGTCCTGGGTATGAGATATCGGATCAGGATCCCACATATGTAATCTGTTACATGGGCTACAGATAGGTAGAGAACTGAGAACGGGTGATAAGTTTCAAGAGTTGGAAACGGTGCAAGTGTTGCAGTCAAGTATGTTGACAGTTATCACCCTGTATTACCAAATACATTAATTCTGAACGAATGTTATTAGATATCGAACCTGATATAAAACATCATATCAGTCTCTTTATTAGTAAAGAAGGATATAATTTTGTATTGTTGGATAATGTTTTGAACATTTCCTATATCAAGAGTTGATCGGTTCAGACACGTTATCTAAAAGCATATACGTTCTAAATCAAACCACAGTTCTTAACGTACGAAACACACACAAGAGGAAGAGTTCAGAAATGAACAAATCCTTCTTGGGGCATTGTAGACTAGGTCATATCAATGCAACCCGACTAGCTAAGTTACATAAAGATGCATATTTAAATCAGTTTGAATTTACATCTTGTGAAACTTGCCAGTCATGTTACAAAGATAAGGATGACCATAGCTCCGTTTATTGGAAACAGAGAAAGAGTTAGTGAACTCTTATGATTGATACATGATGATGTATGTAGGTCCCCTGTCTACATATGCCAGGACCGGTTCTTTGTACTTCATTACATTCACTGATGATCTCTCAAGATTCGGACATATGTTCCTGTTGAAACACAAGTCTGAACCTTTTGAGAAATTCAAAGAATATAAGTTAGAAGTAGAGAACCAAAACGGGTATAAGTATTATGTCCTTTGATGTGATCAGGGAGGAGAATACTTGAGCACAGAATTCCTGGGCTATTCTAAAGGAGAATGAGATTTTTTCTTAGCATTACTCCTCCGTATACAACACATCACGTTGATGTATCGGGGCGGAGCAATCACACCCTATGAGATATGGTGTGCTCTATAATGAGTACTACTGAGAAGCCTATTTACTTTTGGGGGTTATGCACTTGAGAAGCTGCATATCTATTGAATAGGGTTCCAACCAAATCAGAAGCCTACCACTCCATATGTGATATGAAATGGGAAGAGCCCATCTCTTAAGGATGTTAAGATTTGGGGTTGTCCGGCCTATGTTAAAAACAAAATCCGGACAAACTCAAGGAAAGGTCAGTTCTGTGGAAGTTTGTTGGATATCCCAATCATTCGTAAGGGAATATCTTCTACCACACTGAGGAACAAAATGTGTTTTGTTTCTCAGCATGCCACCTTTTAGAAAGAGAATTTCTTGTTAAGAAATTGGTGGTCATGAGGTAGAACTGGAAGGAGTTCCAGCTATACAAACTGCGGCTGATGATTTGGTAGAACCGAAGGATTCAATAGTTCCCGATGAACCTCAACCTCTCCGCTGATCTAGTAGGGTTCCTCATCCACCTGAGAGATACTTTGGTTTCTCTATGACAGTGGGAGCGAGGATTGCATCATGAGATGATGACCCAACTAGTTTCGAGCAGGCCATCAGGAGTGGGGACTCTGTGAGAATGGCTGGATGCTAAGCGATCTGAGATGGAATCCATATACACCAACCAAGTATGGACTTTGGTTGCTTTATCTGAAGGGTTAAATCCCCATCAGAAGCAAGTATATCTTGAGAAGATTACTTGGTGTACATGGAAATGTTGAGACTTTCAAAGCTATCCTTAAGTCCATCCAGATCCTACTTGCCATTGCTACATACCATGACTACGATATTTGGCGGTTGGGTGTCATGACTGCTTTTCTAAATAGTGATTTAGAAGAGAGCGTCTATAAGTACACAGCCAGAAGGCTTCGTAGACAGTGGGAGCAGCGGAAACGTATGCAAGTTGCTTTATGAGTTAAAGCAGGCATCGCGGAGTTGGAACATCTGTTTTGATGTGGTAATCAAAGTGTTTGACTTCATCAAAATAGTAGATGAACCTTGTATATACAAAAAGGTAGTAGGGAGTATGGTGGTGATCCTCGTATTATACGTGGATGACATACTCTTGATGGGAAAGGAGTTTCTTATGCTACGCTCGGTCAATCTCCTCTTATCATAAGGATTATCCATATAGGATCAAGGTGATACCTCCTAAATCTAGGGTTTCGGATCTATGAGATAGATCTAAGTGGATGTTAGGATTCTCACTAGGTGTAGTGAGTTGGTATCAATCGATCCTGGGGAGAATCACTGGATAGCTTCCAGGGTGGTAAGGATGACTGAATTTCAGTCACAGGCATTGTCTTTACCCTCAGTGTAGGGACGGTATGTTGGAAGAGTTCCAAGCTAGATACCGTAGCATACTAGACGATAAAGGCTGGATACATTGCTACCAAAGATGCTACCAAAGAGACAGTCTGGATATATATAAGTTCATGAGATGAACTTCGTTCCTACCATTGTATGACAATGGAGTTGTGGCTTTGGCCTAGGAACCCCCGTCCCATCAGTGATCCAGACATACTCTTAGGCAGTATCACCTGATCATGGAGATGGTTGATCTCTAGGGAGATCGAGGATAGGAGAGTAGACATAGAGGACAACAGCGCGGATCCACTCACAAAGTCCTATTTTCCAGTAGAGACTTTCATGGGATGGTTGAGTATGAGATACTTCAACCACTGCTAATTGTTGGGTATGGGATACTACAACAGATGGCCCTAGTGCAAGTAGGAGATTGTTAGTGATATGTATGCCCTAGAGGCCATTACTGTACATACGATGTATATTGTAGTGGATGCTTGGACATATATATGGAGGACTTTCTTGCTCGACATGATAGTATGCTATCTGGTTGCTCTTTATCTTAACGTGTACACTGATTGTCTCTATGTTACATGTTGATAAAGCCCTTAGGATGAGTACTTGACTACCAGGACTATGATGTAGATTATACTAGTGGGGACAGTGTAGTCGCTAAGTACATCCTTCAAATGTTCCTAGTCGTAGGTGTATCAATACAGAGCTTCGATATACCAGAGTAGACTAGCGTATAGCTTCTAGACCCATGTAAATGGGTGATGGATGATCCCATATCCATTGGTGTTTGACATCAGAGATGGTATACGGGTGCTCAGTGGAGACTGGGTACACTGGACGGACTCGCCGAGAACTCCCAGATGGTATTATACCTCACGTCAGATGGCAGTTCTCTGGTGACACTGGTACAGGTTAGTCTGTAGACCCGAGATCGTCATAGAGTCTTGTATGATTCCCACTGTGCTTTGATTTCCACCTTACCACGTTCAAGAGAACGTGCAAAACGGTGGCTTTTGGGTACAGTCCCGAATCACATGGATGCAATGAGCGATAGGAGGGGTTTCGTCTCTCCCGGTATTGGGGGTTGATGTTGCGCTGTGCTCGATTGGCTATAACAGGAAGTCCCTGGCCAAGGATGCTTCAGTGATATACTGGTAAGTGTTATCAGTAGTTTCTCGACCCGTTATGAGCCTCACATCGGCACGACTTATCGAGTTACTGGGGTCTGACGTTTACCACCCCTAGACGAGATATGCGACATATCAGATGAAGAGACCGGACTGTACGGTAGTGTTACTGATTGGATTCGCAGGAGTGTGAGCAGGCTTGCTTGTTGATCTTCTGATCGCTCAATACCCGGATGGCCATTACGTTTAGCAAACCGCTTGTGGCTTGTGGGTGTTTGATATGATCATCACCTACTACCGGCGTATTGACGAGTCTTTAGAGTCCTACACAGGGGTTTCCTCATTCAAGCGAAACGGAGTAGGAGCACATATGTGATATGTGTGGGACCGAGATTAATACGATATGAGATACCGTATTCTATTCTCGTGATATGAGATATCGGTCGGTTATATATGATATAGCCGGGTTATCGGATCAAGTGTTGATTCGAAAAGTTGATTCAAATGATATTTGTCGGTTATAGGTGATATAGCCGGATCATTAAATCAAGAGTTGATTTGATAATCTAATGTATAATTATATATTTGATATATTACATTACATTAACTAGTATTAGCTCACTTATGATTTCTTTTCTCACTTTCGATACATTGATGTATATGTGATATATGTTAAATGTATCAAGCTAGGTTACAAATGCAACTAGGGTTATTAAGGGTTAAACCATGCTAGGGTTAAGATTAGGGTTTTATATTTATCATTAAGTTATTCAAAATTGTGGATTTTATCATGGTTGATATTTGCTAAAAGCTTGTAGAATCTTGTAAGCATCTTTGATTTTGTCCACTCTTTTGTCTAGCTTAGGATATTTGTTTAACCCAACCCTTTAACCCATGTCCATGGTTAACTCTCTACAAGTGTTAAGGATGACATGCTTAACCCTTAGTTGCATTTCTAACCTCACACATAACTCATATGATGAGTTCATTCTTCTTGATCTTCTTCTTCCTCTCAAGCTTCTAGCTTCAATTGAAGTGATGATTTTGAGTGAGAAAATGATTTCTAATATAAGCAAAATTCCTACTTCATCATCCTATACTACTCGCCATTTAGTATAGGGTGTTCTCTTCACAAAGTTCTTGACCTAGTGAAGAAATAGCTTGGGTTAGTGTCTCCTCGACGTAGATCATCTTCGGCCTCGAAGACATCGAAGCAAGCATGTTTGTTTCTTCATGGGAGCCTCTCTAGAGTCCGGAGTTCACGATCGCAGCGAAGAGACTACGAAGGGACTACTACACGGAGCTATTGAAGTGAAGGACCGGTCTACAAAGGTTGTATTCCTTGCTCACTTCTTATTGCAAAGTGTTTGCATTTGATATTCCGTCAATTTCTAGTTAACGATTCAAAGTTAGGGTTAGCTAAAACTGCAAATTTTTGAATTTAGCATGGACGATGCCTCCCGAAACCTTGCTGCCGTCTTGGGTAACCCTGCATGTTCACATCTTGATCAAGCTTGGAAACTTGTGTTGAACGGAATTCTCTGGGGTAAGACCCATTACCACTGATTCGGTAGCAAAGATGTACTCGTCAGGGGGAAGTATCTCCTCCTAATGTTCCCCTCTGACGGGTAATCCAGATATCTCCACGAATTCCTCCAATGAGATTGAGACCTCCCGATCCGATAAGAGAAATGTGTGGGTTGGGATATTCCATTGCTCCAGAAAAGATTTGACCCACCATACATGGGGAGTGTGGTAGTGAAAGAGGGACTCATAGATCGCGGGATATAGCCCGATCTTCAGTAGCAGCGATTTCTTGGCCGACAGAATGTATCGGGCCCACTGCAGATAGCCAGCCGCATGACGGGGAGTCATTCCTATCATGTAAACCTGCCTCCAAGGACACGATTCTCCTTGGCATATGCGACGCCCTAGAATGTATAGGGCCATTGGTGGCTGCACTGGTATCGATGTCATGGAGGGCTGGAGACAACCTTCCGAGGTCCAGTTGACCTCTTCTACTGCGTAAGTACTTGCGGAGGGTCAGCGCAATGGATTGACCGGATCGGTTCTGACGGCGCTGCGCAAGTAAAATTGTGCCGACCCCGGATAAGGTGACTATACCATGACCTCCACAGATGAAAAGACTTTTGCTCTGGGTTATAATCCCGAATGAGTGCAAAGACTTCCCGATCTGTATGCGCATCGGCGAAAGCACTTTCCGAGCGAACGTAGGGGAAGGAGGAATCGGAAGCCATAATCCCTGTAAAAAAATATAATAAAAAAGGGGTTAATTATCGACACAATGTTCAAGACTTTAACATTTTCATTACACCTAAATTTGTACTACATTCTGACATGTTAAAATCACCACAGTTCAAAGAGAAAGAGACAATGGGCCCCACAAAATCAAGGTAACGCCCCCATCAATGATGAGTAAGGCACTCATTGTAAGAATCCAAAAGGATTCTCATTTAATGAAAAATCTTATTGAACAGTGGAGTTAAACTCTCTCGAAAAACGAGTTCTACAGCAGATTCAAATCTGCAAGAAGAACCCTAGAAAGAATGAAAAGGGGAATAAAATTCCCAAAAGAATTTCTTAAAAAAGAAATTTTCCCAGAGCTAAGCTCTGTAGAACAACCCAGAATTAAATTCCTCTAATGGGATTAAATCCCAGAAATCCCCACGGGAAATGGAATTAAATTCCAAATAACCCCCTAAGTTCAAAGTCACTAACATGGTAAAACCCTAAGATCTCTGAGACCAACGGTCTACCTAAAATAAAAATTTTAAGATCTATAAGAGACCATTTCAAGAAAAAGAGCCAAGCTCTATTAATGGGTTAAAAATCCAACACAAAAAGAGTCTCTTTTAAGAGAAAAATGGTCATAATCCTTACCCATTTTCTTAAACAAAGTTTAAACTCTAAGAGTTTCTTTGGGCAGAGATCTAAGCTCTGAGAAGAGAATTAAATTCTCAAGGAAGAAGAAGGAGGATGATGAAACAGCAGTCATCTCAAGAGCCAAAGGCCCTATTTATAGGATGTAAAGGGACGGTTCAACTCCCTAGAAGATCCAACGGTGGAAAACAGTGACACCGTTTCACCCACGTGTAAGCCACGTGAGAGCAATGGCGGGGGTATTTGTTTCCACAATATTTAACCTAATAAAAGAATAAAGCTCTGTTGAATCTAATGAGGCAGCTCTTAACGTGCTCTCCACGAGGGCGCCAGCGCCAGAGCCAATCTTATAGGATTGGTGGTGCCTCATGTGCTCCTCACGTGGGCGCCAATGTGCAAAGCATAGAAGAGTTCATAAGAGTTAAACTCTTAGATGGCGCTGCATGTGCTCCTCACGCGGGCGCCAATGTACAAAGCACAAAAGAGTTCATTGCATAAGAGTTAAACTCTTAGATGGCACCGCATGAGCTCCTCACGCGGGTGCCAATGTGCAAAGCACATAAATACCCATTATAAGAATTAAATTCTTAAGTAGCGCCCACGTGCATAACGCGTTAGCACCGGCGCCCACGTGCATAACACGTGAGCACCGTCGCCCACGTAGAATTAAAATTCTACAATACTCCCTGTTAAACAGAGCCGTTGGATCAAATATCCAACGGAGATGATAAATCATCAAAATATAGAATTAAATTCTGTTGGGAGAAAACATTTTCCAAATCTTTATAAAATAAAATAGATACTCTCGGTTGGATCAAAAATCCAATTATAGAATAAAATTATATTTTGGAATATATTCTCTTAATCTTGCTAAATAAGAAAGAGTGCTCTCTGTAAAACAGAGAACCCTTGGATTAAGAATCCAATGGTGATTAAAAAATCACCGTTTTACAGAATAAATTCTGTATAGGGGAAAATATTTTCCTAATCATATTCTGTAAAACAGAAGTCCTTGGATCAAACATCCAATGGTGGGTAAAATTCCCCAAATCAATTTTGAGTCCAATTAAATCAATTGGAATCTCTCAATGAGAGATTTTCTCAAAACCAGTTAACAATTTGCCTCCACTATATAAAGTCCCCGAGACTTCAAGTCTCAAGGGGGAACAGAAAAAATACAGGAAGCTCTCAAAAAGAACAGAGAATTCAATTCTTAAAGATGAAGACCTTCCTTCTCAAAACCTAGGTAAAGAAAAGAGATCAAAATATCTCTATCACATCTAAGGGTTTAACCCTTTTTAAAGAACTTAGTTCTTTCTTTGGATCTGAGATCCACAAGACAAGTCTCCCATAAGTTGAGAATTTAATTCTCATCGGGAAGATCTTGTTCTTGAGAATCAAAGATTCAGAAAAGAACTAGGTCCAAAAGAAAAAACAAAAGGAGAAAGGAACTTATAAAAGAATTTAGTTCTTAAAGAAAAAAAAACTGATCACAGGTCTTCAAAAAGCGAAGATCTTGGTGATTATTAATGGTCAAAATGCCATTAACAGAGATTTAATTTCTAAAAAAGGAAAAAAGACTCGTGCCTCACGTGCTCCTCACATAAGCGCCCTCTTTTAACAGCGCCTAGCGCCTCACATGAAAAACACGTGGGCGCCCAAAACAGAAGGCCGACGCCTCACGTGAAACACACGTTGGCGCTGAATAAAAGTGCTTAGCATTTCATATGCAGCCAAAACGGCTAAGTGCTTAGCACTGATTGGGCAGCGCCCAGTGCCACACGTGCATCTCACGTGGACGCCATAAAAAGTGCTTAGTACTCCACATTTAGTCAAAATGACTAAAAGCGCTCAACATTTATTGGGCAGCGCCCATGACTGAATGCTTCACATGACATACATGTGAGTGTCAGAGCTTAAATAAGTGCTTAGCACTTTTACATGAAAAGAAAAGGGCTGAACAAACAGAGCCCAAATAAGTGCTTAGCACTTTTAAATAAAACAAAAGTCTAAGTAGACTTAGCCCAAATTGGATAAGTCTCTGAAATTTTCTTGCAGCTGAGCCCAAATGCTCTTTTACTGGATCTTAAATAAAAATGATCCTTGAAATTTTGCTAAGTTGATCTTAGTCTTAAATTAGACCAACGCATCCTTAGCAAGAACAAACTGAGCCCAAATGCTCACACATTTAAGTTGATCTTAATCTCAAACCAGATTAACGGTTCTTAAATAAACCTAAGTCCAAATCTAAAATATACGAATTTGGACTAATCCAAGCCCTACGGGCGACGACATAAACTAGTCTCCTTATACAATCCACGGGCAACTAAATTAAACAAAAACACACACGACACGAAGTGAACTTCCAGAGCAAGAGAAAGTGGTTATCGTAGTGCGGTAACGTAATTAACCGCAGGGGCTTGCACCTGCAGGGAAGAGCGTCCCCACAATAAAAAAAAAACCCTCATAAAATGAGGGGGAATCTGATAAAGTATGCTACAACGGTCGCGTCTGTCCAAACCTCCGATATATGGTGCCATAAATCAACTTGGTATCTTCGGAGAGGTGGACAGATAAATCCAAATAGCATCTGCCCCCAAATTCAGGCAAGACAATCTATCCCAGTTCGTCTATGTTTTCGGCGGTAAACAGACGCAAATTCCCATCTCAATGGGGTGACGAAAAACACCCTACAAATTCTGGCACGCCCTGTGGGACCTATCTTTCCTCTCATATTTCGGGTTAAAGGTTCATGCAAACTCGATCAACATATATATCGATTGCCTGTACTGAAATCATGCTTCTTTGTGCATGTTAACATTTTCCAGTTGCAATCATCGGACGCAACAAAATTTCTCGAAGGACAAACTCAGCTCTCAACACAGCTTCCACCTCCTACACGATGAAGATGAACGTCAGTACGGTCCTCCCGGCCAGTCTCGGGCGATAGTGGGAGGAGACACCGCTACCATTTAGCTCTATTCTGTTCGTGCCAGCTAACGCCATCTCTGCTCCTCAAGCCCCGGTGATGGATAAACCGGCCTCAAAAGGGAAAAGGCCAAATGTCGTGGTCGCGAAGGCATCTCAGCCCAAGCACAAATCCGTTTCCGAACGACTCTTCGTTGCTCCAGCTGGGGGCAAGGCCATCAACACCAACAAAGCAATAAGGCATCTCGGGCAAGCTCCAGCGGTGCCCCTGAGAACTGCTTAATCGGGTAACTTCTCTACGCTCCCTGTCAATAGACTTACGATGGCTTCCTGGATAACGGATGCCCGCCAAGCCTTCAAAATCGAGAAGCTAAGACAGAAAAAGCTCAGATACAGAGCCAACAAAAGGTCTAGGGCTCCTGCTAGGATGAACTTCATGAGTTTCTAAGAATAGGGTTACCCTGCAACAACAGCTGAACCGGCTGTGAAGCTCGCTTACTCTTTTGAACTGCTGGAATTGGTTCAGAAGAATGCCATGACCGCTAGAGTCAAGAAAGCTATGATCCGGACAGCGCTATCCAAGGACCCAATCAGACCAACCGTCTTCAGTCACATGTCCTTTCCAGAAGAGGAAGGGCCACGACGATGGTCCGAAAAATCAGCCGCCAAAGATAAAGAGATGGCTGGATATGTGGTCCACAACGTCTACATGGTGTGCACGCGCAGTAAGAGCAAGAACAGGGCCACCACATCTCAAATCCAATCTGGTGTGAATGTGGCTTCCACTTCCCAAGACCAGCCTCCTCCGGAAGGTAATGAAAACCGTTCCAGTGAGGCTGATAAGCGAAGAGATCTCTCGGTTCATGAGGAGTCGGGTTTGGAAAGCGAAGAGGAACCAATCTTCCATCCCAAGACTGCAGAGCAGCACTTCTCCAAGAGCTCCAGAAGCAGCTCAGAAATAAAGACAAGGAGATGGACAAGCTCTACTCAAAGATTGACGACTTGACAAACGTCGTCTTACAGCTCACGGCCCAAGTTGCCTCTCAGCCGCCTAATCAAGCGTAGGGCTCTGCTCATGAACCGGAAAACGGTGTCCCAAGACAGCCGACGCCTATTCCCTTAAATCCAAAGGTGGGCGAGCCGCATGAAAGCCGGCCGCATCCCATCTCGGAAAATGTCTTGAATACCGATGACAGCAACCCGCTAACCAAGATCAAATCATGGATTTGGTCACCAACAAAGTCAAAACATTGGTAGCCGAAGCCGAAGCGCAAAAAGATATCAGCAGTAGTGGGAGACCATATCCTGCTCAGTATGATCTGGTAGAGTTTCCTAGCGGCTATGACATCCCCAAATTCGGAAGATTTGATGGGACGAGAAATACGAATCAGCACATCACCCACTTTAAAGCCGCATGCGGGCATACTAAGGGAAATGCTGCTTTTCTCCTCCGCCAGTTCGTTAATAGCTTAACCAATGTCCCTTTCGATTGGTACGCGAGCTTACCGAATGGACCCATTACTACTTTCGTCCAAATGGAATCTCTGTTTCGACAAAGGTTCATGAGTGTCGGCGATAAGATCACCATTGCCGACCTCGTAAGAACCAAGCTAAAGAAAAACGAAAGCAGCACGGATTTTATAACCCGATGGAGCAATCTCTCCATCAAATGTGAACCGCCGATAGAGCAGGACCAATTTGTCAGCCTCCTCGTCGGAAATCTGAACAATTGGATAGCCCCGTTTCTATGCACCGCGGGCCTCAAAACATTCCAAGAGCTGACCAGAAAAGTTCAGATGTTGGAGCGCTCAAAGAAGGAGTCCTCCTCTGATTCCTAAAATAACAATAGGTCCTGGAGAAACCGAAAGGACGATAATCGCAAAAGCGGAAATTCCGACGATGCTGAATCTTTTAACACTTCTCCTAACCGAAATCACCGAGGGATGAGCGGGCCTAATGCTAACCAGCCTCATGTTAGTGTATATGCCCTAGAGGCCATTACTGTATAATACTAGTTTATATATTACTTAATGGAAGCTTGGGATATTCACAGTTGTATAGACAATCTTGCTCAAAATGGTAGTATGCTACTTGGTTTGTTTCTATTTTAATATGTGCATATGTTTCTTTTAGCATATCTCCTATACATATTAGTGGAGCCCTTAGGATCTTTGCTTGATTACCAACGTTGTGATGGCAGTCACACTAGTGGGGGCTGGGTAATTTACAAGCACATCCTTATACAGGTCCCTAGTCGTAGGATTATCGAGACGGGCATCGATACTCCGGAGTAGACTAGCGTATGCGCTTCTCATCCCAGCATGGGAGATGGTCTGTCCCACAGCCATTAGTACGTCGTACTGGAGATAGTATGCGGGTGCTCGTTAGGTTACGAGTACACTGGACAGGACTCGCTGGGAACTGTTGGTTTGGTATTATACCTATCGTCAGTTATCAGTTCTCAGGTGACATGAGTACAGCTTAGTCCGTTGACTTGACACTGTCACTTCGCCTCGAGTGTGTTCCCACTGCTCTTAGATTACTATCCTACCACGGCTCAAATGAGTCGTGCAAACAGGTAGTAGTTGGGTGCAGTCCCGAAGCACTTGGAGGCAGTGACGGTTAGACAGGATTCGTCTCTCCCGGTATTGAGGGTTGATATCGAGCTGTGTCTAGGAGAGCCATTACACAAAGTCCCTGGCCAGGGCAAGCGAGATATACTGGTAGCGTTTCCAGTGTTTCTCAGGGTGTTCTGGGCTACACACCGACACGACTTGTACCGCTATTAGGGGACTGACGTTTACCGCCCCCTAGGCCCGACATGCGATACTCTCAAACGAACAGACCAGACTGTACGGAGATTGTCACATTCAGGCTCAGTAAGAGTTCGGATGGGTTTACCTCATCGGTCTTCTTATCGGAATCTACCTGGGGACCGTTACGTACAGCTAGTACCGCTTGCGACCTGTGGTTAAACCCACTGCCAGCGTAGTGTCGAGTCTTTAGAGTCCCACACAGAGGTTTGTTCGCCTTTGGGAAAAATAAAGCAGAGGTCGCATGGTTTTGCGACGGGGTTCGTTCACATCCGCGCACTTGTGCACGTTTGGTGTCCGGGCAGTTATTACTAGCGGGCTTTGGTTTAAGCCAGATCCTAGTATTTGTTTTGGGATTGGTTTTGTCTCATTGTATTCATGTTCTTCGGAACGCGGATGCGGGTGTGTATGCACAGTTGACAGAGGCAGAAGAATATCATTAGGGTTGTTGACCGTTGACTTTTTCTAAACCCTAATGAGAATGAGAAATATGATTAATAATATTAATTAAGGATAATTGTGCTATGGTTAGCTTGACCATTTGACTTTTGTTGACCATTTGACTTTGGTTGACCATTTGACTTTTGTTGACCATTCGACCATGATCATTTCTTTTGCAAGATGCTTCTTGATTCTTGTAAATTGTATTAAATGTGAAATGATAATGGTCATTTCAACTAACCATCACAATTTTCTTTAGTTACTATTATCAGAGCCTAGCTAAACAACAACTAACATGTTAGCAAAGTGTTTAGAACTTCGATCCGGAAAAAAAATCATAAAATACGTTAAATTTTAGTGTTTTCTGCCGTTTTTAAAATCAGGTCTAAAAATATTTCCAGGGACCTGAAAAATACAAGCAGGCTTTTTAGAGAAAACTGTAGAAATTTGGGCGCCTGAGTCGCTCAGAAGACCGCGGATCCGCGGCCGATCCAAGCGATCCGCCGCGGATCCGCGGCCGAGTCAGCTCGGCTGCGCACCAAATTTCTTCTGGGGTTCTCTGTGTTGGTTTTGTGATTTTTAAGATACTTTGTTTCTGCCCAGATTCTTCAGAGAACAGTGTTGTGTTTGGGGTAGTTACAAATTGGCATATTGATCGAAATTCTATAAACTTTAGCTAAATGATTATATCTGTAATGTGATATATGTACTGAACGTCGACTAATCGCTATACGTCGATTAGTGGGGGTTGCACATATCTGTGATCTGTGATGTTGGATTGTGTATATGAACTTGTTGGATTGTCGCGGATGAATAGCCGGGGTTTGTGAGATGAGAGTTTATTTATCTTTCATTTGATGTAATATTATTTTTATGGACGCACGTCTGAGTTGAGTATGTAGCCGCCATTTTATATTATTTCTTTTACTGTTTTTGCTCCTAGGATAGACCCAAGGTGGGGTGCACAAACTACCAGGTACTTTGAAGTGTCGAGTGGCCTACTCACGTTGTGGAGGGAGGTTGCTTCACTTCAGGTATTTGGCGGGTAGTTTGCCGCACCCGTAGGGGTCTAGGGTGGGGTTTGGCTATTTATCGCGACCGTGTAATCCGTCTTTCGTTGTAGGCTCGAACGAAACGCGGATTCCTAGTATATCCAATGTGTTCATCTGTGATCTGGAATGGCTATCATTGCATCTGACGAATGTATATATCTATATATGATATTTAGTAGGCGTTGCTTATGTTTTGCATCCGCGCTAGTCCAGCCCCCGCTCTGTCGTTAGTTAAGTAACCTAACGGGCGATAACGGGGCCCCGTGGCGAATGCGGATGGCATAAGCGTACGTCATATTTTCGTTGTTTTCTGCAATGGTAGGATTAATTGATGGGACACATTAAATTAATGAAAAGAAAATAAACCAAAGTTAAATCGTTGGAACAATTTCAAAACCACTCGGTTTTTTCCAAAACAGAAAACTTTTAAAAACGCGGAGCTTAAACCACTCTTTTTAAAAGCTATCAGGTTCCTTCGATTATATCAAGTTCACTACGTTCACGGTTTCGCCAAAACCATTCGTAGCCCTCCGTCATTTCATATGGATAATCAGTAGTATTCAAGCTGTGTTTGTTGGCTAAAGTCAAGGCATAATGATTGGTAGCTATTGGATATTCATATGTAGCATAGATAGATGCGTTGGTTTGGGACAGTCGTACTGCCTTGTTGTCCAAAGTCAAGGGTAGGTACGGGTGGGTTCAAATTAACCTGGAAAATGACGGGTAGAACTTGACATGTGACTTATGATTTGTTGCCAAAGTCAAGGTCATAAGAGCATGGGGCATAAATCCACATCGAGAGTTTCTAAAGAAACTGAAACTTGCTAATGTTGCATACCATTTGGAGTGTGATGATTTTGGTAGGATTCCTTCGGCTTTATCACACGATGATATTTGGATCCCGATCCTACTGTGAGTATATGCTACTCCTCGGGAACTTTCTCACTTAACGATCAATGCTATAAACCAAGTAGGTGTCTAGAAAGGTGTTAGCGGGGCTACGCCCACAGGGAAAAGAGGTTATTTTATTAAGGAACTTCGCGAAAGCGTCGTAAAACCTCCCTTGAAGTACCGACACTGGCCTGGCTGAACGGTTAAGCAAGTATTGTATGGTGAGATTGATCCCGACTAATTCTTCTTTTATGGTTTGAGGAAGGATTCGAGAAACAGTGGGAGCCATCCTGTTTAGACAAACTAAAAGCCACTCTAAACTTGCAAGAGCATCATGCTAAAGTGTTTCTTCTCTCTCTCCTAATTGCAGCGACCAAACATCATGACAGGCCTTAAGTTACTACTAGATAAAAATATACTGACAGAGCCAAACTACAAAGATTGGCTCAGGAATGTCAAAATGGCAATCACTTATGACAAGTTGGGGTATCTCCTTACCACCAAAGCCCCCGCTGTCCCAGGTCCTCAATCCAGCGTCGTGGATAAGGAAATCCGTAAGACCTGGGAGATTGACTGCGCGAAGGCCAAGTGCCTCATGCTTGCCTCCATGAACAATGAACATCAGAGGAGGCACGAGAATATGGACCTTGAATCCATATTTCCCCATACTAAGGAGCTGTATGGAGAGCAATCCAGTATCGCCAGATACGAAGTCTCGAAAAAGTTGTTTTCAGCGAGATTGGCCGTCGAATCATCTGTAGCGGAGCACGTGCTTAAGATGATTGGCTACATTGAAGAGCTCGCGGACCTTGGGACCACGTTTGAGAACGAGCTCTACACTGACTTGATTCTCTAGTCCCTTCCTTCTACTTACGCCCAGTTTTTCCTGAACTTCAACATGCAAGGAAAAGAAGTTGAACTTCCGGAACTCCTCAACATGTTGAGGAGTGCAGAGGGCACCCTACAGAAAGTAAGGGAAACACCCGCTTTGTCTGTTGGAGGACCATCTTCTTCTAGATCCAAGGCGAAAGCCAAAGGAAAGAAGAAGAAGGCCTCCACCAAACCAATGGGCGGTGTTAGTAAAGTGGAAGCCAAGAGAAAGGCAAAGGTAGCAAAGATAGTGGGACAGCTTGTGGGGAAGGAAGAGTGCTTTTATTGTCATAAGAAAGGACACTGGAAAAAAGATTGCAGGGCTTGGAAGGCCAAGAACCAGGACCCGAAGCAAGTTGTGGCTTCGGCTTCAGGTGTCTATGTTATTGAAAACTGTCTATCAATCAACTCTACCTCCTGGGTATTGGAAACCGGATCAGGATCTCATATCTATAATTCTTTGCAGGCACTGAGAAGGCGTAGGGTTTTGAAGGCAGGTGATATGACCCTCAGAGTTGCAAATGGAGCAGGCATGGATGCTGAGTCCGTGGGGGACTATCACCTAGGATTGACAGATGGACATGTTTTGGTTTTGCGTGACTGTTATTTTGTACCCAGTGCGACTTGTAATATCATATCTGTATCTTTAATGTCTAAAGAAGGTTATGATTTTACATTTGTAAGCAATGTTGTAAACATTCACCTTAATCATGTTTTAATTGGGTCGGGTACATTAAGTAACGGTATATATGTATTGAACCAACCACAGATTTTCAATATCCAGAATACACACAAAAGAAAGTCTCCAGAATTAAATCATGCTTTCTTGTGGCATTGTAGACTGGGTCACATCAATGAGATAAGGTTGACTAAGTTACATAAAGAAGGATATTTGGATCCGTTCGAATATCAATCATATGCAACTTGTCAATCATGTCTCAAAGGAAAGATGATAAAGACCCCGTTCATTGGACACGGAGTAAGAGCGAGCGAGCTCTTGGGACTCGTACACAGCGATGTATGTGGTCCAATGTCTACACATGCGCGAAGTGGTTATTCTTACTTCATGACTTTTACGGATGATTTTTCAAGGTACGGACATGTCTTCTTAATGAAGCATAAATCTGAAGCCTTCGAAAAATTCCAGGAATACAAGAATGAAGTAGAAAAACAAACAGGCAAAAGTATCAAGACACTGAGATCTGATCGAGGTGGTGAATACTTGAGTGCCGAGTTCCTGGGTTACTTAAAAGAGAATGGAATTCTCTCACAACTTACTCCTCCATACACCCCACAACATAATGGTGTATCGGAGAGACGGAACCGAACCCTATTGGATATGGTACGTTCCATGATGAGTAACGCTGAGTTGCCGCGATCTTTCTGGGGATATGCACTAGAATCAGCTGCATATCTTTTGAACCGAGTTCCAACTAAGACAGTGCCTACCACACCATATCAGATGTGGAGTCGGAAGAAACCCTATCTTAAACACATTAAGACATGGGGATGTACAGCTTTTATCAAAAAGCAGCATATGGACAAACTCGAGGCACGCTCAGTACAGTGCAAGTTTGTGGGATATCCAAAGAACTCCAAGGGATATTTCTTCTATTACGCAGAGGAACAAAAGGTATTTGTTTCTCGTCATGCCTGCTTCTTGGAAACTGAATTTTTAGAAAATCAGATAAGTGGGAGCGCAATAGAACTGGAAGAAATTCCAAAACCACAGGCTATTACTGAAAGCTTAGTAGAACCAGAAGGTTCGAAAGAACAGGACATTCCTGCGCCGCTCCGCAGGAGTAGTAGGCAGTCTCATCCGCTCGAGAGATACTACGGTTTTCTCATAGACGGGGATAGAGAGGATTGCATCATTGATAATGATGAGCTGACTAGCTTCCAGCAGTCCATTCAGAGCATTGACTCGGTAAAATGGCTGGATGCAATGCGGACCGAGATGAAGTCCATGTACACCAACAAAGTAGGGACTTTGGACGTTGCTCCTGAAGGGGTAAAACCCGCAGGCTGCAAATGGATATTCAAAAGGAAGATTGGTGTAGATGGACAGGTTGAGACCTATAAGGCTAGACTTGTTGCAAAGGTTTTTCGTCAAAGACCTGGTTTGGACTATGACGAAACCTTTTCTCCAGTGGCTATGCTCAAATCTATTCGGATCCTTCTTGCCATTGCTGCCTTCCACGATTATGAGATTTGGCAGATGGACTAAAAACCGCTTTTCTAAATGGAAATTTAGAGGAGTGTGTCTATATGGACCAGCCAGAGGGTTTCATTCAGAGTGGGAGCAGCGGGAAGGTGTGCAAGTTGCTTAAGTCCATTTATGGACTGAAGCAGGCATCGCGGAGTTGGAACATCTGTTTTGATGAGGCGGTCAAACAATTTGGCTTTATCAAAAATCCAGATGAACCATGCATTTATAGTAAAATTGTAGCACGAACTGTCGTATTCCTCATTTTATACGTGGATGACATTCTCTTGATAGGAAATGACATTCCTATGCTACAATCTGTCAAAGGGTTCTTGTCACACAGGTTCTCCATGAAAGACCTGGGTGATGCCTCTTACATTCTGGGGATCCGGATCCATCGTGATAGGTCTAAGAGGATATTAGGACTTTCACAGTCCAGGTACATCGACACCATACTGAAAAGATTCAGTGTGGAAGATTCCAAGCGCGGTAATTTACCGGCTTGTCACGGGATCACTCTCTCCAAAGAGATGTCTCCCAAGACTGATTTGGAAAGGGATCACATGTCTATTATACCCTACGCCTCTGCGGTAGGCTCTATAATGTACGCGATGTTGTGTACCAGACCAGATGTAGCTTATGCACTGAGTGTGGTAAGCCGGTATCAGTCAAACCCTGGGGAGAAGCACTGGATAGTAGTAAAGAACATTCTGAAGTACCTGAGAATGACTAAGGATATGTTTTTGGTTTACGGCGGAAAAGACCTCCAGATGGAGGCCTTTGCTGACTCCAGCTTCCAGAGTGACAAGGATGACTCCAAATCCATGTCAGGTTATATCTTTACCCTCAATGGAGGGGCGGTGTGTTGGAAGAGTTCCAAACAGGAAACCATTGCTGACTCGACGATGGAAGCGGAATATATCGCAGCATCAGATGCCGCAAAAGAAGCAGTCTGGATAAGGAAGTTCATGACAGAACTTCAGGTGGTTCCGTCCATTGTTGATCCAATACCTCCGTATTGTGACAACAACAGGGCTATAGCTTTAGCGAAGGAACCCAGGTCCCATCAGAAGTCCAGACACATCTTGAGGCGGTATCACCTGATCAGGGAGATCGTGGATCGCCGGGAGATCGAGGTTCGGAGGGTTGCTACAGAAGATAACACTGCAGATCCATTCACTAAGGCCATACCCCAGACTCAGTTCGAGCGGCTGATCGAGATGACAGGTCTTCGATACGCCAGTACATGGCCTTAGTGCAAGTAGGAGATTGTTAGTGTATATGCCCTAGAGGCCATTATTGTATCATACTAGTTTGTATATTACTTAATGGAAGCTTGGGAAATTCACAGGTGTATAGACAATCTTGCTCAAAATAGTAGTATGCTACTTGGTTTGTTTCTACTTTAATATGTGCATATGTTTCTTTTAGCATATCGCCTATACATATTAGTGTAGCCCTTAGGATCTTTGCTTGATTACCAGCGTTGTGATGGCAGTCACACTAGTGGGGGCTGGGTAATCTACAAGCACATCCTTATACAGGTCCCTAGTCGTAGGATTATCGAGACAGGGCATTGATACTCCGGAGTAGACTAGCGTATGCGCTTCTCATCCCAGCAGGGGAGATGCTCTGTCCCACAGCCAATAATACGTCATACTGGAGATAGTATGCGGGTGCTCGTTAGGTTACGAGTACACTGGACAAGACTCGCTGGGAACTGTTGGTTTGGTATTATACCTATCGTCAGTTATCAGTTCCCAGGTGACATGAGTACAGCTTAGTCCGTTGATTTGACACTGTCACTTCGCCTCGAGTGTGTTCCCACTGCTCTTAGATTACTACCCTACCACGGCTCAAATGAGTCGTGCAAACAGGTAGTAGTTGGGTGCAGTCCCAAAGCACTTGGAGGCAGTGACGGTTAGACATGATTCGTCTCTCCCGGTATTGGGGGTTGATATCGCGCTGTTTCTAGGAGAGCCATTACACAAAGTCCCTGGCCAGGGCAAGCGAGATATACTAGTAGCGTTTCCAGTGTTTTCTCAGGGTGTTCTGGGCTACACTCCGACACGACTTATACCGCTATTAGGGGATTGATGTTTACCGCCCCCTAGGCCCGACATGCGATACTTTCAGACGAACAGACCGGACTGTACGGAGATCGTCTCATTCAGGCTCAGTAAGAGTTCGGATGGGTTCACCTCATCGGTCTTCTTATCGGCATCTACCTAGGGACCGTTACGTACAGCTAGTACCGCTTGCGGCCTATGGTTAAACCCACTACCAGCGTAGTGTCGAGTCTTTAGAGTCCCACACAGAGGGTTGTTCGCTTTTGGGCAAAACAGAGTAGAGGTCGCATGGTTTTGCGACGGGGTTCGTTCACATCCGCGCACTTGTGCACGTTTGGTGTCCGGGCAGTTATTACTAGCGGGCTTTGGTTTAAGCCAGATCTTAGTATTTGTTTTGGGATTGGTTTTGTCTCATTGTATTCGTGTTCTTCGGAACGCGGATGCGGATGTGTATGCACAGTTGACAGAGGCAGAGGAATCTCATTAGGGTTGTTGACCGTTGACTTTTTCTAAACCTTAATGAGAATGAGAAATATGATTAATAATATTAATTAAGGATAATTGTGCCATGGTTAGGTTGACCATTTGACTTTTGTTGACCATTTGAATTTGGTTGACCATTTGAATTTTGTTGACCATTCGACCATGATCATTTCTTTTGCAAGATGCTTCTTGATTCTTGCAAATTGTATTAAATGTGAAATGATAATGGTCATTTCAACTAACCATCACAATTTTCTTTAGTTACTATTATTATTATTATTATTATTATTATTCTCATATGAGAGCATGGTTGTGTTTATTCTTGCTCATTCTATCATGCTCTTTCTCTCTCTTGGATAGCTCTCCTTCTTCCTCTCTCAAAGCTTAAGTGTTTCATGTGTTGAAAATCATAAGCTTTTGAGACTAAACCATCAAAACATCACTCTACTCATTCTAGGGTTCTTTGTCTAGCAAGCCAAGCACTCTAGTTACTTCTTGGTTGAGGTAGGAGCTCAAGGTAGAGGCCTTCGGGTGGATCTTTCTTCGGCAAAGAGAAGACGAGGAGGAGGAGCCGTCTACACCACTCCAAGGAGCAAGCAAGAAGGAGAACCACAACAAGAAGAGAAGGAGTTCAAGATCTAGGTATAACCATCTAACCTCGTAGCTAGAACTTGCAGTTACTTTGTTAGTTTTTGTTTAGCAAAGATCCTCATTTTTTAGTCCATGTTACTTACTGTTAAAAATCCATTTTTTACCTATTCCGCCTCCCCGTAAGCACCGGGGTGGATAACGTGGACTTACACCTCAGAAGCCAGTGTTCGGAGAGGGAGGAGAATCTCAATTGAAAGAGAAGTTGGATAAGGTTTATTCCTTCAAAAGGGACAATGCCCGTAAAATATTCAAGGATGCCCTAAGAAACGATCTACAATTGCCAGAATCAAAAATACCTCAAGAAGCGAATATGACCGACGACCCTAAATATTGCCCCTATCACAGAGTGATAGGTTATGCCATTGAGGACTGCTTCATTTTCAAAGATTGGGTCGAAAAGCAATACAAGGCAGGAGAGATTGAACTGTCTAAAGGCGTGTTAGCAAACAATCAAGCTGCGACCGCCAATTTCATACAAACAGAGACCGATGCCCTTCGGGAACCTGCTTCTCTCAGTCATCTGCCTTTCTCTGAAAAGAGAGGACCAAGGCAACAAGCCAAAAGCCCAACGAGCAACATTACAAATGAAGCAGTAGACAGGAACATAACCCATACAGTCTACATGGTGAAGCCCAGAAGAACAAGTCCTTCGACGCCTCATACCCATGACAATGATGTGGTTGTTGCTACCCAACACCGACTCGTTCTAGATGATGAAGAGCCTGCTCAGGCCATTAGGCCAAAAGAGCTCATGGATCCTGAGGAATCGAGCTCAGGCAGTAAGAATGACCCGGTTATCATGCCTAGAACTATAGAGCAAGCGTTATTCCAATGGATTCAAAAGCAGCTTCAGGACAGCGACGAGAAGTTGGCTAAGGTCTATTCCAAAGTCGACGAGCTGACAAACATCGTGGCAGATCTCAAGACCCAAGTCGCCCGATTGCAATTACAGAAAATCAAAATTTAGTTCATGAGCCAGAGATTGATATCCTAAAACAGCCAACCGACACTCCCTCCAGCCCAAGAGCGGAACACCTTTGCGAAAAACGGCCGCGATCAGCTTCCAATCCCTCCGATACGTATAGTGAATGGGGTAAGCGGGCAGCAGGCGAACCAAAGACTGATCGGCCTCGAGGACCAACATCAGGAAAGGCACTGCCTCTAATGGAGAGAAGAAAGAAAGTATACTCCTTCAGGAGGGACGAAGTCCGCAAAATATTCAAGGACGCCTTGGACAGCGGTCTGCCACTGCCTATTCAAAAGAGGCCACATGAAATGAACATGACTAACGATCCCATATACTACCCATATCATAGGATGGTGAGTCATACCATTGAAGACTGCTAATTTTTCAAAGATTTGGTAGAGAACCAATACAAGGTTGGGAAAAACCTACCGTCCTCGGATGAACCGACAAACCACCAAGTTACGGTCATAAACTCAACCCCGCCAAGATAAAAGTTCAAGAGGCTTGGATAAGCAGACAACAAATGACCACCATGTCGTTAAACTGGGGACACTCGACAACCACGCCGTTAAACTGGGACCAATTGACCACCACGTCGTTAAACTGGGAACAATCGACAACCACGTCATTAAACTGGGACCAATTGACCACCATGTCGTTAAACAGGGAACACACGACCCCTAAGTCGTTAAACTGGGAATGTAAAAAATGTGTAAATAAAAAAAATATGTAAAAAAAAGAGCCGAAATGATGGGGCAATTTGCAATAAAAATCAGCGAGTATAATAAAAATGAAAATAAACAGCCGAAATGATGGGGCAACCGCGAATAAACAGCCGAAATGATAGGGCAATCGTGACTTTCGCGGTAAGGAAAGCTGAGATGGTGGAGCAATCGCGGTAAAAAATACTTCAAATTCCTAAACGGAGAATGATGAGTCGCTCATGGTACCATATTCCAGTGCAGCGATGCAGACGCCAACCAAAATCCAAATCCCTAAATTCCCAAACGGCGAATGATGAGTCGCTCCAGGTACCATATTCTAGTGTAGCGATGCAGAAGACAACCAAAATCTAAATCCCTAAACCTCCAAACGGCGGATGATGAGTCGCTCCTGGTACCGTATTCCAGTGCAGCGATGCAGACGCCAACCAAAACCCAATTTCCCAAAATTCTCTCAGCCCTACGGTTGGTCCCCAAATTGACTGCCGTATACAATCCATAGGCTCAAATAATTCTCATCACACCCATACCCCACCGCAATCACCAGTCCAGCGGCCGGTCTCCGCCCTTGGAATTATGCTCCATTTGGGAAGACCCACTCATGTGTCCTCACGATACATGAGGAGAACAAAACATACGGGATCCTCACGACTCGTAAGAAAACACCTTTGTGGGATCCTTACGATCCACAAAGGAAAAACACACTTGGGAGTCCCCACGACTCCGAAGGAGAAAATGCACTTACTAGATCCTTTCGACTCGTAGGGGGAAAATGCTTTTATGAGACCCTTACGGCTCATAAAATTGAAAAACCCTAGGTGATAGGGACCTAAAACTGTCTCCTAAGCCATCGCTCCCCAACAGAAAAAGGCAAATGATGACTTGCTCCTGGCACCTGTGCTCCAGTGTTAGCAACGCTGATGCCGACCCCAACCCTAAAATTCCAAACTTCCGATCCAATAGACCCCTAAGTCGTTAAACTGGGAGCAGATAACCTCTAAGTCGTTAAACTGGGAATAGATGACCCCTAAGTCATTAAACTTGGAACAGATGACCCCTAAGTCGTTAAACTAAGAACGAAGGAAATCCCCTCACGGTAAATGATGATTCACTCCTGGTACCATATTCCAATGTAGCGGTGCCGATGCTAAACCAAAACTAAAATCCCCAAATCCTCTCATGGCAAATGATGATTCGCTCCTGGTACCATATTCCAGTGTAGCGATACTGATGTCAACCCAAATCACATAAAATCAGCAAGTCAACTTCAACTCTGACACCGCAGAAAGCAAAGCAAGTCATATCCAATCCCTGACACCGCAAGAAGCAGATCAAGTCATATCAAGCACCGACCGTCCAAGTCGCAAAAAGGGCAGCAACGACCTCCCCGTCGGAATTATGCTTTGACTCGGAATCAAGTCAACCAACGACCTCCCCGTCGGAATTATTCTCCGACTCCGAATCAAGTCAACCAACGACATCCGCGTTGGAATTATGCTCCGACTCGGAATCAAGTCAACCAATGACCTCCCCGTCGGAATTATGCTCCGACTCGGAATCATGCTCCGAGTCGGAATCAAGTCAACCAACGACCTCCCCGTCGTAATTATGCTTCGACTCGGAATCAAGTATGTTAGTTATATGTATGCCCTAGAGGCCATTATTATACATGTGATGTATATTATAGTGGATGCTTGGACATATATAGGGAGGACTTTCTTGCTCAACATGATAGTATGCTATCTGGTAGCTCTTTATCTTAACATGTACACTTATTGTCTCTCTATTACATGTTGATAAAGCCCTTAAGATGAGTACTTGACTACCAGGATTATGATGCAGATCATACTAGTGGGGCTGGGGTAGTCAGTAAGTACATCCTTCAAATGTTCCTAGACGTGGGAGTATCGAGACGGGGCATCGATATTCCAGAGTAGACTAGCGTATACACTTCTCTACCTATATGATGGGCGATGAATGATCCCATATCCATTGGTGTTTGACATCAGAGATGGTATACGGGTGCTCAGTGGAGACTAGGTACACTGAACGGACTCGCCGAGAACTCCTAGATGGTATTATTCTTATCGTCAGATAGCAATTCTCTGGTGACACTGGTAAAGGTTAGTCTGTCGACCCGAGATCGTCATAAAGTTTTGTGTGATTCCCACTGTGCTTTGATTTCCACCTTACCACATTCAAGAGATCGTGCAAAATGGTGGTTTTTTGGTACAGTCCCGAGTCACATGTAGGCAATGAGCGATAGGAGGGGATTTCGTCTCTCCCGGTATTGGGGGTTGATGTTGCGCTATGCTTGATTGGCCATAACAGGAAATCCTTGTCCAGGGTTGCTGAGATTTACTGGTAAGTGTTATCAGTAGTTTCTCGAACCGTTATAAGCCTCACATCGGCATGACTTATCAGGCTATTGGGGTCTGACGGTATACCACCCCAGGCTATGATATGCGACATATCAGACGAAGAGACCGGACTGTACGTTAGTGTTAATTGATGGATTCACAGGAGTATGAGCAGGCTTGCTTGTTGATCTTCTGATCGCTCAATACCCGGGTGGCCGTTACGTTTAGCAGACCGCTTGCGGCTTGTGGGTGACCGATATGATCACCACCTACTGCCGGCGTATTGATGAGTCTTTAGAGTCCTACACAGAGGTTTCCTGGCTCAAGCGAAACGAAGTAGGAGAACATATTTGATATGTGCGGTACCTAGATTAATACGAGTATGTGATACCGTTTTCTATTCTCGCGATATGTGATATCGGTCGGTTATATGTGATATAGCCGGGCTGTCGAATCAAGTGTTTATTCGATAAGTTGATACATTTGATATTAGTCGGTTGTATGTGATATAGCCGGATTATTAAATCAAGTGTTGATTTAATAATTTAATGTATAATTATATATTTGATATATTAACTTACATTAACTAATATTAGCTCACTTAAGATTTCTTTTTCTCACTAGTGTACACTTAGTATATATGTGATATATATTAATGAACATCTTTTGTGTCATGCTTGATGCCACATGCTACATGGGTGTATGAGACTCACACCATGCAAATAATAATGAAGGGTTTTATTTATTTAAAGTAAATCAAAATTAGTAGGAAATTAGTCACATGGTTGATGCTTAGTGGAAGCTTGTAGAACCCATTGGCTTAGTCCACTAATTTGGTCTCACTCTAGATATTTATTAACCTAACCATTATTGTTGGCCATGGTTTAGTCTCTACGTGAGTTGGTATATGATACTAACTCACCCATGGCTGCTATTCTCACTTATTATTCTATTCACACTTCATCTTCTTCCTCATCTCTAAGAGCTCTCTAGTTTTTTAGGAGGTGAGGAAAATTAGTGAGAAAAATATTTCTAAAGTGAGCAAAATTCCTACTTCATCAACCTCTTCTCTACTAGCCATTTAGATTGGGTTGTTTCTTCACTAGTTCATCACTTAGTGAAGAGATAGCTTGAGTTAGTGTCTCTTCAACGTAGATCATCTTCGGCCTCGAAGACTTCAAGCAAGCTTGTTAATTTCACCTTGTGGAGCCTCACTAGAGTCCGGGAGATCACTACTAGGAGCGAAGGGACTACTACATGGAGCTATTGAAGTGAAGGACCGGTCTACAAAGGTTGTATTCCTTGTTCACTTAGATATAAAGATATTTACATTCTCGTTTCGTCTAATTCTCTAGTTAAGATTCTAGGTTAGGGTTCTTTAGTGCGCCATTTTTTAAAAAATGGCATGGTCGATGCATCCCGAAACCCAGCGGCGACCTAGGAAACCCAGCAGTGGTATCAGAGCCATGCTAGAGAATTAGACAATGTTTGTAGAATTACGAAACCGAAACAACTCCGAAACACCCGATACAAAAACACAGTCTCTGTCGAAATTTTTAAGGTGTCTAAATTTTTTTTAAGCAATTGCAGAATGTTATATGAGATGTAGCATGAACACCACAGAAAACTTAGCCCCCCTAGCCGGATTTTGGCCGGCCATATAAAGCTTAAAACCGGCCTGCTCAGTTTTTAACTGAGTTTTGGGTTGAATTTTTTATGGTGTTCCAGTCTCTGGGTTTTGGTGTTTCAGGTGTTGCTTGTTTTTACAGAAAGTGCATGTGATGTTATCTTTAAGTAAAGGCAATTCGGAGTGTTTTGTAGTCATAATTCTAACAACTTTTCGGGTTATTTAGACGACGTTAAAAAGTTTGAACGGATATCAATAACCCAATTTTTCCCCCGCTGGAAATTTTCCAAGAGTTGGATTTTTCTAAGTTTAAGATCTTCAGAAAATTATGCAGGTGATTCTGTGGACCCTCTAGAAGAAAGAAACCCTAACTCTATTCTGTGACCGTCGGAACCGCCACTAAACCATAGGGTTTGTGGTAGTTCGGCGGCGCCATAGGTAAGGCAAGGGTTGACCCTTCTACGGTTGGTCCATAGGTGCTGTAGCATGTTCTGGGTAATTTTTAAACCCAGCTCAAGTGTTGAGCTTTTTGGGAAATTTTGGGTGATTGTTGATTCGATCGAAAAGTTTAACATCATCTAGCTATCTGTCATTGTGATACAATACTTGGAATCCACAATATTTAGTTTTGTGAAAACTAATTTGAATTTTATAAATCTAGCAATTTAGTCTCATTTGATCGGTTGCCACGAGATTTTGATGCGGATCAAAATTCCGTCGCAATCACGTAGCGTACGCGGATACTCGCTGGGTAACCTTACTAGATAGCCATGCCCCATAGCCCCGACCAAGTGACTGTAGCAGAACCCCGTCGCCAAAAGCATTCGTTCGGGTGCTCGCGGCCGCGGTGTTCCGCCTAAGTGCACTTCGTCGACGGTATCGGGGGTGCGGCCGTCTACTAAAGTTTCCGACGAGCATTCGATCAGGTTGTGGGGAATCTTGTTGAATTACCCGACTGGTTATTGGAAAGTGTTTTCAATATCAAGACTAAAATGCGGGGTTTATAATTGTTAGGCATGTGATGTCTAAGGAATTCATTTGGTTAGACATGAAATCCAAAGTATATGATACATTGGGTTTATGATGTCTAAGGTGGTTGCGGATTCCAATTGTTGTAGTTTTTCACTTTTTTTCCTGCGACCGTAAGTGTAATATATGGTGTATCGCCGGTTTCATTGCTATATGTCAATGACAATTAGGATACGCATATTTACTTACGTTGATGACATGTGATGTTATGTGTTGCTGTGATATGTTATATTGGATCGTCGTGTTTTGAATAGCCGTGTTTTTTTTTATGTGAGATGAGAGTTTTTCATTTTCATTCATGTAAAAGCTTGTATGTAATATTCTTTTATTGGGACACTTCCGGGTTGAGGATGATATCACCATTGATGTATATTATTTACTTTTCCGCATTAGGATAGACCCAAGGAGGAGAGCACAAGTAACCGAGTTCTAGGGTCCAGTGGGAGACCATCTCGAGAAGTTGAGACCGGGTCTCCTAACTCTAGAATTGGTTGGGTTGCTTGCTGCTCTCGTAGGGGTCTAGAGATGTGGGTTTGGCTATTCATTGCGACCATGGAATCCGCGTTTTTTATTGGCTTAATTAAAACACGGAATTCCTAGTATATCCAATATTTAATATGTGTTCTTCTGCTGCTGATATTCTGTGATGTGATCACTTGATATTCTGAGACGAATGATTATATTATATATATGATATATAATAAATATTGCTTCTTTCATTTCTTCTGTGATGCTTAGGAAGCATATAATTGATGGGACTTCATTAATAAGATTAATGAAATAAAAGAAACCTAAAGATGTTGCAGAATCTTGTTTTAAAAACTGGTAGCTCTAGTTCTTGCTTTGCATAGCGGTATTCCTTGAAGAATATCCAGCACCTTATTCGATAAGGAAAGAGCCGAGATCCCTTCACCGGGAGTGACCTCTTTAGCAAAACTGGCAGATGCTACAACCCACTCGGTGTTGTCTTTTGATTGCTTTTTTTAGTTCATGCTTTGCATTGAGGTATTTGTGAAATATCCAGCACCTCATTCGATGAGGAAAGAGCCGAGATCCCTTCACCGGGAGTGACCTCTTTAGCAAAACTAACAAAAACCTAAAAAACACTCATTTTCAAAATCACTCGATTCTACAACGATATCAAGTTCATTACGCAAAAGGTTTTCTTAAAAACCTGTCGTAGCCCTCCGTCATTTTAGATAAGTATTACTTAGTATTCGTGCTACGTTTGTTGGCCTCCGTCAAGGTGTGGTGTGTGGTAGCTAATTAGTGCTTATCCGCAACATAAGAATTAGGGTAGTCGTGCGACTTTGTTAGCCTCCGTCAAGGGTCGTGCGGGTGGGTTTAATTCAATCATGAAATGTACGAGTTGAACTTTACTAGCAGCCTATGGTTTGTTGGCCTCCGTCAAGGTCATAGGACACTAGGGGAAAAATATTATCGGGAATTTCAAGTGTTGAAATTTGCAATGAGATTGCATACCTTCTATGAGATAGTTGGATCCCGATACCCACTGCGAGTAAGAGTTACTCCTGAAAGAGTTTTACACATTACAATTAGCCGATCAACTAGGTGTCTAGAAAGGTGTTAACGGGGTTACGCCCCTGGGAAAACGAGGTTTATTTTAATTAGGTCCGTGCGAAATTACGGGGAACCTCCCTCAAAGTACCGACACTGGCCTGGCCGAAAGATTGGCGAACTTGTAGGGTGTAATTAATCCCGGCTAGTCTTACCTTTTAGAGTTTGAAGGAAGATTTGATAAAAACAGTGGGAGCCATCCTGATTAGATAAAATAATAACCAATATGATCTTGCAAGAGCATACGCTGAGTGTTTTCTTCTCTCTTTGTCCTGGTAGCGATCATGTCATGCCTTAATCAAGATAATAATATGGATGCATTGACCGAACCTGCTTATTATACTGAGCTGGGGAATGTTGGTTCCTCTCTATCTTATAATTGTTATAAGTCCGAGAAGGAAATAGGGGAATATCCGGATTCCTACGCGACCCAAACGAGGAATAAGCATGTTGATGCATATTCTTTGGGTGTGTTCATTACCAAGAACTGTTTCTCAGTATTCTCTATGTCCTAGGTATGAGATACTGGATTAGGATCCCATATATGTAATCTGTTACATGGGCTACAGAAAGGTAGAGAACTGAGAATGGGTGATATGTCTCTAAGTGTTAGAAAATGGTGCAATTGTTGCAGCCAAATCAGTTGGCAAATATCATCTTATATTACCAAATGGTAAATACATTGATTCTGAACGAATGTTATTACATACCGAACCTGATATAGAACATTACATCAGATTCTTTATTAAGTTAAAGAAGGATATAATTATGTATTGGAGGATAATGTTGTGAACATTTTCCTGAATCAAGAGTTGATTGGATCAGGCACGTTATATAATGGCATACACGTTCTAAATCAAACCACAGTTCAAAGTATATAGAACACACACAAGAGGAGTAGTTCAGAAATGAATGAATCCTTCTTGTGGCATTATAGACTAGGTCATATCAATGCGACACAACTAGCTAAGTTACATAAGGATAAAAATTAGAATCTGTTCGAATTTTCATCTTATGATACTTTCCAGTCTTGTCTCAAAGGTAAAATGACCAATACTCCGTTTACTGGAAACAGAGAAAGAGTTACTAAACTTTTGGGACGCATACATGGTGATGTATACGATCCTATGTCTACAAATGCCATGGTTAGTTCTTTGTACTTCATTACATTCATCGACGATCTCTCAAGATTCGGACATGTATTCCTATTGAAACACGAGTCTGAAACTTTTGAGAAATTCAAGGAATATAAGCTTGAAGTTGAGAACCAGACGGGTAGAAGTATTAGGCCCTTTTATGTGATCGAGAAGGAGAATACTTACGCATGGAGTTCCTGGAGTTTCTAAACAGGGAATAGGATTCTCTCTCAGCTTACTCCTTCGTATACACCATAGCACAACGGTATATCGGGGCTGAGGTTTCACGCCCTATGAGATATGGTGCGCTCTATGATGAGTAATGCTGAGTTGCCTGTTTCCTTTTGGAGGCTATGCACTTGAGAAGCTGCATACCTATTGAATAGGGGTTCCATCTAAATTAGTGCCTACCACTCCATATGAGATATGGTATGGGAAGAGACCATATCTTAAACGAGTTAAGATACGGGGTTGTCGGCCTATGTTGAAAAGCAAAACCCGGACAAGCTCGAGGCAAGGTCAGTTCTGTATAAGTTTGTTGGATATCCTGAACATTTGCGAGGGAATATCTTCTACCACACTGAGGAGCAAAAGATGTTTTGTTTATCAGCATGCCACCTTTTTAGAAAAGGAATTTCTTATGAAGAAATTAGTAGTCATGAGGTAGAACTGGAAGGAGTTCCAGCTGGACAAACTAACAGCTGATGATTTGGTGAAACCAAAGGATTCAATAGTCTCCGACGAACCTCAGCCTCTCCGTGAATCTGGTAGGGTTCCTCATCCACCTAAGAGATACTACGGTTTCCTCGGTGACGGTGGGAGCGAGGATTGCATCATGGTAGATGATGACCTAACCAGGTTCAGGCAGGCCATCATGAGCGGGGACTCTGTGAAATGGTTGGATGCTATGCAATCAGAGATGAAATCCATGAACACCAACAAAGTATGACTTTGGAAGTTGCACCTGAAGGGGTAAGACCCATCAGGATCAAATGGATCTTGAGAAGATTCTTGGTGTAAATGGAAAAGTTGAGACTTTCAAAACTAGACTTCTAGCAAAAGGCTATCGTCAATAACCAGGTATGGTTTATGACGAAATATTTTCTCCAGTGGCTATGCTTAAGTCCATCAGGATTAGAGCACGGATCGCGGAGTTGGAACATCTGTTTTGATGTGGCAGTCAAAGAGTTTGACTTCATCAAAAAGGTAGATGAACCTTGTATATACAAGAAGGTTGTAGAGAGTAAGGTTGTCTTCCACGTATTGTACGTAGATGACATACTCTTGAAAGGAAACGGTTTCCTATGCTACACTTGGTCAAGATCCACTTATCACGATGATTCTCCATGGAAGATCTGGATGATACCTACTACATCTTGTGGATTATGATCTATGGTGATAGATCTAAGTGGATGTTGGGAGTGTCCCAAATCCATGTACATTAACACCATACTAAAGGGGTTTAGTATGGAAGATTCTAAGCATGGTGGTTCGCCCAGTTACTCTGGAATCACTCTTCCCAAAAAGATGTCTTCCAAGACTGATTTGGAGAGAGCTCGCGTGCAAGGGATAACCTATGCTTCGGAAGTAGGATCTATCATGTATGCAATGTTATGTACCGGACCAGATGTAGCTAAATCACTAGGTGTAGCGATCAGGATTCAATCGGATCTTGGGAGAATCACTGGACAGCTGTGTGGGACATTCTTAAGTACTTGAGAAGCACTAAAGAAATGTTCTTGGAGTTTGGTAAAGGTGAACTCCAGTGGGAGTCCTTTACCAATTCTAGCTTCCAGAGTGATAAGGTCGACTAAATGTCAGTCTCGGGCATTGTCTTTACCCTCAGTGGAAGGATGGTATGTTGGAAGAGTTCCAAGCTAGATACCATGGCAAACTAGACGATAAAGGCTGAATACATCGCTACCAACGATGCTACCAAAGTGGATGTCTGGATAATTCTTGTTTATCAGATGAACATGGTTCCTACCATTGAGCGTCCAATAACTGTTATTGTGACAACAATGGAGTTATGGCTTTGGCCTAAAAACACCGGTCCCATCATCCATCCAGACATATTCTGAGCACAGTATCACCTGATCAGGGAGATGGTTGATCTCCAAGAGATCGAGGTAAGGAGAGTTGACGCGAAGGATAACACGGCGGATCCACTCACATAAGCCTTTCCCTAGAAAGACTTTTATGGGGCGTTGGGTACGAGATACAACAACAAATGGCCTTAGTGCAAGTGGGAGATTGTTAGTTATATGTATGCCATAGAGGCCATTATTATACATGTGATGTATATTATAGTGGATGCTTGGACATATATAGGGAGGACTTTCTTGCTCGACATGATAGTATGCTATCTGGTTGCTCTTTGTCTTAACATGTACACTTATTGTCTCTCTATTACATGTTGATAAAGCCCTTAGGATGAGTACTTGACTACCAGGATTATGATGCAGATCATACTAGTGGGGCAGGGGTAGTCGGTAAGTACATCCTTCAAATGTTCCTAGTCGTGGGAGTATCGAGACGGGGCATCGATATTCCAGAGTAGACTAGCTTATTCGCTTCTCGACCCATATGATGGGCGATGGATGATCCCATATCCATTGGTGTTTGACATCAGAGATAGTATACGGGTGCCCAGTGGAGAATGGGTACACTGAACGGACTCGCCGAGAACTCCTAGATGGTATTATACCTATCGTCAGATAGCAGTTCTCTGGTGACACTGGTAAAGGTTAGTCTGTCGACCCGAGATTGTAATAGAGTCTTGTGTGATTCCCATTGTGCTTTGATTTCCACCTTACCACGTTTAAGAGATCGTGCAAAACGGTGGTTTTTGGGTACAGTCCCGAGTCACATGGAGGCAATGAGCGATAGTGGGGGATTTCGTCTCTCCCGGTATTGGGGGTTGATGTTGCGCTATGCTTGATTGGCCATAACAGGAAATCCCTGGCCAGGGTTGCTGAGATTTAATGGTAAGTGTTATCAGTAGTTTCTCGAACCGTTATGAGCCTCACATCGGCATGACTTATCAGGCTATTGGGGTCTGACGTTATACCACCCCCAGGCTGTGATATGCGACATATCAGACGAAGAGACCGGACTGTACGGTAGTGTTACTTGATGGATTAGCAGGAGTATGAGCAGGCTTGCTTGTTGATCTTCTGATCGCTCAATATCTGGGTGGCCGTTACATTTAGCAGACCGCTTGCGGCTTGTGGGTGACTGATATGATCACCACCTACAGCCGACATATTGACGAGTCTTTAGAGTCCTACACAGAGGTTTCCTGGCTCTAGCGAAACGAAGTAGGAGCACATATGTGATATGTGCGGTACCGAGATTAAAACGGGTATGTGATACCGTATTCTATTCTCGCGATATGTGATATCGGTCGGTTATATGTGATATAGCCGGGCTGTCGAATCAAGGGTTGATTCGATAAGTTGATACATTTGATATTAGTCGGTTGCATGTGATATAGCCGGATTATTAAATTAAGTGTTGATTTAATAATTTAATGTATAATTATATATTTGATATATTAACTTACATTAACAAATATTATCTCACTTAAGATTTCTTTTTCTCACTAGTGTACACTTAGTATATATGTGATATATATTAATGTACATCTTTTGTGTCATGCTTGATGCCACATGCTACATGGGTGTATGAGACTCACACCATGCTAATAATAATGAAGGGTTTTATTTATTTAAAGTAAATCAAAATTAGTAGGAAATTAGTCAAATGGTTGATGCTTAGTGGAAGCTTGTAGAACCCATTGACTTAGTCCACTAATTTTGACTCACTCTAGATATTTATTAACCTAACAATTATTGTTAGCCATGGTTTAGTCTCTACATGAGTTAGTATATGATAATAACTCACCCATGGCTGCTATTCTCACTCATTATTCCATTCACACTTCATCTTCTTCCTCATCTCCAAGAGCTCTCTAGGTTTTTAGGAGGTGAGGAAAATTAGTGAGAAAAATATTTCTAAAGTGAGCAAAATTCCTACTTCATCAACCTCTTCTCTACTAGCCATTTAGATTGGGTTGTTTCTTCACTAATTCATCACTTAGTGAAGAGGTAGCTTGAGTTAGTGTCTCCTCAACGTAGATCATCTTCGGCCTCGAAGACTTCAAGCAAGCTTGTTTATTTCACCTTGTGGAGCCTCACTAGAGTCTGGGAGATCACTACTAGGAGCAAAGAGACTACTACACGGAGCTATTGAAGTGAAGGACCGGTCTACAAAGGTTGTATTACTTGTTCACTTAGATGTAAAGATGTTTACATTCTAGTTTCGTCTAATTCTCTAGTTAAGATTCTAGGTTAGGGTTCTTTAGTGCGCCAAATTTTTAAAAATGGCATGGTCGATACCTCCCGAAACCCAGCGGCGACCTAGGGAACCCAGCAAAGTCAACCAATGACCCCCCCATCGGTATAATGCTCCGACTCGGAATCAAGTCAACCAACGACCTCTGCTGTGGAATCATGGTTCGTCTTAAAGTGTACCCCGTGTCGAAATCATGCTTCGCCTTGGAGCACTTGCTTTCCTCTTCGGAATTATACTTCGCCTGGGAATTGACCTCTGCGTCGGAATCATGCTTCGTCTCAGAGTGTACCCCGTGTCGAAATCATGCTTTGCCTCGGAGTATCTGCCTTCCCTATCGGAATTATACTTCGACTCGGAATCAACCTATGCATCGGAGCTATATTTCGTTCAGAATGTATGCCCTGTACCGGAACTAAGCTTCGTCTCACGATACGCCTGTCCCGTGTCAAAATTATGCTTTGCCCCGGAACCCTGCGTCGAAACTACGCTTCGTCTCAGAATATTTGGAATGATGCTCCGCTCTTCGGAATTATGCTCCGATCACCGGAATTATGCTCCGCTCGTCGGAATTATGCTCCGATCCTCGGAATGATGCTCCAATCCCGGAATTATGCTCCGTTCGTCGGAATCATGCTCCGATCTTCGAAATGATGCTCCGATCCCGGAATTATGCTCCGCTCGTTGGATTTATGCTCTGATCCCTAGAATTATGCTCCGCTCCTTGGAATTATTTTCCAATCCCCGGAATGATGCTCCACCCCTGGAATGATGTTCCACCTCGAAGTCCAACTCCCCACGAACAAGATCCATCAATTTCATGCACACAAACCATACACGCGGTGTGCATTTATTGATAGGGGCACTTTGTTGGGGTCAAAAATTACAGCCCGGTTGACCAAGTCAAAGTTAAAGTCAACCCCAAGCCAGGTGGGCCCAAACCCAAGTCAAGTGGGCCCATACCCAAGTCAAGCCACGTGGCCGGCCTACCCAATGCCAAAATGAAAATTATGTAATAAATAATTTTGATGTAATTTTTATGAATAAATGTAAGAAAATGGACATAAAGCCAAATTTTTGTAAAACCCATGGCTCATGTGCAAAAGAAATAAGCACATGAGGTATGGGATGGGAAAAATGCCATTTTGTAAAGCCCAAGGGGCTAAGTGTAAACTTGTAAGCTTATATAAGGCAACATGACGATGAAATAAAAAAGGAGAATGCATTCCCCATCAAATCTCTAGGGTTTGTGCCTCCATCCTCACTCTCTCAAGCTCTTCCTCTTCATTTTCCAATTAAATCAAGAGCATAGCTCTTTTTTTCAAAACTAAATAAAGTTTCACCATAAACCCACTGAAGAGAGTTTAACTCTCATATCCGATAAAAAAAAGATTTTCGCTACCTTCTTCTCCCTCCTCAAGATCCAATTTGAGAGAGGGAGAAGAAGGGAAATCCACCTCCCAAGACTCCATCAAGAGAAGAATAGGGGTCGCTTTTCATCATCCAAGATCTAAATCTTGGAGTTTCAAGAGAACCCAATTTGTGTTTCTTCTCAAAAGAGAAAGGCGAAAATCTTTTGGAGTTTAACTCCACAATAAAAATTCCTTTGGTGTTTAACTCCACAATAAAAAAAATTTAGGAGTTTAACTCCAAATAAAATTGTTTTGGGAGTTTAACTCTAAATAAAATCTTTTGGAGTTTAACTCCATTTTTTAAAAAAGAGTTAAAAAAAAGTTTTGGAGTCTTCTGAGGGAGTTCCCTTCCCTCACATGGGGGAGTGGGAGCTTTCCCCTCTCACGTGAAGGGGAGGCTCCCACTTAGTGGGAGCCCCTACTCCCTCTCATGTGTGGGGGAGGCTCCCACACACTAAGTGGGAGCCCCTGCTCCCCCTCGCGTGAGGGGGAGGGAGCTCCCACTTAGTGGGAACTCCCTACTCCACTTCACATGAGGAGGTGGCTTCCACATAGTGGGAGCCCCTCCCCCCTCTCACATGAGGGGGAGGGAAGCTCCCATTCAGTGGGAGCTTCCTCTTAAGAAAAAAATAATAATAAATAATTTTTTTTGTTTTTGGAGTTTAACTCCGTATAAAATTTTTAGGAGTTGAACTCCATTTAAAATCTTTTGGTGTTTAACTCGATAATAAAAAAATATCTTTTGGAGTTTAACTTCACAATAAAAATCTTTTGGGAGTTCAACTTCACAATAAAAAAATCTTTTGGAGTTGAACTCCACAATAAAAATCCTTTTGGGGAGTTTAACTCCATATTAAATCTTTTGGAGTTTAACTCCCTATAAGAACTTTTGGGAGTTTAACTCCAAATTTTTTTTTTGGAGTTTAACTCCTTCAAAAAAAAATTTTGGAGCCCCCTTCGAGGGGGAGGTTCCCACCAAGTGGGAGCCCCTGCTCCATCTCACGTGAGGGGGAGGGAGCTCCCACTAAGTGGGAGTTTTTCCCCCCTCATGTGAGGGGGAGGCTCCCACTCCCTCACATGAGGGGGAGGGAACTCCCACCCCACTCCCCTTCACGTGAGGGGGAGGCTCCCACATAGTGGAAGCCCTTTTCCCCTTCACGTGAGTGAAGGGGGGCTTCACCTCCCTACAAAGTTTCTAGTGCAAGTGAAGTAAAGTGGATTTAGCGAGTAACTTGGTTCCGGCGAATATCGAAGCCAATTCCGGATCTCCCACGACGACACCCATTCCTTCCTAACCCTTTCTTTGAGCTTTCTAAACCGTAAGTCCCTCCCAAACTCCCTTTCTCTTTAATGGAATTTCATTTTTAATAAAAATCGGTAAAAGTGGAGTTATTACCGATATCATCTTTTCTAAAACCTATAACTACATTTTCCTTTATTATTTAGACAATCTAATTTTACCACTTCACTTATAATCTTAATACTAATATTTAGAATAAATTTTATCCAAGAATCTCATGTATCAATTATAATTGAACTTTTACATTAAAATACCTTGAACTTTGTTATCACATATTTCGACAAAATTGCTTAACAATATCTTTAGAAAAACTTCACGGGGTAACGACTTACCCCACACGCACACTTGGATCCATATAACGATGCCTCTTTTGTATGAATATTTCTTACGAAGAAAAATTTACAATAAAATACCACATAATTCTAAAACCGGATTTCTTTTAAAGCGATATTTCATTTCCTTTGCGATTATGCATCTACAACTCTCTTTAGGGGACCCGCTAACGGATGGTGTGGATTATCGCACATCCTTGGGCTAGTAGAGCGAGATGCAGACCTCCTTACGGAGCATTCGATCTCGAAAGGATTTAAATACGTTTTTAAGAAATACGAATTTTCTAAATAAAATAAAATTATTTTTAAAATTAAAATTATATAAAAATTTAAATCTATATTTTCAAAATATAATGAATTTATATTTTTCTAAAAAAATGAAAGATTAACAAATGTCAATTAAATGTCATCAAGATACCAAAAATGGCAAGTTTTTCAGTAAAATACCATGAACTTTCCAAATCTAAGTATTTATCATTAAAATACCCCAAATACTTAAAATCCATACTCAAGTAAACCCTAAGTAATACTAATCACCCTCGAGGTTTACTTTTTAACTATATTTAAATATTTTTCATAAAACCCCTTCGAGTTATATAAAAACAATATTTTAAGGACTTTAGTAAATATAGGTTTAAGCGGGATCAATTCTCTGGAGCCTCAAGGAGAAGGAGAAAGTGAGTGCTTGCCTATTTAATATAGACAACTTAACGGAGTTATCAATGATAATTGTCTTGGAAAAAGACACAAATCCTGCCGTCCATGTGCAGCAGTTACCGATGACTCCCGAACCTAATTCAAGAGCTAAATCTGTTTACAAGTGTCTGACTCAGTCTGAGACCAATTCAAACCTGAATCTAAAATCAAACATGAATACTTGATCATGAACATGAATACTCGAATCCAAACATCAATATCAAACATGTATACTTGACCTGACTTGACCGAACCATGATTTTAACTTGACTTGACTACTTGAATACATGACTATATCCTGAACATGAATAATTGAACATTTTGTATCCATGGTTTCAGAAAGACTTGTAAATATAATCTATATAATACATTACGCGGGGATAAAGGGGTAGATTGGTACGGAACGTATATCGTGGCACGAGAGGTCACTTAAAAGACACCTACATGAATTCACGTGCCGTTGTCCCGTGGGTTATGATGGGGCCTTGTACTACATGTTACCATAGTCCATGGGGTAAGGCAGACTCCTTTCGTATACATGAATACCTTCTTTATCAAGCAATAAAAAACCACGTTAGAATAACTATCATATACCAGTGATCAATCATACATAACTTACCTGTTCATTTCACATTACTTGTTATATTCTCTTTCTTCTTTTGGGAGTTACCGAGCGCTAGTTCGCCGACGACATTCCTTTCTATTTTTTTCTTTGGAATGTTCGTCAGGAGGACCAGACTCTCAAGAGATCGAGCCTAGCTAGGAGGACTTGGACCAGCTCACCACTCAGCCCGACTACTAGTTCACCTGCACTTTCATTTTGTATGCCATTGTTTAGGCACTGCTTTACTCATTGTATCTTTTCTTTTCAAACGGTTGTATGTGAAGATGAATGTAAATAAAGTTGCTGTTTTATTTTAATACTCTTGTCATTCTTATACATTTCTATATATTGCTTAATTACGCTTAACGCACTTATTTCTTAGTAAATACGTTGCGGCCTGCCACGTCACCGTTTCCGTCTGCTGGGAAGCGGGGCGTGACAGCTTTTTTTGGCGGCCCATGCAGGTCAGTTCTGCATGAAGTCTTAAGCAATATATCATAAGAATTATAAGAATCAGCAATAATACATTCCTTACATTTCTAATTTCTTGAATATATCCTAACCATTCCTTTTCTATCAAGGTAATGGATTCTCCGAACAACACCAGCACGAATGTCAACGGCAATACCCCACCGCCTACTCTACCACCACCACCTACCGTTGCAGCTCCCGTCAACGAGCAAACGGTACTACTTGAGGCTATCAAGAGCCTTTTGGAGGGTCGGCAGCAGCAGACTGCTATCCTCATGCACCGCCCCGAAGCCGAAGTATCCAGAGTCAAGCAATTTCGGGCACTGCACCCAAAACATTTCTCGGGGAAAGAGAGCCCACTGGAGGCGGAAGAATGGGCTCAAGCGATAGAAGATGATCTGGCAGCAGCTCAAGTTCCAGATATTGCATGGGTGAGAATTGCTAAGTTGCATCTAACTGACAATGCCAGAGTCTGGTGGAAGGCTGAGGAAAGCCGTCTCACCCAGCCAATTGAGTGGAAGACGTTTCGTGATCTGTTCGATGCGAAGTACTTCCCTGAGACTGCCCGTTTTGATATGGAGCGGCAGTTCATCCATCTACAACAAGGCTCGATGTGGGTCAAGTTTGTGGATGAATACGATGCTGAGTTTACTATGCTTAGCATGTAAGATATTGTCTCAATATTCAAATTCCTCATCTCACTCATTACACTGCTAACACAAGGTCGTAACAGGTTCGCCGCACACCTAATTCCTACTGCTGAGATCCGGATACGACGATTTCAGCAAGGGTTGGACCCGGAAATCCAAGCTGCACTCGTTATAGGGGATTTCCCAATCCATGAACTAGCTTTGAAGGCTTCCCGACGCTATGAAGCAGTTGTGAAAAAGAAGGGCATACCGCAGACTGCCGGTGTGAAACACCCTGCCACACAGATGACAGGAGGAGCCTCTTCTAGGCCGACTTTTGCACCCAGGAGACCGGGAGGATCATTTAATCGGTCCAGTCCAGACTTTTGTTTGCAAGAGGATGGGACACCTGGCGCAGGACTGCAGGCGTGCAAATGACCTATGTTTGATTTGTGACACATCCACTCACGTGATAGGAGCATGTCCATATCGTATCAACACAGCTCCAGCATCCAGACCAGTAATCACAGCCCCGCAGCGGCCAGCCATTCAGGTTCCTGCACCTCGCCTAGCTCTCCCTACACCAGCTCCATGTAGACCTCCTGCACAGCCTCAACGTCAATTCCATCAGGCATAGAGAAATATGCTTCAAGGGCAGAGAAACGTGTCCCAAGGACAAAGGAATATGCCTCCAGCAAGGAGGAATGTACAACGACGTCAAGCTTTCACAACGTCGGTCGAGGAGGTCGAAGCCACAGGACAATTCATCACTGGTAACTTCCCAATACTTTCAATTTTTCAATCTTTGTGTATCACTATAACTTTCTCCTATACCTAAACCTATCCCACACAACTTAGGTACAATCTTAGTAGCCTCCCTACCTACTCTAGCACTCTTCGACACTGGAGCATCACATTGCTTTATATCGCAACGGTTCGTCCGAACTCATGCGATTCCAGTTAAACCGCTCGTATCCAACTGGAATGTCAATTCAGGGAACGGTGTTCTAAAAGCAACTTTAGGATATGATCTGTGTCCCGTGGCCGTCTGCAGTAGAAAATTTTATGCATACTTTAAGGTGCTGGACATACCGAACTTTGATGTAGCCTTGGGAATGGACTGGCTGGGAACTTTCTTCTTTACCATCGACTGTCGCCAAAGGAAGGTAGTGTTCGAAATACCAGATCATCCAGTATTCTATTTCAAGAGGGGAGACCGTACCTTGGAACCTAGAATCTACAAAGCAAAACCAAAGAAGTAAGTGGTTGCAGCATTGCAAGCGGAAGAATCGAAGAAAGAGGTAGTTCGAGAGTTCGAGGATGTATTCCCGGAAGATATATCAGGTTTACCTCCCGATCGAGCTTTTGAATTCAGCATCGATTTACATCCTGGTGCGCAACCGGTAATCAAAGCTCCGTACCGGTTAAGTCCAAAAGGATTGAAGAAGATCCGCATTCAGTTGGCCAAACTCCTGAAGAAAGGTTGGATTCGTCCTAGTGCTTCAAGATGGGGATTTCCGGTATTACTCATGAAGTAGAAAGAAGGTCCATACAGGATGTGTGTAGATTATCGAGCTCTGAATGAAGTGACGATTAAGAACAAGTATCCACTACCGCGCATCGATGACCTTTTCGATCAGCTAAGTGGGTCTTGTGTATTTTCGAAGTTAGATCTTCGTTCGAATTATCATCAGGTGAAGGTCAAAGAGTCCGACATTCCGAAGACGGTCTTTAGGACTCGATACGGTCATTATGAATATCTTGTAATGCCATTTGGAGTGACCAATGCACCTGCCATCTTTATGAACCTGATGAACCAAGTTTTCCGAGAGTACTTAGACAGGTTCATTGTCATCTTCATCGATGACATCCTGGTGTATTCAAAGAATCAGAAAGAACACGCCGAGAACTTACGGATTGTCCTGGACACATTGCGACAACATCAGCTCTACGCCAAGTACAACAACCGTGAATTTTGGCTAGATCAAGTCGGATTTCTCGGATATATTGTTTCAGGCGAAAGAATCTCAGTAGATCCAGCTAAGGTGTCAGCTGTCAGCGAGTGGCCGACACCAAAGAGGGTGAAAGATATACGAAGTTTATTAGGATTAGAAGGATACTGCCGACGATTCATTGAAGGCTTCTCAAAGATTGCAGCACTCCTGACCAAGTTCACACGTAAAGATGAAGCATTCGTGTGGTCAGAAGCATGTGAAAGAACTTTTGTAGAACTCAAGTCCAGATTAACCTATGCTCCTATACTTGTAATACCGGATCAATCTGGAGGATTTGTTGTGCATTGTGATACGTCCAGTAAAGAATTAGGATGTGTTCTACACCAGCATGGAAAAGTTGTGGCCTTTGCATCAAGACAGCTAAAGTACATGAGCGCAACTATCCAACACATGATCTGGAGTTGGCAGCCGTCATCTTCGCACTTAAGATTTGGCGTCATTATCTTTTGGGAGTACGAGTAGGTATATACACTGACCACAAGAGTCTGAAGTATGTATTTACTCAAAAGGAACTAAACATGCGGCATAGAAGATGGTTAGAACTCATGACGGACTTCGACATCAACCTACAGTATCATCTTGGGAAGGTGAATATAGTTCCTGATATACTTAGTCGCCAGCCATTAGCAATGAACCTCATCGCTCAGTGGAAGCTACAACAAGAATTGCACGGATTCACAATCGAAGTAGTTATACCAGGTAACGCTTCATATTTGATGAACTTACAAGTTCAGTCCACTCTTGTCAATCAGATCAAGGCAGCTCCAGCAAATGATGCCAAGCTACAAAAGATCCGAGAACAAGTAGAAAGTGGACTTTGAGCTGCCTTCATCATCCATGAAGACGGATTCTTGAGATATGGAAGTCGATTATGTGTACCTATCGGCCCAGTTCAAGAAGAGTTGATGAAAGAAGCTCACAGCTCTCCTTATTCTGTGCACCTCGGTGGCATAAAGATGTACAAGGATTTACGACAACACTACTGGTGGCATGGAATGAAGCATGAAATAGCAAGGAGCGTAGCCAAGTGTTTGGTGTGTCAGCAAGTGAAGGCTGAATATCACAGAATTGCTGGTCTACTTCAGTCGTTACCAATCTCAGAATGGAAATGGCAGCACATTACCATAGACATCGTGACTGCCTTTCCTCGCAGTATGAAGGGTAACGACGCAATATGGGTTATTGTGGATCGACTCACCAAGTAGGATCACTTTATTCCATTTCGAGTTGGCCAATCAACCGAGACGTTAGCAAAGAAGTACATGGAGGTAAGTATAAGTCTAAAGTAAGATTTTAAGCTTCAAGATGTACTATATTTGATACCCATGAAATCATGCAAGAGATCGTGAGATTACATGGAGTACCTGTTTGGATCGTATCCGATCGTGATACAAGATTCCAATCCCAATTTTGGCAGAGTCTGCAAGCTAGCCTGGGAACGAGTCTGAATTTCAACATGGCTTATCATCCACAAACGGACGGACAGTCTGAGCGAATAATTCAAATTCTAGAAGACATGCTAAGAGCTTGTATATTAGACTTTGGAGGTTCGTGGGAAGATCACTTACACCTTGTGGAGTTTTCATACAACAACAGCTATCAAGCAAGTATTGGAATGGCACCATTTGCAGCACTCTACGGATGGAAGTGTCATTCACTGCTAAGTTGGGACGACGTCGGAGATCGTGAACTCTTTGGACCACAAATGATCGTGGAAACTGTGGACGTAGTTTACACGATCAGGGAAAGAATGCGCATAGCCCAAGACCGACAGAAGCATTGGGCATATGCAAAGCGTCGACATCTGGAGTTCCAACCTGGAGACCATGTTTTTATGAAGATATCTCCAAACCGAGGAGTGATCCGCTTTGGCATGAGGGGTAAGCTAAGTCCAGGATACATTGGACCATTCGACATACTCTAACGAGTTGGAGAAGTGGCATACCGTTTAGCACTACCACCCTCATTGGAAGGAGTGCACAACGTGTTCCACATATCCCAAATACGACAATAAGTGAGCGACCCCAGCCACATAGTTGATCACTCCGAGCTCACAGTACAGACTGATCTAAGCTGCGAGCAACAACCCGTTGAGATCCTGGACCAAAAGGAAAAGACATTATGGAACAAGGAAGTAAACTTGGTCCGAGTGATGTGGAGAAAGGATTCGCCAGGAGAATCAACATGGGAACGAGAAGAAGACATGCGTGCAAGATATCCTTACCTATTTGAAAATTAGTCCCTATGTAAATGTAAATTTCGAGGATGAAATTTTTATAAGGAGGGTAGAATGTAACGACTATAAAATCTTTGTACGGAAATTTTCTGTTAATATACAAGAAATGAGTTTTACAGCCTGAGTTTGAGTTGTAAGTTACTTTTGTTAAATAACAGCAAGAAACAACTTGTACCTCACAGGTAAATCCTTTGCACTGCTGTGACGTAGCCCCTATGTTTGATTCCTATCAGACAAAATTATTTTTTCTGATTTTTTTTAACTTTTTGGAAGCCTAAAAGATTGCACGTGCAATACACAGGTAAATGAAAAGTTCAGAAAAATTTTAAAAAAAAGGAAAATGGTTTAATTACTGAATTGATCAAGTGGCACAAATATCGAGGTAAATGCCTCGAGATCGACTGGCCAAACTCGCAATAAACCGGCACAGACGGTCGGATGAAGCCCAATGAAGCTCGTGCTTTGCACACTTATCTCATCAGCTACCCCTAACCCCTCTGCACTGTTTGATTTCCCTGCAATCAAACAGAGACCTTTCATTTCACAATTAAACACAATTTTAATGCTTTTAATCCACATTTTTAATTCCCAAACCCTAATTCTCCACTATAAATACCACCCCACACTTTGGCTCAGCACCATTCTGAAAATTCTAGCCAAAACTCTCTAAAAAGTTCCTAGTGCAAGTGAAGTAAAGTGGAGTTAGCGAGCAAGTTGGTTCTGGCGAAGATCGAAACCAATTCCGGAGCTCCCGCGACGCCACGACGACACCCTTTCCTTCCTAACCTTTTCTTTGAGCTTTCTAAACCGTAAGTCCCTCCCAAACTCCCTTTCTCTTTAATGGAATTTCATTTTTAATAAAAAAAAGTGGAGTTATTACCGATATCATCTTTTCTAAAACCTAACTCCATTTTCCTTTATCATTTGGACAATCTAATTTTACCACTTCACTTATAATCTTAATACTAATGTTTAGAATAAATTTTATCCAAGAATCTCATGTAAATCAATAATAATTGAACTTTTATATTAAAATACCTTGAACTTTGTTATCACATCTTTTCGACAAAATTGCTTAACAATACCTTTAGGAAAACTTCACGGGGTAACGACCTACCCTCCCCCCCCACACACACACACTTGGATCCATAGCACGATGCCTCTTTTGTATGAATATTTGTTACGAAGAAAAACTTACAATAAAATACCACATAATTCTAAAACCGGATTTCTTTTAAAGCGGTATTTCATTTTCTTTGCGATTATGCATCTATAACCCTCTTTAGAGGACCTGCTAACGGATGGTGCGGATTATCGCACATTCTTGGGCTAGTAGAGCGAGATGCAGACCTCCTCACGGAGTATTCGATCTCGAAAGGATTTATATACGTTTTTAAGAAATACGAATTTTCTAAATAAAATAAAATTACTTTTAAAATTAAAATTATATAAAAATTATAAATCTATATTTTCAAAATATAATGAATCTAAATTTTTCTAAAAAATGAACGATTAACAAATGCCAATAAGATGTCATCAAGATACCAAAAAGGACAAGTTTTTCAGTAAAATATCATGAACTTTCCAAAGCTAAGTATTTATCATTAAAATACCCCAAATACTTAAAATCCATGCTCATGTAAACCCTAAGTAATACTAATCACCCTCGAGGTTTACTTTTAACTATATTAAAATATTTTTCATAAAACCCCCTCGAGTTATATAAAAACAATATTTTAAGGACTTTAGTAAATATAGGTTTAAGCGGGATCAATTATCTTGAGCCTCAGGGAGCCGGAGAAAGTGAGTGCTTGCCTATTTAAGGTAGACAACTTAACGGAGTTATCAATGATAATTATCTTGGAAAAAGACACAAATCCTGCCGTCCATGTGCAGCAGTTACCGATGACTCCCGAACCTAATTCAAGAGCTAAATCTGTTTATAAGTGTCTGAATCAGTCTGAGTCCAACTCAAACCTGAATCTAAAATCAAACATGAATACTTGATCATGAGCATGAATACTCGAATCCATACATCAATATCAAACATGTATACTTGACCTGGCTTGACCGAACCGTGGTTATAACTTGACTTGACTACTTGAATACATGATATATCCTGAACATGAAAACTTGAACATTTTGTATCCATGGTTTCGGCAAGACTTGTAAATATAATCTATACAATACATTAAGCGGGGATAAAGGGGTAGATTGGTACGGAACGTATATCGTGACATGAGAGGTCACTTAAAAGACACCTACATGAATTCACGTGATGTTGTCCCGTGGGTTATGACGGGGCCTTGTACTATATGTTACCATAGTCCACGGGGTAAGATGGACTCCTCTCGTATACATGAATACCTTCTTTATCAAGCTACAAATAACCATGTTAGAATAACTATCATATACCGGTGATCAATCATACACAACTTACCTGTTCATTTCACATTACTTGTTATATTCTGTTTCTTCTTTTGGGACTTACCGAGCGCTAGTTCTCTGACGACATTCTTTTCTATTTATTTCTTTGGAATGTTCGTTAGGAGGACCGGACTCTCAAGAGATCGAGCCTAGCCAGGAGGACTTGGACCAGCTCACCACTCAGCCTGACTACTAGTTCACCTGCACTTTCATTTTGTATGCCATTGTTTACGCACTGCTTTACTCATTGTATGTTTTCTTTTCAAACAGTTGTATGTAAAGATGAATGTAAATAAAGTTGTTGTTTTATTTTACTACTCTTGTCATTCTTGTACATTTTTATATATTGCTTAATTACTCTTGATGTATTTATTTCTTAATAAATACCTTGCGGCCTGCCACGTCACTGTTTCCGTCTGCTGGGAAGCGGGGCGTGATAGGATTGGTTCCGAGGGCTTGCGCTGCACTCCATCTCGATCTTTGACGAGCTGGCTACCCAATTTCTCGGTCATTTCGTCGGTAACCAACGACAGAAAAAGACGGTCAACTACATGTTCACCGTCAAGAGCGGAGACAAGGAATCCTTCAAGGGGTATGTCACCCGCTTCTACAATGCCTTCCTGGAGGTTCCCGAACACCGCGACGAAAAAGTTATCACCGCGCTGAGGCCGGGTCTTAGGCATAAAGAGTGGTTCCGCTCTTTTGCATTGGCGCAACCTAAGACCATGGACGAAATGAAAGCATGGACCGAGCGAGAAATCCAACTCGAGTCAGAGGTGAACTCCAACCTACCCAGAGGCGATCAAGCAGACCGGAAAAGACAGGACAGGGAAGAGAAAAAGAAACTCGATCGTCCGAAACCTTATTCCCCAAGGTTCCAAGAGTACACTCTTCTAAACATTTCCGAGACCGAGCTGTTAGAGGAGGCTAAAGGTGAGAGGTTTTTTAAGCTCCCGACAGCTACCCAAAGGACGGGCAAGAAGCTCCGCGACCCGTATTGCGCCTATCATAGGTCGCAGGGTCACCCGATCGAGAGCTGCAAGCAACTCCGTGACTACATCGAGGAATTGATCCGCTCTGGTTATCTGGCGAAATACCTGCGAGACAAGCGACAGACGGATCGGGAGCTAAAATACCAAACCCCACCCGGGGAGTTAACAATCGGGCAAATCATGGTCATTTCGACGGATCCAACTCTAGAAAGAAGCGGCTACCACCATCTCCTGCCAGTCGAGGGGCGTAAGTGATCCACCCCACAAGAAATGCGGGAAGGATGAACCGATCATCTTCACCGACGAAGATCTTCACGGCATATCACTTCCTCACAATGACCCTCTTGTGATAACGGCCCGAGTTTACCGTTACGAGGTCCAGAGAATATTGGTCGATTCAGGGAGCTCAGCGGATATCCTGTTCGACGACTGTTTCCAGCGTATGGGATTGGATTCATCCAACCTTCAGCCGACCTCCCACGTTCTCTCTGGGTTCACCAACCATTCCGTCATGGCCGAGGGATCAGTCACCCTCCTCCTCAACATTGGGGAAGCGGGCAAGACGCGAACCGTACCGGAGAACTTTCTCGTTGCTAAGGTCCTGTCATCCTATAACATTCTCTTGGGACGCCCTACCTTAAACGCCCTCCGGATTCAGATCTCGACTTACCACCTTGCGCTCAAATTCCCATTAGATAATGGGGGAATAGGTCGGACCAATGGGGACCAACAAACCGCTAGGATCTGCCTCACCTCAACATCCCCCTCCGGAGAGCAAAGCGATGATTTTGAAGACGCGTTGTTAGTTATATGTATGCCCTAGAGGCTATTACTGTACGTACGATGTATATTGTAGTGGATGCTTGGACATATATAGGGAGGACTTTCTTGCTCGACATGATAGTACGCTATCTGGCTGTATTTTATCTTAACATGTACTCTGATTGTCTCTATGTTACATGTTGATAAAGCCCTTAGGATATGTACTCGACTATTGGGACTATGATGAGATCATACTAGTGGGGCCACGGTAGTCGGCGAGTACATCCTATAACTGTTCCTAGTCGAGGGTGTATCGAGACAGGGCATCGATACACCAGAGTAGACTAGCGTATACGCATCTTGACCCATATGATGGGCGATGGATGATCCCATATCCATCGGTGTTTGACATCAAGGATGGTGTACGGGTGCTCAGTAGAGACTGGGTACACTGGACGGACTCGCCGAGAACTCCCAGATGGTATTATACCTCACGTCAGATAGCAGTTCTCCGGTGACACTGGTACAGAGTAGTCTGTTGACCCGATATCGTCATAGATTCTTGTGTGATTCCCACTGTGCTTTGATTTCCATAATACCACATCCAAGAGGGCGTGCAAAAAGGTGGCTTTTGGGTACAGTCCTGAATCACATGGAGGCAATGAGCGATAGGAGGGGATTCGTCTCTCCCGGTATAGGGAGTTGATGTTGCGCTGTGTTCGATTGGCTATAACCGGAAATCCCTGGCCAGGGTTGCTGAGATTTACTGGTAAGTGTTATCAGTAGTTTCACGAACTGTTATACACCTCATATCGACACGACTTATCAAGCTACTGGGGTCTGACGTTTACCATCCCTAGGCGAGATATGCGACATATCAGACGATGAGACCGGACTGTACAGGAGTGTTACTGACTGGATTCACAGGAGAATGTACAGGCTTGCTTGTTGATCTTCTGAGCGCTCAATACCTGGGTGGCTGTTACGTTTAGCTGACCGCTTGCAGCTTGTGGGTGTTTGATATGATCATCACCTACTGCCGGCGTATTGACGATTCTTTAGAGTCCTACACAGAGGTTTCTTGACTCAGGAAAAACGGAGTAGGGGCACATATGTGATATGTGCAGGACCGAGGATAATGCGATATGAGATACCGTATTATATTCTCGCGTTATTTTGATATGAGCCGGATCATCGGATCGAGTGTTGATTCGATGAATCGGTACATGATATATTAGTCGGTTCTATTCGATATAGCCGGATTGTCGGATCAAGTGTTGATTCGATAATTTAATGTATAATAATATATATGTTATATTGAATTACATTATCTAATATTGGCTCGCTTTATTGATTCATTTTCTCACCGGGTAATACATTGATATATATGTGATATATGTTAATTGTATTATTTTCTTTTGTTACAAATATATATTATATATGTGATATATAATATTGTAACATGATATGATTACTAATGCAACATGTTTAGTGGAGATTAAACAAGGTTAGGGTTTGAATTGGGTTAGTTCTTTCATGAACCTTCTAGAAGGTTTTCTTTTGTTTTGTGCTAAGATATTTTTTTAGTGACTCATTCTTAACCCAACCCAAACCCTTAGCCCTAGTTAAATCTCTACATGAGTTAGCCTTGTCATGGTTGACCATGGTTGCATTTTGTAATGATATTATCATTTGCATTATTCATCACAAAAGGATTATTCATTGTTCATCTTCTTCTTCTTTCTTACAAAGCTTTCTAGCTTTGATTCTTGTGATGAAAATGGGTGAGATTATGAAAATAAAATAGAGCTAAATTCCTACTTCATCATCCTAATCTATCCTAGCCATTTAGATTAGGGTGTTCACTTTATTTGAGAGTGAGAGCTTGTGTTTAAGAAACTTCAAGGTAGATCATCTTTGTTATCGAAGATCGGAAGCAAGTTTGCATCATTCTCTTCGTGGAGCCTCTGTAGAGTCCGGGTACATGATGATCGCAGCGAAGGGACCTCAACACGGAGCTTATGAAGTGAAGGACCGGACTACAAAGGTTGTAATCCCAAACTTTTAGATGTTAAAGTGTTTAGCATGCTTTGTTTCGCCTAATCTCTAGTTTAAAGATCTTGGTTAGGATTGTTCGGCACGTCTAAATTTTAAATCGGACATGGTTGATGCCTCGTAGATCCTTGTGAGAGTGCCTAGTAACCCTACAGTGGTATCAGAGCCAAGCTAGAGCTTTAGACGAAGTCTAGATGAAGTTTAAAGTCCGATCGAACCCGGAAACCCCGATTTATACCCTTCTCTGGAAATTTTTCAAAAATGTAATTTTTTTTGCATTAAAAATACTTTAAAAAATCATCACGAAAATACAAGAATTACTGTAAAACACGTGCCTTCAATACCATTAAAGCGCCGCGGAACCGCGGTCGTACCATGGCTTGCGCAGCGGTTCCGCGGCCAAATAGTTGAATCATGACACGTGTTTACACAGTAATGTACGTAGGTGTTTCCTCATTTTTCTGGGTATTTTTAATTATACTAAAGTGTTGAGTTTTCTGTATTGTATTGGGGACTCGTTGATTCGATCGGATAATTTAACTTCATTTATTTTGTCCGGGTAATTTTTAGAACGTGTTAAAAAGTTCGAACGGATATCAATAACTCACTTTTTCCCCTGCCGGAAAATTTTCAAGTGTTGGATTTTTCCGTAGTTTAAAAACGTTCTAAGTCGTGCAAGTAACGCGGTGGACCCTCTAGAAGACAACAAACCTTAACTCGATTATGTGACCGTCTTGAACTGCCTCTAAACCTTAGGGTTTGGGGCAGTACGGCGTTGCCACATGTGAGGCGTTGGCTTGACTCTTCTACGGCTGGACCATTGGTACTGTAGCATGTGATGGATAATTTTTTGAACTCCGCTCAAGTGTTGAGCTATTTAGGAAATCTTGGGTATTTGATTATTCGATCGGAAAGTTTAATACTGTCTATTTATTTGGAATGTGATACAATATGTGGAATTCATATAGTTAGGCATGAAATGCGAAGTATGTGATATTTCGGATTTACGATGTCTAAAGAGATTGTGGATTCCAAATGTTGTAGTTTTACACTTTCTTTTCTGTGACCGTAAGCGTAGTATGTGGTGTATCGCCGGCTTCATTGCTATACATCAACGACAATCGGGATACGCATACTTTCTTACATTGATGATATGAGATATTATGTATTGTTGTGATATGTTATATTGGATCGTCGCGTTTTGAATAGCCGGAGTTTTTATGTGAGATTAGAGTTTTTCTTTTTCATTCATATAAAATTCATTTGTATGTAATATTCTTTTATTGGGGCACATCCGGGCTGAGGATGATGTCACCATTGTATATTATTTACTTTTCCGCATTAGGTAGACCCAAGGCGGGGAGCACAAGTAACCGGGTTCTAGGGTCCAGTGGGAGACCATCTCGAAGAGTCGAGACCGGGTCTCCTAACCCTAGAATTGGCAGTGTTGCTTGCCGCTCTCGTAGGGGTCTAGGGATATGGGTTTGTCTATTCATCGCGACCATGGAATCCATGTTTTATACAGGCTCGTATTAAAACACGGATGTCCTAGCATATCCAATATTTCATATATGTTCTTCTGCTGCAATGTTCTGTGATGAGATCATATTACTGCCTGAGACGAATGTTTATATTATATATATGAGATATACGTTATATTGCAGATTTCGTTTCAAATGTGATGCTTGTGAAGCATATTAAAATGGGACTTCACTAATGAGATTAATGAAACTAAAAGAAACCTAAAGATGTTGTAGAAACTTGTCTCAAAAACTGGTAGCTCTAGTTCTTGCTTTGCATAGCGGTGTTCCTTGTAGAACATCCAGCACCTTATTCGATAAGGAAAGAGCCGAGATCCCTTCACCGGGAATGACCTCTTTAGCAATAACTGGCAGATGCTGCATACTCGGTTTGTCTTTTGATTGCTTCTATAGTTTTTGCTTTGCATAGTGATATTTATGAAATATCCTGCACCTTATTCGATGAGGAAAGAGCCGGCGATCCCTTCATCGGGAGTGACCTCTTTAGCAAAACTAGAAAAGGCCTAAAAACACTCCATTTAAAATCACTCGATTCTACAACGATATCAAGTTCATTACGCAAAGGGTTTTCAGAAAAACCTGTCGTAGCCCTCCGTCATTTCAGATAAGTACTGGTTAGTATTCGTGCTGCGTTTGTTGACCTTAGCCAAGGCGTAGTGTGCGGTAGCTAATTAGTGCTTATCTGTATAAGCATATGATGCGATTGAGTTAGGGTAGTCGTGCGACTTTGTTGACCTTAGCCAAGGGTCGTGCGGGTGGGTTTAATTCAATCGGGAAATGACGGGTTGAACTTGGCTAGCACTTATGATTTGTTGACCTTAGCCAAGGTCATAAGTTGCTAGGGGTAAAATATTATTGGGAATTTCAAGTGTTGAAATTTGCAATGAGATTGCATACCTTCTATGAGATAGTTGGATCCCGATACCCGCTGCGAGTAAGAGTTACTCCTGGGAGAGTTTTACACATTACAATTAGCCGATCAAGTAGGTGTCTAGAAAGGTGTGAACGAGGTTACGCCCCTGGGAAAACGAGGTTTACTTTAATTAGGTTCGTGCGAAAGCACGGGGAACCTCCCTCAAAGTACCGGCACTGGCCTGGCTGAAAGATTGGCGAACTTGTAGCGTGTAATTAATCCCGGCTAGTCTTTCCTTTTAGGGTTTGAAGGAAGATTTGACTAAAACAGTGGGAGACATCCTGATTAGATATTTAGATAACCAATCTAATCTTGCAAGAGCATACGCTGAGTGTTTTCTTCTCTCTCTCTCTCTCTCCAGGCAGCGACCATATCACGCCTTAATCAAGATAATAATACGGATGTATTGACTGAACTCGCTTGTTATACTGTGCTGGGGAACGTTGGTCCCGCTCCAACTTATAATCGTTATAAGACAGAGCAGGAAATATGGGATTACCATAATTCCCGTGCCACCCAAACGAAGAAAGTGCATGCTGATGCATCATCTTCGGGTGTGTTCATTACAGAGAACTGTTTCTCAGTATCCTTTACGTCCTGGGTATGAGATACCGGATCAGGATCCCGCATATGTAATCTGTTGCATGGGCTACAGATAGGCAGAGAGCTGAGAACGGGTGATAAGTTTCATGAGATAGAAACGGTGCAAGTGTTGCAGCCAAGTCTGTTGGTAGTTATCACCCTGTATTACCAGATTACATTGATTCTGAACAAATGTTATTAGATACCGAACCTGATATACAAAATCATATCAGTCTCTTTATTAGTAAAGAAGGATATAATTTTGTGTTGTTGGATAATGTTTTGAACATTTCCTATATCAAGAGTTGATCGGTTCAGGCACGTTATCTAAAAACATAGACGTTCTAAATCAAACCACAGTTCTTAATGTACAGAACACACACGAGAGGAAGAGTTCAGAAATGAACGAATCCTTCTTGAGGCATTGTAGACTAGGTCATATCAATGTGACCCGACTAGCTGAAGTTACATATAGATGCATATTTAAATTAGTTTGAATTTACATCTTGTGAAACTTGCCGGTCATGTCACAGAGATAACATGACCACAACTCCTTTTATTGGAAACAGAGAAAGAGTTAGTGAACTCTTGGGATTGATACATGCTGATGTATGAAGGTCCCCTGTCTACACATGCCAAGACAGGTTCTTTGTACTTCATTACATTCACTGATTATCTCTCAAGATCCGGACATATGTTCCTGTTGAAACACAAGTCTGGAACTTTTGAGAAATTCAATGAATATAAGTTAAAAGTAGAGAACCAAAAACAGGTATAAGTATTATGTCCTTTGATGAGATCAAGGAGGAGAATACTAAAGCACGGAATTCCTGGACTATTCTAAAGGAGAATGAGATTCTCTCTCAGCATTACTCCTCCGAATACACCACAGCACGTCGGTGTATCAGGGCGGAGCAATCACATCCTATTAGATATGGTGTGCTCTATGATGAGTACTACTGAGTTTCCTATTTCCTTTTGGGAGTTATGCACTTGAGAAGCTGCATACCTATTGAATAGGTTCCAATCAAATCAGTTGCCTACCACTTCATATGTGATATGGAATGGGGAGAGCCCATATCTTAAGTATGTTAAGATTTGGGGTTGTCCAGCCTATGTCTAAAAGCATAATCCGGACAAGCTCGAGGAAAAGTCAGTTCTGTAGAAGTTTGTTGGATATCCCAAGCATCAGTAAGGGAATATCTTCTACCAAACCGAGGGACAAAAGATGTTTTGTTTCTCAACATGCCACCTTTGTGAAAGGAAATTTCTTGTGAAGAAATTATTGGTCATGAAGTAGAACTGGAAAGAGTTCCAGCTATACAAACTGCAGCTGATGATTTGGTAGAACCAAAGGATTCAATAGTTTCCAACGAACCTTAGCCTCTCCGCCGATCTAGTAGGGTTCCTCACCCACCTGAGAGATACTTCGGTTTCTCTATGACAGTGGGAGCGAGGATTGCATCATGAAATGATGATCCAACTAGTTTCGAGCAGGCCATCAGGAGTGGGACTCTGTAAGAATGGCTGGATGCTTAGTGATCTGAGATGGAATCCTTATACACCAACAAAGTATGGACTTTGGTTGCTTTATCTGAAGGGTTAAATCCCCATAAGGAGCAATTATATCTTGAGAAGATTACTTGGTGTACATGGAAAAGTTGAGACTTTCAAAGCTATGCTTAAGTCCATCCAGATCCTACTTGCCACGGCTACATACCATAACTACGATATCTGGCGGTTGGGTGTCATGACTGCTTTTCTAAGTGATGATTTGGAAGAGAGTGTCTATAAGTACACAGCCAGAGGGATTCGTAGACAGTGGGAGCAGCGGAAACGTAAGCAAGATGTTTTATATGATAAATCAGGCATCGCGGAGTTGGAACGTCTGTTTTGATGTGGTAGTCAAAGAGTTTGACTTCATCAAAATGGTAGATGTGTTAGTTGTATGTATGCCCTAGAGGCCAGTATTGTACAGATGATGTATATTATATTGGATGCTTGGACATATATAGAGAGGACTTTCTTGCTCGATATGATAGTATGCTATCTGGTTGCTCTTTATCTTAACATGTATACTTGTCTCTTGATACTGTCTTATCGTTACATGTTGGTAAAGCCCTTAGGATGTGTACTTGACTACCTGGACTATGATGCAGATCATACTAGTGGGGACAGAGTAGTACATAAGTACATCCTTTAATGTTCCTAGTCGTGGGTGTATCGAGACAGGGCATCGATATGCCAGAGTAGACTAGCGTATACGCTTCTCGACCCATGAGATGGGCGATGGATGATCCCATATCCATTGGTGTTTGACATCAGAGATGGTATACGGGTGCTCAGTGGAGACTGGGTACACTGGACGGACCCGCCGAGAACTCCCAGATGGTATTATACCTCACGTCAGATAGCGGTTCTCTGGTGACACTTGTGCAGGTTAGTCTGTAGACCCGAGATCGTTATAGAGTCTTGTGTGATTCCCACTGTGCTTTGATTTCCACCTTACCATGTCTAAGAAGGCATGCAAAACGGTGGTTTTTGGGTACAGTCCCGAGTCACATGGAAGCAATGAGCGATAGGAGGGGTTTCGTCTCTCTCGGTATTGGGGGTTGATGTTGCGCTGTGCTCGATTGGCCATAACAAGGAAGTCCCTGGCCAGGGCTGATCTAGAGATTTACTGGTAAGAGTTACAAGTAGTTTCTCGACCGGTTATGAGCCTCAGATCGGCATGACTTATCGGTTATTGGGGTCTGACGTTTACCACCCCTAGACTTGATATGCGACATATCAGACGAGAAGATTGGACTGTACGGGAAGTGTTACCGTTAGGCTTTTACAGGAGTTGGAGCGGGCTTCCTTGTTGATCTTCTGATCGCTCAATACCCGAATAGCCGTTCGTCCAGCTAGTACCGCTGACGGCTTGTGGGTGCTTGATGTGATCATCACCTACTGCCGGCGTATTGACGAGTCTTTAGAGTCCTACATAGAGGTTTTACTGGCTCAGGCAAAACGAAATAGAAGCGCATATGTGATATGTGCGGGATCGAGAATAATGCGTGTATGTGATACCGTATTCTATTCTCGCGACTTTTTGTATCGGTCGGTTATATGTGATATAGCCGGGTTATCGAATCAAGTGTTGATTCGATAAGTCGATACATTGGATGTTAGTCGGTTATATGAGATATAACCAGATTATTAAGTCAAGTGTTGATTTAATAATTTAGTGTATAGTTGTATATATGATATACTAATTTACATTAACTAACATTTGTTCACTTAAGGATTTTTCTCATATGTGCACAACTTTAATATATATGTGATATATATTAAAATGTGTTTTCTTTTTGTATCATGGTTGATGATACAGCATACATGGGTGTGCAAGACATACACCATTCTATTTTAAATGGTGGTTAATAATTATATAAGGTAATTACAAATTAGTGGAGCTTTTGTCACAAGCATGAAGCTTGTAGAAGCTTATGGATGCTTTGACAAAGTCCACTAACTTTGTTTTACTTTAGATTTTTATTAACCTAACCATTTAGGATTAGCCATGGTAATGTCTCTACATGAGTTAGTATATGATACTTATTCACCATGGTTAGCTCACTCACTTCATCATTATCTTTCTCTCTTTTTTCTTCATCTTCTTCCTTGAGCTAAAAAGCTCTCTAGGGTTTGATCCAAAGTGAGAAACATTATGAAAAAATAAATTCTAAAGAGAACCCATTTCCTATTTCTCCATCCTCTACTAGACTAACACTTTAGTATAGGGTGTTTGCTTCACTAATTCTCTAGTTAGTGAAGTAGTAGCTTGAGTTGGTATTCTCTCGACGTAGATCATCTTCGGCCTCGAAGACTTCAAGCAAGGACGCCTCTTTCGCCTCGTGAAGCCATGCAAGAGCCCGGGAGAACCATGATCGCAGCGCAGGGACTACGACAAGGAGCTTTAGAAGTGAAGGACCGATCTACAAAGGTTGTATTTCGTATTCACTTAGTGGTAAATGTAATTTACTTGCATGTGAAACCCTAATTATCTAGCAAAGATCTTGTTTAGGGTTATTCGGCACGGCTAAAATTTTAAACGGGCATGGTTGATGCATTGTAGAACCTTATTAGAGTTCCTAGTAACCCTACAGTGGTATCAGAGCCTAGCTAGAGCATTAGGCGACGTGTATACGAAGTTAAAACTCCGAACGAACTCCGAATCGACGAAATATACCCTTCTCTGGACATTTTTTAAAAACTGTGATTTTTCTGTATTAAAAATACTTTAAAAAATCAGCAGGCAATTCTATGAATTACCATGAAAAACGAGCCCCCAATTCATCTATAGAGCCGCGGAACCGCGGCATTAAGCTACTTGTGGCGGCGGTTCCGCGGCAGGAACAGCGTATTGGGGACGGTTCTTTATGCAGTAATATCCGTTTCTATTCCTGCATGTTTCTGGGTATTTTTAATCTGACTCAAGTGTTGAGTGTTCTGGGGATTATTTTGTATTCGTTGATTCGATCGGAAAATTTAATTTCGTGCTTTTTCCGGATAATTTAGAAAGTATTAAAATGTTCGAACGACTTTCATTAACTCATTTTTTCCCGGCACGAAAAACTTTCAAGTGTTGAATTTTTCTTGAGTTTAAATCTTTTGGAAAAACGTGCATGTAACGCGATGGACCCTCTAGAAGAACATAAAACTTAACTCGATTATGTGACCGTCTTGAACTGCCTTTTGAACCTTAGGGTTTGGGGCAGTACGGCGTTGCCACATGTGAGGCGTTGGCTTGACCCTTCTACGGCTGGACCGTTGGTACTGTGACGTATTCTGGAATTTTTGAAATCCGCTCAAGTGTTGAGCTATTTTGGAAATCTTGGGTATTTGATTATTCGATCAGAAAGTTTAATACTGTCTATTTATCTGGAATGTGATACAATATCTGGAATTCATATAGTTAGGCATGAAATGCGAAGTATGTGATATTTCGAATTTACGATGTCTAAAGAGATTGTGGATTCCAAATGTTGTAGTTTTACACTTTCTTTTATGCGACCGTAAGTGTAATATGTGATATCGCCGGTTTCGTTGCTATATGTCAACGACAATTGGGATGCGCTTATTTACTTACGTTGATGACATGTGATGTTATGTGTTGCTGGATATGTTATATTGGATCGTCGCATTTTTGAATAGCCGGGGGTTTTATGTGAGATGAGGGTTTTTATTTTCATTCATGTAAAATTCATTGTATGTAATATTCTTTTATTGGGGCACTTCCGGGATGAGGTTGATGTCACCATTTGTATATTATTTACTTTTCCGCACTAGGATAGACCCAAGGAGGAGAGCACAAGTAACCGAGTTCTAGAGTCCAGTAGGAGACCAACTCAAGGAGTCGAGTCCGGGTCTCCTAACTCTAGAATTGGTAGAGTTGCTTGCCGCTCTCGTAGGGGTCTAGGGGTGTGGGTTTGGCTATTCATCGCGACCCTGGAATCCGTGTTTTATAGAGGCTCAAAATAAAACACGAACGTCCTAGTATATCCAATGTTTCATATGTTTCTTCTGCTGCGATATCTGTGATGTGATCATTTGATATGTTGTGATAAATACTGTATATAGTATATATGATATATTATATAGACGTTACTTATGTTTTACACCCGCGCTAGCCCTGCCCCGCTCTGCCGTTAGTTACCTAACCTAACGGTGCACGAGGGTACATCGAGGCGAATGCGGGTGGCATAAGTGTACGTCGTATTTATCTGTGATGTTTAGGTGATTTAAATGATGGGACTTCATTAATATGAATAATGAAAGAAAAGAAACCTAAAAGATGTTGTAGAATCAAATTTTCAAAAAGGGTAGCTACAGTTTTTTTGCTTTGCATAGTGATATATATGATATATCCTGCATCTTATTCGATGAGGAAAGAGCCGAGATCCCTTCACCGGGAGTGACCTCTTTAGCAAAACTGGCAGATGCTACAACACTCGGTTTGTTTTTGATTGCTTTTGGATTTTTGCTTTGCATAGTGATGTATATGATATGTCTTGCACCTTATTCGATGAGGAAAGAGCCGAGATCCCTTCACCGGGAGTGACCTCTTTAGCAAAACTAATAAAAGTCTCAAAATCACTCCATTTCAAAATTCACTCGATTCTACAACGATATCAAGTTCATTACGCAATAGGTTTTCAGAAAAACCTGTCGTAGCCCTCCGTCATTTCAGATAAGTCCTGTTTAGTATTCGTGCTGCGTTTGTTGACCTTGTCAAGGCGTAGTGTGCGGTAGCTGACTAGTATTTATCTGTTCATGCATATGATGCAGATTGGATTAGGGTAGTCGTACGGCCTTGTTGACCTTGTCAAAGGTCGTGCGGGTGGGTTTAATTCAATCAAGAAATGACGGGTTGAACTTGACTTACGGTCTATGGTTTGTTGACCTTGTCAAGGTCATAGATCGTTCGGGGCAAAATATTATCGGGAATTTCAAGTGTTGAAATTTGCAATGAGATTGCATACCTTCTATGAGATAGTTGGATCCCGATACCCACTGCGAGTATGTAGGGTTCCTAGGCACTCTTGTGAAGGTTCATAAGGCATCAAACATGCCCGGATAAAAATTTAGACGTGCCGAACAACCCAAAGACAGGATCTTTGCTAGATTATTAGGGTTAAGCATACAAGATTACATCTTTTAAGCTAAGTGTGAGGGATTACAACCTTTGTAGTCCGCTCCTTCGCTTCACAAGCTCCGAGTAGAAGTCCCTTCGCCGCGATCCACGATCTCCCGGACTCAAGAGAGGCTCCACGACTCGAACGATCCATGCTAGCTTGAAGTGTTCCAAATCTCCGATGATCTACGTCGAAATTTCAATAACTCAAGCTTTCTCACTCTAAAGAGATGAACACACTAATCTCATGGGCTAGATGAGATGAGGATGAGAGAGTAGTATTTATGCTTTCTTTTTAAATCATTTTCTCATATTTATTCATCACATAAAGAATTTCTAGTGAGCTTTTTCAAGAGAGAAGAAGATGATAATGGAAAATGATAATGATAAATCCTTTTGTGATGAATAGAAATAAAAGTATATGATTGATATATCAACCATGGTCAAGGATGAGTGGCTAATAATGTGTAGAGAATAAACTAGAGTTAGGGTTTGGTTGGGTTAGATAATGTGTCATCTACAAATATCTTAACCATGACAAAAGAAAATGCTTCTAGAAGGTGCATGAAGCAACTAACCCTAATCAAACCCTAACCTCATTTAATCATCCTTAAACATGTTTAATAATAAATCATATCATGTCACAATAATATATATCACATATATATTATATATTTGCAACAAAAGAAAATAATACAATTAACATATATCGCATATATATCAATGTATCATCCAGTGAGAAAATGAAATAATAAAGCAAGCCTATATTAGATAATGTAATAATATATCATATATATTATTATACATTAAATCATCGAATCAACACTTGATCCGACGATCCGGCTATATCGAATATTACCGACTAATATATCATGTACCGATTCATCAAATCAACACTTGATCCGATGACCCGGTTCATATCTAAATATCGCGAGAATATAATACGGTATCTCATATCGCATTATTCTCGGTCCTGCACATATCACATATGTGCCTCTACTCCGTTTCGCCTGAGCCAAGAAACCTCTGTGTAGGACTCTAAAGAATCGTCAATACGCCGGTAGCAGGTGATGATCATATCAAACACCCACAAGCTGCAAGCGGTCAGCTAAACGTAACAGCCACCCAGGTATTGAACGATCAGAAGATCAACAAGCTAGCCTGTGCGTTCTCCTGTGAATCCAATCAGTAACACTCCCGTACAGTCCGGTCTGTTCGTCTGATATGTCGCATATCTAGTCTAGGGGTGGTATACGTCAGACCCCAGTAACCGATAAGTCGTGTCGATGTATGGCTCATAACGGATCGAGAAACTACTAGTAACACTTACCAGTAAATCTCTATATCAGCCCTGGCCAGGGACTTCCAGTTATAGCCAATCGAACACAGCACAACATCAACTCCCTATACCGGGAGAGACGAATCCCCTCCTATCGCTCATTGCCTCCATGTGATTCGGGACTGTACCAAAAAGCCACCGTTGTGCACGCCCTCTTGGACGTGGTAAGGTGGAAATCAAAGCACAGTGGGAATCACACAAGACTCTATGATGATCTCGGGTCTACAGACTACCCTGTACCAGTGTCACCGGAGAACTGCCATCTGACGTGTGGTATATTACCATCTGGGAGTTCTCGGCGAGTCCGTCCAGTGTACCCAGTCTCCACTGAGCACCCGTACACCATCTCTGATGTCAAACACCGATGGATATGGGATCATCCATCGCCCATCATATGGGTCAAGATGCGTATACGCTAGTCTACTCTGGTGTATCGATGCCCTGTCTCGATATACCCTCGACTAGGAACAGTTATAGGATGTACTCATCGACTACTATGGACCCACTAGTATGATCTCATCATAATCCCAGTAGTCGAGTACAGATCCTAAGGGCTTTATCAACATGTGAGAGAAAAACAGTAAACCAATACAAGTCAACATGTTAAGATAAAGTGAAACCAAATAGCATACTATCATGACGAGCAAGAAAGTCCTCTCTGTATATATCTAAGCATCCATCATAATATACATCATATGTACAACAATGGCCTCCAGGGCATATACATAACTAACAATCTCCCACTTGCACTAAGGCCAGCTGCTGTAGTATCTCATACCTAGCATCCCGAATAATCTCTCAAACTGTATCTGGGGAATAGCCTTCGTGAATGGATCCGCAGTGTTGTCCTTCGTATCTACTCTCCTGACCTCGATCTCCCGGCGATCAACTATCTCCCTGATCAGGTGATACCGCCTCAGAATATGTGTGGACTTTTGATGGGACCTGGGTTCCTTGGCCAAAGCCACAGCTCCATTGTTATCGCAATACAGAGGTATTGGATGCTCAATGGATGGAACCACACCAAGTTCACTAATGAACTTCTTTATCCAGACAGCCTCCTTGGCAGCATCGTTGGCAGCGATGTATTCAGCCTCCATTGTCGAGTCTGCAACGGTATCCTGTTTGGAACTCTTCCAACATACCGCCCCTCCATTGAGGGTAAAGACAAATCCCGAGTGCGACTTAGAGTCGTCCTTATCACTTTGGAAGCTGGAATCGGTAGAGGACTCCACCTGGAGTTCTCCGTTACCATACACCAAGAACATCTCCTCAGTCCTTCGTAAGTACTTGAGAATGTTCTTTACAGCTGTCCAGTGACTCTCTCCAGGATCTGCTTGATACCGACTCACTACACTTGGTGAGTATGCTACATCGGGTCTGGTACATAGCATCGCATACATGATAGAGCCTGCTGCCGAAGCATAGGGTATCCCTTGCATGCGAGCTCTCTCCAAATCAGTCTTGGGAGACATCTCTTTGGAGAGAGTGAGTCCAGAGATTGTGGGTTGGTTCCCACGCTTGGATTCTTCCATACTAAACCTCTTTAGTATGGTGTCAATGTACCTGGATTGGGACAATCCCAGTATCCGTTTAGATCTATCTCTATAGATCATGATTCCCAATATGCAGGAGGCGTCACCTAGATCTTTCATCGAGAATCTCTGTGATAAGAAGAGCTTGACTGATTGCAGCATAGGAATATCACTTCCTATCAAGAGTATGTCATCCACGTACAATACGAGGAAGACAACCTTACCCTCTGCTACCTTCTTATAGATACAAGGTTCATCTATATTATTGATGAAGTCAAACTCTTTGACTACAACATCAAAACAGATCTTCCAACTCCGCGATGCTTGCTTTAACCCATAAATGGATTTAAGCAGCTTGCACACCTTTCCGCTGCTCCCACTATCTACGAAGTCCTCTGGCTGAGTCATGTACACGCTCTCTTCTAAATCACCGTTTAGAAAGGCGGTCTTAACATCCATTTGCCAGATTTCGTAGTCATGGTATGCAGCAATGGCAAGTAAGATCCGGATGGACTTAAGCATAGCCACTGGAGAAAAGGTTTCGTCATAATCCACACCTGGTCGTTGACGAAAACCCTTTGCTATAAGTCTAGCTTTGAAAGTCTCAACTTTTCCATCTACACCAAATTTCTTTTTAAAGATCCACTTGCTCCCTATGGGTTTTACCCCTTCAGGAGCATTTTCCAAAGTCCATACTTTGTTGGTGTACATGGATTCCATCTCAGATCGCATTGCATCCAGCCATTTCACAGAGTCACCACTCGTGATGGCCTGTTCAAAACTAGTCGGGTCATCATCTTCCATGATGCAATCCTCGCTTCCACCATCAATGAGAAAACCGTAGTATCTCTCAGGTGGACGAGAAACCCTACTAGATCGGCGGAGAGGCTGGGGTTCGTCGGGTACTACTGAATCCTCTGGTTCCACTAAATCTTCAGTTGTAGTTTGTGTTGCTGGAACCTCTTCCAGCTCTACCTCATCGCCACTAATTTCTTTTGCAAGAAATTCCTTTTCTAAAAAGGTGGCATGTTGAGCAACAAACACCTTTTGTTGTTCAACGTGGTAGAATAGATATCCATACGAATTGCTTGGATATCCTACAAACTTACAAAGAACTGATCGTGCCTCGAGCTTGTCCGGATTTTGCTTTTTAACATAGGCCGGACAACCCCATATCTTAACTCTTTTAAGAGATGGTCTCTTCCCATTCCATATCTCATATGGAGTGGTAGGCACTGATTTAGTTGGAACTCTATTCAATAGGTATATGGCTGTCTCCAGTGCATACCCCCAAAAGGAAATAGGTAACTCAGCTGTACTCATCATCGAGCGCACCATATCTAATAGGGTGCGATTCCTCCGCTCAGATACACCGTTGTGTTGTGGTGTATAAGGAGGAGTAAGCTGAGAGAGAATCCCATTCTCTTTTAGATAATCTAGGAACTCACCGCTTAAGTATTCACCTCCTCGATCATATCGAAGAATCTTAATACTTTTGCCCGTTTGGTTCTCTACTTCGTGCTTATATTCTCTGAATTTCTCAAAAGCTTCAGACTTGTGTTTCATCAAAAACACATGTCCGTATCTAGAGAGATTGTCAGTGAATGTAATGAAGTAGGAAGAACCGTTCCTGGCATGCGTAGACATGGGACCGCATACATCACTATGTATTAGTCCTAAGAGTTCAGTAACTCTTTCTCCGTGTCCACTAAACGGAGCTTTGGTCATTTTTCCTTTGAGACATGAATGGCAAGTATCATAAGATGATAATTCGAATGGATTCAAATAACCATCCTTATGTAACTTAGCCAGTCGTGTCGCATTGATGTGACCAAGTCTACAATGCCACAAGAAGGATTCGTTCATTTCTGAACTTTTCCTCTTGTGTGTGTTTTGTATATTGAGGACTGTATTCTGATTTAGAATGAATATGCCATTATGTAACGAGCCTGATGCAATCAACTTTTGATCTAGGAATATGTTCATAACATTATCCTGTACTACAAAATTATATCCTTCTTTACTTAATAAAGAAACTGATATAATGTTGCACATCATGTTCGGTATATAATAGCACTCATTTAGAATCAGTGTATTACGACTTGGTAATACAAGGTGATATTCGCCAACTGCTTTGGCTGCAATACTTGCACCATTCCCTACTTGAACGGAATGATCACCTTTTCCCAGTTCTCTACCTTTCCTCAGCCCATGTAACAATTTACATGTGTGGGATCCTGATCCGGTATCTAATACCCAGGACGTAGGATGAACTGAAAAACAGTTCTCAATAACTAACACACCTGAAGAAGATGCATCAACATGCATGTTCTTTTGGGCGGCTTGAGAATCTAGATATTCTTATATTCCCTGTTCAGTCTTATAACTCTTATAAGAAAGAACGGGTCCAACGTTCCCCTGCTCGGTATAATAAGCGGGTTCAGTCAATACATCCATATTATTATCTTGATTATAGCCTGACATGGTCGCTACCTGGAGAGAGAGAGAAGAAAACACTTTAGCGTATGCTCTTGCAAGATTAGATTGGTTATTATCTTATCTAATCAGGATGTCTCCCACTGTTTTTATCAAATCTACCTTAAAACCCTAAAAGGTAAGATTAGCCGGGATTAATTACACCCTACAATTTCGTCAATCTTTCAGCCAGATCAGTGTCGGTACTTTGAGGGAGGTTCCCCGTGCTTTCGCACGGATCTAATTAAAGTAAACCTCGTTTTCCTAGAGGCGTAACCTCGTTAACACTTTTCTAGACACCTACTTGATCGACTAATTGTCCTGTGTAAAACTCTCCCAGGAGTAACTCTTACTCGCAGTGGGTATCGGGATCCAACTATCTCATAGGAGGTATGCAATCTCATTACAAATTTCAACACTTGAAATTCCCGATAATGCTTTTACCCCTAGCAACTTATGACCTTGGCTAAGGTCAACAAATCATAAGCGCTAGTCAAGTTCAACCCGTCATTTCCTGATTGAATTAAACCCACCCGTACGACCCTTGGCTAAGGTCAACAACGTCGCACGACTACCCTAACTCAATCACATCTCATGTTTTAACAGATAAATACTAATTAGCTACCGTACACCACGCCTTGGCTAAGGTCAACAAACGCAGCACGAATACTAACTAGTCTCTATCTGAAATGACGGAGGGCTACGCAGGTTTTTTCAGAAAACCCTGAGCGTAATGAACTTGATATCGTCGTAGAATCGAGTAGTTTTTGAAAAGGAGTGTTTTTGAGGCTTTTCTTAGTTTCGCTAAAGGGGTCACTCCCGGTGAAGGGATCGTCGGCCCTTTCCTCATAGAATAAGGTGCAGGATATATCATATATACCGCTGTGCAAAGCAAAACACTAAAAACAATCAAAAGACAAACCGAGTTTTGTAGCATCTGCCAGTTTCGCTAAAGAGGTCACTCCCGGTGAAGGGATCGTCGGCTCTTTCCTCATCGAATAAGGTGCAGGATATATCATATATATCACTGTGCAAAGCAAAACTGTAGCTACCCTTTTTATAAAGTTTTGATTCTACAACATCTTTAGGTTTCTTTTCTTTTTATTAATCTCATTAATAAATATCCCATCAGCTTATGTTTCCTAAGCATCACAGAAGAAACGAAAGCAGTAATATTTATATATCAGCATATATATATATAGTATAAGCATTCGTCTCAGGCAGTAATATGATCTCATCACAGAACATTGCAGCAGAAGAACATATATGAAATATTGGATATACTAGGATGTCCGTGTTTTCAATACGAGCCTGTATAAAACACGGATTCCACGGTCGCGACGAATAGCCAAACCCACATCCCAAGACCCCTACGAGAGCGGCAAGTAACACTGCCAATTCTAGGGTTAGGAGACCCGGTCTCGACTCCTCGAGATGGCCTCCCACTGGACCCTAGAACCCGGTCACTTGTGCTCCCCTCCTTGGGTCTACCTAATGCGGAAAAGTAAATAATATACAACGGTGACATCATCCGCAACCTGGAAGTGCCCCAATAAAAGAATATTACATTACAAATGAATTTTACATGAATGAAAATAAAAACCCTCATCTCACATAAAACCCCCGGCTATTCTGAACACGACGATCCAATATAACATATCACAGCAACACATAATATCACATATCATCAACGTAAGTAAATATGCGCATCCCAATTGTCGTTGACATATAGCAACGAAACCGGCGATATCACATATTACACTTACGGTCACAGAAAAGAAAGTGTAAAACTACAACATTTGGAATCCACAATCACTTTAGACATCGTAAATCCGAAATATCACATACTTCGCATTTCATGCCTAACTCTATGAATTCCACATATTGTATCACATTCCAGATAAATAGACAGTATTAAACTTTCCGAACAGATAATCAAATACCCAAAATTTCCTAAAGTGCTCAACTTTTGAGCGGAGTTCAAATAATCCCAGAATATGTCAAAGTACCAGTGATCCAGCCGTAGAAGGGTCAAGCCAACGCCTCACATGTGGCACGCCGTACTGCCCCAAACCCGAAGGTTCAAAAGGCAGTTCAAGACGGTCACATAATCGAGTTAAGGTTTGTTGTCTTCTAGAAGGTCCACCGCTTAACTTGTAAAATTTTTCCGAAAGATTTAAACCCGATAAAAATTCAACACTTGAAAGTTTTACGTGCCGGGAAAAAGTGGGTTAATGATATCAGTTCAACTAGTTTAACAGTTTCTAAATATCCGGAAAGAAATACGAATTTAAAATTTCCGATCGAGTCTACTATTACAAAACAAACCCCAGAATATTCAACACTTGAAACAGATTAAAAATACCCAGAAGCATCAACAAGCACCTACGGATATTACCATGAAAAACACGTGTCACCAATCCATAATTCCGCCGCGGAACCGCCTCGAAAAGCATGTTTTCGCCGCGGTTCCGCCGCCGTTTGGAGGAATTGTGGGTCCGTGTTTCATGGTAATTCTTAGAATTCCCTGCTGATTTTTTTAAGTATTTTTAATTCAGAAAAATCCCAGTTTTTGAAAAATTTCCAGAGAAGGGTCTATTTACGTCGGTTCGGGTTCGATCGGAGTTTTAACTTCGTAAACACATCGCCTAATGCTCTAGCTAGGCTCTGATACCACTGTAGGGTTCCTAGGCACTCTTGTGAAGGTTCATAAGGCATCAAACATGCCCGGATAAAAATTTAGACGTGCCGAACAACCCAAAGACAGGATCTTTGCTAAATTATTAGGGTTAAGCATACAAGATTACATCTTTTAAGCTAAGTGTGAGGGATTACAACCTTTGTAGTCCGCTCCTTCGCTTCACAAGCTCCGAGTAGAAGTCCCTTCGCCGCGATCCACGATCTCCCGGACTCAAGAGAGGCTCCACGACTCGAACGATCCATGCTATCTTGAAGTGTTCCAAATCTCCGATGATCTACGTCGAAGTTTCAATAACTCAAGCTTTCTCACTCTAAAGAGATGAACACACTAATCCCATGGGCTAGATGAGATGAGGATGAGAGAGTAGTATTTATGCTTTCTTTTTAAATCATTTTCTCATATTTATTCATCACATAAAGAATTTCTAGTGAGCTTTTTCAAGAGAGAAGAAGATGATAATGGAAAATGATAATGATAAATCTTTTTGTGATGAATAGAAATAAAAGTATATGATTGATATATCAACCATGGTCAAGGATGAGTGGCTAATGATGTGTAGAGAATAAACTAGAGTTAGGGTTTGGTTGGGTTAGATAATGTGTCATCTACAAATATCTTAACCATGACAAAAGAAAATGCTTCTAGAAGGTGCATGAAGCAACTAACCCTAATCAAACCCTAACCTCATTTAATCATCCTTAAACATGTTTAATAATAAATCATATCATGTCACAATAATATATATCACATATATATTATATATTTGCAACAAAAGAAAATAATCCAATTAACATATATCGCATATATATCAATGTATCATCCAGTGAGAAAATGAAATAATAAAGCAAGCCTATATTAGATAATGTAATAATATATCATATATATTATTATACATTAAATCATCGAATCAACACTTGATCCGACGATCTGGCTATATTGAATATTACCGACTAATATATCATGTACCGATTCATCGAATCAACACTTGATCCGATGACCCGGTTCATATCTAAATATCGCGAGAATATAATACGGTATCTCATATCGCATTATTCTCGGTCCTGCACATATCACATATGTGCCTCTACTCCGTTTCGCCTGAGCCAAGAAACCTCTGTGTAGGACTCTAAAGAATCGTCAATACGCCGGTAGCAGGTGATGATCATATCAAACACCCACAAGCTGCAAGCGGTCAGCTAAACGTAACAGCCACCCAGGTATTGAACGATCAGAAGATCAACAAGCTAGCCTGTGCGTTCTCCTGTGAATCCAATCAGTAACACTCCCGTACAGTCCGGTCTGTTCGTCTGATATGTCGCATATTTAGTCTAGGGGTGGAATACGTCAGACCCCAGTAACCGATAAGTCGTGTCGATGTATAGCTCATAACGGGTCGAGAAACTACTAGTAACACTTACCAGTAAATCTCTATATCAGCCCTGGCCAGGGACTTCCAGTTATAGCCAATCGAACACAGCACAACATCAACTCCCTATACCGGGAGAGACGAATCCCCTCCTATCGCTCATTGCCTCTATGTGATTCGGGACTGTACCCAAAAGCCACCGTTTTGCACGCCCTCTTGGACGTGGTAAGGTGGAAATCAAAGCACAGTGGGAATCACACAAGACTTTATGACGATCTCGGGTCTACAGACTACCCTGTACCAGTGTCACCGGAGAACTGCCATCTGACGTGTGGTATATTACCATCTGGGAGTTCTCGGCGAGTCCGTCCAGTGTACCCAGTCTCCACTGAGCACCCGTACACCATCTCTGATGTCAAACACCGATGGATATGGGATCATCCATCGCCCATCATATGGGTCAAGATGCGTATACGCTAGTCTACTCTGGTGTATCGATGCCCTGTCTCGATATACCCTCGACTAGGAACAGTTATAGGATGTACTCATCGACTACTATGGACCCACTAGTATGATCTCATCATAATCCCAGTAGTCGAGTACAGATCCTAAGGGCTTTATCAACATGTGAGAGAAAAACAGTAAACCAATACAAGTCAACATGTTAAGATAAAGTGAAACCAAATAGCATACTATCATGACGAGCAAGAAAGTCCTCTCTGTATATATCTAAGCATCCATCATAATATACATCATATGTACAACAATGGCTTCTAGGGCATATACATAACTAACAGAGTAATTGTTACTCCTGGGAGAGTTTTACACAGGACAATTAGCCGATCAAGTAGGTGTCTAGAAAGGTGTCAACGGGGTTATGCCTTTGGGAAAACGAGGTTTACTTTAATTAAGTCCGTGCGAAAGCACGGGGAACCTCCCTCAAAGTACCGACACTGGCCTGGCTGAAAGATTGGCGAAATTGTAGAGTGTAATTAATCCCGGCTAGTCTTTCCTTTTAGGGTTTGAAGGAAAATTTGATAAAAACAGTGGGAGCCATCCTGATTAGATAAAATAATAACCAATCTGATCTTGCAAGAGCATACGCTAAAGTGTTTTTCTTCTCTCTCTCTCCAGGTAGCGACCATATCATGCCTTAATCAAGATAATAATATGGATGTATTGACCGAACCCGCATGTTATACTGTGCTGGGGAACGTTGGTTCCGTTCTTTCTTATAAAAGTTATAAGACTGAACAGGATATAGGGGAATACCAGGATTCCGATGCCACCCGAATGAAGAAAGTACATGTTGATGCATTTTCTTCGGGTGTGTTCGTTACAGAGAACTGTTTCTCCATTTGCTCTACGTCCTGGGTATTAGATACCGGGTCAGGATCCCATATATGTAATCAGTTACATGGCCTTAGGAAAGGTAGAGAACTTGGAGAAGGTGATAAAGACATAAGGGTTGGAAATGATGCAATTGTTGCAGCTAAAACCGTCGGGGAATATCACCTTGTATTGCCAACTGGTAATACATTGATTCTGAACGAATGCTATTACATGCCGAACCTGATATGCAACATTATATCGGTTTCTTTGTTGAGTAAAGAATGATATAATTTTGTATTACAGGATAATGTTATGAACATTTTTATATACCAAAAGTTGGTTGGATCAGGCATGATGTGGAATGGCATTTATGTTCTAAATCAATCAACAGTTCTAAGCATAACAAACACACACAAGAGGAAGAGTTCAGAACTGAACGAATCCTTCTTGTGGTATTGTAGACTGGGTCACATCAATGCGACACGACTAGCTAAGTTGCATAAGGATGGATATTTGAATCCGTTTGAATTTTCATCTTATGACACTTGCCAGTCATGTCTCAAAGGAAAGATGACCAAAACTCCGTTTACGGGACACGGAGAGAGAGTTACGGAACTCTTGGGACTGGTACATAGTGATGTATGCGGCCCCATGTCTATACATGCCAGGAATGGTTCTGCGTACTTCATTACATTCACTGACGATCTCTCTAGATTCGGATATGTGTTCCTGATGAAACACAAATCAGAAGCTTTTGAGAAATTTAGAGAATATAAACAAGAAGTCGAGAACCAAACCGGGAAAAGTATTAAAATCCTTCGATCTGATCGAGGAGGTGAATACTTAAGCAATGAATTCCTGGACTTCCTAAAAGAGAATGGGATTCTCTCTCAGCTGACTCATCCATATACACCACAGCACTACGGTGTATCGAAACGGAGGAACCGCACCCTATTAGATATGGTGCGCTCTATGATGAGCACAGCTGAGTTACCTATTTCCCTCTGGGGGTATGCGCTGGAGACAGCAACATACCTATTGAATCAAGTTCCATCTAAATCTGTACCTACCACACTATATGAGATATGGAGTGGGAAGAGGCCATATCTTAAACGAGTTAAGATATGGGGTTGTCCAGCCTATGTCAAAAGACAAAATCCGGAAAAACTCGAGGCACGGTCAGTTCTTTGCAAGTTTGTGGGATATCCAAAGAACTAATATGGGTATTTTTTCTACCACAGTGAGGAACAAAAGGTGTTTGTTGCTTAACATGCCACCTTTTTAGAAAAAAAGGAATTTCTTGTAAAAGAAATTAGTGGCAAAGTGGTAGAGCTGGAAAAGGTTCCAGATACACAAACTGCAACTGAAGATTTAGTGGAACCAGAGGATTCGGTAGTTCCCAACGAACCTCAGCCTCTCCGCCGATCTAGTAGGGTTCCTCACCCACCTGAGAGATACTACGGTTTTCTCATGGATGGTGGGAGCGAGGATTGCATCATGGTTGATGATGACCCAACTAGCTTCGAGCAGGCCATCACGAGTGGGGACTCAGTGAAATGGCTGGATGCAATGCGGTCCGAGATGGAATCCATGTACACCAACAAAGTATGGACTTTAGAAGATGCTCCTGAAGGGGTAAAACCCATTGGGAGCAAATGGATCTTCAAGAAAAAACTTGGTGTAGATGGGAAAGTGGAGACTTTCAAAGCTAGACTTGTTGCAAAGGGTTTTCGTCAAAGACCAGGTGTGGACTATGACGAAACCTTTTCTTCAGTGGCTATGCTTAAATCCATCCGGATCATGCTTGCCATCGCTGCATATCATGACTACGAAATCTGGCAAATGGATGTTAAGACCGCTTTTCTAAACGGTGATTTAGAAAAGAGCGTGTACATGACTCAGCCAGAGGGCTTCGTAGCTAGTGGGAGCAGCGGGAAGGTGTGCAAGCTGCTTAAATCCATTTATGGATTAAAACAAGCATCGCGGAGTTGGAACATCTGCTTTGACATCGTTATCAAAGAGTTTGATTTCGTCAAAAACGTAGATGAACCTTGTATCTATAAGAAGGTGGCAGAGAGTAAGGTAGTCTTCCTCGTATTGTACGTGGATGACATACTCTTGATAGGAAATGACATTCATATGCTGCAATCGGTCAAGCTCTTCTTATCACAAAGATTCTCAATGAAAGATCTAGGTGATGCCTCCTGCATACTGGGAATTATGATCTATAGAGATAGATCTAAAAGGATATTGGGATTGTCCCAATCCAGGTACATTGACACCGTACTAAAGAGGTTTAGTATGTAAGAATCCAAGCGTGGGAACTTACCCACGATCTCAGGGCTCACTCTCTCCAAAGAGATGTCTCCCAAGACTGATTTGGAGAGAGCTCGCATGCAAGGGATACCCTATGCTTCGGCTGTAGGCTCTATCATGTACGCGATGCTATGTACCAGACCCGATGTAGCACACTCACTAAGTGTAGTGAGTAGGTATCAAGCTGATCCTGGAGAGAGTCACTGGACAGCTGTGAAGAGCATTCTCAAGTACTTGCGAAGGACTAAAGAGATGCTCTTAGTGTATGGTAACGGAGAACTCCAAGTGGAGTCCTTTACCGAATCGAGCTTCCAGAGTGATAAGGACGACTCTAAGTCGCACTCGGGATTTGTCTTTACCCTTTACGGAGGGACGGTTAGCTGGAAGAGTTCCAAGCAGGAAACCGTGGCAGACTCGACGATGGAGGATGAATACATCGCTGCCAACGATTCTGCCAAAGAGGCTGTCTGGATCAAGAAGTTCATTACTGAACTTGGAGTGGTTCCATCCATTGAGCATCCAATACCTTTGTATTGTGATAACAATGGAGCGGTGGCTTTGGCCAAGGAACCCAGGTCCCATCAGCGATCCAGGCATATTCTGAGGCGGTATCACCTGATCCGGGAGATAGTAAATCGTCGGGAGATCGAGGTCAGGAGGGTTGACACGAAGAACAACACTGTGGATCCACTCACGAAGGCCATTTCCCAGATACAGTTTGAGAGACTCTTCGGGATGCTTGGTATGCGATACTACAGCAGCTGGCCCTAGTGCAAGTGGGAGATTATTAGTTGTATATATGCCCTAGAGGCCAGTATTGTACAGATGATGTATATTATATTGGATGCTTGGACATATAGAGAGAGGACTTTCTTGCTCGATATGATAGTATGCTATCTGGTTGCTCTTTATCTTAACATGTATACTTGTTTCTTGATACTGTCTTATAGTTACATGTTGGTAAAACCCTTAGGATGTGTACTTGACTACCTGGACTATGATGCAGATCATTCTAGTGGGGACAGAGTAGTCCATAAGTACATCCTTTAATGTTCCTAGTCGTGGGTGTATCGAGACTGGGCATCGATATGCCAGAGTAGACCAGCGTATACGCTTCTCGACCCATGAGATGGGCGATGGATGATCCCATATCCATTGGTGTTTGACATCAGAGATGGTATACGGGTGCTCAGTGGAGACTGGGTACACTGGACGGACTAGACGAGAACTCCCAGATGGTATTATACCTTACGTCAGATGGCAGTTCTCTGGTGACACTTGTGCAGGTTCGTCTGTAGACCCGAGATCGTCATAGAGTCTTGTGTGATTCCCACTGTGCTTTGATTTCCACCTTACCACGTCCAAGAGGGCATGCAAAACGGTGGTTTTTGGGTACAGGAGTCACATGGAGGCAATGAGCGATAGGAGGGGTTTCGTCTCTCGCGGTATTGAGGGTTGATGTTGCGCTGTGCTCGATTGGCCATAACAGGGAAGTCCCTGGCCAGGGCTGATCTAGAGATTTACTGGTAAGAGTTACCAGTAGTTTCTCGACCGGTTATGAGCCTCAGATCGGCATGACTTATCGGTTATTGGGGTCTGACGTTTACCACCCCTAGACTTGATATGCGACATATCAGACGAGGAGACCGGACTGTACGGGAAGTGTTACCGTTAGGCTTTTACAGGAGTTGGAGTGGGCTTCCTTGCTGATTTTCTGATCGCTCAATACCCGGGTAGCCATTACGTCCAGCTAGTACCGCTGACGGCTTGTGGGTGCTTGATGTGATCATCACCTACTGCCGGCGTATTGACGAGTCTTTAGAGTCCTACATAGAGGTTTTACTGGCTCAGGCAAAACGAAATAGGAGCGCATATGTGATATGTACGGGACCGAGAATAATGCGTGTATGTGATACCGTATTCTATTCTCGCGACTTTTTGTATCGGTCGGTTATATGTGATATAGCCGGGTTATCGAATCAAGTGTTGATTCAATAAGTCGATACATTGGATGTTAGTCGGTTATATGAGATATAACGGGATTATTAGGTCAAGTGTTGATTTAATAATTTAGTGTATAGTTGTATATATGATATACTAATTTACATTAACTAACATTTGTTCACTTAAGGATTTTTCTCACATGTGCACAACTTTAATATATATGTGATATATATTAAAATGTGTTTTCTTTTTGTATCATGGTTGATGATACATCATACATGGGTGTGCAAGACATACACCATTCTATTTTAAATGGTGGTTAATAATTATATAAGGTAATTACAAATTAGTGGAGCTTTTGTCACAAGCATGAAGCTTGTAGAAGCTTATGGATGTTTTGACAAAGTCCATTAACTTTGTTTTACTTTAGATTTTTATTAACCTAACCATTTAGGATTAGCCATGGTAATGTCTCTACATGAGTTAATATATGATACTCACTCACCATGGTTAGCTCACTCACTTCATCATTATCTTTCTCTCTTATTTCTTCATCTTCTTCCTTGAGCTAAAAAGCTCTCTAGGATTTGATCCAAAGTGAGAAACATTGTGAGAAAATAAATTCTAAAGAGAACCCACTTCCTATTTCTCCATCCTCTACTAGACTAGTACTTTAGTATAGGGTGTTTGCTTCACTAATTCTCTAGTTAGTGAAGTAGTAGCTTGAGTTGGTATTCCCTCGACGTAGATCATCTTCGGCCTCGAAGACTTCAAGCAAGGACGTCTCTTTCGCCTCGTGAAGCCATGCAAGAGCCCGGGAGAACCATGATCGCAGCGAAGGGACTATGACAAGGAGCTTTAGAAGTGAAGGACCAATCTACAAAGGTTGTATTTCGTATTCACTTAGTGGTAAATGTAATTTACTTGCATGTGAAACCCTAATTATCAGCAAAGATCTTGTTTAGGGTTATTCGGCACGGCTAAAATTTTAAACCGGCATGGTTGATGCATTGTAGAACCTTATTAGAGTGCCTAGTAACCCTACAAGATGAACCTTGTATATACAAAAAGGTAATAGAGAGTATGGTGGTGATCCTCGTAGAGTACGTGGATGACATACTCTTGATAGGGAAAGAGTTTCCTATGCTACGCTCGGTCAATCTCCTCTTATCACAAAGATTCTCCATATAGGATCAAGATGATACCTCCTAAATCCTGGGTTATGGATCTATGTGATAGATCTAATTGGATATTAGGATTCTCACTAGTTATAGTAAGATGGTATCAATCGATCATGGGGAGAATCACTGGAAAAGTTCCAGGGTGATAAGGACGACTGAATGTCAGTCGCAGGCATTGTCTTTACCCTCAGTGGATGGATGGTATGTTGGAAGAGTTCCAAGCTAAATACCGTGACTTACTAGACGATTAAAGGCAAGATAAGTCGTTACCAAGGATGCTACCAAAGAGGCAGTCTGGATATATATAAGTTCATGAGATGAACTTCGTTCCAACCATTGTATGACAATGGAGTAATGGCTTTGGCCTAGAAACGCCCGTCCCATCAGAAATCCAGATATAATTCTTAGGCAGTATCACCTGATCATGGGTATGGTTGATCTCCCGAGAGATCGAGGTTAGGAGAGCAGACACAGAGGACAACAGCGCGGATCCACTCACAAAGGCCTTTTTCCCAGTAGAGACTTTTAAGGGATGGTTGAGTATGAGATACTTCAACCACAGCTAATTGTTGGGTATGCGATACCACAACAGATAGCCCTAGTGCAAGTGGGAGATTGTTAGTTATATGTATGCCCTAGAGGCCATTACTGTACATACGATGTATATTGTAGTGGATGCTTGGACATATATAGGGAGGACTTTCTTGCTCGACATGATAGTACGCTGTCTGGTTGTACTTTATCTTAACATGTACTCTGATTGTCTCTATGTTACATGTTGATAAAGCCCTTAGGATATGTACTCGACTACTGGGACTATGATGAGATCATACTAGTGGGGCCACGGTAGTCGGCGAGTACATCCTATAACTGTTCCTAGTCGAAGGTGTATCGAGACAGGGCATCGATACACCAGAGTAGACTGGCGTATACGCATCTTGACCCATATGATGGGCGATGGATGATCCCATATCCATCGGTGTTTGACATCAAGGATGGTGTACGGGTGCTCAGTAGAGACTGGGTACACTGGACGGACTCGCTGAGAACTCCCAGATGGTATTATACCTCACGTCAGATGGCAGTTCTCCGGTGACACTGGTACAGAGTAGTCTGTTGACCCGAGATCGTCATAGAGTCTTGTGTGATTCCCACTTTGCTTCTATTTCCATAATACCACATCCAAGAGGGCGTGCAAAAAGGTGGCTTTTGGGTACAATCCCGAATCACATGGAGGCAATGAGCGATAGGAGGGGATTCGTCTCTCCCGGTATAGGGAGTTGATGTTGCGCTGTGTTCGATTGGCTATAACCGGAAATCCCTGGCCAGGGTTGCTGAGATTTACTGGTAAGAGTTATCAGTAGTTTCTCGAACTGTTATACACCTCATATCGACACGACTTATCAAGCTACTGGGGTCTGACGTTTACCACCCCTAGGCGAGATATGCGACATATCAGACGACGAGACCGGACTGTACAGGAGTGTTACTGACTGGATTCACAGGAGAATGTACAGTCTTGCTTGTTGATCTTCTGAGCACTCAATACCTGGGTGGCTGTTACGTTTAGCTGACCGCTTGCAGCTTGTGGGTGTTTGATATGATCATCACCTACTGCCGGCGTATTGACGATTCTTTAGAGCCCTACACAGAGGTTTCTTGACTCAGGCAAAACGGAGTAAGGGCACATATGTGATATGTGCAGGACCGAGGATAATGCGATATGAGATACCGTATTATATTCTCGCGTTATTTTGATATGAGCCGGATCATCGGATCGAGTGTTGATTCGATGGATCGGTACATGATATATTAGTCGGTTCTATTCGATATAGCCGGATTGTCGGATCAAGTGTTGATTCGATAATTTAATGTATAATAATATATATGATATATTGAATTACATTATCTAATATTGGCTCGCTTTATTGATTCATTTTCTCACCGGGTAATACATTGATATATATGTGATATATGTTAATTGTATTATTTTCTTTTGTTACAAATATATATTATATATGTGATATATAATATTGTAACATGATATGATTACTAATGCAACATGTTTAGTGGAGATTAAATAAGGTTAGGGTTTGAATTGGGTTAGTTCTTTCATGAACCTTCTAGAAGGTTTTCTTTTGTTTTGTGCTAAGATATTTTTTTAGTGACTCATTCTTAACCCAACCCAAACCCTTAGCCCTAGTTAAATCTCTATATGAGTTAGCCTTGTCATGGTTGACCATGGTTGCATTTTGTAATGATATTATCATTTGCATTATTCATCATAAAAGGATTATTCATTGTTCATCTTCTTCTTCTTTCTTGCAAAGCTTTCTAGCTTTGATTCTTGTGATGAAAATGAGTGAGATTATGAAAATAAAATAGAGCTAAATTCCTACTTCATCATCCTAATCTATCCTAGCCATTTAGATTAGTGTGTTCACTTTATTTGAGAGTGAGAGCTTGTGTTTATGAAACTTCAAGGTAGATCATCTTTGTTATCGAAGATCGGAAGCAAGTTTGCATCATTCTCTTCGTGGAGCCTCTCTAGAGTCCGGGTACATGATGATCGCAGCGAAGAGAACTCAACACGGAGCTTATGAAGTGAAGGACCAGAATACAAAGGTTGTAATCCCAAACTCTTAGATGTTAAAGTGTTTAGCATGCTTTGTTTCGCCTAATCTCTAGTTTAAAGATCTTGGTTAGGGTTGTTCGGCACGTCTAAATTTTAAATCGGGCATGATTGATGCCTCGTAGACCCTTGTGAGAGTGCCTACTAACCCTACACGCACATGATTCTCAGGGGTCTTTAGAGACACGCGCCGACCAAAAGGAAGTTTGAGGCGCCCCCGTAGAAGCGTTAGCAGAAGTTCCCCTCATAGAGGGAGTCGACGGCCGGACAGTCCGGACCGGCTCTCTCTTGACAGGGGACATCCGCGAAGACCTGATCCGGTTCTTCCGAGATAACTCTGATGTGTTTGCTTGGATGCTGGCGGACATGCCCGAGATCAACCCTGAGTTTATCTCCCACGATCTCGGGGTCAACCCGAAAGCCAGGCCGATCCGATGAAAGAAGAGAAGTTTTGCGCCTATTAAACAGAAGGCGATAGAGGACGAGGTGGATCGATTGCTCGCTGCCAACTTCATCAGAAAGCTGGACTACTCGGATTGGCTGGCGAAAGTGGTCATGGTCAAGAAGGCAAACGGGAAATGGCACATGTGCGTCGATTTTACTAACCTGAACAAGGCTTGCCCAAAGACAGCTACCAACTTTCTCGGATAGACTAGCTAGTGGACAGCTCGGCCGGCCATGAACTGTTAAGCTTCATGGACGCCTTCTCCGGATATTATCAGATCCGAATGAATCCGGCCGACGAAGAGTTGACAGCCTTCACCACGGATCGGGGGGTATACTGCTACAGTGTAATGCCCTTCGGACTCAAGAACGTTGGGGCCACATACCAGCGACTGGTCAACAAACTATTCAAAGCACAGATCAGGAAAAACTTGGAAGTCTACGTCGACGACATGGTTGTAAAATCCGCCTCGTCAGCCGGACACGTTGCGGACCTCGACGAAGTGTTCGATGTCCTTCGAAAATACAAGATGAAGCTGAATCCAGCTAAATGCGCATTCGGCATCACAAGCGGGAAATTCCTCGGTTTCATGGTTACCCATCGAGGAATCGAGGCAAACCCAGAGAAAATCAGCGCCATCCTTAACATGACAATGCCCAAAACCAATACCGATATCATGTGACTCATCGGGAGGGTGGCCGCATTGAGTCGCTTTATGTCCAGAGCTGAGGAAAAATGCCTCCCTTCCTTCAGAGCCCTCAGAAAAATTCCCAGGTTTGAATGGATCGAGAAATGCCAAAACGCTTTAGAACAACTCAAGACCCATCTGGCGACCCCGCCGCTTCTCACCAGATCGGTCGAAGTCGACGAACTGTTACTATATTTAGCTATCTACGACCAAGCCGTAGGATCAGTGCTCGTCAGGGAATTCGAAGGGACGCAGAAGCCGGTCTACTACGTGAGTCATGTTCTCAAGGATGCGGAAACTAGATACCCGGCTATAGAGAAAATAGTCCTGGCACTCGTCATCGCTTCCAGGAAGTTACGACACTATTTCCAGGTGCACACAATCCTCGTCCTCACTGAAAGACCTCTAGGGAATATCCTCGCCTCCCCCGAATCGTCGGGCCGCCTAGAGAAATGGAGATGGGAACTGTCCCAATTCGACATCAAATACTGACCCAGGCGGGCCATCAAAGCCCAGGGCCTAGCTGATTTCGTTGATGAGTGCACCATTCCTACAAGGGAAGAAACGACTGCTCGAGACCCCGACTCACGGCCCTCGGTCGAGGAAGTACCCGGCCTAATCCCAGACTGGGTGCTCTATGTAGACGGATCCTCTACAGAAGAAGGAAGTGGGGCAGGCCTGATCATCCGAGACCCGAACGACGTGGAAATGGAGTACTCCCTAAAGCTTGGTTTTAAGGCATCGAACAATGTCGCGGAGTACGAGGCCTTATTGGCAGGACTACGAATCGCCTACGGAGTAGGGCTGAAGACCATCCGGATACGTAGCGACTCAACGCTAGCCGTCAGCCAAGTAACCGGTCGTTTCAAAGCCCGAGAACCACTCATGATAAAATACATGGCGGAGGTAAAAAGGCTTCGGAGGAACTTCGACGAGGTCCAAGTGGAGAAAATTCCCAAAAATTTTAACGCCGAGGCTGATGCGCTGAGCAAACTCGCCTCCTCCTATTAGGCCAATCACAAGAGAAATATCCTCTTTGAAGTCCGACCTTGGCCCAACATCGAAGATGGGGAGGCAACACTCCAAATCTACACGACTCAAGAAGACGCCCCGGACAGGAGAAATCCTATCGTAGAATTTTTGAAAGAAGGGGTTCTTCGAAAGGACCGAGCCGAGGCTCGTCGGCTTCGAGCAAAAGCTGTCACGACCCGAAATATAGTTCGTGACCGGCACTTAAATCACGCAACGTCTAAAGGTGTAACGTAAATTAAGTAAGCCGAAGCCCAGAAATCTAAACATTTTTAAAGAAAATAAAAAAGGTGAAGTTTTGAAATAAAGGTATGATGAAATCAAATGTTTTCTTAAATGCATAGATAATGGAACATGAAAAATGCAAGTGGATTTTACTAGTTGAAAAACATGTTTTGTCTTTTAAAAATTTGTGCAGCACCTCCCTTGTATATTTTGATCCAAAACCACATATACATGATAATATAAAAGGAATCCCAAAACGGGAGCTAGCTCTTCGCCAAACGGCGGAATCACAACCACGCAAGTCAGAAATATATGTATACGACGCCCAACAGCGAAGATCAACACAAAGAATAATGAATAAAGCAAGACATCAACCCACCAAGCGAACATATAACCCATCGCTCTAAGTCTCGCAACCACAAGTCTTTCTAAGTCTTACTACTTATACAATTACTAGTTTCTGATTGATGGAGTTAACTAGATACAACAGGAATAATAATACAAGAGTGGGCACGATCCCATATGTCCCACCTAACCAAGTAAATCACCCGAAAGCAAGCTGTGTGCCAGCGATACCGCTACTGATCCATGCGGTCAAACCTGCAAGAACTGTGGCACAACGGGGGTGAGTTGCCAACTCGTGAGTAGAAAACATCAGCAGGTAGAAATCGAATAAAACAACGACTCCTAGGTCAACTATATCATAAAGGTAATACTATGATATCTAGGGTGACCGTATCTGCATATATGCCAACAATATAATAAATGCCTGTATGCATGTGGATATCATCCACATGTCCATCAATGACACAACAACATCATGGAACCTGAGTGTCCAACATAGACACTCGAAACATCATGAAAGCATAAGCATGTAATATGAGGATATCAATCAACGTGTGTCCATCAACGACACATCAAAATCATGGAACCTGAGTGTCCAATATCGACACTCGAAACATCATGAAACCTGTGTCCAACATCGACACGTAAATCCTCATCTCTCGGGCTCCAGCAGTCCGGATCGGCCCACGGGCTCCGGCAGTCCGGATCGGCCCATATCATCTCACGATTCCGGTCGGTATCCTCCGAATAACCGCCGAGTCCAAATACTATCACCGGTAGGTAGTGCTCCCCTGCCAGGCTTACCGCCTAACTATACAAGTCTTCTTGCCCCGGGGTACCTCACCGGGTCCACCAAGTACCCGCAGACAGTGCCTACCGCTCCTCGAATCGGGTTTCACATACCAATCTCAGAACCGAGAAAACTCATAGTGGACGTCTCGAAATATCATATCAAGAGAAACCGGGTTTTTAAAACAATACATACTTTCTTTTGAAATATAACCACGGTTCTCAAATCCAGAATCTCATGAAAACAGTATCTCAATGCATATAATCGTAAAGCATGATGTATGCAACATAGAACAGAAATGTGAGCATATCAAGTATATCATGCGACATGGTATAGTGATGTGAGCATAGCAAGTATATCATGCAACATAGCATAATGATGTGAACATAGAAAGTATATCATGCCAATGAGTCATATGACAGTACTGAACCATTAAGAGTAATAGCATGATGTAGCAATTCTACTGTATAGTGACATAGCAATTATCGATGATGAAAGTGTGTGAGCCGGCCAATCTGTGTAAGTGTAACATACACATCATCGATAATGGTGTAGGTGTACTAGCACATGTATATGTAATGCAATGAGAATATCATGAATGTAGCATAAAGTACATCGTAAGAGAAATGTTATAAGGTATACATATCTATAACATATCCGAGTCGGTGAATCTATCAATCAGCATACAGCCTCAAAACATCACGTACGGTATAATTTATCGTACGGCGGCATTAAGCAATTAGGGATTCTATCAACCTATATGACAATGAGGGTACGGATCTAAAGTCTCGTACGGCATATCACTCATTTATTCTTATCAATATATATATATATATATATATATATATATATATATATATATATATCTCATATATATATATATATATCTCACGTCACATTAGCATCAATCTCATATCATGTCTTGGCAATAGTATCTGTACTCTCATATCACCTCGTATCCGTATATCCACATATCAAGCCAAGTCATCTTATTTCGTCACATTCTCTTTTCATCACCTCAATATCTCACATCAAGTAATCTTATATACCTTTATCTCATTAATCTCATGTCGTATTTATCGATCTCATATCATGCTACTATAAATCTCATACTTATTCTCTTGCAACTACATATATATCTATCGTGATTCACATTCACGTTTCATATCCTTATATATCAATTCGAGACATCCTTATCAATCATATCATTTCACACTAAAACGTTTAATCCCATCCATAGGTTCCTAGTATAGGTTTCTTCGACTATATTCTGTATATCGGTTTCCATTTTATAATTGCGGGGGTGCAATACGCCATCCACCCGACTTCCCCCGTAGATATAAATTTACTCACCTGCGGAACTCCTTGTTCAGCCGTAGTCGATGTGCTTCACCGCATCGGAATCCACGCGAGGGTACCTACAAATCAACACATATCGCAATGTTATGAAAACCAAGTCTGAAAACCGATATGGCACACGAATTGCCTATAGGTTAGAACCTATAGCCTACGCATGCAAAAACAACCAAACAACTCTCGTCGTTGATGTAACAACTCCAATTTTTGTGTACAAAAATTTGTTTAAAAGATAATGTATACTTGGAGTATTTTCATTTCATGTGAGTACTATAAGTAATTGTTCTGTTTTTTAATAGCAAGAATGAGCTTGTAGCTCACTGGTAAGACCTTGCACTGCTGAACCAAAGCACCAGAGTTCAAATCCCATCAGCCACATTATTTTTAATATTGTTTTATCTTAAATTTTTAGAAGTCCAAGGGTCTACACGTGAATAACTCGTAAAAACCCCACATCACATATAAAACAAACTGGCCCAGGGGGTAAACCAACCGACGAGCGACCCACGGCGACGATCCCCGGCCCGACTCGTCGTGACTCGGCCAGCGACTCGGCCCGCCGCCGCCGGCCGAAATCGGTCGGATCCGAGTTGGTCCAACATGAAATTTGTGTCTTTTGGTATTCTTAACACCACTGTACACTTTAAATTTCCTGCACATTTCCAGAGCCTTTAAAATTCAATTAAAACCCCAGTTAATTCAATTTTTAATACAATTTTTAATACATTTTTCTCACACCCTTTCACCTACCCTAACTTTAGTTTTTCCTATAAATACCACCCCTAAACACACACCCCTCACTCACAAACTCTGTCCAAAACTCTCAAGAAAACTCTCTAGAATTTTTGGGTGCAAGTGAAGTTAGCGAAGGGCGAAACTCCGGCGAAATTCCGACGACGACCCTAGGAGCTCCCGGCGACGAAACGACGCACCGGAAACTACTACCAATCCCTCTCCCTCTTCTCTTGACTCTAAACCCGTAAGTTCCACATCCCTTTTCACTATTCTATTCTAAAAATTTGTAAAAGTAAAACCCGACGGAAGCGGAGTTAATCCGACTTCCGAATCGGTTTTCTTTGTAAAGTTCAATTTTTCTTAAATACAACATATAAAACTCTTACATCTTGACTATTAATCATTAAAAAAACATGTTAAACAAGTTTCATAGCAAAATATTTCATATTGCAATTTTTATCGTACTTTTTCAATAAAATACCACATAGTTTTGTTTTGACATTAAACATCATATTTCTTGCTATACATTTAGATAGATCACGAGATAACGACCTACCTCTTCACAACACTCATATGCAACATAGCATTATACCTTTTGAGAAATAAAGATTCGGGAAAATACAGTTTTACACAAAACTACCTTAAACTTATAAAAACCATTTTCACAAGATTATGTATTTTAAACAAGTCTTTGCAAAGCGCCGCTACAACCCATTTGGGGAACCCGTTCAGGATGGTGTGAATTATCGCACATCCTCAGGCTTAGTATTGCGAGATGCAGACCTCCGCAAGTAGCATTCGGTCTCGAAATATTTAAAATAAAAATATCTTAAGAAAATGATATTTCTAGAAAATAATAAATTAATATTATTTTATATAAAATATATATATATGTATTATCAAAATATCTATTTTTGATATAATATAAATATTCCAACTTTTCTAAATCAAAAGAACCACTATATATGAAAATACCATGAAATTCCATACAAGTCCAACACTTTACAATTAAATACCATGTATTGTGAAAAATAGGTTTATTCACTAGAAATGTCACAAATATAAAATCTACAACTATAAAAACTCTAAAGACGATAATTAAATACTTGAAATGTATTTTGTAAATTATACAAAATTATTTTTACATAAAACCCTCTCAAGTTTTATAAATTACAATAAGGACCCTAATAAACATAGGTTTAAGCAGGACCAGTCTCTTGAGCCTCAAGGAGCCGGAGATGTGGGTGCTTTCCTATCTAAGGTAGACAACTTAACAAACGGTGTTATCAACACGGTAATCGTCTTTGAAAAAGACACAAATCCTGTCACCCAT